>CM057151.1:56160828-56328269 GCA_029962745.1 Echinometra lucunter
ACGTCGCAAATGTGTCACAATGAATCAAATATCACACGTATTCATAGAATCATTGATCCACGCTCTCATAACGTTGCATAAGCTAACTCTTAAGTGAAACAAATTACAATGAAAAGAAAGGGGAACATGTTGAAGAATATTTCCAGTACAATACATTACAGAAAAGACATGTCAATGAACCCTTAATGAAAACATACATACCATAATTATAAAGAACTGGAGCGTAGTTCAGCCAGAATGCACAAGTATCCATCCTCATAGCTCTGCTGTTCTCCATGGTAAGAGATAATTTCTTGTATTCTAACTCTGGTACAGTAAACATCGGCCAGTCTGCATATTCCCCTGTTGATTCTTCTGTATTTGGGTCACTGATGACAATTTATTGTTATCAAAAGAAGGATTATCAAAACTTTTAAATATTGACAGTGATAAGTATTATATGAATTGACTGCACCGGGATATCTCCACTTTGAGGAGGGGGGGGGGGATGATCGACTTTTTGCCGATTTTTTTTGTTGTCCAACTCACACTTGAGTATGAACACACACCCTCACCCACCGGCACAGGCCCCCTTACACACATCTTAATTTTTATTTTGAGAGCAAGCGAAGCGAGCCAGCCAGCCAAAAATAACCACTTTTCTGGTTTTTAATCGCATTTTCAAATAGAAATTCTAAAATATGATGGTCGTTTATGACTGATTACAATTTTTTCCTTAAAAATGTGGGGGATATTTGTACACGCCACCCCCCCCCCCTTCAAAAAAGTGGGGGATATATCCCCCCCCCCCCACCCCCGGGATTTACGCCAATGATTGACTGACGTATACTTTCTCCCATTGGCAACACCTTTTCTTTGCGAGACACAAAATCATTAATAACCATTAATATAATGTCCAAAGGTTACATTTTTTAAAAGCAGAGAAAGAAATCAAATTGATTATGGTGACAGATTCATTCTAAGTCTGGTCTGAACTCACCCATTTCGGATGAAATTGGTCCAGTATCGCATGACCTGTACTGACATCTCTATCTCTTCTGGACTCTGTCTCGTCACTGTCCCGGGAAGTGATTGGCTGAGTCCCCAGCCGAAGACGAACTGTATCTCCTCAGCATGACCAGCACCCAACCATCCAGGAACTCCAGCAAAGACGGACTGGGTTGGGTCATGGGTCATCTCATAACGGTACACCGGAGTTCCGGTATCCGCCATTGCTCGAGCCATCGCTTCAGCAGGACAGGCAAATGTCTGAAGATAATGTACATTTAATAGAATACGAAGAAAAAAATCAGGCCTTTATATGTGAAATTAATTCCCATTTTGTTTCAAAGCCAAAATGAACATTTCACATGGATAAGAACTGTTGTATGCACAAGCCCTTTTTTCTTCTTATGCTTTGTTCGATTTTTAAAAAGGTTGGGTGAAGCGATACCTCACAATAAGGATTAATTAGTGTGAGGGAAATTTCTTTGTTGCTTTACATTTCATATAGTTGAATTTTTCTTCTGGCAATTTTTTATTAAGTTCAAGTTTTTGCACGAAATATAAATAATTGTAATTGTATGTCTTTTAAATGTCAAGGGTTGGCCTTTTGAAATTCTCACCTGGTCCGTGTTCAGATTGATGAATGAGTTAACGTGATTAGCTGTAGGGTCATCTGCTTGTGTCCAATCAATATACCATTGCTCTACGGCCGATGCCACCATAGGTGAGCTGTAGTAGAGATACAGAGGTATCATCTCTCTCAACTCACTCAGAGTAATATTGGGTGGGTTCTGTCTCACTGCATATGATGGGTAAGCACGCAGAGTTATCAAGGTTCCTTCATCCTCGTTTGTTCCGATCAAAGTTGGCACCTTGTGGAACTCTTGTCGTCTTACGATCTCCATAGGGATGTCCGGTAAGAAAGCATTGTCCACAACAGGGGTGAACAAGAGCTCGTTGATAAGGTACTTGCCGGTTAGCTGTAGAAAAGACAAAATAAATCCAAGCTATATTTTTACAGTTTATGTACTAGTGAATTTCTCATTAGAAAGTCAATGAAGGTGACACCTAAAAGCTACTTCAATATATTGTTGATTGTGTTCAAATAAACATCAGTGTTTTATGGTGACTCGATTAAAAGAATGCTAAATCCAACGGGCATAGAAAGATATTCAGTCATTAAGAGTTCACATTTTAAGCTCCAGTCTACAGTGGGGTATTAATGAACTACTTACTGTTATTTGAGCCCTTGTAAGTTCGCTCTCTTCGACTTCCCGAAGACATGACATTAAGGCTTCACTATCTTCTTCAGTACAGTTCACAATCTCAGCAATCTCTCGCGTAAACCCCACCTGGCGTTCCATATTCGTATCTACAGCCCATGGACAAAGTGCGTTGCCGCTCTGAGAAAAAAGAAGAAGAAGAAGAAAAGGGTTTCAAAGATTTCCTGCCACATATTGCACGAAATCAAGCTGATTTTCTGATCAGATTGTTCCAGAACATGTGAAAGATCGACGTTGAGATAACAGCAAGTTACGATATTCATATTTTGGGTATTATCTCTTTAGGTGATTGCATTAGGTAGCTGCATTACAGTTATTTCGTTAAATTATGGTTTTTATTTCCCCATTGTATTAAAATCCAACGATGAAAATGATACTCATGCAAGCAGCCATTTATAAGCAGACTTTCTGAAACGGCTAGTTTGGTACGCCATAAATATATCAACAATTTTATATTGCATTTCCATCTCACTAAATTTTCTCATTTATGTTTCACACTACTGGAGGAGTATATAATGGCCGTTGGCAGTCCATTTAATTTCTTAAACTATTTTCAGGGACTGAGCGTAAATTATTTTCTAAACAAATAGTTGACATAAACTCACCTCCATGATAGCTTGATGGAATAGGCCCTCACTTAGTGGTGATAAGGTATGGAGACCAACGCTACTAGCTCCTGCACTCTCACCCATGATTGTCACTCGTGTTGGATCACCTCCGAATGCTGAAAGAAAAATAATTAATTATGAAAATATCACCCCAAACAAATCGAATGAAGTACGAATTGAATTATTAGTATGCCTACCCGTCCTTGCCGTTTTGGTTATCTCATATTGCTTCCAAAATTATCCAGCCCTTCATAATTAATCTCCCGACTGATAAAATTGACTGGGTTTTGTGTGTGCGTGTGTGTGTGTGTGTGTGTGTGTGTGTGTGTGTGTGTGTGTTGTTTTTTGCGATACCTGCTGGAAATGTGAAACCAGGAGTTTAAACCTGAGTAGATATTCTAACTCAAAGTCAAGTGGATAACAGAATAGTCTAGAAACTGTCACCTGATAACTGCCAGGGGGGAAAAAGCTCAAAACTATATCATGTATATGATTCGTTGATTTTGCGATAAGCATTGGTGTAATGTACTTATGTTCTAAACAGTACCAGTTCTACGACATCATCCCAGTGAGAGTTATACCTTTGAATTAATCTATCCCAAACATAACAAAACTATTTTCTCCTAATGTGTGGAGAAAAAAAAATCAGTTATGATCATGAATAGGTATACGAGTCGTCTTCAGACGGGTTTTATATTCGGGGGAACACACAGGATAGCTATGTACACAGGAGAGGTGGACATTTCGAGTATATTGTTGGAAAACCGACTATTAACCATATATTTCTATTTATCATTATTTCTTTAATTTTTGTGTTTTGCGTTTGTGTTTACTCTTACCAGCAATGTTTTCTTGCACCCATTGCAGAGCCATTAACTGATCATACATTCCATAGTTACCAGGAGATGCGCTGTCACCTGATAATAAAGTAACCGATTAGAGCGATCATTAACATAGGTGTTCGACGTCGAATATAATTTTCAAATATAATGTTTTGTGACAAATAAAATGATATGGTTTAGAGACTTACTAAGTGTTGATTTTTAAAATTTCATATACTAGTATATGCAATGAAGATCATAAACATAATTCAGGTCTTTCTTCAACTAAGATAGATTCATTATGTACTTAAATTTATTGCTTTTACGGATTGAGCGAAGCGAGCGAGCAAAAAATGGCCACTTTTCTTGTCTTTAATAGCATTTCAGAAAAGAAATTATAAAATATTACGAGCGAGCGAAAAAATAACCCCTTTTTTTGTTTTCAATCGCATTTTCAAATAGAAATTCTAAAATATGATGGCTGTTTATGATAGATATTCAGAATTTTTATTAACTGATCAATAAAAATATATTTTCCTCCTTAAAAAGTGAGGGGGTAATTTGTACACACCATCCCCCTCCAAAAAGTGGGGGGGGGGATAAGATATATCCCCATCCCCCCCCCCCTTTACATTATAAACTAATAGGCCGGAATTCACAACAGTGGTTTATTTTAGTCCATGGTTTAAACCAGGTTTAAACCATGTATCAAATTTAGTACGGTGTTTAGACCATGGCCAGGTTTAAACCTGGTTTAAACCTGGTTTAAACCATGGACTAAATAGCACATCGTTTGTGAATCAGAAATGGATTTAAACCATGGGGAGGTTTAAACTATGGACTAAAAAAACCATGAGGGGGTTTAAACCTGGTACTAAATTAAACCTCTTTTGTGAATTCCGGCCATAGTGTGCGAGGAAGCCAACAGCGACCGAGTGAGAAAATTTTCAAGTTTTGAAGAGCGGAAAATGGTATTTTAGAGCACTTCACAGCTTGAATATGATGCTTATGATAACATCTACTTATTACTGTATAATTTTTCTTTTCAGTCCTCAAAATTTCTGGGGGGGGGGGCAACTGGGGGCAAAACTTCTGAGTTTTGGTGTCGCCACTGTGGATAACCTACTTATTAATACAAATTACTGTATAATTTTTCTTTTCAGTCCTCAAAATTTCTGGGGGGGGGGGGGGGGGCAACTGAGGGGGCAAAGCTTCTGAGTGCCGCCACTGTGGATAACCCAGTGACATAGAAAAAGGCCTGCTTTGCAATGCTAAGTCGAAAAGACAAAACGAAAATGAAAATCGAAATGGAAATGGATACATTTTGCAGATGGTCTATAATATTTTTTGAAATCCTTCTCTTTCTCTTTCTTTCTTTCTTTCTCTCCGTAGTTCCTTCTCTTCCCTATCCCCTCCTCCCTTGCAGCATAATCTTTGTCTTTCACTCTCCCTCACTTATTTCCTTTGTCTTTCTCTCTCTACCTGCCTTCCTGTATACCATATTAAGATTATATCCCATGCTTTCTCATAAACAAAATTTACCCGTTGTCATGAAACCATACACGCCGAGGCGGTAATTGGCTGCGACGAACACAATGTCGGGAGCGAGTGCAATCAGGGGAAGAGGTTCATAGATTGTGTTCGAGCCGGCGCCGATCGTGTAACCACCACCATGGAACCACACAACCACTGGCATATTGATACCCTGACGGATATTGAAAGAGACAGAGAGCAAAGCACAGTAGTTAGACCTACATATTTTTTTTTAGGACCTACACTGAAATAGGAACTAAATACTAAATTTCACGGTATAAATATCAATCTATCAAACACATACCTCTCTTCTGGTGGAAGTGTCGTGGTCCAGTAGTTTAAGGCGCTTGACTGGAAACGCGAGGATCGGGGTTCGATCCCCGACACGGCACTTATGCCCTTGAGAAATACATTTTTTTTTCTATACATTGCTCTTTTATCTTACATCACATAAATGAAAATGCTATAGGCATATTGATACCAACGTTCTGCGCGTATGCTTATTTAATAATTAAAAAAAACACGTAGCTCTCTTCTAAATGTACAATTTGGAAAATAAGGTAACATTCTAGAAAAAAAAATCTACATATACAATTTCTTGAAGAAAGCTGCATATTTAATAGCTTCTTTATGTATTTACACAGTAATTAAGCTAATCAAATTCCGCAGTCTTGACAGTTTGAACTGCTTTTATTTATCCCCAAATCGATTGTTTTCTACTTTTGCTCGTACCAATATCAAACAGATACACAAGAACTGGTTTCTGTTTCAGATCATTCTTATATTATAATCAAAAGGCAAAACTAACATTATCTGCATGGATGTCTTACCCTTCGTGAAGATGTATGGACGCTAAGATAAAGACAATCTTCATCAACATCTCTTCCAATAAGAGGTGTGTCATCTACTGGACTGATTTGAGAACATATTGGTCCGTCAGAAGTGGCAAGGTAAATCCTACCCAGGTCACCCTTCTTGACGGGGTTCTTGAACCTCAGACCTCCTACCGGTGGTTCAGCGTACGGTATTCCAAGGAAAGCCTCCATGGTCGTATCGACCTCGAGGTATTGGGATTCATTGTAGGGTAAGTAGATGCCCGTCAGGGTCGTGTCTGTCCCTGGAAGATCGACCTGAGGTCTTTGTTGTGCCTTAACCCCTCCCACCAGTAAACCAATGAGCAGGACAGGCAGCAGTAGCGTCGAGAAATTTGATGAACGCATCGCCATTATCACTAGTATATTTAGCAAATGAATCATCCAGGTTCAGTGAATCAGTCCCGGTTCTCTTTCAGTTTTCAAAATGTTCCCAGGTCAGTCATAATAACTGAAGAGCTACTGAATTCCAAATGGTCCCGACTGTTGGTTATACCGTGCCTAAAATATCATTTGCGAAACTTAACTCGTGATGGTTGTGACCAAGGTTCAACAACGTTGGTGCAGTGATGTACTGCCGATTGTTCTAATTCACACAATGATAACGCCAGCATGCTGAGTATGACCAGTGTTATAAGCTCTCTTATCGTCTTTGATCAGTTTTAAATGTTTTAATAATTCAATTTTTCTACCTCCTTATCAACCCCAAATCACTTCACATGTGTACCATAGTGCCCATATTCTTCTCATGTATGATACCGGTAGCTCACATTTCTAGTTTTCTTCATCTATGGTGGCCCTGAAGTACGCTCGATGACAGGACATGCGCGCCGTAAATTTCACGGCCAAATTGTGAAATTCGCGATTTTGGTCGCAAATCTCGCGACCACTGGATGCGAACTCTGCGTCCCGAGACGCAAAGTTGAGGACTTTGGACGCAAACTTTGCGACTAGGCCGCAACGTTGACGACTGTGGACGCGAACTTTGCGATTTGGCCGCGAATTTGATGACTTTGGACGTGAACTTTGCGACTAGGCTGCAGAGTTGACTTTGGACTTGAAATTTGCGACTAGACCGCAAAGTTGACGACTGTCGACGCGAACTTTGCGACTTGTTCGCGAAGTCGAGGACTTTGGATGCGCACTTTGCGACTCGAGACGCAAAGTTTTTGCATCCAGTGGTAGCAAATTTCTCGACCAAAATCGCAAATTTCACGACTTGGCCGCGAAAGTCAAGGCGCACATGACCTGTCATCGAGCGTACTTCAGGGGAGCATTTCATCAACATTTGTTGTCTGACAAGTTGTCAGATCTGACATCCTTCCTTGATTTTGATTGGCTGAGAAGCATCGTTACTATTGCAACCGTCGGATAAAACGGACTTTGTCGGATAAAACATCCGACAAGTCCTTTCATGAAACGCTCCCCTGGGCCACCATATTTATCATCTACGCTAATCAAAGGTTTGAGGGCGATTAACTAACAATTCAACGCAACATGGACATTGTTCACTTTCGATATTTCCTGAAAAAATGCTATAAGCAGCAAATACTTCGGTGTGTCAATAAGGACAACGCCATTCGTTGGCTCATTCCTATATACGTAAGTCAAAACGACGCCCGACTTGCCTGAAGAGTAAAGGCCCAGTCACACCGCCCGAACTTTGTTGGAGCGTTCCTTGAACGGTAGGGAGAGGGGGCCGAATTTCGACAACGCTCAAAATGGGAAAAAAATCGAAAACACGGGCGTTGCCTTAGCGGTGCACCGCTGAAGCCGGCGTTGCTTTAGGCGTTGATGTAACGGTAGCGAGCGATAGCGAGCGTTGGTTTAGCGGTTTAGCGCTCCGACACCTCCATACCAACGCCAAACCAAAGTTCATCACCGCAATGGATCGCTGCTTCAACGCCCGACACCGTTCCAGCAATCCCGTGTCCGCTCGTAAAACGCTTACAACCGCTCCACCATAGTTTGTGCAACGTTTAATCACCGCCAGGGCAAAGCTGGCGAGGCAGCGGTGGTCTGGCGTTCAAGATTTCTGCGGTGGCCTAGCGGACCCAAGCATCCACGAACTTGCGTCTAGCGGTGCCAAACTTTGACCGGGCGTTGTTGGAGCGGTGGTGAACTTTGTCGGAGCGGAAAATTGCCCGCCCCTCACCGCTCGCAATATTTTTGCAGCTCAAAACTTTCGGAGCGGTAGGAGGGACCATCAGCGGTGGCCGAGCGTATACGGCGTTGCCTTAACGGGGGCCAACTTCTGTTAAACGGTGGTGAAAGGGTAACGAGCGGTGATGAATTTTTTTCACCGCTCCAGGAACGCTCCAGCAAAGTTCTGGCGGTGTGACCGAGCCTTAAGTGACATTGCATGACAGTTAAGATTCCGCTCTCTCTTCTGTATGATCATACGGAAATTTACAACCAAATCTTCGCCCCCCTCTCTCTCTCTTTCTATCTTTCTTTCTATCTATCTATCTATCTATCTAGCTAGCTAGCTTTTTTTTCCATGACATATCTTCGAGAGATTCTTTAAGATATTCAGTCTAATGTAATGAAAAAGTGGTGATCCAAGTGGTGGAAGTTTCAAGAGATATTTTAAATCATAGCTTGCCTCATCATGACTTAGGTCTGGGTGATTATTTTGTCTGATGGATGAAAAAAGGGAACTATAAACCAAGACATTAAAAGAAAATGATTGTTTTGAATAGCTTCAGCTGTGAACTTGATACCCTTCATTCAGACTGGAGATCATTGAAGTTTGTCCATTCAGTTCGTTAGAAAATAATTGTTTAAAATACTAAAGGGTCAAAACCACTAAAAATGTACAATTGGGAAGTTAGAATCTCGGAAAATTCAGCTTTTCTCAAAATAGCTAAGTAGAATGAAAAATAAAAGATGAAAATATGAATTTTGAAAATAAAAGATATGAGCACGTAATATTGTGAACTTTTTATTGCAGAACTAATCAAAGTGGAGAGGTGATTTTCTGCTGGTGTAACATACGTTACTTCTCCCTCAGTCTTGTCTACATCATTAAGTCAGCTAAGGAATGCACTTTTCTACTAACTTTTCATCACTATCTGTAATGTTCCTGAGACAACTCTAATGCCAAAGAAATTTTTCAATTTTCCTTTCATGTGAATATTTCAAATCAATTTGAATTCAGTATTAACAAATGTGGAAGAATCTGCGCACGCATGTGGGTTCAATTGTTTGGTATATATGTTGAAAATTTCAACATATACGCCATATCAATTTACCTAAATTTTCCATATGGATGCATTTGTCAGACATAAATTAATCAATATCTCTTACAATATCATAAGGAACTTATTTCAGTATTTCATATGGTAACGTATGTTTCACTTAAGCAGCCACGTATGTTACCAAAACTTAACAATCAACAATAACCAAAGAAAGTCTTGGGTTTCAGTAAGTAACCCAATATTAACACTTACAACTACACTATATAGATACAAAGTTCTCATTCCAAAGTGAGGACGACGTGTTCGTACATAAAAATGATAATTAGTAGCATGTTTGATTATGTAATAAACATGGTATAAGCCAAACAAATAAGAAAGATTGGGTTGTGTATAATCAATTTCCATTTCCTGGTTTTTGTTTATTTCTGACTCTAGCTATTCTTTTCATTAGAAAAAATGATTTTCACAAAACGTATCTTACATACATAATCACCCAATAATGTCCATTTTGGTATCACTAAGGAACCTTATGTCACTTTAAAAGCAGTAACGTATGTTTCTTATAAGTAACAATAATCATGATAATTAAATACGCAAAACCACTCGAGGGAGTGATCAAAATCGCTTGTCCTCTGCGTCATTATATAGGCAGATCAATATAATCCTCTTCATGCAACCTTTCGAAAGTTTTTTTTTTTTTTTTTTTTTCTCTCTTTTGTAATGTCTTCTTTAATCTGCTTATATCTCTTCTCTTGCTTTCCTGTTCTCACATTCTGCTGTCGGAACATGGCTTCAGTTTTTCTTTGTTTCTGTTCCTATATATTATGCTTGAATTTGAGCTCTCTCTCCCCCTCCCCCATGTTCCTTTCGTCCCTTGACCTTTATGTGATAATGAAAAGAGATTTTTGGAAAAAGAGAATTCGCAATAACAATGAATTTTGAGTGAAAAATGAAGATTCAGATGTGATAGCCTTCCACAATTTATTTCGTAACCTACGTTACCATTTTTAACACACAGGGATCGAGATCCTGCCTTGAAGACGTTTTGAAGATGTTATTATCACTTTACAACTCTTAAGCTTAGATGTTGATTACTACAAAAAGCCATCCAAGAAATGTCCATCTCATGTCATTGCCGCTTTTCTTCAATTATTTGGTTAAAGAAACCTACGTTACGATAAGATTATAGACTGCCATTATTGGCCTTATGGTAGCTAAGCGTCGCTTTTGTGTGGTGGCGCTAGGTAATACAATAGTTGACAAGCGTACAGTTAAGTTTTACCGAATTTAAATGCAAATAAAAAATGACCAGTAACGTATGTTTCAGTAACGTATATTTCATTTAAGCTTAAGTGGGATTTACGGAAATGATGTAAGGCCAAAGATGCAATTATAATCCCTTCAAATTGATAAGATTAACAAGCCCCTTTCGTTTGGCAGCTTTTCTGTTGTCAATCGTTGTTCAATTCTGACAACGACGGTAACATATGTTACATTTCTTATCCATACGGTTAAAAACACATGCCTCAGCTCTTCTTATGAGCTTCTTTTTCTACAGAATGGACCTATACACATCGCTGCAAACTGTTATATAGACTGTAGATGGGATATCAGTGAGTGATTACATTGAAAGAAACATAAAATAAAACTTGGAAAAAGGTGGTATATAAGAGATTCATTCTAAAGGTAACGTAGGTTTCACTGACCTTTGCGACAAATTTCTATTGCGAAAATTTTTATTTTTAAACGGGCACAATGCCTGAATATTATGTTATCTTGCACACATATATCACAGTCTATTTTTATATGCCAGGATCTAAGAATAAAAGCATCCTTGTTTTTTACAACATCGCAAGATAGGTTAGATTCTTGATTTGCGACATGCAGTTTTTGCCCGGACGAGAGTACTTAAAACATAATAATTTCTCAAAAAATCATGTTTGAATGCTAAAATTTTCTGAAGTTATAGCCCATTACATATTTTAAGAGGTTTTATGACTAAAATCATTTTTTTATAATCTGATATTAACATAATGGCAATCAAACACGTGCGAAACAGCCAGTATATTGTCCATATCCATTCATGAACTCGTATTAGCATGCTGAATATAATCATCGAGACAATGGACATCCTCGATATGGGGTGAGGTAGGGAAGATGCCCTCCCTTCCGTATGAAATAGAAAGATTTGACTTCTTAAAAATCCAATTAATACAGTCAATGTCTAGATTACCGTGATTATAGGAAAGGACTAGAGGGTTATGGAACAAAATGATCGTTCAAGTCTCTTGATATGACAAAGAGCGAGAGAGAGAAAGAGAGAGGGGGGGGGGAGAAGTAGAGATCGCTCAGCATCCCCTCACCAATCACCTCATCACCTCAAATAAACAATTTTTCAAAACTAGGAATGTTTTGTTTGTTTGCTTTTATTTCTGCGTTCTAGATTAAATCGACATTACTTATATAATGAAGTCATGTATAATTATAACATTGCAGTATACGATAAATATAATACAAAGGTATAAACAAACAGGAATACAAGTTAATAGAGTGATTTTCATTATACAAAAGAGCTAAATTATGAGAACGCAGGAGACCGCCATCGTGAGCTGTAAGGCTTGAAAAGGATGGCGGCCTCGGGATTATAATTTTGTAATTATACAAAAGAATTTTGAAAGTAAATTTATGTCAAATTTTCATTAATAACAGCATATTTAACATGATTTAGACAAAATGATTTATATTTCCACGTTTGACCAAGATCTAGGGTTTATACTTTTGAAGAGAAGAATACATAATAACAGCCATACGGTCATCGTCATCCTTCGGTAGCATAGGAATCCACGAATGATAAATTATTGTCTTCGACAATAAATAAAGTCAATTTTAAACTAAAATTATCTGTTTATAGAACTTTGTGTCTGAGAATTGTGATCAAAATCAACCTTATAAGCTACTTCTTACATAAGCCTTTGTTTTGTTTTGTTGGGGGTTTTTTTTGTTTGTTTTGTTTTGTTTATGTGGGTGTGTAATGAAATGTTTGCACCATAGCTGCTGTTTATTCAGTTAAAATCAGGAAAACAAACAAACAAGGAACCAAATTGAAGTTACAAAGACCAAAACTTACTTTTGTAGGGGTCGCGGATTTTGAATGCTTAAAATGGGCAAGGTGGCCAATAGCCTTGTAGAAAAAAAGTTTTTTTTTAAATTTTTATTGGTACTCGATTCACCTAACCCAACCTCACCTCTTTTTTCGCTTTTTTTATATGATATTGTACAGACTCAGAAATATCATGAAACTGAAACATAATGTGTAATTGAATCACTTATGTGACAATGATAAAATTTTTACTGATATCCAGACCAAAATATACAGTATATACAGTATATACACTAAAAGAAAGATATTTCCAAAAAGCGTTTATGGAGCTCCACATTGATCGTTATTCTTGTATTCTTCGAAGACGTCAGTCCACTGAACCATATGAATATCTCTCCATTCTGTGTAGTGCTGTTCCCATTCTTCGTATAAACCTGAGAAGTCTCCTGTAACATAGAAAAAAAATTGTCATTACACCATAATAAAGGCAATCGATGGGAGCTAAGCAAAGGATAATGATTATTGTTAGTATTCATGATCTTATATATACAAAAGAATTATGCAGCTGCAAAAATATGGAGAACTGCTGGAAAACATTTACTTTCAACTTGGAAAACACTAACTTTAAACTTCTCATTCCTAAAATTTAGATACTGCCATGTCCATGCATGGAAAGGAATCCAAGGCATTGAATCTCGAATGGCATGACATCTAAAGAACAAAGGCTGGTCGAAGATATTTCAGAAAGCCTGCTGCTTACTGTGGACAGTTAGACTATTTAATTCTAAGTCATTAGTGATGCCATCTTATCAAGTTACACTCTTATTTCACCTTTACCAGTTTACACCGATTCAGTTGATCTCTGAGTAAAATAAGTGATTCAGTATTTCACTATGATACATCTGAGGATTTTTTTATCTAAATCCATAAGCCATCAGTTCAGGATATTCCGTTGAATTTCCTAAACTGCCACAACATTCTTTACTTTTATATTTTATCTGCTGATAAACACTTTTTGGCATGTTTGCATTGAAACAGAAAGGAAGAACGAGTGTGTTTACCATATGAGTTCAACGCAGGAGCATAGTTAAGCCAGAAAGTACAATTATCCATCCTCATCGCTCGACCATTTTCCATGGTAAGTGATAGTTTCTTGTAGTTCTGCTCTGGTAACGTGTACTGTGGCCATTCGGGGTATTTATTTGTAGAATGAAGTCCATTCGGGCTTCTGTGAATTGAAAAAAAAACAACTATAGGGCCTAACGGTCTTGATATTTCGAGACGGTGGGGGGGGGGGGGGTTGTCTAGTGCCACATCAAACAGTGTCCTCATGTCATTTCAGAAATAATCATGAAGCATCAGTTTCCTTCCTTCCTGTTAGCCCACATTGTGAAAACTTTTTTTTTTTCACGAAGTGTTCCACAAGTCACCACTAAAATGTGCATTTAAGAGAAAGCCTGAAAAACATATGCGAAAATAAATTTGGTATCCTCTGTGGATGAAATTATTCAAATAAACAGTTATCACTATAGTGTAACAGAAAACCATGATAGTCTTCACTGTTATCAAGTTGGCCATTGTACGTATTCATTGTGTAAGTGCAGCTATTACGGGAGACAGTCATGAGACTGACTTGGAATCTGCTTAACTCAAAACCGAAGTGGCGCTGTCAAATTTCCATTAAAATGTGCTCAGTGCCCCTCTGTGGTAACCTAACTCTTTATAACATAGTTCAAATTTTCGATTTTTTTTTGTAAGTGAGATTTACCCCGTTTGGATGAAATTTGTCCAGTATCGCATAAACTGAACTGACATCTCTTTCTCCTCTTCACTTTGTCTTCTCAAGACATCATTTAACTCTTGGTTGAGCCCCCAAGCAAAGACAAACTGTAACTCTTCAGCGTGTCCTGCCCCTAACCATCCTGGTAGTCCTAAAATGATGGACATCGTTGGATCATGGGTCATTTCATACCGGTACACAGGGGCTCCTGTACCAACCATCGCACGGGCCATTGCTTCAGTTGGACAAGCAAACATCTACAAAAATATGAAAAGACGCGTTCGTAGGTTTTAATTTGGATAACTTTAATGGATCTATGAGGACATTAATGAACATTTACAACTTTCGAATCATTTGGTAGGTTTGGTAATTTGGTTTGCTTTCAGAGGGACATGGGGTGGGGCTGTGGCATGTAACTGGATTAAACAATGATTGGTATGATATATGGTCATTTTCTATGTGACTTGCTATTTACTCTTCTTTTTTGTTATTGTTTTCTTTAGCATGTTTAGGATCCTTCATGCTCGTTGGAATAACAGCTTTGCCATATTGGCAAAGCTGAACTGGCGATTCTTCCGAAATATTTCATTT
This sequence comes from Echinometra lucunter, assembly GCA_029962745.1. NCBI lineage: Eukaryota > Metazoa > Echinodermata > Echinoidea > Camarodonta > Echinometridae > Echinometra > Echinometra lucunter. Next base: position 56,175,601 of record CM057151.1, read on the forward strand.
GTGTTATTTTTTTTTGTTATCTCGATTTGTTCTTATATTCGGTAAACAAAGATCAATCAATTAACTTGCATTTTCATTATATATATATATATATATATATATATATATATATATATATATATATATAGGTAATTGATTTTGTACGACTCTACTTCTCCAGAAAGATGATAAATGAGCATCAGAGTTTCATGTCACTGCTAAATGGTAAAAGAGAAGTAAAGCTAAAATCCTGACATTCATAATCATAGTTATAAATGTGAGACACAACCGTGTTTTAGTGTACGGTCAGTATCTTATCATGCTTATCATTATCATTTTGAAACAGAGATACAGCGATTACATTATTTAGTATTATGCATAATGATTACTAGTAAGTGATATGACCTCAAATTTCAATGTATCTTCTTGGCGCAAGTGGTAAACTCCTACCTGGTCCGTGTTCAAGTTGATGAACGCGTTGACTTGGTTAGCTTCCGTGTCATCAGCCAGGGTCCAGTCAGTATACCACTGCTCCACAGCTTTAGCCAACATCGGGGTGTAATAGAAGAGATAATCTGGTAAAAGCTTGATGAACTCCTCAAAGGTCACTGTCGGAGGGTTCTGTCTGATCACATAGCCAGGAAAAGCTCGGAGGGCTATCAGGGTTCCTTCATCTTCGTTTGTTCCCAGGAGAGTGGGCACGCTCCGAAATTCATTTTGCTTGATGATTTCGGCGGGGATGTCGGGGATGAAAGCGTAGTCGACTACGGGGGCAAACAGCAGTTCGTTGGTGAGATACCTTAAAGTTAGCTGATATGGAGAAGACGATAACCAAGGAAATAACTAATCGCTACAATTTTTCCAGATTAATAAATTGATCAGTTTTAACAATGATTTGAACACAATATTCCTGCTTATACAATGCAAACGGAAACCCATCTCCTAAGTCTCTAATGGTTTCGAGATCTATCTTTCAGATGAATTCTGTTAAGTTTATTGAATATAATGAAGGCAATAACCTCCTATCTTCTGACGGGTATTCATTTCTACTTTAATTCTCCTCAATCCTCATTTCCTTCAGCTGTTCAGTATATCATTCAGTGTGTGCTTGTTGCAGTACCGAAAGTTTGGCGGCTTACAGACCCACAGGCCTTACTTTCATATTGAATGCAATGTGAAATATAAGCAATCTGATTTGATATTCAACATCCTTTCTAATGATTATGGAGTTTAACGAGAAAGTAATCCTTCTTTTTATTTGTTTGTTTATTTTACTTAGATAAAGATATCTTACGGTTGCCTGAGCACGTGTCAAGACGGTTTCATCCACATCTCTCAAACATTCGACAAGGAGGTCATTGTCCAGTTCGGTGCAGTTGACTAGGTCTGCTATCTCTCTCGTAAATCCTATTTGACGGTCGATGTTCGTATCGACAGCCCATGGACAAAGAGCATTCCCGCTCTGTACAACATGTTAAAACATACATCAAAAATGTTCCAGTGAGGTGAGATAATTGGACATTCTTTTCAAAATCAGGGATATTATAACGAAGCATCAAAACTAAACCCATTTCGGAATAACTCTGTGATTGCTTTATAGTTGCATTACCTCCAATTCAATATGATATTATTTTGCGAAAATAAAATACTTACGAATTACATAGCTGTACGTTATTGTACTCGACGCCTTCGCTGTTAATCATAATGCGACTTTTGCCTATACGAATAAACATGTTACCTTAATGGCAATGACATACCGTATTATCTTCTTCTATACTCGAATGAGAATTTTAAAATATCTCAAAAAACGTAAAATGTACAGTTTGAACAGACATTTTTCACACAGATCATCATATTAGTCGATTCGCACTTACCTGCATAATAACTTGATGGAATAGTCCATCGCTAAGTTGTGACAGTAGATGCAGACCCACACTAGCTGCTCCAGCACTCTCACCCATTATCGTCACCCTTGTCGGATCACCACCGAATGCTTTGTAATCAAATTAAACATTATCAAGAAATAAGCAATATACTTCATTTCAGATGCTTTTAGAGTGAAAGGGGGAAAGTCGAATTAATCGATGAGAGAGGTTCATTTATAGCATTTATTGGTGTTTTGTCTGACAACAGCCAAACTCGACTAATGAAACCGATCAAACTCAGATTTTTAAGCCCAACTACAACCTGAATGCATTATTGGTGCTCCCCGTTTTTCAGGAACTGTCTCCGAACAGCTAGTCCCTAGACAGGCCATCTACAAACTTAATGGTCGGGGTGGGGCGTTTCGAGCTTTGACAATTTCTATAACCCGACACCAAACCGATTAAGACCGACAGCCTCGATAATAGACCGATATAAAACTGACAGCAGACCGGAATCTACGGACATTACCCAGAATGGCACATGGTTTGGTGGTTTGAAGTTTATCGTTGCTGTTTTGATGATATCATTTTCGTCCTAGCGATGAGATTAGACATTGTTGATCAGCTCATCTGTATTTTTACTATATGTACAATCATATCTATGAGGGCCAACCAGATTATATGCTCCTTTGAGCTAAAGGGAATGGGCAGTGTGATGGTTTATCTTACGATTATGCTGTGATATACAAAAACGAAGTTGAAAATTCACCTACCAACAATATTGGCCCGTACCCATTCTAGAGCCATCACCTGATCAAACATTCCATAGTTACCCGTGGAAACGCTATCACCTGCATGGAAAGAATTAAATAAACATTGTCCTTGAACTAGAACTTTGATTACTTTCATCATGTAATGACGTGATGACAAGCCACCTTTTCTCCTCGCTCTAACTCACAAAATTCATATTTCAATCCTGTTTCCTTGCCATGCAACTACGGCTCCCTTTAATCTCTTTGTATTGCTATCTATATAATCATTTACCCTCCCCCCCCCCCTTCCGTCTCTTTCTTTCTGTCTTCACCACTGTCTCCTTTTATTGGACTACACTTACATACCTGTTGTGAGAAAGCCATAAACACCGAGTCTGTAGTTGACAGTAACAAAAACGATGTCTGGAGCGACTGCGAGCAGAGGAAGGGGTTCGTAGAAGGCTGCTGAACCAGATCCTATTGTATAACCACCACCATGAAACCAAACCACAACAGGTGCATTGCTAGGCTGAATGGAAGTGTAAGGAATGATGGGACATTATGAGCTATGATAATCGTGTGATTTACAATTAAAACTCAGATAAAATGATTATTATTTTTCAAATCATAAATCAGTATGTCTCAATAGTGGTTGCACATCTATCATGTCTATATTTAGAAATCTCTTCGACAGTACACCGTCGTGTACTAAATCTACTTTCATTCCAGCAACAGGTGTGTTGCTGGGCTGATAGTAGGTAATGAAAGTAGGTACACAATGAACTATGATATTCCCTGAATTACATTTAAAGGTAAAAAAAAAAAAGATGAGGATTAATGTTTTAAATCATCACAATCAATATGTCTCAGTAATGTTTGCACATCTAATAGTTGAGAAATCTCTTTGACAGTTCATCATCGTGTAAATCTCTCGATAGATCGTATTAAATGGAATACTTTGAAGACATTCAACCCATATCAAAGTGAAAAAGTGAATTGTATTATTAATCATAATCATTTGTTGTGGTATGTCATATTTATCAAATTGAAATTATGTCTTTTGGTTAGACCTTGGGTTAGACTCAAAATAAAAGTTTCTTACCGGAGGTGAACTAGTATGCACTGAAAGATACAAACAATCCTCGTCCACTTCTCTCCCAACAGCAGGAACGCCTGGTATATCATCTATTGGAGATACCTGCGGACATTGTGGTTTATCGGTAACGGCTAGGTAGTTCCTACCCAGGCCACCCTTCTTGACTGGGTTCTTGAACCTGAGATCTCCTATCGGTGGTTCAGCGAACGGGATACCAAGGAATGCTTCCATGGTTGTATCGACGTTGAGGTATTGAGATTCATTGTAGCGTAAGTAGACACCTGTTAATCTTGTGATGGTTCCAGGAAGTGTGGTTTGAGGCCTTTGGGCGTTAGACTGGTCATTCAGTAGACCTGCTAACACAAGCACAACACAGGTAGTCCATATACCCTCCATTACCTTTTCATCAAGTCTCTCACCGGCACGTCTTCCAGACTTTAAGATGATTATGATCCTTGGAATACACTATAAACAGAATAGTCTTTGTTGAAACAAACTGTTTCGAGTTGAGAATTCAGCGTACCTGATAACTTTACTCTGTTATAATAAAAGCTTAGATGTTATTACATGGGTTCCGATAAAAACGCTGATGCTGTGATTTCAGTGCTAGGACTGAAATATTTGCCTGTGGTTCCACAATAGATAACATACTAATTACTCCTTTTGTGTGACCCTACTCAAACAAGGTTGTATAATGAAACTGGAAGATATCATCTGATTGCAAGGCGAAACTATTTATGGCTAATGCTGACCCATCATGTATAACCATGTATAGAACCTGGTTAGTCCAAGTTCTATCAAGACTATTATGGTGTGCAACACCAGTTTACGTCTAATTTCAGAAAACAACAGGCAATTGAATTACAAATTACAAATGCCATATACACTAAGAATGATGAGGAATGTTTAAAACAATTCATCAGGTCTCCATAATCACGGTAATTATACCACTGTACATCTCAGGTTTCAAAATGTTGAAAGAACCCACGCGTCTTCTTCGATGAAATGTAGTATCTCACCTTTCTGCTTTGTGTCAAAATTTTCTGTTGATATAGTTTTTGTGTTTTTGTGTCTCACTAGACAATTACAGTAAGAACTTATACTAACAAATCCAAGTGATACGATTTAGAGGAGGCGTGTGCCCTTAGATCACGTGTGTTACAAATGATCAAATAAAAGAAGAATGCATTGACATCTTGTCTATGTAAGCAAACTGTATCGTAAATGCTTCTGATATTTCGAGATTACATCAAGCCAATTTGTTTCTGTGTTCTATAGAGCCATTTTGTAGGGCGTACAATCAGAAAACGACCCTAGAAGAGCCTCTAAATGCTTATTCTTTAACAAAATCAGATAACCTGGATTAAAATTTGAAGGATAGAATCATCCATTTGAAGACGTTGCCTCATCTGCAAGTCGTATAAGGACAGTTCTGATGAAGCAAGATGAACGAAGTATATCTTCTCCGTTGTTCAGTGATGACTGTAGCACTGGCTCTGTCAGTAGGCAACATAAGAGCGCAAGCGCCACAGGTTACTCTTCCTGGCGATTCCAACACTGTCATCAGAGGCATCTACATACCCTTCAATGAATCGGAGTACCTCGAGGTTGATATCACCATCGAAGCCTTCCTGGGGATACCATTTGCTGAGCCCCCAGTCGGAGATTTGAGGTTCAAGAATCCAGTGAAGAAAGGTGATCTGGGAAGGTTGTATCTGGCGGACAGGGATAGGTCAACGTGTCCTCAAGTAGATGGAAGTGAAAATGAAAATTGCCTCTATCTTGGTGTCCATACATCATCTCCTCGGGTACGTCTTCATCATGCAGAGAAGTGTGACTGATATTCAGCATGACTTGTATCTAATGATATGCATCCATGATTTCTTCAGTTAATTTCGAAGAATGAAGAATTAGGTGATGGCTCTGCAGTGGGTCCAGGAAAATGTTTCTTCAGTTAACATTTTCCTGTCTATTAGTTTTAAGAATATGCTAAGAAAATGTTTTCTCGAATTTTTTACATTTCATCTATATTTTCTTTTCTGTATCAATCTTACCAAACTTTATGGATTAAAGACACCTGCGATTTTTTTTTCGCCAGGATGCTGGCTTTATCGAAGAATATATTCTACTGTATAAGTCAATCGTCTATTAAGCAGTAAGTAAAACTTGGTATCTTCTATATTCATGTTGACCCCATCTTCATCGACTAATCTGTGTAACTAATTTTGAGAAGACATTAAGTTCAAATGTACTCAGAATGAAATATAACACTCTCAAACGTTGAAAAGCACAGTGATCACAGTTCTTGTAATTGTTATCATTCATTTCGATATTCAGCCCAACAATGCACCAGTAATGGTATGGTTGCATGGAGGTGCGTTCACACTAGGAGGAGGTACTTGGACAGCTTATGATCCTTATCCTCTCATCGCTACTACACCTAACCTCGTCGTCGTCAATGTTAACTACCGTCTAGGGGTGCTAGGTTTCCTGACAACAGGTACTATCCCTTCGATTTAAGACATGCAAATCCCACCACGCTCACGAAGAAAACAGTGAAAAGTTGTGATCATATACGATACATTTCATTATAACAGTTTTCATTGAAATTTTGTTAACATGTCAATATCATTCAGCTATATCGTGTCGGCTATTTTCATTGATTACATCGCTGTTGTTAATGCAATCAATTAACATATTAGTTTTAATAATTTCATTAACATTAATATAAGGAGAGAATAGTGCATTGCTCACATCTTCACCCCTCATGACTATGCAATGTAGTACTCTAGATGGAGAAAGACGGGGGGGGGGGGGGGGGAATCATATGGCATTAACGTCCATAAAATCAGACACAAATGTAAAGCCAATCGCATAAAGTATATATTTAGTTGGTTTCAAATATTACTGACTGTTATGTTAGCCGAAGTGCTTTTGCCTCACACAACTTCTTTTTGTTTCGTAAATCATTGTTCTTTGATTCTTATCCAATCCTTTCATTAATATATCAAGGTGATAGTGCCTCTCCAGGTAATTTCGGAATGATGGATCAGGTGATGGCTCTCCAGTGGGTACAGGAAAACATCGCAGGTAAACTTGATTTTATTGATTTCATTTTCATCGTGCAAAACACAGTTTGTAATATAACCGAAGCAAACTGCTCCTGGAAACATTGTCTTGATTACAGGTGAACCAAAAGAAAGGCAATTATTAAGCTTTTAACTTTTGCAGTCCCTCTCAACATGAACAAATGAATTAGATGCGCTATTTCAGCATGCGTTCTAAACTGACCTTAATTTTGTATTGATTAAGTAAACATTGATTTTGAAGTGCACTGACTAAAAATTTTCTTGATTCGCCACGTTTTTAGTCATGTTTATGGTGACTTGAACCGCAAACATGGTTTCAATGAACATGATGAAAAGAATTATTAGATGTCGATCGCATTCATAGCGACAAAGCGCACAAAGGACAAAACATACTTTGTATTACCAAACATATTAATTTTCAAGACATGCAAGAGTTTACTTAGGAATAATAGCAGCGACATTGGTTATAACGGAAACATTATCAAAAATGAGTTTTTCATAGACAGATTTTGATCGCTGATTAAAAGTTAAAGTATTTGATTTTTTAATGAGTGATATCTGAAACAGAGGGATTTATTTGCGTCCAGAATCATGTGTCAACAACCAATACTTAATCATGTATAGAGTCGCTATTCTGAAAACTGATAAACGTTCATTTGTACAAACTACCTTGAGTGTGATATCTGCCATATCTCATGTACCTACCTTTCCCAAGGTTAATTGGACTGATTTACCTTGAATTTATCTTCTATTTACAGCTTTTGGCGGTGATCCCAATAGGGTGACGATTATGGGAGAGAGCGCAGGAGCAGCCAGCGTCGGTATTCATCTGCTATCCCCCCTTTCTCATGGATTCTTTAATCAAGCTATTATGGAGGTAGGTTATAGTGGCTGAGGGCTGTGTTATTTTCATTCTTGTGGTAATATTTTACAAATCAAACATTGTATCAATTTCAACTTATTTCAGTTGTTGACGGAGATAGCCGTTAGCTAGCTGGTGGGTTTCTGACAAATGTGTTCACTTGATTTCTTTCTCCCTTTTTTTAATGAATTGAATATAAATGATCAAAACTTCAACTTAACAAAAGCAAAAGCAATCATAATAAAAGTATATATTAACAAGGACCATCAAGAGGACTCGAGTTAGCTGGGGCTTAGTTTAATCTTAACATATTAAAAAAGGCGTATGTCGTTAAAAAGAAAGGGTTTCTTTATAATTATATCATTACGACAAATCCTTATATTTTATTATATCATTACGACAGAGTGGAAACGCCCTTTGTCCCTGGGCCGTCGATACCAACACGAGCAGACAGATTGGTTTCACAAAAGAGATCGCAGACTTGGTCAATTGCTCAACTACCGACAACGAAGCTCTTGTCGAATGCTTAAGAAAGACAGACGTTATTGTTCTTCTGAGGAGGCAAGCTCTTGTAAGTTAAAAGAAAAGATAAATCCTGGAAGATCAGCTTCGAACAATTTGAACAATTAATTAAAAAAAAATAGTTATAGGCAAAGGTGACTTTGCTAATCATTTGCTCATAAAAATTCCACAAGTGAAAATCAACATTTTATGCTGTAAGAATTGTTGTTGTTTTTCCTCATTTTCTTGGTTTATTATTAGTCAAATTTTCTTGAATTTCAAATCCTTATATTTTTTCATTCAAGTGAATCTTTTAAAATAAGCAGCATTTTCGGTGAACTTATCAAAAGGCAAAAAACCTGAATAATAATCATATATGAATTACAAATTTTCCCTCGCTATTAATTGTAGCTGGTTGGAAAATATCTGTTCAACGAACTTCTCTTCGTACCTGTTGTCGACGGCGCTTTCCTCCCTGATGTCCCTATCGAAATGATACAACGAGGGGAGATAAACAGCGTACCAACTCTTCTAGGAACGAATGAAGATGAAGGAACGCTTATAGCCCTCCGTGCTTATCCTCTATATTTAAGAAGAAAAGACCCTCCTACCATGACACTCCAGGAGTTCAGAGAATCTCTACCAGATTATCTTTACTACTATACACCCTTACTTGCCTCGGCTGTTGAGCAGTTGTATATTGACTGGACACAGGCTGATAACTCCTCAGCAGATCAGCTAGAAGCTTTCGTTCGTTTGAATACCGACCAGGTAAGCAGAAGTGCAAGAACGAGAGGATGTCTTCCAGGGACACTGTCAAATATCATCTCTATCAAATAGCGTACTAAATTTATGGTAAAGCCGGCGTATCTTCCGCTCCTATTTTAGCCCCTCCCCCTAACAAAAAAAATAAAACGGGATAAGTATCTACTTCACACATACTTGCATACTATATTCCAAGAAAGATTAATCAGTACTCTATCTCAAATTGATGAAAGAAAGGATCGATATAAAAACTTTTGAAATATTACTGCTACACAGAAAGCAACGAGCGCGAGAAGCATTACTCTATAACTTAATGCTTTGATAATGGGATTTAACTCCGTCCATTTTTGAAACCAACTATACATCCTCTTCTACTTTTGCTTCTAATATTCATTGAAGCATAATGCCATTTTCATTTTTATGATATTTTTTAACAACGAGCATTTAATCTTCTCCGTCAAAAAGAGATTAATAATCAGTATAAATGTATTAACTCTTTCACTAAACAGGAGCTTTTGACTTTTTAAAAATCTTTGAGAAGCATTCGATCTAATATACACTGAATTCCTATTTCCATCCATTCATTCTTAATGACGAAAATTTTCTTCTTGGTCAGGTATTTTCATGTTCAACTGAAATAACAGCGCGTGCTCTTGAAAGGTCAGAAGCTACCGTATATCGCTATGAAATGACACATGATCCATCTCGATCCATCTGGGGTGAAACACCAGGATGGATGAGAGCAGGACATGGAGAAGAGCTCCAATATGTCTTCGGATGGGGTATCAAAAGCAGGCGCAATCAGGCTCAAACTCATGAGGAAAAACTGATGTCGATACAGATTATGAGATATTGGACTAACTTTATCAGAAGTGGGTAAGAAATTGCTTAAACATTTTTAAAGCCATGTATAGAATCTCCATTATACTTGTACACGAACACCTGACGAAGCATGTGAATGTGTTGACATATCCTGCAAATTTTCCGATAGTCACAGGTTCATTAAGGGGTGTGTTTTCACATTGTTATCTGTTTATAATGATTGCAAATCGAAGTTCAAATAACATATACAATATGTCAGGGTGTTGAAAAACATCTAGACCATTGTATTTTAATCTTGGTAGACGATGTCAATAACATCTTGAATGGCATCCATAGATCAGGGGGACGAAGAGGTTTATCTTGTGAACTGTGATATGATTTCTTCCAGAGATCCTAACGACCCCGTTACCGACAGTGATCTTCCTGCCTGGCCAAGATACACACTACCTGATCAGGAATACAAGAAATTATCACTGACCATGGAGAATGGTCGAGCTATGAGGATGGACACTTGTTCGTTCTGGATGAACTATGCTCCTACCCTGTACAATTACGGTAAACATGTGTATAGCATATTGGTTGTGTATATAGGTCTAGTTTCTTTTCACTATGCAATCTAAATACAAACTTCAAGCATTAAGATCTCACATAATGACTCTAATTTTTTCTCTGCGTGTGTTAAAAATGATCAGTGGCGCTTAGCAAAATCGTCGGCAAATTTAGTCTCAAAGATATGATAGGATCCTCCTTTCCCACTCCCCCCCCCCCGCGCAAAAAAGACAGAAAAAAAATCGGATTTTCCTCCTTTTTGGGGGGTCATTTTCATGTTGCCATCATATACAGTTTAAGATAACTATGGATTTTTAAAAAAATGCTCTTGACCCAGTTAAGGCAGAAATATATATCATTATTTTCTTCTCTTAATTTCAATTTCTTAATCAGATCTTCTTTAAGATTTTGCAAAATGTACTTTCAAGTCACGATTCCATATATCGTTCTGAGGATCTTTGATATGTCTGTCTTCGTATTCAAATGTTTGGTACCATGGCATACATTTTCATTGCTTTGTTTCTCTTCTTTATTTCAGACAATAACTCCGATGACCTGTACCAGAACTGGAAGCAAGATTACGAACAATGGAGAGATGTTGACGTGGTAGAATGGAAAGAGGTGTTTGATGATTATGTAAACAGTGATGACTGCAATATTCCGTGATCATCGACGACGATAGTTTAAACTTATCATGTTTACGCTTTCCGTATCAGAGCTGTGTTTGTCTTCTGTGTGTTTTGAACACTGTTATCACTCTATCTTATTCTCAATGGAGTGTCTAAAAACAATGTGAATATATTCTGTTTCTATTACATTTATTAGTCTGTATACCATAACAATCTTTAGAGTAAAGATGCAATATTGCATACATTATGTATATAGCTGCGCTTGAAAGCCATTTCAATAAAGAGGTTTCATGAAAAGAAAATATTCGTTTGATGCAATACATCAAAGTGCTTCGAACACCTGCGACCTATGCAAGAGCTCAGCTGTGGAGAATGTTACCCACTTTATTGCGGAATGCACCATGCTCACCCGCCACAGAAGGATGTTCATGAATGTGTTGCTGAGGAAGAATGTCTAACTGCTGCAGAATATTTCAATGAACAAGACCCTTTGCAATTCACTCTCTCTGTTCTCTTCCTTCCTGAAATATCCCTCCCCCTCACAGCCAGAAACACCCTTAACCTCCTTATCTTAAATCTTAAATTTCTTGCACAAAATGCATCTCTCTCGCACCGCCATACTCTTGTGTCCCTGAGTTCTTTCTAAACCAGATGTCTACATGTACGTAATATCTTAACTATAGGCTATTGCTGTAAATCTCCGAAAACAACGGATGAAGGATACAGAAGAAGAAGAAGAAGAAGAAGAAGAAGAAGAAGAACAAGAAGAAGCAGAAGAAGAAGAAGATGCCTCATGCGTGAACCCCATTCAAGAATTGAAATAATTCGTTGATATTGTACCTTCAATGCAGATATAGATGAACAGCTGGCGTTAATCATGTGATAGCACCATAATTACTCTATTTTACTATGGACTGCAGACAGTGGCAAACTAAACGCAACGGCATAGTTTTCAAGTTTTTCAAGTTTATTACGTTGTGACCAATGTAATCGAACAGACAAGAAATAAAACATTCGAGACTTAATACAACTTCTCCAGAATAAAACAGCACAAACGAACAAAAGCAATTCGTTGTCGTCACTATTAAAGTTCAGATATTTCCCTCTTTATTTGTCAGGAGTTCAGACATGTCATATGACAATGATCACAGTAAAGCCGTGTTAATGATCACACCATATTAGGGCGTGCCTCGCAGTGCCTTGCCCTTATTGCAAACACAGTTCAGACATGTCATATGACAATGATCGCAGTAAAACCATGTTATTGATCACACCATATTAGGGCGTGCCTCGCAGTGCCTTGCCCTTATTGCAAACACAGTTCAGACATGTCATGACAATGATCGCAGTAAAACCATGTTAATGATCACACCATATTAGGGCGTGCCTCGCAGTGCCTTGCCCTTATTGCAAACACAGTTCAGCAAAGTTTTGACAGTACAGATTCAGACCAGGTAAAGTGCTTAATTACACATCTATTTTTGACAAAGACATATATACTTAACGAGATAAAGATTTTCACAGCACCATTACAGAGTTCATTGGTTCATTTGTATGCCTAGATCAATGATGAGATACTTTATACGCTTACCCTAGATAAGTTTGTTAGTACAGATTACAATGTGGTCATCATTCTACTGGAAGCCCCTACAATCAAAACCCGGATAAATAATCACGAATTTCTTTCAAATGCTGAATTCCCCTTAATAGTAAATTAATGAAGCAAGGCAATATCCGGCATGTAGATGTAACTATTAAAACTAGTTCTGTTTCAAGTAAATGCACTAACAAGATAAAAAATAATGCTCAAAAGTACCAATAGGTAATGCAAACTATATGGTGGAGCATATTTCTGAAGCATCTACAGTGTGATTCAGAAAACACGAAAGCTGCATTGATATTTCGTTAAATATGGCGCTCTCCTTCCTTCGACAAGAAGCTGATACATGATACCCCGGCATAATTATTATTACTCGCAAAGCTGATGGCTGATAAAGTTTACTATATTCAGAAACCGTTTACGGTTTCCCCTTCCCAGTCCTACAATTTGATATGCTGGTATACTAAAAGTAAAAGGACCTTCAAGCTTCATTCTTCTGAACGATTCCGAGAAAGAAGTTGGATATGGAAGAGAAAAGGCATGAAAGGGGGACGGCTAGATTTCCAAAGTAACATTTGCATGGGTTATCCAGAGTAGAGGGATATCTACCTCTGTAGGTCCTAACATTTGTTGTTCATGTTCATATACTTTAGGCAATTTACCTGTAGTCGGAGAACAGGATATTACGAGGTAACTCAATATCTCTCCAAATGTACTGTGAGTAACCATGGAATTGCCCCTTTGCATATCCTAAATTTTAAAAGGGCTTTATAAGACTGTAGACAAAAGCGCGTTAATACGTGCGTCATCTGAAAATGATTTAGATAATCATGATGTAAAAGTTCCCCGTAAAACGCATAAAAATAAACAACGAACTCGTCAAAACTTTTCATTAATGAACAGCACAGACCAATCACTGGAACAGGTTGAGCAACTAGTGACTGTCGCAATATCATTCCTGTGAAATATGCTTTTAACAAAAAAAATTACTTATGAAGATAATAAAGTCTAATAATATATTTTGCACAATTTACCTGTAGTCAAAGAACAAGAGATTAAGAGGTAACTCAATATCTCTCCAAAGTAATGTGAGTAAACATGGAATTGCCCCTTTGCATATCCTAAATTTTAAAAGGGCTTTATAAGACTGTAGACAAAAGTGCGTTAATACGTGCGTCACCTTAAAATGATTTAGATAATCATGATGTAAAAGTTACCCGTATAACGTATAAAAATAAAAAAACGAACTCGTCAAAACTTTTCATTAATGAACAGCACAGACCAATCACTGGAACAGGTTGAGCAACTACTGACTGTCGCAGTATCATTCCTGTGAAATATAGTTTTAACAAAATAATTTACTTATGAAGATAATAAAGTCTAATAAAATCACAAGATCACTCTTGTCTTGTTATGTAATATGATTCATCAAAACAAAGGAAAATGAATTATTGTCAATCTTATTCATTCTCACGATGATAATACTTATCATCATCATACAATTATACTTTTGTTTTAAAAAACCCGAGAAGTTTTGAACTACAAATATTTGCAGAAATAACACGAATATAGTTTACTCTTTCACTACCTTCTTAGGAGTGAACGGACACAGTGAAAGAAAGATATCACTAGTGCAGTCACCTCCTGGGTATCTCATCTCCTTTGCTAGCAGGGGCAACGATGTCCCATCTCCCTGGGTGAAGTCGACTACGAAGTCGTGGTTGACAGACAATCCACCTTCGTTGGTGTTGATATCGATCATGACGAGCGATGAACCATTCCTACCAATCGAAATGTAGAGCAATTACATGAATTATGAGATCATCTATTATCATGATTATTCTTAAACCATGACGTAGGTTACTCTATATGCATGGATATCCTTTGTTTATTCCATTTCCCTGATAGAAAAAAAAATTCTCAACGCTCTCGAACAGAATACCTTCATAATACATTTATTAAATCAGTAACGTCTATTATTCAATGATCAACCGTGTTGATATAAGTCACCCAGTTGTTTCTTTCTTAGAGCTTCCACATATTATCATATCGACATTTTGTTGAAATTACAAAATCATCACTCCTTAATTCATCATGTTCTCAAGACTCTGAGGCCTGTATTCTTAACCGCGGTCTAAGTCAGGTTTAGTCTGTTAAGTGGAGTTGGTTAAATCCGACTTCAGAATATTGGCTTGTGTGTTAATGTTCATGAAGACTACAGTGATAGAGAATTGCGATCAGTCGAAATCATTAGAAGTATTTTAACATATAAACCTACTTGATTGTGTCAGGATATATCTCTGCATCCCATTGACTAAACAATGATGTCGTCACATAGAGACGTTTTCCATCCAAACTAAGCGTCATGTTGCTAGGGCCACCATAGATCCTTCGACCTTTAGTATCACTGTCGCCTGGATTCGCACTCTTGTCATGAACTCGACTGATTTTGACCTGTGGTTTCGAAGATGAATCATATTAATAGCGAGCAAAGTTAACTACGGCAGAGATGCGCATAAAAACATAAAAAGAAGAGATGGTGAAGATGATGAATGATAATGATGATGACTGTGATGATGATGAGGGGGAGGAGGAGGAGGATAATGCTGTAATGAGAATGAGAATGATGATGATTGATGATGATGATGATGATGATGATGATGATGATGATGATGATGATGACAATGATAAGGATTATGACGACGATTAAAAGCATTTGTGATTATGGCGCCATATGTTTATAAAAAAAAAAACAGTCAGAGACTATATTTATCCATGGATGTGGATACCAAGTTTTTCAAGATTCGAAAACATCATAATACTCTGCTGTTTTAAGAACTATAGACCTTTTCGTTGATCCATGGCTTGGTCACTTTCCTTAAAACCATAATTAGGATAGCAGCTGTGACCTACAAAATATTGTTCACGTTTGTTTTACTGACCTGCCCAACGAGTTTTGGGTTGTCTGTATCTGTGATGTCATACTGTCGAACTTCTCCGTACATCCAGTTACTGCAGTACAAGAACCGGTCATCTAATGATAATACTAGGTCTGACGTCACAGCTGTGGACAGAATGAGAAAAAAAATATGGACTTTAAATCTAAAAAAAGTCTTATGCAATAATCTGTATTCTCCATAAGCGAATAATAACCAGGTTTTACTTTACTCTGGGTAGCAACATCAGTGGTAATATTGTTTCCAGCAAACTCTATATTACCCCAGCACTTTGCCAGGTACCCATTTACACCTGGTTCGAGAGGGACAAAATGTGGGGGAGCCTTGTCCATGGATGTCCATGAGTGCACAGAGCAGTGATCGAACCCAGGACCTCTCATGTGAGAGTCAAGAGCTTTCATGAATCAACAGAACAAATTTTCTTTCCCAGTGAAAAATACTGTCTATTTCTTTCATTACGTGACATCTTTACTTTTCTTCTTTCCTCAGGTATAGTGAATCTCTTAATGAAACAAAAATAAAATAAGCAAGAAAATAATGATGATAACTTCGAAAAGCACATGTTTACTTTATGCAAGACGACTTATGTCCATGGTCACCACGAAGGAGAGAAACAAGATAGCAAGTGCACATTTTGACCCCCCCCCCCCCCTCCCTTGAATTATTTTTGTTCTAGTTCGTCATCCACTGACCTGGTAGCGATTTACATTCATCCCGTGAAATCTCTCCAGGGGTTAAGCTAATAACTTTCTTAGCATCCCAAGTATCCTCCTGAGAGAACAATAAATTATTGATATCAATATTGGTTACATGTCAGAATTATATTCTTGCACATTCAGATCTACATTTTTATCACACGTATAATGTGATTTAATGTATTTTTGTTGAAGCAATAATCCGCTGACAAATTACGAAACTGATATTGCCCTAAGGCATGTAAATGTTATTTTGCAGGAAAACTAGTTTGTAAACTGCATAGCCCGTCTAATTCTTTAAACAGTTTGTAAGACTTTTGAATGATTTCCCCATATTGAGCAAGATTTTGTATGATATCTTGTATGATACTATCTGTTCATAAGATTTATTTAATTGAACAGTGATTTAATTTCAAACAATACAATTTAGAAATGAGGACGCCCCCCCCCCCCCATCTTATTCCTGCTGATGATAAAGAATAAATCTCACGATGGTTTTGAAGAATTTGTAGATTGCACTACCAGAAGCGGACGATACAAAACCGACACTCTGCTCGGCATCATGAAGAAATCTAACAGCCAGTGGAACAGCGCCATCTTCACCAAGGTCGATAGCCTGAATCACAGTTCGTTTCTCGAAATCCCAAACGTGCAGGTTCCGACTGTCAGAAGCTGTATGGATAACTTCTTTTTTTAGTTTCGTTCTCATACTAGCATAAATTGTTACTTCCACGTTTGAATAAATTCCGCTCTGAGTGCAGCCATATTACCTGGGCTTAATATGAGACTAGAACAATACTTGGGTATCTTCTGATGATGTTCATTGAGTAGACGAAATTTTAGGTAAAAAAAATTGCAAGGGCGCGTTTCACCGAAGTTATATTTTCAGATATAAATTTATCATGTATGCTTAATACAACAGCACTGATCAATATCATGTGCGACTTATTCCATAGTGTTATTTCAAACTTCAAACTTTTTTTTCAGCAAGACAGTTCTCACTTTTGAAATGGCTGTTCTACCGCGTCAAATATATTACATTTGCGATTACTGAGTAATCATATTTTGCTATGTTTTAATTTGGGTGATATTGTAATCATAAAAATCACAGCCTCATTGTGTCTTACCTTGAGCGATGGCATCTTTAATGGATGTTGTACCTCTGAAGATATCACGGCGTCCCCATCCAGTACTGCTGATGATGACGTTATGCGTGAGGAGTTGATACCAGAAATCATGACAGAAGACATTAGATTCATTGCCACTATCCCATCGTTCCTTCACATCTAGACTCTCTCCATCAAGTACAAAGAATCCACCTGACAGTATTATCAAGTAACAACTTAGTATTTTAAAAGGCGCGCTACTTTGCTGGTCAACTACTGCTGACCATAGGCGCCGGAAGCGGGGGGGGGGGGGGGGGGGGGGGGAAGGGGGGCAATTGCCCCCCCCCCCCATCATTCGAGAGGGGGGCAAAATCGAATTTTGCCCCCCCCCCAAAAGGCCCCCTCGGAAGAAAAAAAAAAGATTTTTTTGATCATATACGACCATGTAAAATGAGCATATTGCCATGATTAGTGCTCTAAAATGCAAACTTTCAGCATTCAAAAATCAAAATTTTCTTACTCGGTCGCTACGCTCTCTCGTATAGTAATTAGAAGCAACGGGGCAGATGCTTGCTTCATTCGGGGGATTATTCCCCACCCCCTTCAACCTCCTCAGTATCCTCATATATTGGCATAAGGGTCTCCGTATTTCTTCATATTTGGGCAATGCCGGAATAAGAAATTTCTGTACATTTCACCAACCAAACTGTAAAAATTTTGCGCGCTCGCTTCGCTCGCGTGGACAAAGTTGTAAAACTGAATAGTTGATTTTCGGGCAAAGGGTGTCGGCCCCATCGCCAAAATCTACCAGTATGCCATTCATAACCCTCCCATTGCCATGTCAGGTCTTCTGAGTCTCTCACGCCACCCTAACATGTTAAAAGCGGTGAACAAATAATCATGTTTCAGTACTATTGATGAGAGAAGTTTTTATAACAGTATCTTCTTAATTAAAAAAATCTAAACTTGTCTTTTTATATATACAGAAATATGTATAAAAGGGAGGGATTAATGTGCTTGTTCGGGGGACGGGGGAGGTGTATATAGGGTACGTTGTATACTGGCAGTAAGCATTTGAGGCGGGCCCCCAAGAGTGTTCCCTCCCCCCAAAAGCTGGGACCCTTCCGGCGCGCCTGCTGCTGACCATAATCACTAGTTGGATATTTCCAGTAATTATCTTTCTGTGTCATACTATCAATGTGATGATATTGTTTTGTAGAATAAGATAAATGAAGCGCATAGAGACTTTTAAAACAAGTATTAAGCGTCATAATAAGAAATAATTATCATTATCATTATCATTATTATTGTTATTATCATTATCATTATAAAATGTCAGACATAAAAATAAGTGGTTACATATAATTTTTTCACCTTTGAAACTGAAATAGCGGGCAAAGGAATGAAAGTATTGCAAAATATATTCGATTTTGATGATGTTTTAAAATAGACAAATTCAACATGTAGGAAGAGCGTATGAAAACCTGCGTATGCTACTTATTTTCAGCGCTATTTATAGTAGAAGCCTTAATTGCATGCTGCATAGTAACATGGAAGGGTTCTTTTACTTTTTGACAAGGGTGCGAGAAAAAGCATAGTCATTATCTTGCATTACAATTATTAGTGAAGGTGTTTCCCACCGTAAAATAATTTTGAAAATTATCCATCAGTCACTGTGTAGCTGCCCTGTCATTCTTTTGCTCGCTTATTGCATAATTACAATGATACCTTTATCACATTGGTCTTCTCCTTTATCGAATGCACTGACCATGACTTGGCCAAACCCTAAGCAATGACTTGTTGTTGGACTGGTCAATCCCGATTTCTCACGAACTAGCTCATCCTCTATTACCTGTAATGTGAATGGCAGAAGACAATCACAGGTGTAATTTTCTCCAAGAGCTTAACACTTGATATTCATTAGCGTGAAATATCCTTCTAATCTCAGGTGTCTTTTTTTTCTGATGCAGGGTGTCCATAGTATACAGCACTATAAAATTGCTTATTGATAAAATCTTCCTGAGAGTGAGACGTGTATGACTTTAGTAAATGACCTTGAAATCGAAGGAGACGCACCCTCTCATTCAAGATTTGGCGAATTCGTAAAAGCTTTTCAGAAAATTTGGCCCGTACCCCCCCCCCCCCCCCCCTCCATATCCCACATCCAACCCTATTTAGGGTTTATGAATTATGTGTATTTATATATCTTCATGTTTATGTTTTTGAAATTTAGGTTTGTTTTTCATGTATGATATCTTTTTTTTATTTGTAAAAAAATTGTACAATTCAGCCAAATGGCTGCCATACAAATTTCAATAAGATATGGCAATGAATAAATCTTCCAGAGAAGCCCCCACAGCGCAGAAACGTTAATTACATCTTCACCCCATCATTCATTACCTTCTTGATAGCAGGTGCTCTAGGGTCTGTAGCTACATCCACTATGTATACCCTAGATGATCGAAGACAGGTAATAACTAACAGCTCATGGCTCGCATTTTCATCTTCCCCATAGCAACTCATACATGTATTCCATCCGAGACGGGATATTTCATCACCTACGTGAGGCATTCTCAGCTGATGAATAACCTGTTAAACAAATTGATTTGATGAGGAAACGTAAAGAAAAATCCTCCGAATGGAAAGAGAATAGGATGAAATGGAAACGATATTAATAATTTCCTGACTGACATGCACGGTGCGAAATGGAAAAAAATGAATTGAGGAAAATGATAGGAAACAGAAAAGAAACGAACAAAATTACAAAGAAAAGAAGAAGAAGAAGAAGAAGAAGAAGAAGAAGAAGAAGAAGAAGAAGAAGAAGAAGAAGAAGAAGAAGAAGGAAGTGAAGGGTAAAATGTAGCATGTTATAATGAAAAGCAAATATCTACATGGTCAAGGTGAAAAATGAACAATTTCACATCGCAATATACATTATAACAACGAGAGTGAAAAAACATGTAGCAATCAGACATAAAAAAAAAGCAGGATAAAGGGGAGGAATTTTTAATATTCGAAGCAATGAAAAAAGAAAGATAATCAGCTGTCTATCTCTATAAAGCACTGTGATTTAGCATAACGGCGGATCCAGATTTTCCAAACGGAGGGTCGAAGTCTACCGACAAGCCCCCCCCCCCCCCCCCCCATAAAAATAAGGTCTTTGGCTTTTTCAGGTGTCTATTATGCCCTAAAATTCGCTTACGAGCAAAAAAAAGGGGGTTCGCCGAAAGGGGGGCCGGGGCCGATTCGCCACCCCCCCCCCCCCCCGCGATCCGCCACTGTAGCATGCACTGTTAAGAACAGAACCACAACCGCGCTGTCTCCAACCCATTAATCATTAACTGGAATTTATTCTCAAGCCTTTCACTCTCATTCTCTAATAAAAGAAGGAAGTTGCAAAGCAGAATGATGAATGATAGAGCTTTTGTGTACAAATTTCACCTAAATCATGGATATCATAGAAAATAACAATGAGTCTAAATGACCAATAAGTCACATCCGTACCCATGACATTATTTTCATCGGAAGCTATCAGCTTTGGTTATTTCCTTTAATATTTTCCTTTCGATCTATTTACGCTGTGTCACGTCTAAAACCCAAGAATTATTATTCCCTTAAGAAAATATAGAATTAAAGATAAGTAATATCCTTGTATATCCATGCAAATATATAACTTTATAATTCAGATATGATACACCTGTCATAGTCATAAAAGGGCATATGTGCGAAAAAATGTCTTTAGAGTGCTCCTTGCAGAGTTTGCTGATTGTAGAAAGATATTATTTTTAGTTAAAAGATACCCCACCCCACCCCCACCCTCCAAAAAATGTAATGATGCATGTTGGAAAATTGATAGCAAGAAACGAGTTTATCCCGCTGAGGCATAATGTTCTTCATAGCGACGTTAATAAATTAGAATATAAGTAGAGATGCCTGCAGGGGTACGTCTCCCACCCCCATCAACCGGCGGGAAGGGGGGGGGGAGAAAGGAATATGGAGAATTAACATGCAAGGGAAATGACAGGATCCTGATTCCCAGTCCACCAAATAAAGCCGATGCCGCCTAGCCATTCCACCCCCCCCCCCCTTAAACTCACACTACGCCGCGCGCTGTTGTCTATTAAAAAAAAAAAAAAAAACCAAGATGTGTCATGCTATCGAAAGACAAAACAATGTTATTTTTAAATCCACTTGTAAACTAAAGATAAAACACTCTTAAAGGAAAATTCAACCCAGACATCAGTCTGCTTCCAGTGAAGGAAGAAGAACAAGAAGAGTAAACAGTGAAAGTTTGAGCAAAATCGGACAATCTGTTCAAGAGTTATGAACTTTGAAAGTTTAAGTAAATCCTTATAATGGAGATCCTTGAGTTGGCAACTTTGCCAGCATCTGTGATGTCATCGTGGACAACTCTCCATTCATTTTGTACACAGAATTTCACATTTTCTCCATTTTCAAGAAAAACAGATATTCGTTTGATTTATTGTTTGAGTATGACATGGCTACATCATTTCTGCAAGCATTTTGGGAGGAATCATGTTGATTCTTGATTTGAAATTTCATATAAATCAATTTTTGTGAAAATTTATGCACAAAATGAATGGAGAGTTATCCACGGTGACATCACAGATGCTAGTAAAGATGCCAACTCGAGGATCCCCCAAATAGTGATTATCTAAACTTTCAAAATTCATAACTCTTGAACAGATTGTCCGATTTTGCTCAAATTTTCACCGTCGACTCTTCTTAGTCATCTCCATTCACTAAGAGCACACTGATGCCTGGGTTCCATTCTCCTTTAAGAATTCCGGGTCAATCTGACCCGGAATTTTTAAGAGTGTTTTATCAAGTGTCTGCTGGGGCCACACTCCTTTCCGGGTCAACAAATGACCTGGAATAAGGTTATGAAGACTTGCTTCTGCGTCACATTTGACCCTTTTGGGGTCATATCTGACCTTATTCCGAGTCATTGTTGAGGCGGAATGGATCGGAGTGTGCTCCAACGGACTCTTTTCCCGGTCAATCTGACCCAGAATTTTTAAGAGTGAAGGTAGTTAAAGATCTAATAATACCTTGCCATAGGTCTCCGAATCAGACTGTACATCCAGGGTTATTAAGACATCAGGATGTCCCTTGTACTCCTCAGTATTAGAGGGTGAACAGGCAACATAGAGCAGCTCCTCTCTATCGCCATCTTGCATAGCCTCACTTGGATGGCTGAATAGACGTCTTAATCGAGACTTGGGGTTGGCTACAGATTTGTAACAAAAGGAATAATATACCTATACCAGATGACACTAAATTAGCGGTGTATAAAGACTTAGTATAAGTGCGGAAAGGTCATATCCGAAATCTTATACAGACAGTTGTATCATTATTGATAAAGACGATGAATCTCCCTTTGATCACGTTATCACGTATACAGATAAAATATATTCTATTTGGACGCAATAATTGCTTAGCATCGAGTCTCCTCCCTCCAGAATAGTTTCTGAAAAAGGGATTACTGCATGTTCGTATTTTGAGGTATATGCCACAATGGTTGCAACATGTAGGATCGCGGCCCCCCCCCCCCCATGCCCCCGGTTCGACAATGATATTTTACCATGTATCTGTTCAATCCACCTTGTTCCTACCACTGTTTCAATTATTTTGACTTAGTATTTTATATATAACATGCAATAAAAAATGCTCCTGCGTAGTAATAAAGTGTTTGTTCATGATACCAAGTTTCAAGATGACTGCTATGCATATTCTGTGGTCAATTTTAACACTAACCAAATATTCTTAACTTCACCTCTGGCTCAAACACTACTATCTCACCCTAATCCTAACCCTATAAACAGAGCCATAAACCTAAACATAGCAGTAACCATAAACCTGCATCTTTGACGAAAGAAGCACGGAGGCGAACAAGGGTCACCTAAGCATAATAGGTTAGAGCAGCATTATGTTTTCATTGATAATGACCTCGACTTCCTTTCATTGTATCGATCTTGTTTATGGCATTGTTTGTCCAAACTCGTCGTCCTTGTCGTCTGCTCGTGTTCATGGTAATTGTTCGTAATACACCTTAACAATACAATTATGCAGGTATGCAGGCCAACGAAAATTTTCGTAGGAAGTCAGTAAACATCTGTTCTCACACCAGTTTCTTGTTTGCAGTTCAAAGGTGCATAATGATCCGAATGTTGAGGATACGATTTGATTTTGGTATAACGCGTATTTTCCAAGCCTTACAGGCCTGTTATCTCGTATTAATTTCGGCTTTGTGTCCACCATAATTTATGATATTCCCGGGCTATTATAAAGAACAATGTCCAAAATGGGACCACCAAATAATAATTCTTTCGCATTCTCTGTGCAGGTTTTAATCTATATTAATAACAACTATGCTTGTTTGGTCAAATAATAATTACAGAAAATAGACTCACCCATTCTGCCAATTCTTCCCGGTTAACACTGTATCGATAAACTTTACACGAAAGATAATTATCCAAGATTATAAATCTGCCTATTTCCTCATCGAAACGCAAACTTAGCTAGCAATGTATAAACGTCGAAACATATCCTGTATCCCACTTCAAACAAGCCTCTCAAAATAAACACTAAAGTGTCTCTTGACGATACGAATTCTTCTCGATTCTATTGTTGGTACTGGAATGCCCGGCTGGAATGTTGGTAAACAAGAAAATTAATGTTCAGTAAAACTCCAAACCACCTTTCTCTGAAGGATGCTTGCTCTTTGTACCCTAACTCATGCAAAGACACACTGCCATGCGGACAACAGTGATCTATGAGCTCGGGACAGCAGTAGACAGCAGTGAATATATATATACTGCATGATAAAAAAAAAAAAAATATGAGCTGGTATATAACGGGCGTGTCTAGAACATTTTATGCTGCATTCTATGTTTAATCCACCCCCCCCCCCCACACACACACAGAAAAGAAATTATTTTCAAACAATATATTATGTTAGGGGCCGCTAAGCGCTTTTGAAAGTTGGGGTGACTCTTCTTGCTCCATTGGCCCGTTGCTTTCTCTTTTTTTTTGTGAGCGAGCAAAGTGAGCGAGCAGTATAACGTTATGGATGAAGTGTCATTTTCTCATCAAAAGACTTCATAGGCTTATGAAATATCGAAATATATTTGGTCACCTCGCTGCAAAAGGCAAAATATGACTCTATTTAGGTACCTCACTTGCCGAATTTGTATGCTCGAAATTTCTAACTATATACGATCAAGCAAAGCGAGAGAGGGGAAAAATATACACTCTTTACCAGTTTTTATGGTAGCAGTATTATTTCGTATATAGCTGTAGGCCTATATAGGCCTATAGACCAATTTCACCTCCGGTTTATGTATTTGGCCCTCTATCGGCGACGCCATTGCTGCGGTGGGCAAGCGCGCTGACCGCTATTGGCTCTGTGTACAAAATGAATGTAAAATATGAGATATGCCCCGATATTGTTCCATTTACTCTATTCTAGATCAATAAAATAAAGCATGGATACATGAGTAGATGAGGTGAGACAATGGTCATATCTGACGGATGAAGATATGATGTATTTTTGTACTTTCGATGGTTTTTCAACTTAGTTTTGTCAGTAAAAGTTCGATTACAGCATAGAAGCCGTAGTAAACGGGAGCCCTAAATCTTACCCTGTTTACAAAGTCATGTTTTCACTCTTTAAATTTTACACCAAAGAACATAATTATAATGTTTCCTGACTTCAAAGTCCTTTCTGTTGATGTTTTTACCCACTGGCGACGAATTCCTTCACACTGCTTACGGAAACCTGTGTAGGGAGTACGTCTTCTCACACAAACAGGCTTCATGAGTCAAAAGAGAATGAATTTCGCACTCAGTTAGCTTCCAATTTTTAAACTTTCTCTAATTCTTGTGGCATTTGAGCACCGCACAGCTGCATGCGACCTGAACTTCCCTGATGATTTCTCATTGCAAATATTAAAATAAATCTGCATATACTGGTCAAAATAGACCAAAAAAAATCGAACGAATGTACATAACGCCCAATTGACTTGTGTACTATAAAAGTTGGAGCGCCCACCGCAGTATGTCGAACTGTGTCGAACAGTCTGCTGCCCTCTTGCGTTGTGAAATTGGTCTATAAGATAGGTCAATCATATTCGGTGTTTTGTTTTGTTTGATTTTGTTTTGTTTTTTTTTAATTTCTTTGTTGGTTTTTTTTTTCCTTCAAAAGCATCCTATTTCTATTATCCGAGCTAGGAACAGTTTACACTCTCTTTCATTGTATAAGTGTTGATTCGCCAGTACAGTACACAATAGGCTCATAAGAAAATATTCGGTCACCTCGCTTGCCAACTTTGCTTTTTGAATCGATCATGTTTCTAAAATTATATCAAGCAAGCGAAGAGAGAGCTTAAAAGTGCTCTCTTTTTCAGGGTCGAAGTGTTACTACAGTATTTGTCATCAAAATACACTATGGGCCTGATATCTAAATAATAATTCGATCACTTATCTGTTTGTTTGTTTGTTTTTATTTCAGAATCAATAAAAAAAATATACAGAGATCAAAATCATATACAAAGATAAAGAATACAAAATATACAAATAAAAAAAAATAACAATTCTGCGGAAAGCCCAATTTCAGCAATGTTCATATAACATCGCTGTTCTTCCTTGGGGTCCTTATCTGCCGAATATGACTCGAGTTTGGCACCTCCCTTGCAGGCCGGTTCTGGAGCATTTTTTTTTGGGGGGGGGGGGGCTTGAGCCCCCAAAGCCCCCCCCCCCCCCCGTAGAACTACGCCTGCTCCCTTGCCGAATGTGTTTGCTATCCGAAATTCTGCCATTTCTACAAGCGAGCGACGGACTAAAGCCCTTTTTTCTTTAAAACGTCGATTCGTCACCAAATACATAATAATCATACAGTGTGTCCTAGAAAAAACCAAACCGAGATGTACCGTTGTTTATTCATATCTTAATCACAATTATGATCAATAACTAATACATATTTGTAAAGCTTAGACCCTCTTCTTTCATTAGATACCACTCATAATTATGATACATATACTTCACGCATGAGTGAATTAGAACAATATGAAGAAGGGCTACCAAAAAGTCCATTGCACAACCATACCTCAAATTCTGTTTGATAGATATGAAAATATTTCTGTTACTGTGATATGAAAATAATACTTATGAATAGTTCATTTTCTGCTCTTTAATATGACTCCTCAATGGATGATTAAGCTCTGTTCATGTAAAGTGATGCTTGCATTTCCATGATTTATTACATGAATCCGTTTGCATTCGCTGCCTGTCCTAGCAGTGAACAAAGAAGACAAAATACTTCATGCATGGTTGATCATCAAGAAAATGGAGTGCTGAGTAAAAAATCCTCACAAAAATGATAACAGTGATTAATAATGAAGTATGTTTTCATTAACATAATTCACCTTGCAGTTAACAACAGAATGATCAACGAGTGTTTCTAGTAACAAAATAAGGAGCTCGAGAGCTCGTGAGCAAGTTGCTGATGCTGCTGTCTGTCTAGCAGTGTCATGTCAGACTCAATTTATGAATAGATTTTATGAAAAGAAATTAATATTTAAGCGTGCTATGCAGTGGTGTTTGACTAAACAAATTCATTAGATGAACAACCGACCATAACACCAACACACAAACGCGCATACAGAGGGAGCGAGGGAAGTGTGAGGGAGTGAAAAGTTAATGTTTGGAGTTCGGAGTGGGGTTAAGGATAGGGTGGGGTGGGGGATGAGGAGGAGGAGGGTGGGAGGGGTGGGTTTTGACATGCAATGTGTCGGTTATGCAGTGTTATATATATCCATCAGATGAACAAACGACCATAACACAATACACACACCATCACACACACACACATAACGAGGGAGGGAGAGGGAGCTTAGGGGATTGTAGAGTTTGGGTTCCGGGAGGGATTGGGGATGGGGGGGGGGGGGGTGATGGGCAATGAGGAGGAGGGTGGGATAGGAGGAGTCTCTACACGAAAGTTTTTAGATCACGCGTGACCATCTCCGCATCCATTCATGCGAATAATTGGTGCGAACAGTTGGTCAGAAGTTAAGAAACAAACTATTTTAAAAATCAAGTAAATGCAATTAATATTTCGATTTAAGATATCTCTGTCATCCCTGGATCATTTTTCCCAATTGAGGTACCAAACGAAAGGGCAGAAAATGTGATTATCTCTTTGAAATTCAAACATCGTTGGCCAAACGAATATTGGGTTACCCAACTTCACACTGTATTTATTCACTCATGCGTGAAATATAATCATATGAGTAACATCGCGTGAAAGAAGAGGGTCTAAGCTTTACAAATATGTGCCACTTATTAATCATAACTGTAATTAAGATATGATTAAACATCAAACAATCTCGGATTCGTTTATTCTGGGACACACTGTATTGTACACTTTCCTGCGGAATTAGAGGACTGTTGGACACCTCGCTGCGCAAATATTATATCACATTCGGGCATCTCGCAGCTGTTATAAGCGAGCGTAAAAAAAAATAATAATGATAATGCATGAGAACAGGTTCTAGTATACGGAAGTTTAAAAGTGCCACCGAGATGACGAGATAATTCCTCGTCTTCTCGGCCTTGAAATTTTGAGATTTATTTTGGAATCTTGCCTTCTCACCTTCTCATACCCAAGAAGGCGAGAAAGCGAGATCTGGCATCTTGTCTTCTTGACTTCTTGGGTCCAAGAAGCGAGATGAGAATCCGGAATCTTGTCAACTCGACTTTTTTGATTCCAGGAAGGTGAGAGGGTGAGATTCCACATGTCGTCTTCTCGACTTCTTATGGGTATTAGAAGGTGAGAAGGCGAGATTCCAACTCTCCGAACCTTGATCCTGGACTCAAAAGTCGAGAAGACGATAAGCCAGATGCCAGAATATGATTATGTGCTAATCTGAATTGCACGAAGATGTATTTTTTTTTCTGAGCTGAATGAACGCTTTAACAAATGGACTGGCAAAAGTGCGAAATTGACTGTGAAAACGGGTTGCATGCATGTAACGTGCATTCGAGACGTGCAGGTAGGCTGTTTTTGTTTTATATAATGCCCCATAATGATGTACCCCATTGAAAACATGAAGGTGCTTACTCATATGAAATACTGTAAAGTGCAGACGAACACGTATCTCTCTTGCTGAAAGATTACCACCCCCCCCCCCCACTACCCCCTTCATTCCTGAGGCTGAAGCCATTAAGTCTAGGTATAACGTATAAGAGGGAGCGAGAACGAAGGAGTTGAAGTTGAGAATTCTTGAAGATCCTTGAGGATAAGGAACTTCGAACTGCCACGGTGTTTACAGTCTGTATTATGTCAATTTACAAATTTTGCCCAGTTATAATGGTCACAGTGGGCTTTATGTTTGAAGAGGGTCTCATCTTGTACCTATAAGGATATATGCTCCATGTGGGACACGTACATTATA
Organism: Echinometra lucunter; assembly: GCA_029962745.1. Lineage (NCBI taxonomy): Eukaryota > Metazoa > Echinodermata > Echinoidea > Camarodonta > Echinometridae > Echinometra > Echinometra lucunter. The sequence continues at coordinate 56,204,342 of CM057151.1, forward strand.
GCTAAGGCCTAGTAAAATTGATTCCTAATTTCTCGTCCGGATAATTTCAAACTGAGAAGGAAAGGGTTCAATGTTATTTGACATTTTGCCTGTACGTAAATGATGATGATGATGATGATGATGATGATGATGATGATGATGATGATGATGATAATGATGATGATGATGATGATGATGATGATGATGATGATGATAACGACAATGATGAAGATAATGATGATAATAATAACAGCAATGATAATGAAAATGATAATGATGATAATAGGCCTTATAATGATAATATGGTTATATAAAGTGCATTATCCTCCTCCTTCTCATAGCTTTCTCCTCCTCCTCCGGATACCAACACTCAATTTGTCTCTGAATATTTAGAAGGCCTACTTTTTACACGTACGTCTGTCTACTCTAAAGTTGTCTTTCAGATCTGACTTTCCCTCTCCTTCTCCCTGCCGCTTTTATCAGTGACTAGATATTATGGAAAATATATTGGGTAGACCTGTAAGCCTAGGCCTATATATAGCTAGCTGCACTTTACTAGTTATTAATTAGTCTAGATACTGTAGACATAGCACATGCAAAGTGCTTGTTGACAGTATACCTAGGACTCGGGGAAATCTATCATCCCTTCTATTAGTCAACTTATCGATCCAGATCCCAGCCTTTAGAATTATCTTAAAGTACATAACATAAATGCAGAGTCAGTGTTTAATGCTGTTTGCCTCGTCTCGTGGATGCTGACAATAGAAAGAGTTGTCTGTTTAGGCATCTCTATAGTGAAGTGACGTCATGCTTTGTTATGCAAATGCAGTGTGCCAGCCTGCACCATTGAAGTGTAGCAAAGACGTAAAATCAGGCAAGAATATTCTTCAAAATTGACAAATTTTGTATTCAAAGGGTTGTAAAACCCCGCAATATATCTGCATAGGACGTGTGCATGGTAATATAAGAAACTGTTAAGGATTTACGTATTTTGTGGCATCATTCGTTTCACTTAATCAACGGGAGTCGAGGTAAGTTAATCTCTGCAGAACGGTCCCACCTAGTATATTTCCGTGTTGCTAAATATGTCGTGTCTATGTCTAACAGTTAGAAAGTACGCATTTCAATTTCATTGTTTATTGTGTTATTAGAAAATCGTTTTATCTATTCCTTTGGTGAATGTGATTGTCTACTGATGGCATAATAGCACAAATACATTCCAAAAAGCAAAACAATCTGAGACTGTGGCATTTATCATTGGCAGTGTATACAGCCACACGCGTGTGTCTTTACCTTACGCCCACACGCGTGTGGTTGTATCCACAGCATCGACATGAGGATACAGCCACACTCAACTGAATTCCCACTTATACTCTGCGCCGCTACAGCTATCGCTAGTGTGTATGTATGCACTGCACAAGCGATGTGTAAATTCATGCGACAGTGTGTTGCCAAACCCCAAAACTTGGATCGTCGCGAAGGTTTTATCTCTTGAAATTCACTGAAATACAAACAATATTGTACTATATTGTCACCTGCTTGCTGACCAGGTGAGAATGAAGTGAAAATATTGTTTGTATAATAAGTGAAATCGAGAGATAAAACCTTCGTGACGATCCAAGTTTTGCAAGTCGCAACACATACCATCGCATGAATACACATCACTTGTGCAGTGCATACATACACACTAGCGATAGCTGTAGCGGCGCAGAGTATAAGTGGGAATTCAGTTGAGTGTGGCTGTATCCTCATATCGATGCGGTGAATACAACCACATGCGTGTGGCCGTAAGGTAAAGACACGCGTGTGGCTGTATACACTACCTTTATCATTATTGTTAGAAATATACACTCCCTTATCGCCACGCACGGTGCAGCAATTTCACTCATGGGGCCCGTTGCATAAACTTTTGCCGGAGTTTTTATGACAAAATTTGAGGAAATTACGGCAAAAAAAAAAATTACCATAGTTTTCCATTACATAAAAATTTGCCAGATTTTTTTTTTTTTGCCAGATTTTTTTTTTTTTTTTTGCCAGAAAAGAGTCTGGCAAAAGTTTTATGCAACGGGCCCCTGGTTCTTCCTTGTCTGAAATCCTGTACGCATGGTATTGGAACCATGGGTGTTATGTACTGCAGAGAACCATGTTTGTACATATATGTTTTATGAAATGTCTGCATGTGCTGCCACAGGGCTCTCACCTGAAGTTGGTGGAAATTAAAATAGTTCATTGAACTTTTGAAGCATTTTGATCAAGTGGTAAAATTAAAACAAAAATATGTAAAGTAAAAAGATAGTCAAAGTTCAGTGTTCAAAATTAGAAATGAAAGTTGTAAAATGAACAGCCTACAAATAGACACCAGAATTTGTATCATGAGGTTATATATTGTCATGCCTGTGCTGTGCATTGTGTTTAGGCTCCATAGATATAAACTAAGATACATTCCAGGGGTCTGAGTTCTATTTCTATGGCAAAGAAAGTTGTGTTTGATTGCAACTAAAGAAACTGAATGCAAGTCAAAAGTAAGTTGCACTTTTTATTGTTTTGTTTTTGAATTTTGGTTTTAGTTGCATGTAACACCTAATAATCCCATGGAGAAAAATGTCTCTGGAGCAAATGTATCATTTTGTCATCGATAATCTCAAGTTAAATTTAATAGACCTCATTTTATCCTCATTTTTAATGCAGGCAGCCAGTGACTCAAAATGGGTTGTGCATCCTCAGCTCAGCCAGCAGGCCCAAGAGTAAGTTGTTTCTCCTTAACATAAGATCTGTTTGAACATACAAATGCTATGAATTTTATAAAGTAATTTACCACGTCTGTGTAATGATGACCACATCATTGATGGTATGGATAACTCTGTACATACATGTAGGGGGTCCAGTCAGTGACTGTCTCATTTTCATCTCTATTTCTCTTCTTTTTATTTCTCTTTTTATTTGTCCATTGATAGGCATTCAAAGCCCTTTATTATAACAAGTTGCAGTTCATTCAAATGAATTTGCACTAAATATGTCTCCTTAACCCATTCGTGACAGAGATCCACATTTTGTGGTTTGGCCTAATAACTTTTGATGCAAAGCTCTTAAAATCATACTAAATACATGAGCAGAAAGAGCAACAAATTCTACACAAACTGTGCCCATTTTGGTTGCAGCAATATTTGTTGTTTGATGCTGAAAATTTTTAGAAGGAAAATAAGCATTAAAATCCTTAAATTGGCATGTGATAGAAAGTTTAAAATCACTCTTTTCTCCTGCAAATTGGCAACTTTTTGACCTCTTATCATACTTTTTGTCAATTTATTTTTATTTCAGATACATGATGTTTTATAAGAAAAATGTAGCAATAAAATAAAAAATTGTTGGTGTTGCCAATTTGAAGAAAAAAAGCTGATCAAATTAGGCTTCAAATAATTCCTGTCACAAATGGGTTAAGCTTGTGAAGATTTCTGATTGATTAAAGAATTTTTTATTAGTGCAGATCAATAACAGAAAAATCAATAACAAAAAAAAAAAAGAAAAATGTAGCAATGAAATAAAAAATGTTGGTGTTGCCAATTTGAAGAAAAAAGCTGATCAAATTAGGCTTCAAATAATTCCTGTCACAAATGGGTTAAGCTTGTGAAGATTTCTGATTGATTAAAGAATTTTTGATTAGTACAGATCAATAACAACCCTTTACAAGGCCCTGGTCTGTGATAAGATGGAAACCATTTGATTTGAAATAATTGATATACAGCAAATAATGGTTTTAAAGTGAGAGTAAATATCATGATAGGGGCTCATTATTGAAATGTTTATGCTTCCTAATATTGCATTTTATTTTATGGTATGTGAAAAATGAAAATCATTTTAAAAAGGGATTTAAAAAAAAAATTATACTTTTTAAACTCTATTTTAAAAAGTTAATGAATTGAACTATATGAAATTTTCACAGATTTTTCTCAGAGAAATATATTTTTTTGTTCAAAACAACATTAACTATGATACCAATGCAATCAGATCGTATCACTGACACCCTCTTCTTTCTACATTGTATAGGAATATCCAAAACAGCCTCCTAAGGCACCTCCACCACAACCAGAAGTTCAACCACAAGCTCAGCCACAGAGAGCAAACCCTCCTCCACCACCACAACCACAACCGCAACCTCCACCACAACCACAACCAACAGTTATTCAACAATCCATGCAGATGAGTTCAACAGCAGGACCACCAGCTCCTCAACCCCTAGCACAACAGCAACAACCACCTCCACAACAGACTGCAGTAAGTGTTGTTGCCATATTCTAACCTAAGCATTTTGTTGCCAAAAATTTCAGGCACTGTTGTATGAGAAATATGCATGTTTGTATGAAGTGAATCTTTCATCATATGGTTTTCCCTGTCCCACTTTTCAGTTTTCCTGATTTGCATGTAGAGAATCGTGTATCAGTTCAGTTAAATGATATTATTCAAATATTTTCATTGCTAAGTTTTATTGCCAAGTAGCGATGATATTTTACATGGAAAATTAATAAATGTGACATTCAAGTCAAGAACATACATGTCTGTACAAGTAAGATGCAATTGATGACTTGATAATTTCAAATAAATAAACAGGATCAAAATTATACATGCATACTCGTACATAAATTGCACTAGAGGATGGGATATTAAGAGAAGGTATCTAAAGGTGGATTATGGTCACGTAAATAATAAATGGAAAAATGAATGATATACATGAAAAAGTATTGATACATGTATATGAAATTTAATATAACTGTGTGAAAGAAATGTTAATTCAATGTAGATCCGATTACCATCGCTGTCTTCATCAAGTCGTTAAATTTTCCTGTTATGGGGAATATAGCATACACAACATACACACTCTCATTTGGGATCAGGGCTTCAATATGATGTACATGTGTATCACCTTGTTCAGAAATTATGAAATTTTATGTACATATATGCATACATTTTAAGTCTGCATGTTGTGTAAAACCATTTACGGCTTTAAGTAAATTTTACTTTGTTAATACTTACATTCAATCACATATGAATTACGTGTAGGTAAACTAGCCTCTTTTTCCTAATGCCGTCACACTACAGCCATTTTAACATTTATGTATGAACATTTAATATTTGATTATTGTCTGCTCTTAGTCATGACTATCTTTCATTCTTCTGAGTCCTGACATCAATTGAAAACTTTATTGTTCCTCTTATCAGGCACCTGAGCATGCTGAAATCACTGAAGAACTGGTGAATTCCCTGCTTGAGTTGGATAGTGAGATTGCTATGCTTGAAAGCCGTAATGTTTTCAAGCAGTATCAGATGAAGAAAGAACAGCACCAGAAGGTGGACACACAGGTCAAAACAATGGCAGCTAGGCAAGAACAACTTGAGGCTCAAACGTAAGTTTAATCAATGATCTTACGTTCTTGAATATTGGTGCGCGGTGCTTGAGTTACATGTACAGGAAGTAATTGTATGGCTCATAATTTGGTGACAGTTGCTCTGCAATGGATAACTTACACCAACAAAATTCTGAGCTACATGTATAACCCTGGACCAGACTGTATGCCTAACCCTAATCCTAGACTTAATGTAACCTAAAATTTTATTGCAACCTTATCTCTAATCCTAAGATATCTCAGATGAATGTATCTTGGACCAATATTTGATGTAGCTGATTTAATATGGAGCACTGTTAGAGCTAGGTGTAGCTTTCATTGTACATATCCTGACAGTTATAAGTAAAAAGCTCTTGGAGAAAAACACAAAATACAGGTATAGTATTACATGTAGTATGGCTGCACCCCCATGTTGGAGTGTAATAGTTAACTCAGTAGCACTCTACCCCTCACTAATTTATTCTGTTCTGTTCTGTTCTTTAGGGAAAGTAACTGCAAACTTAATAGCCCCCTCACACCTGACCGAATGTAGGCGGACGAAGGGTGACGAATGGGAAAAATGCACGAAATGCACGCAAATTCAACGAATTCAAATAAAATTTCCTTCAAATCATGCGATCAGTAACTATTGTCAAATTTTATCAACGAACGGTAAGCGAAGGATAAATATGACATGCGAAGGATATTGATTTTTCGGTTCACCTCTTTGAGTAAATTGCAGCCGAAGGCGAGCGAAGGGTTGATATAACCCAATAAGACGAACGAACAGTGAGCAATGGTTTGATATGGCGTGCGATTAGAAACGAAGACGAGGGAATAGATCGGGCGTTTGTCATCGTGTTGCTCCGTTAAGGGTTCTTTCGAGATCGGTCCCCTTTGGCAAAAGCGCGATGAGGGACTATGCGCGACAATAACACTCGAACGATAAACAAACGATTACTGCAGACTAAATAAGAGATGCGAATTCAAACAGATGACCAACGATTTTTCAATTCGTCAGGAAATTTTAAACATGTTCAAAATTTCCGCGCGAATTTGAATAATCGCAGCTGTTAGTTCAGAAGGTGTACGAACCCAAACACGAAGGGTAAATATGATTTACTGTCAGTTACCATTGAAAACGATTTTTTAAAAAATGCCTTTCGCCAGCCATCGCAAGGCATATTTCAGGCAATTCGGTTAGGTGTGAGGGGGCTTTTAACTTATCATTTATCAGTACTCTTTAATGGTCTTACGGTAAGTCTTTAATTAGCCCTTGATATCAATATCACTGGGAAGCAGACTGCTGTCAGTAGAGATGCAGCTAGCCACATACATGTAGGTTGCCCGTGCTGTCCCTTGGGATACAGTGCAGGCTGAATTTGCATGACGTCAGCAACGAAAACTGAAATTTACTGAAGAAATGTGTATTTTCTGGTAAAACTATTCATTTTCCTGTCGTGTACACTCCTGATGCAACAATCTTACAGTGAGGGATATAAAAGTAAATATATATGATATTTTTGTTGTTGTTTTCTGTTTGTTTTTCCTCCATTTTCAAGTGAAATGGATATTTATATTTTCATAATGAAATGAATATTTCTCTTTTTGTATGATGATTTTTAAAGGAAAAAAGAATATCAAGATGTAGTGGACTTACAGCATAACACATCAGTGAGACAGATGTGGTCTCAGCAGCAGTTTGATGCACAGATGAGCAAAGAACAACAGGTATGTATACAATGAAGTCATCATACAAAACATTCTAAACAAATAATTAATGACAGTAGATGGAAATGATGTTTGGAGAATATTTAGAAAACACACATATTTGATCTGACAAAGGTGTTTTCATCAGTCATTTTTATTGGTTATATTGGGTTCAGTATGCACAGAAAGCCCCTTTTTGTAATTCTACTTTTTCTTTACTAATTTTTTTAATGAAAATCTTTGTGAATATAGTGACAGGATCTAAATATTTAATACTTTCATAAAGGGTAGAATGAAAAAAATGCTGAATAATATCAAAACATTAATTGTCTTGAAGATTTGACACATTGAAACTTTTTTGTTTCAAAGTTCATCACAATGAAATTCAAGAACTGTACAGGAAGTTTAAAATCAAACAATATATGTGTTGGAGTGAAAGTAAACAAAAGCATGACAAGACCAGTTTTTGTTGTACATGTATATGATTTATTTGGTCACATATAGGTACATGTAAATGTATGCACATATATGCTGCCTGGGTACGGGATATACATGTAGCTCTATACTGTTAATGTTGCTCCTTCCTATGTTGAAAGTTTAGCAAATTGTTAGACATTTTCATTTTGGAAAGAACATTATACTCCTTCACTATATAATCAAGTGTTAATAGAGTTTAAGTTAATATCAGTCAATGTTAGTGCTCCTCTTGTCCAAGTGTAGTGTTCTGTAGTAGTAGAAGTAGAATGTTTTTGTTATAGTTACATGCTTGTACAGTGTTGATGAAGAACTACTGTGGCATATGAAAGGTGTGACCGAATGGTAACTACCGATCATATGTAATATGAGATGTTCTTACTAACATGCTGGTCTTTTATTTTTGTATTAGCTGTGTCTAGTATCTGTCCATGTAATATAGGGTGATCATATTGTTGAATGATTTTGTCCTGTGGATCATTTTTGTTTGCCAGTTGACTTAGTTATTTGTTTCTTTCTTGACTTTTCCTTGATAAATATAGTTCGGCAAAAAACAGCAGGTATATCAAACGAAATATCATCCCATATTATCTATACAAAGTTTGCTCTATACCATTCTCTATTGAACATAAACTCATGCATGGCTTGGTTCATCCTTCATCTACATGTACCTCATAGGATTACACATTTTAAAATGCATTGATTTTGACATGTGACACAGTCCTATGAGTGTACAATAAATTAACCAATTGATATTAAAAACTCTGCTACATGTAGATATAAGTAAGGTGATGATAGGTATGTGATTAATGCTTTATCACATTTATCTGAGTTGGCTGTACTGACATCTACATGTATGAAATTGCCATGGAATGCTTCACTGTGCATAAATTTAATTTTCAGAAATGTATTATTCAAAGTTTGTACTCAACCTTCTGTTTAAGAGTAAGACTTTCTTCATTCTTTACTTGACTGTTATTACTATATACAACTTCATACATCTACATGTATTACATGCAGTTATGGTATTAATTTCACATGCTTTTTTCACCATCATATTCATTACAACTTTTTATCCGTACATTTAATGGTTTTGATGTGCCTGCATAAAAAATCATTTGTTTATTCGGTATCTGGTCCTAAAAATTGATTGCCTAGAAAATTTGCCAGTTCTTAGCTCCTGCATCTTTGGTCGTGATACATGTGTAGGCACATGCAGGTGTACTAGTACTACATGTATAGGCCTATTAATTTTGTATTGTTAGTTTTGAGTATTATTTATCAAACACATACATACATGTAAGTCTCCTTCAGTCCCTAATTTGTTATACTTACTACATGTATTTGAAAGTTTTTAAGGTCATTGAGAGAAAAATATGATGAGCAATAACGTTCTTTTGCATTTCTCTGTCGCATGATCGGCATTTTTTCCCCTGAATTCAGGAATAAAATTAATGCAGATCACATAATGGGAAAAACAGAAAATGATGTATCAGTAGTGCAGTGGCTTATTTGTTTTTGTAATCTATTCATAGCTTTGATTCTAAATTTTGTGCATTAAAATCATTTAGTTTTTACTTTCATTATATTCTGTACCAACATAATAAAAATGCTATGCATTTCCTTTGCTTTTTATCATTTCACCCAGATTTCCCCAGTTTGATAATCATTTTCTCTCTGATTCTCTCTACATAAATGTATTGCTTCATGCATTGTAGTTACAATGTAGCAGTCATTACTTCCTCCTCCTGTATGTATGCATTGCAGTGAATTTAGACTTTACTCTTTCATTAATCTTTAATTTGGCATTTTTATGGGCTCATTAATATATCTTCAGTTTACATTGAATTGAGGTCTAGTTTTCAATCACAGCATGCCTTTAAGATATTTTCATAATGTGGGAGGGTTTAGTGAGTAATTTTTTAACCTCAGCCCCTCTCCTTGGAAGACGCAGGAATGATTTAATTGAATATGATCATGGTTGTTTTTACATGACTATGATATACATGACTGTATGTACTAGGTTGAAAATCCATATAAAGATTCAGACATACATCAAGGTTTATTGATTGCTGTAAAGCAAATAACCCTTTGCTATGGTGTTGATGATATGAATTTCATCATTTCAGTGATACAGATACATTTATGTTACTGCCCAGGGGTGGTATAGTGGTAATAATGTTTTGGTTATTTTATTTGATTCTTATTTGCATATTTTATCATTCATGATGTATTCCAAAATGGAATCCACATTTTTGTTATTTTTAGGAATACATGGATGCTCTCAACAAGCAGGAGATTCACAAGAAGCAGTTAACAGCTCTCAGCCAGCAGCTTATGTTGCTTAATAATGAAGTAACGGCACTTAAGGCAGACAAGGACAAGCTTCAAGGATTATATGACAAACAAGATATCACCCTTGGTGAGTTGCTAAATCTTGAATCTTGTACAAAGGAAATGAAACCAAATTGTTTTGATTCAAAGAAAGTACTTGTAAATTATACACACAAATTAGCATGTAATTAGTCTTTTAAAAAACTGTTTCTCATAATCATCTTCATCATCATCATTTATTACAGTCGGCCTCTTACCTTATATGAGGAGTCACCAATCCTCGCTCTCTTATAGCACTCCCTCCCTCCACTTGCTTTTATTTTCGGCATCCTCCTCTTTTAGCCCAACCATCCCACTTCCCATCTTCATTTCTTTCCACATAATCCGTGGTCTTCTTCTCATACCATCCACTTCCAGATCCCACTCTTTTCACAGGCTCATTATCTTCCCTTCTCAGCACTTGACCCATCCATCTCAACCCACTTCGTTTGACCACTTCCACCAGTTTCTTCCAGACCCAAACTTGTCATACGCTTACTTTTATTCTTTCTGTTGCACAGTTTCACCTACACATCTTCCATGTCATAACTCTTTCAGTTCTCTTCAAGATCCTCTCTTCTACTGTCTTCACAGTTCAAGTTTCTGAGCCATGCGCCATTGCCGATCTAACTTGAGTCTTGATATCAGATAATAGTGATGAATAATGTCTGATCTTGAGCTTGTATGTTCAGATGGAGTTTTTATACCAGGTATTGTTTTCCCTACTATTTATCTTCACAGCAAGTATTTTTGATGGCAAGTATGGCAGTGAGGCAGAATACAGACTTGAAAATGAGCTGGACATGCTATTGGAGCGTAAGCAGAGAGTGGCTGTAGCACGTTACAAGTGGAACAACTCACACACCCTGGTCAAGCATGCATGTGGTCAGCTTAGCTTTGGTATCAGACGATGGGCAGATGTCATGCAAATACCCATCCAGTAAGTGTGATACCCATGCTATAGATGAATTAATTTGATATGTATTATAGGATGTTATGTTTTGAAATTCATTGGTAAAATATATTTATTTTTAACATTTTTTTTCTTGTTTATTGATGATTCATGCAATGCTGTTTTTTGTTTGTTTGTTTGTTTGTTTGTTTGTTTGTTTGTTTTTACATGTATTTGCTTTTGTAGTTATCAGTGTCTGTGTTTAGATGTTTATTCAGACATGGAAATGAAGGTCTACATTTTGATTTTAAGATTATGCTTTCTGTGAAAAAAATGAACCAGGCAATATAAACATAATGTCAAGGCTGTACTTGATACCAATCTAGAATCAATCAATGCATTTCAATTCCCTCCCCCCCCCCCCCCCCCCCACAGGAACAGTCAGATTAGGTATCAGTTTGCTGCAGAAGCCCGTAACAACCTAGTAGCCTCTGCCCAGAATATCACCACAGCCCAGCAGTACTTGAACACCATCAAGTTTCCTTACTGCACACCTGATGAGATAGAGACATTGAACAAAGCCATTGCTAACATCTTTAGTGATATGATGCACCCTGATAGACATAAGCATGCTATGGAGTGCTATGTAACAGTCTACAAGCGTTCAGCTGCTCTCATCCAATGGTTTGAACATGTAAGACACAAATTATGGTACCTTAGATCTGCTTGATGATGACTTTTGATGTACAAGTTCCTAGTATGATTTGCATAATAAATCATGTGTAATTATAATTAACATCAGATTTTTTAAATGTTTTTTAAAAGTATAAAAGTGGATTTGAAAGTTGTTTGTAATTGCCCAACTGTCTTCATTCAGATGATATGTAAATTTTGTTTATGTTTTTTGAGAATTTTATTTTTACATAAATGACTGGAGTTCATTTTCCATTGTTTGGGACAAGAACACAAATTTCAAATGTGATGTGCTTCAAAACCGTCTCTATGAAATACCCCTTAGGTGAGAGGAAGAAGTCAGAAAAAAAAATGTCTTGTCTGATGAAGGGCATTTATACTTGATCCACTCTTCAGTCTTTCTGTATTATGTAATCAAACATGGTTGTGCCCTTCTACTTGTACAGGTAATCAACAAGACAATCAATAAAGACTTGGAGAAGACCACCCAGAACTGTGCTGCAAAGCAGAAGGAACTCAAGATGGAGAGGATGAAACTTGTCCAGGAGAAGGTCAAGGAGAAACTAGGAGCCGAGGTAGCTTCTCGTTTGCAGGAGAAGTCTCAAGCTAATGGTATGCCAGTCTCTTGGTTATATTACAAAATGTAGTTTGATCATTTCAGAGTTGTTAATGCATTGTATGGATTTATAATAAGAGGACTTTTGGTCTGAGGTACTAGTATCCAGGGGGAACCTTCTCCATGATCTCTTGGAAAGTGTAACATGGAGGAAAATTGGGATTAAAGCATGAACAAAGTATGGCACCCTGCAACATTTCTTCACTTTCTGTCCCTTTTCCACAGTTTCACAAATACTTCCTCTCTCCTCTTAAACAATGGGAAGTTTTTGCAACAAGGTAGGTGGCCGCTAGTGCGGTATGTCACATGCGCATGCTTAAATCCGAAGAACCAAAACCCTAATCCCTGGTTGTATGGCTACTCAGCTACTTCCTAAGTTCCTACATTGAGAATGGCCTCAATTTTGGCCAAGAACCATTCTCATTTTCAACAGGATGGGGAGTTCCTTAGATTTGATCATTTGAGATTTGATTGTGCAAAGGTTTTTGTTCTTTCGGATTTGAGCATGCACACACAACGCACTCCACTAGTGGTCGCGTATGTGGTTGCTAAAACTCCCTAATCTTTCTTTGAACATCAAAACATCTAAAAGTATTGAAAACATGACAATATAAAACAATATCTGACGTACCCCATGTTTCATCATAGTGCTGAAAGATGTAATTTACAGGAAGTAGTGTAATATTAACATTCAAGATGAAACAGTTAAGTAAGTAAGTTCAGAAAGTAAGCCTGTACATGCAAGTTAAGTATCTTTTTGAATGAAGCAAAGTTTTGGAATTTCATAGAATCCCTCATTTGTGTCATTTCATGTAGATGCTGAGCTTGCAGAAGACAAAGATGAACCGGAGTTAGCCATGTTGATAGATGCAGACTCAGTTTCACAGGCTGGTGATGATACCCTTGCTCCGGTAAGTCCACTCCAAATTCATCCTTATTTAGGTGACTTTCAAACCAGTTGGAAAGAAAAGATTTAAGTTAAATTTCATGTGTAGTTGTTCCTGCCTTTGATTTTTTTCCCTTCCAAATAGCGCAGAATTACGAAATAGAAAATGAGGTGAAATTTTTTTTGGTTTTGTTTTACTTCAAAGACACATTGTATTTTTTGTTTATGATAGTTTGCAAACATCCCTGTGAAATGCGATTATACAGAAGACTTTCTCTGCTGAAATTATAGAGCTAAAAGTAAGAAGTTTCCCCACCACATTTAGTATGTGCTGGTACTTGGAAAACAGGCCTGAAAATAATATAGAGCATTAAGAATACCTCTATTCCAGATGCATGTCAGACATAGATTTTAAGCAAGTTTTCGCATTATGTAGTAGAAATGCCAGTTCCTTTAATATTTGGTACAAAAATTAGTTTCTCGTTGGCCTCTCGTCCATTTACTATCTTTTTTTTTTATATGTCTCTAGGAGGGAAGTTCTGAAATGAAAGCTCCAACTCCTCTTGGGCTTGAAGAGCTTGCACCTACACCAGCTATGGATGACATCTTTGGTAAGAAAAACTTTTATTTATAGTAATAATTATACATAAAATTTATAGGCACTTAATACTGTTGTTCCTAAGGCAACCATATTCTAAGGGTTAATTACCAGAACGTATTTAAAAACAATTAGAATTGATAGAACTTTAAAAATTTCAGTTAACCATACATGAATGATTAAAAATTTCAGTCATATGTAGACAATATGATGGTGTATACCTCCCTTGACCAACTCTCAGCCGAGTCCTCACGCTTGCAGTAAAATAATTATGTATTAAAAAGATGTGTTTAAGTAAATTTTGAGAGAATCAGTGTTCTGAATGTGCGCAGGTAATTTATTCCAAAGAATAGGGGCAATTACAGAAAAATCTTGATCACCGTATGTAGTCGAAGTAGTGGACCAAGAGTTAACTGTAAAGTTGCTGATGATTGAAGGGGTCTTAAAGAACTTGAGGAACGAATGGAGATAAGATCTCAAAGATATTATTATCCCCTTGAATGCCATGCCTGTGAAAGAAGCATTGTGTACTGAAATCAATCTGTATCCAGTGGTTTAATAGGGAAAGCTGTGCTAATATTTGTAAACAGTAACACCCTAGAAACTTAGCACTTTCAGTATTGATACATGTAGATGGACATCATTATACAGACCTTTTCCTAAATTTTTGGGAGTACAGATCAAATTTGATAAACATATATGGTGAAGTGAAAATGATCGGGTTTGTATACAATGTAGCGCCGACTGTAGAGATGCTAAATACCATAGTGCCAAATTTAATGCAGAGATAATAGACCAGAGTCTAAGTTATGGGGTTTGTATACAATGTAGTATCACCTGTAGAGACCCTGAAGCTCTTATTCTATGCCAAATATAGTGCAGAGATAATAGACCAGAGTCTATTATATTTCATACCAAGTTAAAACCAGTCGTTATCTTTGTGATAGTAGAATAGGGGTTGGTGCATCTTTGAGGTCTATTATGATGATAATGAAAGTTGGATAGTGGTGATGCCCTGTTTTTTTTTTAGCATGAGCTCCTATTACCAGTACTTGAGGGTACACATCCTGTTGAGCTAGATACAATGCTGTATACATTATACACACACAATGTTTTGATACCCTCAAGTACACAATGCTATTCACTTACAGTTACTGTATTAAGTGGAAAGAGTTCAGTTACTGACCTTTATAAATTCCTAAATCACCCCTTTGTTCCCTACACAATAGACCATTGATTGAGCAATACACATTGTGTTGTACAATAGGGCTGTTCATTGGACTTGAACCTTTGATTTCTGTAGGATGTGTGTGTGTGTGCATTGTACTGGTATATTTTCAATTTATGTACTTGTACATGAAGACCATGTTTAAACTGCAAATAACAGTATTGCTCTTTTTGCTATTGATACCCATTAATAGTAACAGTGAATAATATGTGAATTAGTGCATAAAGCATGATATGTACATTTTCTCTTCTTTTTTTTTATGAGAGGGGAGGGGTGTGGCATAGGGGGAAAAAAATGAGTTAGCAGACTGAGACTGATAGATTATGTGGTGACTGTTTTTTTTTTTCTTTCTTTTTTTCTTTTTTTTTTCAGATATATGTAGTAAAAGTTAAAAATACTTTATCACATATGTAGATCAATGTTTACTCAAATGCAAATGCTTCTTATTTCATGTTATCTAAAGTGATAAATTATAGTACTGGTAATGGAATTGTTGGTGTAGGGTATCTGAAATCAT
The DNA here is from genome assembly GCA_029962745.1 of Echinometra lucunter. NCBI lineage: Eukaryota > Metazoa > Echinodermata > Echinoidea > Camarodonta > Echinometridae > Echinometra > Echinometra lucunter. Next base: position 56,219,686 of record CM057151.1, read on the forward strand.
TTTGCTATTCATATCAGGAATTACTTGAATGCTGCATTTACTGTGGAACTAAATGTATGATACATGAATCATAATTCTTATCACCAACTTCAATTGTGAAATCCTTAGTGTGAACAAAGAAACACCATGAAATACTGTACCAGTAAATTTCCGTAAGTGATTCAATCAGTGGCAACTAAACTAATGGCATTATTACTACCATCAAACCTGTGTATAAAGGCCACTTTTGGAAACACATGACCTTTCTAGACAGTTGGAGAGAAACATATTTCTTCTTAGAAGAAACCAATATTGGTGGTCTTTACAAAGAGGTGACGTAGGATAGGTCTGTACTAACACTATACTTTATGTTACAATTTAAAGACATTCAACATTCATATTTTTAAAAATTCTAATATTCAGGTAACATTGAGGAATTGAAGAAGCAGCATGAGGAGCAGGTGAAGGAATATGAACGTCAGCAGGAGGTTAATAAGACTAGAGCAGACCAGGATCTACAGAGTAAGCTTGCTGCTCGTCGGTCTAGGCGCCAACGCCAAGCAGCTCAGGAGGCGGAGATGGCTGCCCTTCAGGGATCTGCTCCGTATTGAAGTATTCGGTATTGACCGTGGGCTTTGACCAGTAACACTGACCACAGGCAATGACCAAAAAAGCCACACTAGTGGTTAATCTGTATTCACACATTCAATTTCTTGTCTTTCTCTTCTTTCCACTCACATTTCTCATTTCATACCTTTTTTAGATATACTGTACATAATTATGTATAGTTTTTAGATATTATTACCATTATCATTATGTATTTCAGTACCGATTCTTCCATCAGGGGACTTAGCGCATTTTGTAAGAAGATTCTAAAATCCTCTTATGTTTTATAATAGAAAGGATTTTGTCAGAAAAAAAGTCTAAAGCTTTAAGTATTAGCCCAGATTTGGGAGAATGATTGAGGTTAAGAAGGGATGAAAGGAGTGGCATTAAATTGTCAAATAGTGATGGAAAAAATCTTTTTCATTCAGATTAACGACTCGTATTTTGGCATTTATGCATACCGGTACAGCATTGGATGCATGTAGGTTTTCACTCATCAGTCTAAAATCATGTGGTCACAGTTATCCGTTTCTTCACGTTGTGATATTTTACACCTGGGGACCATTTCATGAAAGTTGTCAGCACTGACAAGTTGTCAGTCACTGACAATTTCAGCAAAATCCTTGGTTTTGATTGGCTGAGAAGCACTGATCACTGACTGTTAGTCTGTTACTATGGTAACTGTCACAACTTGTCAGTGCTGACAACTTTCATGAAACGGTCCTGTTTTTCTGTACATACAGTGTATATAATTTGTGCAATTCTATGTCATCATTCTCACTTGTAAAGAATGCTGAGCTTCTGTACATAGTTATATTATAGAATAATTCATGATATAATTTTTCATGCTCAGTGATCAGAAGGATTGATATTGTTTTTATATTTGATTTTGGGGGGCATTAGGTACACAATGACAATGTATATTGTATGAAAAATCCAATATAAAAGGAAATTTTAATGGACATTGTATATATATATATATTCATTTGCATTGTGTAAATATCTTAAAGGAAAGTACAAAATACATCTTTAGATTTTCTCCCTCCAAATGACTTCAGTATTATGATTGAGTGTAAATTGGAAAACATTCCATTGAAGTAAAGAATCAAGAGAAATGTTGACATTTATGTATGACATTTGTGTATGACATTTGTGTGTATATTATCAATCTATGCTTTATCAATTGTAGAGTGGACATGTACATTTTGTACTTTTTGTATGACAATTTAGCAAATATTCATACTACAAGTAATGGTTAGCTCAACTATTTTCTTCACGAGTCCAAAGTGAGGGAAGATAACACAAGCTTATGAGATCACAGAGGCAAGGGTAGATGTAGTTTGTTGCCCTACCTCATGAAGCAGAAGAGTGCTTTTATTTTTATGCCTCCGCCCACCGTAGGTGGTTGCCGGAGGCATTATGTTTTCGGGTCGTCCGTCCGTCCGTCCGTCCGTCCCGTTTTCGTTCTCACGATAACTTAAGAACTGTTTGACGGATCAACTTCAAACTTGGCTCATGTATGCATATGGGAGGGACAATGATCTGATTAGATTTTGGAGTCTCAAGGTCAAAGGTCAAGGTCATAGAGGTAATAATACACATAAAAATGGCTCGTTCTCGCGATAACTTAAGAACCATTTGACAGATTGGCTTCAAACTTGGCTCATGTATGCACATGGAAGGGACGATGATCTGATTAGATTTGGGGGTCACAAGGTCAAAGGTCAAAGGTCATAGAGGTCATTATGTACATAGAAATGGTTCGTTTTCACCATAACTCAACAACCATTTGACCGATCAACCTCAAACTTGGCACAGGTATGCATATGGGAGGGACAATGATCTGATTAGATTTTGGAGTCTCAAGGTCAAAGGTCAAGGTCATAGAGGTAATAATACACATAAATATGGCTCGTTCTCGCGATAACTTAAGAACCATTTGACAGATTGGCTTCAAACTTGGCTCATGTATGCACATGGAAGGGACGATGATCTGATTAGATTTGGGGGTCACAAGGTCAAAGGTCAAAGGTCATAGAGGTCATTATGTACATAGAAATGGTTCGTTTTCACCATAACTCAACAACCATTTGACCGATCAACCTCAAACTTGGCACAGGTATGCACATGGGAGGGACAATGATCTGATTAGATTTTGGAGTCTCAAGGTCAAAGATGTCATTGTATAAATGAAAATAAAGCAACATGAAGTGCCATTTATTTCTGATCTGGTAATGGCGGAGGCATAAAGTTCGACCACGCGTGGTCGAAGATTCATCTAGTTCAACAATGCTTTGATAAATCTACTGTAGATGTGCTTATAAACATGTCTGGTCATTTTTAAAAGTAAAGGAGTGGTCTAAATACCACTGTTGGTGCTGTAGATGGAGAGCTTCATTTGGGTTACATTGACATGTTTTTCATATATGATATATGTATCTATATATTAGATATTATTTGGCAAAACCTTCGTCATTGGCTTTAGCTTGAATTCATATGCAACGATAGGGATTCTTTCCAGTCTTGAGAGAAATTGGACTATAACAAAATGATATTCCATAACTCTCCTACTATACACCCTGGGTTAGACAATCTAATTTTTGACATATGACCTCACTTTAGCCAATTATGTTGCAAGATTCGTGAAATGTGAGCTATAGACTTCAATATATTTCACTGATTTATTGTACAGGTAAACTATATGCAGCATTATTTTACCATTTAAAAAATTGCTTTGCAGAAAATATGTGATTTTTTGGAATGTATAGAGTACCGTATTGATTTCTGCCTTCTCGTTGAAAAACTTCTTTTTGAAAAGCTTCTGTGCATACACAGAAACAACAGTGTGTGCTGTGCCTATGGCAGAACAATTACGTACATTTTTCTATATGTAAGAGAGGCATCTCAAACATGGCTTTGATATAATTATTTGAAGAATGTAGTAATAGCATGTTCAAGAACATGATAACCTTAAGCAAGCCGTCATCATAGTGTATATATTCTGAAAATTGTGAAATTGTTTTTATGTATATTGAGAATTAATTTGATGTGAAATGTTGAGAATACCAAAGCTATAAAGGAGTAAATATTCAATCATTCATTCTAGCATTTATACTGTCTAAAATTAAAGATAGATACCGTAAGTGTGACAGTCTTTATGTATTCTATTATTACTATTACCCACTACTTCTAATCAGCATGCATAAACAGATTTTCAAATGGTGCCAAGATGTTTCTTTAAAAAGCAAACAGCTGTTACTAGTACTGTTTTCTTATGAAGACAGACTTTGCCTGATATCTGACATTCTTTCAGTTTGGTAGGAAAGCAAAGTCTGTAACATGAATAAGACTGAAGTAAATGTTTCAATTTCTACCTCTCCATTTTGACAGAGTAGGATATGCTTACTTGTTAAATAAACAAAGTCATTTTAGATAGTACTTGTACTGATGTGCCTCCTACTTGGTATGAATTACTCTGAATTTATGTCCAAAGGTAAAACAAAACAACACAACAAAGTGAACAAAGGTATGGGAAATACTTTTAAAAATCAACAGAAAAATAGAAATTTGTTCCTATTATTAGGTGATATGCAAGGAGGCTGAATATGAATATTTGTACTATTTTTAAAAAAAATGAAAAGGTGCATTTAAATTTTAACCTCAAATAGAAAAAAATAATTTTGTACATAGTAAATAAAGCTATGTTTGTAACCTTGATAATCCTGTTTGATTAGTGTATTCAATCAATTTGTAAATTCGTATGTCTTTCTAACCTTGTCTTTCATGTTTCATACATGCATGGAATACAAACATGTATTATGCTTTATAGTTTGATGACACCTTGAAAAGAACAACTGTAAAAAGGAAAATTTATATTTTGAGTGTGTGATTCTTACTTCATATGTTATATATCTGCATGCTAACATGTGTCTTTTCATTAATAAATTTATCATAGTTCTTTCAAAGGCGTAAGTCTATTGTTTAGCCTTATTCGAATGTTCAACATGCCGGCTGATCAGTTTAAATTAATTTGAAGTCTGCCTTTTTTCTTTTGGAAGATTTCAGTGTCCTTATTTGATACTGGACAGTAAATAAAGATAAGAAATGGCTGCCTATTTCATTTATCAATTTGTGGTGGTTGAGGGGGGAAAAAACCCCTTTAGATTACAGCTAAATCACAGAATGTATTTTTTCATATTAACTAACCAATTTCAGGGAATTCATTAACCTCTTGCTTTAATCAGGTTTTACAGATTTTATCAACAACGAAACAAGTTCACTATGAAAATAGAAGACACGGTATTTGAAATACATTTTGACCAGATAATACCAGGTATGGGTACCCTAGATTTGTGGTCGAGGTCAAGATGAAGCCAATCTTTGCTCCAGATCTTTATATATGGATTCCTATTAGTGCTGTAAACTAACCAATAGTAATACTTGGTAACAGAGGCCATAAACATGCCAAAATCTACATGATGAAATCCTCAATTTTATCGCTTGAATGATTTATCATCATTGCAACATTTAAAAGACTAATATTGATGTTTTGAATACATGTATATCTAAAAATCACAAATGGTTTAAATATTAAAAGCATGCAGGTGCACAGCCTACTGATGAATGCATGTACAAAACTGTAAATAAAGTCAAAGTTTTAGCTAAAAGAAACACCCCCAACAGTAAATAATCATTTAGTCTCTATAATCTTTTTCTGTGTCTGAGAAAACCCCAGTTTCAGTGTAATTTTCTTTTCACAAAGATAAAGCGAAGTTCCTTTGTGTGACCACTTCATTGGGAGTCTTTCATTCTGTCAAACTGAAAGATCACATAATGGTTTAAAAGTCGAGGATATTTGACTTCAACAGTCTATATTTTCTTCCACTCCAGTCCACATGAGCCTATTTCATGCTTCTAAGTAAATTTTATAACGACATCATTCTGTGAGCTCCAAGGGCTGATCAAACCTCTGATAATGATAACAAGAATCTTCCAGACAAACCCTACAAGTTAACTTTACACACAACATTGTATCTTGTACCTAGTTATCCTTATTACAGTATTGGTGAGGACTGACCAACCAACATCACTGAAGTGAAATGCACATAACTAATGCTATGCTGCACTGTCATATGACACTTGACCCATACAGCACAAGCTCTCGCTGCAAATGAAACACTACAAGAAAATATTTCTGTACTATATTTCATATATTATTAATGAATACAACTGCAGAATCATATTGGTAATGTACATGAAGTCAAGGTAACTTAATGAAAGACAATGCATATTATCTTAACATTCTGTTTAGATAGTACTTCATAATTTAAGGCATCAATCACATGATTGGGATACATTACTACATGTAATAAGGGAATACTAGAATTTTTACAGAAATTATATACCACTTTTCATATACCCACTGTTACTAGTAAATGATATATTCTCTTTTTTCTGGAAGCATCAAGGTAAATTCTCTAATAAATTTTGCTATTTTGCTCGAACATGTAAATGTATACTGAGGAGTAAAACATAAGATTGTGTACATATACTGTACTTATACATTAAGAGGGAAAAAAACATTTATGATTGATATTAAGGTAAAAATGGTCCGAATTCTCGAGGTCATCTCAGTACATATAATGATTCAATATCAATCAGAATATTTCAATGAACTGCCACATTGCTTGGAAGAATATCTGGACCCAATACAAAATGAATTTACATGAATACTCTTTGATATGAGTAATAACCTAACATTTACATTTCATTTACTCTCTGCATAAATTTCTGTCATAATTACATACTTAACTCTATGTGAACTATCAAGCATTAACAAAATATTCAGCCAAATGTACAGTTAACTATATCATAAAATTTGCTTCATCAACATCTCATAATTTGCCATATGTCAACAGATTAATACACGATCCCTCAAACTGCTTCTATATAATTACCGTACACCCACAAAGATGAAGAATAGCAGACTTCTGAGAAACTTACTAAAAAAAAACTTACATGTAATTAAGCTTTGTTTTTGAAATGCATTCATTAAAGTACTATACAATGGTTTTACATGCTACATGTACATATGTGTAGTAAGCCATTAGTGAACACACAGAGTATGATAGCCAAAAAAAAAAGTATCACAAAAGATTATACTGTAAGGTCTCACCTACCCATAACTACACTGTTGGTGTTGTTGTTGAATTGGGTTTTTACAGACGTGTATCAATCAAATATGATTATTAACGTCTGGGACCGACCTTTAACGTCACCATCTGAAAGACATGGCAAATGTAGATTCACATCTTGCCAAAGGACATTAGTGCCACGGCAGGGATTTGAACCCCGGACCTTGTAGTTCAAAGTGCAGAGACTTATCCACTGAGCCACAACACCTCTACACTGATGCTATTCAAAACTGTTAAGCATAACACTGGACCATTCAGTCCTAGTGCTAATGATTTAAGTAAATTTACCAGTATATGAAGATTATCAGCACAGGTCAGAGCTGTACCTATTTTATTAGTGCTTATAATAAAAGTACTACCTTTATTTTCATTGACTTTCATCAATGTAATCCCCATGTACTAACAATTTCTACAGCTTAATGATTTATTTATATGGTGTTGAGTGGGTGTTTTTTTGTGGTTTTTTTTTGTATGTGTGTCTTTTTTTCTCTCTTTTTTTTTTTTGAACTAAAAAGCAAGGCGACTTCAACTAGCTGCTGGTGAGCCTATTGTTAATGCAAACAGTGGAAAGATTAACATGCCCTTGACTGTGACAGAGCATGATGTAATACATGTACACTTCCACCTTACAGACAATGTCCTTTCAATAGTGTACAGTAACCTATATACAGGTTCCATATTCTTCCACTGTGTCTGTTTATGAGCAGAAACATATAAAAAAGGAGCCAAAAACATATACATATAAAAAAAGGAGCCAGTATCCAAGGAATTTTCTAACAAACAAGCGTTTTACGAGTTACAGTATATTTCATATTGTATACCTCTGGAAAGGTTTGTCTATTACTTCAACTAAAGAAGTACATGTAGTAGGTAGAATTGAATAAGTAGATAAATATACACATACTACATGAACATGAATTATTTTGTCATACATACATACATTTCTCTCTTTTTTTTCTTCACAACCACTGCCTACAATATTAAATATGACTTGCCATACATTAAAGAATTATACACATCTCACACTAATAAATTACTGACACATGAGGTCAATCTTTAGTACATGTAATAGTTCTAAAGATGAATCAATTAAGTAGTAAAACTTCAGAAGTATACCTAGCAAGTAAACTGTACATGAATCAGTTTACTTATCACATTTACACCAAGAGAATTTCTAAGCTTAGCAGATAATCTGAAAACTGAATAGCCTGCTTGAGATGTATATTGCTGGAATTTAACAAATATTGATGTAAGCATTCATAATTCTGTTTATCTTTGTGGAGATCGAAGGGGAAGGGCAAAGGGTGTATTAACAAACAACTACTATATCTAGGTGATGTACAGTCTGTCATCATTTATAATGATCTGGGATCGGTTCAAGAAGTTTTGGCAGAATATCATAGTACTTGACAAATCCATTCTTCTGAATTCCAAACTCTCTCATCATGTCATCAACTGAAATAAAAATCAAGAATGACACATGAGAAAAATAAAAACTGTTTTAGTGAAAATGCAAAAAAATGAATACCTATGAGCACGATGATGAATAGAACAAAATCATAATTTTTAAAAATTTTATATCAGTGAAAGCAACTCATCACCAATCTAACAAGGGGGGGGGGGAGGGGGCAAGAGCCCCTGGCGTCACTTTAAGGGGCACAAAAAGGCAAATTTAAAAAAAAAAATCCTGACCAACCAAAGAATGATTCAAAATTTCAAGGCTTTTTTTTTTACACTGGTGTCAAAAGTTTGAAGGGGGGTGCATTTTCAGCACTTGCCCCGGATGCCGTTTTCCCTAGATAGGCCACTGCTTGAGAATATGACTGCATCATTCCTATCATGGTAAGTGAGTAATAAAATAACCCTTATTATGCACCTGATAAGCCTAAGAATACCAAATACAGAATTTCCTTCCGAAAACATGCTTATGATTGCAAAAACTTGAAGGAAGCAGCCTGAATTGCTCACGGTACTCCGTACTAGTATTTTTCAAATATCAAACTCAAAATGGAAGACCTCTAGAGACTAACAGTTCAATACATGTATCTGCATGACAGAGAGACAGAAAAATCATAGGGGAAAAAAAAAAAGAATCTCACACTGAATTTCAAGAAAAATTATTCACCCCCCCCCCCCTTTTTCCCCCATACGATACCTGCAGATACATACCTTCCCTATCAGATATCTTCTCTCCAAACTTTGTCATAATGTTGCGGAATTCTGAAGCTAAGATAAAACCCCTGTTTTGTGTATCTGTCAATCTGAATGCATCCATGATTTCCTTGAAAGGGTTCTCATTCTTATGCTGTTCATACATGATCTCCAAGAAGTCACTAAAGGAGATCTTGTCATCTGAAGAGGAAATACAATAAATATAACATGCGAAGGTTTGAATGCTAAGTTTGAGGAAGGAGACATCAAACATGTACATTATTTAGGGGATATGCTAGCTCTTGCCTCTAGTCCATTAACCAATTGGCTACAGAAACAAGATGCCTCCTGTACTAAGTCTATGGGAAATTGCTAATTCAGAAGTCAACAGGCTAAAAGAAGTTTACTAATTCAATCAAATTCAGGATTTTTTTTCGAATAACCTGATATTCACCATGTTGCATCACATTTATAGATACAATCTCTGTTTAGAAAACATTATGCAAGTACATGTGCATTAATTTTTGCTATGCCCAGCAAGATTCAAGCCAAAAATGAAGAGCTTGCAAAGAGTAAATTTTAATATTGCAAAATGGATGAATTTCATCTTTACTTGAAAGCATCAAAAGTAACATACAGGATGTTAATAAAATGGTGCAAAATGCACAAATATAGCCATTTCTTGAAAAATTCATAGTCATTTCCTAGCCAATTTTATTTCTCAATACTGTATGCTAATGTACAGGTATTATGTTTAAACTTGAGTCCTCTTCCAATCATAAAGATCTTAGGTTAACAGGTAAGTAAAAGCAAGTAAAATTTTACAATGCATAGTACTCACTTGCTTCATATTGCTTTCTGTAAGCTTTGATTTCCTCTATTGATGGGTTCGTGCCAAGTGACCTCATTACCTTGGTAAGTTCATCTCCAAAGATATGCCCTTTCCTTGTCTTGTCGTACAGTGCAAAACATTCTTTATATTCTGAATGGAAAGAGAATATTCAGCAGAAGTTACATAACCATACCTCTACTCCAACTGTGCGGGAAAATTGTTCTACAAATTATCATTTCTTATCATTATTTATTCATTGATTTATTATCATTTTAACTACTACTACAACTACCATTTTTATCATCATCATTATTATCATTATCATTATCATTATCAATATTATCATTATTATTATCATTGTTATCATTATTATCATTAATCATTATCATCACCATCATCATCGGCACATCATCTGGCAGATCAATAGTGCATAGTAAACAACAATGACTACACTGTATGAAACATCATTCAACACAAAGAGTAACTAGATGAATCTTTGACCGCGCGCGGTCGAAATTTATGCCTCCCTCCGCAATTGCCAGATCGGAAATATATGGCACATTTATGTTGATTTTTTTATTTTCATGTATAAAATGACATCTTTGACCTTGTGAACCCCAAATCTAATGAGACAATTATGAGACTTCCATATGCATACATGAGCCAAGTTTGGAGATGAACCGTCCCAGAGTTGTTCAGTTATCGCAAGAACAAGCAAAAGTCATGTATATACATGTAATGACCTCTATGACCTTTGACCTTTAACCTTGAGACCCAAAAATCAAATCACATCACTGTCCCTCCCATATGCATACATGTGCTAAGTTTGAGGTTGATCGGTCAAATGGTTGTTGAGTTATGGTGAAAACGAACCATTTCTATGTACATAATGACCTCTATGACCTTTGACCTTTGACCTTGTGACCCCAAAATCTAATCAGATCATTTTCCCTTCCATGTGCACACATGAGCCAAATTTGAAGCCAATCTGTCCAATGGTTCTTAAGTTATCGTGAGAACGAGCCATTTTTATGTGTATTATTACCTCTATTACCTTGACCTTTGACCTTGAGACTCCAAAATCTAATCAGATCATTGTCCCTCCCATATGCATACACGAGCCAAGTTTGAAGTTGATCCGTCAAACGGTTCTTAAGTTATCGCGAGAACGAAAACGGGACGGACGGACGGACGGACGACCCGAAAACATAATGCCTCCGGCAACCACCTACGGTGGGTGGAGGCATAAAAATGAATTCCCAAAATACACTAGCCAAAGCTGCCTACACACGAAAGGTGATTCTCAACTCCTACACAGTACATTGCAATGTCACATCGGTATCAAACAGACGAGTATTCAACATTGTTCCATTAAGGCATTATGAAACGTATGCAGTCAATCTCATACATCTACAAGTACAACATACTTGCATCCCTAAGAATAACCTTGCATGCATGTATGTGTGATAAGCACTGGTCAAATTTTCTACATGTAAAGACCTGTAAGTATCATGTGCCACCAACACAATTTTTTGGTGTGGCAAGATGCCTGCAAATGTTGCATCGAGGTAACTTCAGTTTTGTATGTTTGAAGTTAAAATGTGTTGAATCATTAAATTATTATTCTAATTAAAAGTTTACTATCTGCAAATGACTGAATGGCCTATTTTTATTTTCAACCCCCTACATGCATTGAACACTCGCTGCAAGATTAACCTGTTTCTATGGCATTTTAAGAAATATTGTTTACCAAAAATAATATCCCTTAAAGTGATTACACAATGGTAAACAAAAGTTTGATATATGATCGAGAATAGAATTCTAAGAAGAATGACATTAAAAATATGATGATTTTCAATCGAAATCAATGCATTTTGGCTAATTTTCTCATGAAAAGTTATGAGCTGACCAAAAAAAATTGAGTATGAGGTATGACGTAAAAGTGGGTACCCAGCTTCGCGCATTGCAGTTGTGCTACGCGCTAGACTGTACAACATGTATTATACCTTGCGCGCATTTTGCTAGAAGTGCGCGACAAGGTACCCACTCTGACGTCATTTTGACGTCAAAGTGGGTACCCAGTAGAAACTGGGTCACAGCTGAAGGGTCAAAAATATCCTGAAATCTTACCACATTTTGGGGTTTCCTTGGCAACAGAACTTTAAAAAAAAACTTTAGACGGATGATTTTCTGCTAATAAAATCATGCTCTTTTAAGTGAACTAACATTGTTTCAGCATTGGGTACCCCCTTTAAGAAAGTATGCTTGTGGGGTGGGGGGGGGGGGGGGTAAATACCTCCATGTGCAATGTGAAGTGCTGTTGAAGGTAAATAAGGCCGTATGCAGGAATTTTTTCCTGGAGAGGGGCAAGACTTTGTTGAGTTTTGAGGAAACGTGCAAGCGAGGGAACAAAGTGACCGAGTAAGAGCTTGTGCATTTTTAGAATTGAAATAGAATGATCTGGGAGTAATTTAGGGCATTTTTCAAAAAAGAGAAAGTGAGAAAAAAAATGGGGGTGAAAATTTGTATTTATTTTTTTTTTTTTTTTTGGGGGGGGGGGACAACTTCCTCCTATTTGCGTACGGCATGAAGGTAAACCGAAAGTGTGAAGGCTTGAGAAGGTGAAAAGATAGTGTGTGTCAAATGTAAATTGCTCTAGCAAAGCTACAAGAGAAAGAAAGTGAAAAAAAGAGTGGATATCTTGAAAAGTATTTTTAATAATAAAATCTGTGAAAGAGTCTACAATAAGAGTGCTTTCATTAGCCGGTAAAAGGAGCTCGTGCAAACAAGAGTGAACAAAGAAATAAAAGGATGCTTGCATTTGATAATGAATGAAAGTGAATTTTGAAATTAAATATGTGTACACAAAGACTGAAGTACAGTTAGAAAGAAATAGTAATAGACAGATTATTCATTTGAGGGTTCAGACCTTCATGTAGAAAATGTTTTTTAAAAGAAGGATCCAACCAACTATTGTAGAGGCCTCCGATTGAAAAATTCATTCACTCGAAGATATAATACAGCTGTTGGGTACCCAGTTTGAGTCAGGTGTTAGGTAAACAAGCGAGAAGGATCGTTTCCAAATACTAGTAATAGGCTCCGCCGCCCATACTATTATTTTTTGTGTGATCGATAACCAGTTTAAATGCGTTGAATAGCGCATCAGTAATGGTCGAAGTTGATTTGCCACATCCCTTGCGCGGCCAGCGCGCAACGTGTGAATAAAATTTCAATAAATACATATATTACGTGATTTGACCTTTCCTCTCGCGCTGATGTATGCATTGTCTCGCATCGCGTACAATTTGTCATGTGGGTACGCTGTGTGAAGGGGAGCATCTCACAAAATGCATAATTCATGACTGGTCATGAATTACTGATTGGGGTTTATTTCGGCTTCTAATGGATGAACGCTAATGGCGGAGCTTAGGAGGCTGGATTTGAATGCGTTGCACTGCGCGTCTATGTGATTTGTATGGTGCATAGCTTAAGAACCCCCGACTACATTGAATGATAAGTGCTAAACTGCTAGTGCTACTTCCACTCCCACCCTTTCTAGTCTACACTTCATCATCATGTCACTACCAAAAGTACCACTACCAGCGACTTCTCACCTAACTGTTAGGCCTATCTACCATCCCAAGGCAATGTCATTTGATTTGTGACTTGTGTATGATGGGGGGACCTACAGCTATGCACTTTGTTTTCAGCAGCTAAAAGTCACAGGAATCATTGGCTTGTGCAAATTTCATTTCTAATCTTGATTCTACATATTCCAAAGTTGATTTGTGGAGAAAATTACGATGGGTGAATGTCAACAACGCATATTTCCAAGTCGATATCAATGCCAGTGTCAAATTTTGCTCTGAAAAATGAAGGGGTCCTAAAGCTATGCACATGCAATAAATGAATGCAAATCTTGATATTGAAATTGACTTGACTGTGTGTATCGAGTGTGTATTTTAGCCTGATTTGAAGGCGTTGCATTGCACGTCTATGTGACTTGTATGGTGCGTAGCTTTAGGACCCGCGTAGCTTTAGGACCCCCGACCATCACTCATCCTGTGTACTCAGTCAATGAAATGACCTCGTCCCACACAAGTAAGAATTCTGTACTGAAACTACATAGCATGCTTTTCTATTGGTTACTCGACGGCATGCTGTTGACCTACGAGTCTGACAAACGTCAGTTTTCTTCTTAAAATTCACCATTTTCAGTTCATTCATCAGTCTCAGATATGAAGCAGAAAGGGGAAAATTGAGCACCTCAGGAACATTGCTGGTAAGTAAAATCAAAACTTTTCTTCTCTATTGTAGAAGATCTAGTCAATGTATTTCGCGTTCGCATTGGCATGATTGGCAATTAGTTTCGCTATTCAATTTCAAAACGCCATTTTGAACTACGGGTGCCGACCATACTATCACCCGACTATGTGACTGTGAGCCGCAAAACTCAAGCTAACTTAGGCAAAGCATAACCTGTGATTTGATCTACCAGCAGCAGCATGACCAGTGCAGTGCCACTTCTGTATCAAGTAGGCCTATCACATTACAGTCAGAATGCATTTTGTACTCTTTTTTTCACATAGAGGTCTACATAACATACATTCACACATAGTGAAACTAACTGAAGTATAGTTTACGGTACATGTGACAGTGGCAACACCCAAAACGCCCTGGTCCGGATTAAGCATAACTGAACGATGAGTAAACTTGCGCCGCCGCCGCCTACCGGGCTGGGTACAAAACTAGAGTCTATGCCTTTTCTACCTCCACTTTAACTTAACTGTTTAGTGTTACTGAAAATGTTTCCGATGATTACTTACCATCAATCTGCTTCTGGGTAAATAACTGGGCCTATAGAATGAAAGAGACGTTGAATAACATTATAAATTTAATATCATCATTTCAAATGTCACTGGCCGACAAATAAACACTAAATTTAAGTTATCAGGAATGAAGTATTCTTACCATCTTGTTGCATCGAAGAATGATGTCAATAAACTTTCTTTCGATATATCGAATTTCATGCACTGCACTGAGCTAGCTCGTCCTCGGATTTTTCGCTCGGTTTACAAGCGGTACAGGACGACCATTTATATTTATTATTTACATGGCAACTCCACAACGAGATGAAGTTTATTTCAATAAAAAGAGTAAACATTTCCCAACAAAAATGTGAAAAATTGTAGAAAATTGGATGAAAAATTAAAAAATTAAAAAAATTGTCCAAGTTGCAATTTTTTTCGCAAAAAAGTTCTTGAACGGTTGACTGGATTTGAATATTCGGCCGGCGAATGAGTTCATGATGTCATACCCTGGACCCTACTATTCTCCATATACAAAACATTCAGAAAATTTAATTTTTTCACTCTAAAACTGTGAAAACTCGTCCATCATGCCTACATGTACACATATTAGACTAAATGCCATTTTGTAAACATGTAAGAAGTATAGGAAAACTTTTACATTGTAGCGTTGAAAATATGAATTTTTGTCATTACTGTGTGTACACTGATGTGTGGACAAATTATGACATCATCAACTCACTCACTGAATATTCATATAAACTGTTCAAGAACTGTTTTGCGAATTCGTATGACTTCAAAAACTCCCAACTTATTTCATTCATCCCATTTTCATCAAATTTTCTCAGTTTTGTTTGGAAATGTTTTATTGAAAGAACTTCATCTTGTTGTTGACTAACCCTTTAAGTTATGTCTCTATGAGGACGATCTTTTAAACATATACGGTTTCACCGTATTTGATTTGACATATATTGGTGTAAATGGTAACTGAGCATGCCAATTTAATTGTAGAAAAGAGCTCTGATTCACTAATGTGTTTCTGCAGTTTCTAGTCACTTCTTGATTCAGTTAATTTGTGTTATATGCTGTAAACATACATTTGCATGTAGAAATTCTAATTCTTGACCATAACATTAATGGACCAGGTAATGGAATTATTTGCCTCTGCCATGCAATGCCCAAATTAACTATTTTAGTTTTTCAAAAGGAAATACAAAATGTTTCTTTTGTGCAACATAGTCTTGTTCTCCTGTATACTGAAGCCGCCCCCCCCCCCGTCATTTATGCGTTCTGCCGTGTTTGTTTATTCCCATGCATCATTATTTTTTTTCTTTCTTTCTTGTATATATTGCAGTACATAAGGGATTAGCCTAGACTGACCAATGGCCTTTTGCTGATCCCCACATTCCTCAACTCTTCTGCAAATGCCTCTTATCTTTTTTTTTTTCTCTCTCTCTCTCTCTCATAATGACGTACGGTATGTTCATCTTCTTTCGTAAATTTTTATAATGTCTTGTCTATTGTTTTTGACATTTATTTCAAAAATGTGTGATTGGTGGTTTGATGGTTGTTGGAATCAAAGACGTTTGGAATCGTTGGGTAATTTTGATTTTTTTTTTTGTATAATAGGCCATTTCGCCGATGAAACAGGCCCGAAGCGAAGGTCACAGGACTCTCGATACGATTCCACTATGGTTCGATATTTTAAAGGACGAGTTTCCCGAGGGCGAAGAGTTTGGAGAAACTGAATGAAACTCGGATCGTCGACGGCTAGCTAGCTACGCGATCGCGACTTCGACTGCATGCAATTAGCCAAAGAATCATTTGGTTTAGCTTACGCAATGTGGAGATTGGAGATTTATTGGCGACACTGTCTGTTGATGAAAAGTGTTTTGTGAAAGCTAAACAGAGTTCAAGGTTCCATCGGATATTTTGAAAATAGTCCAAACGTTAACGAGGGTGACGTACCGTACCGTAACTTAAGGTGAATTTCTTTTATTTGCAAGAGTCTAATTTATATTATCAAGCCGGAGTGTCTGTCTGTCTAACGGCCGTAGGATGGGGGGTTGGGTGTCCGGACACGTACTAACAAAAATGAAGCCTTCTTTTTTGTCTTTGGATTAAACAAAAACTATGCATTGATTTGTGCTAATCATCATCAGTATTTGTTCTCTATAATATTGTCTAACATTTTGTGCTAAAACATTTAAGAGATTTGCTTGTGAACTTTTTCAATTGGCTGTTTAAAATCGACTGTCCGGATACACAACCTGTCTAGACACCCCACAACTGGGTATATGTGGTGTGAGAATGGGTGATTTCAAGTTTGGTGTTGGAGGCTGGTGTTGGTATTGTGAGAACACCAACACCAGCCTCAACACCAGACTTGAAATCAGGCTGGTGTTGGGGTTGACCTCGCAAAATTTGACATATTTCCGGTAGTCTGTCATGTCTGTGTTGTCCGCTTAGCCATAGGATAGCCATCGTGTAATATCAGAATAAAATCACGATAGCTATCCTATAGCTATGTCCGCTGGTGTTGAATGTCGTCTGCTGAACCGAGTATCACGGTTCGTGTTGACAATTTACATGCAATTTCCCCATTCACCAGCCCCTAGGGATCGGGAAATTCATGATTTCAAGTACGGTGTTGGTGTTGTAATCATACATGTTATTGCTGCTTGCCCCTCGCACAGCAGCGGCACTCTTTGCTATGGCCACTCGTCACATGTTGGTGGTTAAACCCATTTTGCAGTAAAAATAACTTGGTATAGGTCTAATCAAAACCATATATTTCCCATGGAAGAGTAATATTTTTCCCCAATTCAAATCCAGTAAGATGTAGATTTGTTAGAAATTCTGAGGGAAAATGATTTCATCGTCCAGATCTTTCGCTATAGCGTATGACGTCACCCGGACCGGTGTTGAGCTATCGATAAGGTGATCGGTATCGTCCCTCTAAACTGACCGTCGGTGTTGGAGCTCGGTTCAGGAGCCTTTCCATGCTCTCAACACCAACACCGCACACCGAACTTGAAATCACCCAATGAGATGTTGCTGACACTAGTGACAGAACAAAATAAGGTCAAAACCACTAAATATGTACAATTGGGATGTTAGAATTTCGGAAAATTCAACTTTTCTCAAAATAGTTAAGTAGACTAAAAAATGAAAGATGACAATATGAATTTTGAAAAACAAAAATATGAGCACGTAATACTGTGAACTTTTTATTTCAGAACTAATCAAAGTGGAGAGGTGATTTTTTTGCTGGTGTAACATACGTTACTTCTCCCTCAGTCTTGTCTACATCATTAAGTTAGCAAAGGAATGCACTTTTCTACTAACTTTTCATCATTATCTGTACTGTTCCTGAGACAACTCTAATGCCAAAGAAATTTCTCAAGTTTCCTTTCATGTGAATATTTTAAATCAATTTGAATTCAGAATTAACAAATGTGGAAGAATCTGTGCACGCATGTGGGTTCAATTGTTTGGTATATGTGTTGAAAATTTCAACATATACGCCATATCAATTTACCTAAATTTTCCATATGGATGTATTTGTCAGACATAAATTAATCAATATCTCTTAGAATATCATAAGGAACTTATTTCAGTGTTTCATATGGTAATGTATGTTTCACTTAAGCAGTCACGTATGTTACCAAAACTTAACAATCAACAATAACCTCAAAAGTCAAGCGCTTTCAGTAAGTAACCCAACATTAACACTTACAACTACACTTTATAGATACAAAGTTCTCATTCCAAAGTGAAGACGACGTGTTCGTACATAAAAATTATAATTAGTAGCATGTTTGATTATGTAATAAACATGATATAAGCCAAACAAATAAGAAAGATTTGGTTGTGTATAACCAATTTCCATTTCCTGGTTTTTGTTTATTTCTGACTCTAGCTATTCTATTCATTAGACAAAAGGATTTTCACAAAACGTATCTTACATACATATTCACCCAAAAATGTCCATTTCGGTATCACTAAGGAACCTTATGTCACTAAAGCAGTAACGTATGTTTCTTATAAGTAACAATAAACATGATAATTAAATACGCAAAACCACTCGAGGGAGAAAAGATATCCCCAAAACGTGCTACAGCTACAAAAGTGATGTTTCAGTGCTAAGCGTTATTTGCAAACCAAACGATCAGATAAAACTGATGTACATGTATTTAGAAAGTTTGATGTTAACGAATATCTTATAATTGGGCCCCTTTTGTTTTATTTGGAAAATCAAAGTAATTGGTCGTGGGTATAATTAAAAACATTAGCATTGCAAAATAAGTTCCACAGAGATAGATTCCAGAGATTCTGATGTTGTTTCTGAGTCGCGGAAAACATCTGTTACAGCCTGGTTTACTCGAAAATGTCACATCGATTTTCTTTGATATCTTTTCATATCGTTTACTCATTGGCTTGTTATATGTCTATGGTTTTCCCTTTTAGCAGTCTGTATTTGCAACTTAGCTGTTGGATGTGCATGTGTGCGTTCTTGGTCTAGGCACAGGCGACACTCTGGCAAACTAGCTGATCAAAATCGCTTGTCCTCTGAATCATTAGGCAGATCAATATAATCCTCTTCATGTAGCCTTTCAAAAGTTTCTTTCTTTTTTTTTTTTTTTTTGCTCTTTTGTATTGTCTTCTTTAATCTGCTTATATCTCTTCTCTTGCTTTGCTGATCTCACATTCTGCTATCGGAACATGGCTTCAGTTTTTCTTTGTTTCTCTTTCTATAATTATATTCTGCTTGAATTTGAGCTCTCTCCCCCTCCCCATGTTCCTTTCGTCCCTTGACCTTTATGTGATAATGAAAAGAGATTTTTGAAAAAGAGAATTTACAATAGAAATGAATTTTGAGTGAAAAATGAAGATTCAGATGTGATAGCCTTCCACAATTTATTTCGTAACCTACGTTACCATTTTTAGCACAGAGGGATCGAGATCCTGCCTTGAAGAAGTTTTAAAGAATGTTATTATCACTTTACAACTCTAAAAGACATTGGTTAACAAACATTGTTATGATTTTTAAAAATCTTGTTTTGTTACTTGAAAATGGGATAAACATTAGGGTTATAGTGTAAAAATACCAGTCTGAAAGTTTCAAAATATAATATACACAGGAAGTATTTTTAAATATCAAAAATGTGAACCAATGTTTGAAACATATACAAGGGTCAGTTGCACAGAATGGACATAAGGAGTGCGCATGCGCGTATGACTCACCTTACCGTACTATGTGTATTGGCGTATCACGCGGCGGGAGGCACATAACGGTATTTTCAAATTCAAGCAAAGTGGTCCTCTTAGTGATTGTCTCGTGAGACGAAGGATAATAAAATCGCCGTTTGCGTCTAACTAGCACTTTTTCATTCCAAATTATGGTTGGTTTCATGGTTTTTTAGTACAAATACAAGTACTCATACACATGTTTCATCTTAGTTTGAGAATTTTTTAAATCAGCTACTCACAAAGTAAGCCAATGCCTTTAAAGACATTGGTTAACATTGTTATGATTTTAAAAAATCTTGTTTTATTACTTGAAAATGGGATAAACATAAGGGTTATAGTATAAAAATACCAGTCTGAAAGTTTCAAAGTATAATCCACAGGAAGTATTCTTAAATATCAAAAATGTGAACCAATGTTTGAAAAATATACAAGGGTCGGTTGTACGGAATAGACATAAGGAGTGCACATGCGCGTATGACTCACCTTACCGTACTGTGTGTATTGGCGTATCATGCAGCGGGAGGCACATAACGGCATTTTCAAATTCAAGCAAAGTGGTCCTCTTAGTGATTGTCTCGTGAGACGAAGGATAATGAAATCGCCGTTTGCGTCTAACTTACACTTTTTCATTCCAAATTATGGTTGGTTTTAGGGTTTTTGAGTACAAATACAAGTACTCATACACATGTTTCATCTTAGTTTGAGAATTTTTTAAATCAGCTTCTCACAAAGTTAGCCAATGCATTTAAGCTTAGATGTTGATTACTACAAAAAGCCTCCCAAGAAATGTCCATCTCGTGTCATTGCCGCTTTTCTTCATGTATTTGGTTAAAGAAACCTACATTACCATAAGATTGTAGACTGGCATTATTGGCCTTATGGTAGCTAAGCGTCGCTTTAGTGTGGTGGCGGTAGATAATACAATAGTTGACAAGCGTACAGTTAAGATTTTACCGAATTTAACTGTAAATAAAAAAATGACCAGTAACGTATGTTTCGGTAACGTATGTTTCATTTAAGCATTAATTGGGATTTACGGAAATGATGTAAGGCCACAGATGCAATTATAATCCCTTCAAATTGACAAGATTAACAAGCCCTTTTCGTTTGGCAGCTTTTCTGTTTTCAAAAGTTGTTCAGTTCTGATACTGACTGTAACGTATGTTACATTTCTTATCCATACGGTTAAAAACACATGCCTCAGCTCTTCTTATGAGCTTCTTTTTCTCCAGAATGGATCTACATACATCGCTGCAAACTTTTATAGACTGTAGATGGGATATCAGTGAGTGATTACAACTGTACATTGAAAGAAACAGAAAATAAAACTTGGAAAAAGGTGGTATATCAGAGATTCATTCTAAAGGTAACGTAGGTTTCACTGACCTTGGCGACAAACTTCTATTGCGAAAACTTTTATTTTTAAACGTGTACAATACCTGAATATCGAGGTCGTTTCATTTCATCACAGGTTGAATTCACAAGATAGGCAACACTATTAGAGTTCCGTATCAGTGCACATACACATTTAGCACGTAGTTCAGTTTGAACATTCTGTGTAAGTTGTCTTTGCGCAGTAAAACCTGTATGTATACAGACTTATGCAAATTATGTAAATTGCTCAAAGTTGCTGTTTGGGCAACAAGGCCGAAAATATCATAGACCACTTTGGATCATAAATCAGCAAAAAAACTTCAACGGAAAGAACTTTTCTAGGTTACACTATTAGTTAATAGGACTGTCAAACTGACTACATATGATTTTTATGATGTTTGAAGGTTTGCATGGTGGTACGGATAATCGTAGAAAGGGTTTACGGTTCACCTTGTGGTAGGTCCTAAAGGACTATAGATAAAGTGGAAAGAGATGGAGGTGAAATGGAGAAGCGAGAAAGCCCACCGTAGGTGGTTGCCGGAGGCATTATGTTTTCGGTTCGTCCGTATTATGTTTTCGGGTCGTCCGTCCGTCCGTCCCATTTTCGTTCTCGCGATAACTTAAAGGGGGTACCCAATGCTGAAACAAATTTATTTCATTTAAAAGAGCATGATTTTATTAGCAGAAAATCATCTGCCTAAAGTTTTTTTTTAAGTCGTGTTGCCAAGGAAACCCCCAAATGTGGTAAGATTTCAGGATATTTTTGACCCCTCAGCTGTGGCCCAGTTTCAACTGGGTACCCACTTTTACGTCAAAATGACGTCAAAGTGGGTACCATGTCGCGCAATTCTAGTAAAATGCGCGCAAGGTATAATACATATTGTACAGTCTAGCGCGCAGCATAACTGCAATGCGCGAAGCTGGGTACCCACTTTG
Source organism: Echinometra lucunter (assembly GCA_029962745.1). Taxonomy (NCBI): domain Eukaryota; kingdom Metazoa; phylum Echinodermata; class Echinoidea; order Camarodonta; family Echinometridae; genus Echinometra; species Echinometra lucunter. Next base: position 56,241,819 of record CM057151.1, read on the forward strand.
ACGTCATACCTCAAACTCAAATTTTTTGGTCAACTCTTGACTTTTTATGAGAAAATTAGCCAAAATGCACTGATTTCGATTGAAAATCATCACATTTTTGATGTTATTCTTCTTAGAATTCTATTCTCGATCATATATCAAAAAAACTTTTACCATTGTGTAATCACTTTAAGAACCGTTTGACGGATCAACTTCAAACTTGGCTCGTGTATGCATATGGGAGGGACAATGATCTGATTAGATTTTGGGGTCTCAAGGTCAAAGGTCATAGAGGTCATTATGTACATAAAAATGGTTCGTTCTCACGATAACTCAACAACAACCATTTGACAGATCAACTTCAAACTTGGCTGATGTATGCATATGGGAGGGATAATGATCTGAGTAGATTTGGGGGTCTCAAGGTCAAGGGTCAAAGGTCATAGAGGTCATTATGTACTTAGAAATGGTTCGTTCTCGCGATAACTCAAAAACAATTTCACGGATCAACTTCAAACTTGGTTCATGCATGCATTTGGGAGGGGCAGTGATCTGATTAGATTTTTGGGTCTCGAGGTCAAAGGTCAAAGATCATAGAGGTCATTAGATACATAAAAATTGCTCTTTCTTGCGATAACTTAAAAATTCTGTGACGGTTCAACTTCAAACTTGGCTCATGTATGCATATGGAAGGTCTCATGATGGTGTCATTAGATTTGGGGGTCACATGGTCAAAGGTCAAGGTCAAAGATGTCATTGTATACATGAAAATTTGAAAAAAATCACCATGAATGTGCCATATATTTGACCTGGCAATGGCGAAGGCATAAATTTCAACTGTGCACGGTCGAGGACTCATCTAGTTTTGCCTTACGATGTGATGAGTAAAGTAGCAACTAGCAAAACTAAGATTCTTATCATTCTGTGAAGTTTTTTTTTTTTCTCACATTGATATTACCTGAAAAACAAATAAAAGGCAAAAAAATATTTTTGATCCGAGGTCAGCGACTTAAAAATCCAGCAGTGTTGATACATGGACATGACAGATATACATGTAGAACTTATGAGAGTTTTGTATACGCAACTGTGATTGTGGGGAGCAGTCAGGGTTCAGGGATCTGGACTAAGTGTAGATTTCTCTTCATGCAAGCAGAAAATGTTAGACTATAGATGTTTAATCTTTTTTTTTCTATTTTCTTTTTGCTACAGAAGTATGAGCATTAAATGTTGCTGTTTATTAGCTTGCATGTTAGCCAAATTTCACTATGACATAAGTCTTTATCTATGTTAATAGATGTGAAATGATTAATTCAAGAGGATAATTTATTAGAAAAATACTTGTAGACACCTGCTAGGGACAAGTAAGAGCCATCCAAATCTAGATCCAGAAAAATGTTAGACATCTATATGAGATTGTTATTAAAAGAGAATGAAACCCTGGGGAAAAATCAATTTTAATGAAAAGAGAGGATAGAGAGATGCAATTTAAAGAAAGTTCTATCCACAATGGTTACAAAATGAGAAAGTTATGAAAGGTTGAAGTCACACTTTACTTTCTACAGCAATCCTCAAATTGGCAGTGTTACTTCAAAATGGCAGGTTTAGAAGGACAACTCTTAATATGTTTTATCCACAAAATTTCATATTTTCTCCCTTATCTCTAAAGATGCTACTTGAATCTTTGTGAACTGGACATGTTGTGTCACATTCATTTTCCCATCTGTTTCTCATTGTGTAACCATTTTTTATGGAACTTTTTAAAAATTGCTTCTATTTATCCTCTCTTTTCATTAAAAGTGATTTTCCCTACGGTTTCATTTTCCTTTTAGCTTTGAATACATGTACATGTACAGTTAAGACCAATGAGGCTACATTCCTGCATTGCTGTCGTTGATGTCAAAGTGCATGTGCATGCATACTGTTGATAATGTTTTGGGATTAGGATTTTGTTTTGTCTGTACGTAATGGGTGATTTCAAGTTCGGTGTGCGGTGTTGGTGTTGGTGTTGAGAGCGTGGAAAGGCTGCTGAACCGAGCTCCAACACCGTCGATCAGTTTAGAGGGACGATACCGCTCTGATCCGATCACCTTATCGATAGCTCAACACCGAGTGACATCATACGCTATAGCGAAAAATCATTTCCCCTCAGAATTTCTAATAAATCTACATCTTATTGGATTCGAATTGCATAATCATTTGAAGAATCCATGAGGAAAATTATCACTCTTCCAAGGAAAATATATGGTTTTGATTATTCCAAGTTGTTTTGACTGCGAAATGGGTTTAACCACCAACATGTCACGAGTGGCCGTAGCAAAAAGTGCCGCCTGCTCCGCGAGGGACAAGCAGCATGTATGATTACAACACCAACACCAACACCGTGCTTGAAATCATGAATTTCCTAATCCCTAGGGGCTGGTGTTGGTGAATGGGGAAATTACATGTGAATCGTCAACACGAACCGTGATACTCGGTTCAGCAGACGACATTCAACACCAGATAGCAACACTGACTACCGGAAATACGTCAAATCTTGCAAGGTCAATCCCAACACCAGCCTGATTTCAAGTTCGGTGTTTAGGTTGGTGTTGGTGTTCTCACAACACCAACACCAGCCTCCAACATCGTACTTGAAATCACCCAGTGTACATGTATTATGCAGTAAAGGAAAGTCCATATTTCGGTGGATTTCAACCAGGCTTAGTAGGATCTAAATTCTATGAGGTGTATGTACCTACCCATTCAGGGGGGGGGGGGGGATGGTTTGGTTTGGGAGCACCACTCAAGGGCTCTTACTCTGAATTTTTTAACATTTTGAAATACAAAGGATACATGTGCCTCAGTTTGATCAATCATGGGCACCTTGCTTGCAAGGGAGCTCTGGGGCAGCACCCCCATAGTGCCTCAATCAGAAAATCAGATATTTCATTGTAATTTTTGTTAAATACGTGCTTATTTCTGGTAGGTTCTGACTAATCTTGGTAGCAATTATGCATATCGGAAGAATACAAAAGTTTATAAAATCAGACACCTTGTCTTCATGGGGCTCTTGGTAGCTCTGCACAGTGCCCTAGTAGAAAAAATTAATTAGGTATGTTTTGACTTTAAAAAATATGTAGATAGGTTCAAACTAAACTTTGTATTAGTATTATGCTGCACCATTGATAACAACTTACTAGATATTAGGTTAATGGATCAAAGATCAAATGTCATGGAGGCCTATTTTCACACATTGTTGTATAAGACATGACCCAGACATCCATTCCCAATGTTAACAATTTTGGAATGTTTTAACCAACACTGATTCGGTTTGTTTTCCCACAGCATGTACATGTACATGTACTTAGAGATTAGGGCAGTGATGGGAAACTTCTACACTAAGTAATGCTCAAAGACACCAAGTACTTAGCTTCAAGTCATATAACTGAGCATATAGGGAGGGGAATATTTGAGTGGATGTTATTGATTGCTCAAGGAGATATCTCATATGAGTTCTCATGGAGTACTACATGTATATGTGTCAAATATAATAGAAAGCTTGAAATTTACATTTGCACAAAATATACATTGATAATCCAAATTAGGACCTCATTTGATGGTTAATGCTTTTTGGGTCACTCTTTTCTTTTATGTGCAGTTGTTATATCATTTTCAATTTATGACATATTCTCTAATCCTGTTTAGCCAATCTGACCTGTACATACATGTATGTAGCATGACAAGGCATGCTATTTTGACTTGGTGTATTGATCAGCCATATGTATATCATTATCAAGGGACTCCTTGCAGGTTCATTGTTTACATACAAAAATAGATTGTAGTAGATATCTGAGTCCAGGGTCTAACTCACTTCCTTCTGTCTTTGAACTGTTGAGCACAATTTGACTTTCATAAAACACCCATTTTCTGCAGACCCTACCCAAGTTATGCAGACATGTCAAGTCTCACGCATTAGGCGTGAGACTCCCGCATTGGGGGCTCTTGCTCATCCCCCCAAATCTCTTTCTCACACCTACATCACAGCCTATCCCCATATACTTGTACATGTGTATAGATCTCCAAATACGCATGCCTGGCGATCTCATGCATTGCCTGCCTAAAACTTCCCGCATTACTGGTCTTTAACCTTGGCGTCTCTGTTCAACAGGTTAAGAGTGTAAGTATGTAAGTGAATCAGTGCATTTAACCCATTGAATACTAGAACCAGGTGGGCCCTGTACAAAGTCTGTGAGAATTTGAAAATTCAGTAGCCAATGGGTTAACAAATGATTTGATGCAGAGTGAACCTACCTGTATGTGGACTGTTATCTAGAGCTGTAATGTACAATGTACATGTTATTACACTTACTAGTACTTATGCCACATCTTTGCCACTGATGTTATCTTTAATTATTGCAAAGCATTTCTGGGAACCCAACCTTTTGATAGGCATGGTTTCAAATGAATTTCCTGCTCTTGAAAGTGCAAACAGTTCAGAACCACAATGGAAGGATATAGTTTGTTACAGACAGAAATTTGTGACTTTTGAGTACAGTATGTTTACCAATCCATCATTTTTTCCCCCATGTGTTTTTATTGAAGGTGTTTATGTATAAAATTCTAAGTTTAAGGTCATAATAACATCAGTAACCACCATTGCTGGACACATTACTAAGCCATTTTTGCCAGGGTTGGTAATGTACATGTATGTTGCAATATCAGAAATTCATTACCGCAATTTTGTGTATCCATTGATGTAGCCTACACTACAGCCTACAAGTTGTATCAGGCTTGTCATTTTTCTATTACTAGTACTAGTTATTGTGTGTGATCTATAATGATAATTACAATTTTCTGACATGACTTCTCTCCTTGTGTTGACTTTTATTTTGTTTTGGGGTAATTTTGGATACTTTTATTTAGTTTGGGGTAATTTTATGGGGGAGATATTCTTAATACGTACACGTACTTTCTATTTTTAAAGGAGGGTCGGGCTTTGGTTCCCCCCCCCCCCCTTCATTAGTACTATCTCCCCTATATACTGACATGCTATACAGTGCATGGTAGGTGAATGTTTTGTGCCTATTGTCTATAGTTCAGAGACAATGAAAGGCATGTGAAAGTCATCAGTTCAAGGTAAAGCATAATCATAACCGCTGTTCTTCTCATCATTTATGACACAATAGGTTGGAAGTGAACTAGGGACGTGGAAAGGAGAGCCAGCTGTCACCACCACCAGACTGCCTTCATGTAAGGGATTTAGTATGCAAGGTGGAGAGGTGAGCATAGGAGCTCAGGACTGCAGTCAGAAGAATCATCGAGTACCACTCATTGAAGATCCTCACATGGTGGAGGTGTCTGTTAGTCTCAAGAGTGATGGCAGGCCTGCCAGCCAGATCTCAACGTCTCATGTAAGTTCACCATTTTGGCTTTGATAATAGCTATATTTCACTGTTTTATTTCTTGTCATGTAAATGTCTGCGTGCGATTCTAAAGTGATCTTTGTGATTGTTAGCCCAGGCCTTTGATTTTTGCTTGGGATGCAGTTCAAAGAGTAAATCCTATGTTTGCAGTATATACTATGTACATTTAACGCACCAGGGTCAAGAGGGGAAAAACAAAATGTCTTTTAACACATTTGGCTTTGATCTAAAACCTTATGTTTTCACTTTAAAATCAGGTTAAAGTACACATTCAAAGAAAATCACAAATATGGCAAATGATGTATCACTAGAAACTGGAAAGCTAACAGATAGCAGTCATATCGGTTTTACGTAAACTACGTATCAGGTAATAAAAAATAATACAAATAAAACCACCTCCCAGCATCGGCGATATATGAGTGATTCGCCAGAAAAATAATGATGTTTTAATGATGTCAGGAACGGGTTCAACCCTGTCCAAGCAGACAATTTCCCATAAAGAATGTGCATAATTGCAGTGCAATTAATTCTCAAATTATAAAGAATTTAGTGTATTCAAACGTGCCCATATTTCACCCATTCTAAAAGGGAAATGAAACCCATTCTGATAATTGCAATCTCATTGTTGGTAAATATACAGGATAAGGGTTAATGAACAGTCGAAGAAACCACACTGAGTCTCTCTAATTGAAACGCCTGCTGTATAATTGCATGGACGGTATTAGCTCCCTTTTGAAACGCCAAACATACTGCTGTGTATGCAGCTGAAAATGCAATGGCGTCTATTTTGTTTACAGGGGACTGATACCTTTGTTATTTTATTGCCTCATTTTCCATCCAAATAATACCATGCACAGGGTTTAGAGAAAAGCAATAGATTAAACTTTTAGACTGATGCTAGTAGAGTGAGAGAACTAACTGAAGAGAAGACAACAAAACAAGCACTGAAAATGTGTAAGATGTTATGGGACATCGTCTGCTTGTGCAATTAACATCCCGCCCGCGAAGTCACGCATCTCAGCGGCGTTTGGAGAGCACTTCAGGTGCTGTGGTGGGGCTGTATTTTAGTGCTTTGAAATTGATAATAATCATTACTTCGGATTGTTTTTAAGCGTTGAATTTTGACAAACTTGTCCAATCTAAGCTTTGCCTACACAATAATGAAAATTAAGTCAGTTGTTAAAATCAGTGAATAGCTACTTTAATGAATTGCATGAACCATTTAAACCACAGTGCTCCCATCTTCTTAGCCCTTTTAATGAGCTTTGTTCTATTAAAGCAAAATATTAGAAACTCCTTCAGAGTTTATTAATGCCAGTCCAAAGTGGAACATGGATTACTTTCAGCTTTGCTGTATGCATTGAAATACAAAGTGAAGCTCCTCTCATTTGCCCCCAAATTTAAAAATCCCTCAAATTAGAAACCATTTTATCAATGTGTTTTAGTTTATTTTTAAATCAATCAGCAACATGTAGATAGATGTCTTAGTTGTTAAAAGTTGCCCAAAATAGATAGAATATTCCTTTTTCCCTGGTATAGTGACTGAAATGTTACCTTATAGACTGAAGTGGACTGTCAAAAAATTGATGAAAGATCATGAAATGACTATGGTTTGGGAGACAAAAATAACCTGACATCTTTGTGCCATTTATGTACATTTTTTTTAAATTCAGCTTAAAAAAATCAATTTAGTTTACTTATTTTCCTGTTTGGATAGTTTCTTCTTGTTTGAAATGTTGATTTGCTCTCTGTGTATACTGGGGTTTCTTGAAACCTTCATTAAGTGTAAGCTCATAGACATCTTATTGAAATACATGTTAATTCTATAACATGTGTGTTAATGGGTTGTCCAAGAACTGAGACTTATGATGTGACAGATTCAAGAAAAAGGCCTGGATTTCATTACCATATTGTATCATTTTCTTTTTTCTTATTTCTAAGCAATTTCTAAGAATCCTAACGGTTTATAATGAAAGTAGACAAATATGTGTTTGCTGCTTACCTATTCTACTTTTCTTCTTTCAGGGAAATGTTTGGCGTAAAATCGTGTCTTCCCTCCTGGCTGGGGCAACTGCAGGAGCAGTGGCCAAGTCGGTCATTGCTCCTTTGGACCGGACAAAGATTCTTTTTCAAAGTAAGTCGAGTAAACTAAATGTAACTCACACGGTAATCAGGTCTAGTCGAGCCTGTCATCCAGATGTACTTTTCAGGTCATTTAGTAACACCACATCTGCTGAAATAGAGTTTCATCCGCTTGCCTTTTCTTCCCTTGCCCCAAAACTCTGGAACAATCTTACCATCTACATTTGTGAGGCCTCCACTGTAGACTCATTCAAAACGCTTCTTAAAACTTATCTTATTAGGCAATCCTCTACTTAGTAAATATATTTTATATTTGTTCTTCCACTTTTCTCTCTTTTGTTCTCTTTTTGTTAAATTCTTACATGCGCTTAGAAGCACTGTATTAAGCGCAATATAAATGTTACATATTATTATTATTGGCAGGAAAATTTATTTCAGTTTAACTTAGTAACTGAAGAATGATGTATTGCTGTGGTTTGGATTAAACATCCTGCTCTTTGTTTGTTGCAGGATCCCTGTGTTATTGATAAAGAAGTGATGCTTTGATTTGTTTCATGTCTTTAAAAGGAAACCCTCGATGAAACTTATAATCCTGGTAATTTCTGGAGCCTGTTACAAAGAAAACAATTGGGAAATCTATAATGTATGTGCATTTTATGTTTCCTGTTTCCACCCTTGTACCAAGATGATATATGGTCAGTCTTTTTGTCTTTCTACATGTATATTTCTGGTCTTTATCATGGCATCCATAGGATGCTACACCTTGCGTTGCCCTTGTTACATTTACGTCACACATTTATTCTTACCCTTGGAAATTAGTATCTACCTATGAATTCTTATCTCTCTTTCTTTTTTCCTGTGATCGTTCATGCAGGATGTCCTTGCTTTTTAGTAACATATTTACAGATGCATATCAGGTGCATGCAGGTGTATACTTGAAGCTTATTTTTCCATAAGTTGTTTAAGTAACAGAATTGATATAATTGCACATACATGTACCTTGAATAGCCCCAGTTATATGTTTTTGTTGTTTTATGTCCTTTTGCTTTGATTTGATTTAATTTTTTTCTTTTTTTTTCTGAAATGCAATTTATCAGTTTATACCAACATGTCCATTTTCAAAATGCAGCCATCTCACATCTTTGTTTTCATGTTAATCTGCTCCAAAATTCACCTTTTAGTATCCATTGTTTTTCAGTGTTCACCTTTTGTCTTTATTAGCATCAGACATGAAGTTTTCTGCTAGGAATGCAGTAGGAGTCCTGAGAGATGTATACCATAAGGAAGGCGTGGTTGCATTATGGAGGGGCAACTCAGCTACAATGGTTCGAATCATCCCCTATGCTGCCATCCAGTATGCAGCTCACGAACAGTACAAGAAACTACTTAACACTCACAATACACAGTATGTTCATTCTCTCTCATCAAGTGTAGATTCATCATTCGTTTGTCATTACAAGTTGCACACATTGAAGTTTTCTAGTCATGTAAGATGATGTTTCGTATGATGGTACCAGGGGTTAAAAAATCTGGTTTTCATTTAACAACAAACAGAGTTTAATCATTGGAGTTGCATAGTAGGAAAAGCAAAATATCTCCAAAAATATCTGAAAAGAGAAAATCTCCTTCACTGATTATGTAGAATTTTGTAATGATTATATAATCAAGGTCCTCAGCCCCTCAAATTGAAGCCTATTTGAACTAGTTGAAAAATATTTGAGGATTCTGCAACCACTTTTGACATTGAACTTGACTGAAGATTTCTGTTTATGTGATCACTTCTTTTTCAGTATCACACTATTGCTTGATTTGTTTACTGTTGGAAGTAGCTCGTAAAGAAATGTTCTTTACCTTCCCAATTTCTTGTGATTTTAGGAACCTGAACCCAGCTCGGCGGTTTCTGGCAGGGTCTCTAGCAGGTGTTACTGCAGCTTCTTTAACCTATCCATTAGATGTTCTCAGGGCTAGAATGGCAGTTACTCATAGAACAAGGTAAAATATTCACCTTGCAAGAAAGCAATTTTCATTTAAGATCTAAAGTTCACTGGGATAAAAAAAATTATGTGTGATAGGCTCCTTTGTTTTGGAGCATATCTTGCAATATTTATTTCATCATTAAACAATGTAAATGCAGTGAAGACATATTTACTCTATATCTTTTATGGTCATTGTCAATTAAAAGGAAGAACTTATATTTTGCTTCGTATTTTATTAAAAAGTGCTGGCAGTATAGAAAGTACTTATGCATTCTGTTCTGCAGTGGATTTTTACAAAGTGTTGACTATATTCTATGAAAATGGAATATTTCTTTTGCATTAGTAGGGGTATCAACAGCAGTAGGCTCTTCATTTTCGTCATTGCTGTTGACAAAACTTAGTATTTTAGCATCAGTACATGTTCACAGACTGTAAACATGTTTTATGAATGTGTAGTAGAGATGCAGGAACTGTTGGAGGATGAAATAAAATGATTTTATGTTCTCAAATCATCTTCTTTTATGTGCAAATAGTTACAAAGGGATCATGTCAATGTTCTTGATGACACTTCGAGTAGATGGTGTAGCTAGTTTCTACCGAGGTTTTCTACCTACAGTACTTGGTGTTATACCCTATGGTGGCATCAGCTTCTTTACGTATGAAACCCTCAAGAAACGACACAGAGGTATGTGGTCTGGATCATCTCATCAAGAGGGGAGGGGGTAGTCTGCACATACAGACCATAATTTACACTTTATTAGAGTGCTTCAGGTCTTGAGAGAAGTCTAGCCCATGTGCCTACTGGCTGGATCAATATGGGTGTGGAGCTGTTATAGTACACGATCCCCATTGACCTCTCTTAGTCTTCTTCTTGGACCTTTATCATGTCTTTCAACAGACCAGGGTTTTTGCCTGCAAGTTGGGGAGGGGGGGGGGGGTCATTGCTTGGTAAAATGGTTGGTTTGGTATTGTTTCTTTGAAGAGCTCTTCATAACTGCCTGTAAAACTACATGGGTAGAGATTCCATTGTATTGTTGTCTTTAATGATGCAATAGAGATAGATAAAGAGATTAATAGATAAACAAATAGAGTGAGAGTTGGAGAGTTTGAGAACATGTTCTGGTAAAAGCATATTTATAAGGATATAAATTGCTCTCTTCGTAGTTTTGAAAAGAATCATCAGATGTGAAATAGAACAACCTTAGTATCTTCTCTTTTCCTTCAATAGAATACACAAACCAAAAGGAACCAAGTCCAACAGAAAGGCTTGCATTTGGAGCAATAGCAGGTCTGTTCGGTCAGTCAGCCTCGTATCCTCTGGATGTGATACGACGACGTATGCAGACAGCAGGCATCACCAAGTACAGCTATGACTCTATCCTGAATACAGGCAGGAACATAGTCCATGAAGGTGGTGTGATTGGAGGTCTGTACAAGGGACTCAGTATGAACTGGATTAAAGGGCCTGTTGCTGTAGGAATCAGTTTCACAGTCTTCGACCTGACCTTAAAGTGGTTGTCTCAGACATACTTCTTCAGGGACGATTCTTGATAGTACAGTTTGCTGTGATGAGTCCACAAGTACTTGGTGTGTTCACAATCCCTCCATTAGAGAGTCAATCTATATTGCCAATTTTCTTTCATTTTTGAGTGGTGCCATACATGGTCTATCTTAGCTGATCTCTCAAGATACTGTTACAAGTAACCTGCCAGCCTGATCAGTCATGGATAGAAATGAGAACCTATAATTGCCATATCCAGTTCAGTGATGTGATGGAAATATATTTCAGCAGGAGATTTGAAACAAATGTTAGTGCAGTTGTGAATGTGATGAATGCATTTATTGCTGGCTTTTCAGTTAAGTATTAAAGCAATTAAAAGTTTTCACATGAAATAAATTGTGTTTCATAATGGCGATACTGTTCCTTCTAGAGCTTCATGTACGTGGAGACTCAAGGTAAATGATTTGTGTTGTTTGTTAAAAATAGGAAGTGTCATGTGGGTTCATTAACCTTGTGTTGATCTCTGTTTACTGTTGTAAGTGTAATTCAGTTATGACTAATGAACTATTCTATGCAACTGTGCCGTATTGTAGTCCTTGTTTGTATGAATGAGATTCGATATGATGAATTTAAATTTTTTGACTTTTTTTTTTTCCTTTGGTAAATATCCGAGGTTTGATTTCCTTGCATAGAAGCAGTCAGTGGAAGCTTTATGTAAGGGAATTTTGGCCTGCTTGACCATATCTTTTCATTTCCATCAATCAGTATTAGAAATATACAAGATACAAATATTATGTTCCATGCAGGATTTCTGATGTAATTTTGCGAAAGAAACTTGGTATAGAAGCTATGTGGCTCACCAATTTCCTTGCATAGGTGGTTCCCACTGCATTGGAACAAATTCCTGCATAACCTTTTTAGATAACAGTGTACATGTTTAGTTCGGGTGAATTTTATTCGAAATTCACCTCTTATTTGTTTGATATTCAACAGTTAAAATTATTCATAACTTGGTGTTAATCCACTATAACAATTTGGAAAACCCTGATACATGTATTGTAAAACTAGTGTTTTACTGAGTTATCTATTTTTTCCTTACTAAACTGTACATGTGCTTTGATTACTCATGTTCATGGGTGAAATCACAAACAGTGCAAAGCTGTCTATTTATCTCCCAGCTCACTTTCTGCAAATAGCATTTTACAAATTGATTTATTTCCGTCACTGATCGGTCTTAGAAGTGGACACAGTGTTAGAAATACAACTTGCTTAAAAAGGGAATTTAAAGAGAAAAATCAAATACTTGTTCCATCTCACTGACATTTGTCTGTGGGTATAACTGGTGTAGGCAAATTTGGTGTGATTTTTTTTTATGTTTTTATTTTTCTTTTGTTTTTTGTTTGGTTGAGTATTTTTGAGTGTTTTTATAATTATTGGCAGCAATTAGTTTCTTTCATACAGTGCAATTTCAAAGGTCATTTACAGAGGGTTCAGTACACCCATTCAAGAAAGCTAACATGTGGTCACAAAATTTCTTCAATGAAATGAAAAGCAATGTCATATTGAATCTCAGCATATTGCATATCATTCAAGGAAACTATTTAAAGGCAATCCAGCACTTGCACTTTGTTTCCTTTCCTTGATATGGATGAAACTAGAGCAATTGAAATTAATCAGTTAAGCCTTTATTGTATTGGAGTTGGTTTTAAAACCCTGTGATGCGATACCAAGAAAGTGTTACATTAACACTGTATTTGTTTATGGTTTGTTTTAGAGTGTAACATTCTGAAGGTACATTATTTGTCAAAGGTAATATTCATTCAAAATTTGGCATAATAAATTACTTTGATATGGGAGGGTACTCTCTATTGCTATTGTACCATACTGTTAGGTACATTTATGCACAGATGCCACAGAGTATTAATTCATGTACATCATGTGTTCTATAACATGTAACCATGTGATGCAACAATATGCTTGGTGAAATATGCAGAGAAAATCTGTTTCTCACAATGCACAATAATTTATTTTGGAAAAAAACAGTAATATTAGTAGGAATACTGATAATATTTGTTGTATTTTTCCACCCTGTAAACTAGAACACTGTTTTCTCTATATATTTTTCTTTATTCACCCAGAGTTTATGAAACTTGTTAATCTATTCCATTTACAACAAGATCTTTTTCTTAGCACAAATTTTTTTTTTGGACTTATGATTTATTGACTCTACTTTATAGTTCTTGATCTGACAAAAATCTAATCAGAAAAGTGCTATTTGGAATTTATGCTGGATAACATTTTGATGGCCTTACGTCAGGATGCCATTCTCCAGGTCTTAAAAGAAAAGAAAAGCTATCAGAAAAGTGAGAATTAGGCTGTTTGTAATTTTTGTCTTTGTCTGCTTTTTCCTGTCTTTATTATTTATAAAATCTTTTGGAGATAAAGCTCTATAGTAAGAAGACTTTGTAGATTTATTACATTTTGAATCAGAACAGTTTGCCTTACTTGGTTAAGGTTTTGTATATTTTTCATGATGTTCTTGCATAATAAAATATCTTCTGTTTTCTTTTGTTTTTGAGTACTACATCGTAAAAATAAGAGTCATTTTTACCGAGTATAGATTACAAAATCACCTACCTAGCATACATTGTAAATGCTATATTGGTATACTGGTATTATCACCAAAGGGATCAATTTCTTTTCACACCTTACTTGTTTTGTTTAATTTTTTTTTTTTATTTGTTATCATTAGTTTTTTATACACATAACTGATATAAAATCATCAATTAGATATCAAAGATCACTTGACAGTTTACAGAATGTTAGCTGGAAAGGAGGCGAATTTGCTCAGTCAATAAAACATCTGGCTTTTGAACGAAAGATTGTGGGTTCAAGTCCACCTTGGGCAGATGACTGAAGCCTGCATTGTGTGTTAATGTGCCCCTCCCATGTTGCATATACGCAGGCTATATTTCAGTGGAAAACACTCCATCTGATCCGATCCCTCAGATCTCTGGGACGTTAAATGGAGAGTAGAGGAGAGTCACCAGCTTTGCATGTTAAGAACCCACTGCACTATTGCAGAAGAATGGGGGAAACCCCAGTGTAGTGTTATACCTGCAAATCTCAAATAGTTATATTTGGAGGAAAGACAAAAGGGTCAGCAATTAAGTTCACTTTTCTCTTCCCAGGCGTAGGTGATGCCAAACACTTGGTAATAAAAGGAGCACTGCAGCGGCAGCGGGGGGGATCAATTTTTCATGCAAGGACCGACAATGGGCAGGCTTACATTTTAACCAATGAATTTATAGAAAAATTGTGTTCTGATCTTAGGGATAAAGATACATGTACTTATTTCTTTGCAGAATTCAGCATTAAAGTGGAGCTACTTCTACTGATTAGTTCTTGCCATTCTGTCAAAGGAAGTAAGTAAATATATGTATTATGCAGTTTGCATGTGTTCTGAAGACGTACATGTATGTTATGTAATATCTGCAAATTAATTTTTGATTCATTGATAAACAGCACAAAGAAAAGATTTGCAAGTAGTCTCAGGTTGATTTAAGAACAATACATCTACATCTTGCTTTTCTGTGTCTTCCATAATATGATTTGAATATATGGTTATATTTTATGTGACATAATGATTATATTGTCATGAAAATTAGATGTGCTAAACAACATTATTTGCCATTGATAATAGAAGAAATGAGCGGTAAGTGGACCCAAGAGCTTCCATATTTGATTGTTATTTTTCCACTTCGATGTAATTTCATGCCAGAGAGAAGAGAATTTTTTTTAATGAAGTGTACTATGTAGCCTTTCTCATGTGATTGTTCTCTGCCATCCCCCAAATAAGTTGATTTCATTAGGAAGCAGAAAAGAAAAAACAGGGAAACCTGTAAGAAAAGGCATGAGGAAAACTACAGAAATAATCTGGTGGTAGGGACTTTCTTAGTGATAAAAAAATGATTGAGTGCCAAATACAAATTTGCAGCTAAGCTGTGATGTCATTAGTGCACTATGCACACTATGTTTTACGGGTAGTAGTGTTTTATAGAATTCCGCCTTACGTAGACACTGAATTCCTCATGCCTCTACCCAGGATATTTTTATTGCTGGATTATGCAGAATATATAATCCAGATAATAACATGTTTTATTCAAAACTGTAAAGCCACCAGAATGTTTTGTCAGATTTTATTTTTTGTTGATGTATAATTATAGGTACCCTAAATAAATGCTGCTGGAAAGTTGTTTTTCATTTAAAGGGGATGAAGAAGCAACTAAGGGTGGAAAACAAGTTAAGATCTTGGATCTTGATCAGAAGCTTACAGAAGCTTATTTCACTTGACTTTATTCCTTTTAGTGGAGTACAGGTTAGAAGCATTGTAAATTAAAGGACTATGGTCAATTTGTTTGCAGTTATTTTCATGTGTTATAAAATGCTTTTATGCATCATGTACGATCTATTTCTTCAGTGTTTTAAAATACTTCTATAATACCCCCTCCTGTCTGTCAATGTTGATACTACTATGTGGCTTGACCAAAAAAAAAAAAAAGGCCCAGTATTTCATTTTCTTTACTTTAATTAAAAAAAAGGTAATGAAATTAAGTGTGATTACTTACTAAGAAGTAAGTAAGAAGTTTGGTCTAGTTACGGTAAGAGGTCAATGATAAACAAGATTTCAATGTACAGTTATACATGTACATACAAATGATGCCCTATACCTGTATACAGTGTGCATTGAAATGATGGTAATCCAAATTCACAGGATTGATATTTCATTGATATCAACTTTGGGATTTACTTCTGACTTAGAAATAAAGAGGAACTCCTCTTTCCATTGATACCTCACTTGCATTACAAATAATATAATATGACCAAGTTCATTGCTATTGAAGACAACGGGTACGAATTCCATTTTTTGCAAGTTTGGGTTAATGGATGAAAGACTGAACTCACCTATTTCATTGGCGTTACACTTAATCAATTGCTTTCTTAATGAATATGACCAAGTTCATAAGCATTTTTGCAATGTTCATGGATACATTCTAACTCACACTTTTCCCTTTATGTTCATGTAAGGCTTTGAGTGGGTCTGGTAGATGTTAATCATGTTTATCCTCAGTGATCATTGAGAAAATGGTTTAATTGACTGAAGAACACACTTAAGGCTTTTAAGGTTACAATTGTTCACTAAAAAGAAGGTAGTTTGCAGGGAACTCATGATTTCAGGGAACTTCTTCCAGAAAGATAGCCTCCAGCAGTTTGAAAAAGAAAAAAAAAACTGGGTGAATGTTAAGAAATAACTAGCCTTATCCAAAACCAAAGGTAGTTGGCTGGAAGAACACTGACTGTTCAGAGAACATTGTGGCGAGGAGGCATGAATTTTCCCAGAATTCTAAGGTTGCTACAACAATCGAAGGCAACATGCCACAGACTAACGAGCAGAGCATAATTTTTCCAGTAATCATTAGCAAAAATTATTTAACCTGCCATATTCAACAGATATGTTAATATACTTGGTCGTGCGTTAAATCGCTGAAAACATTCACTTCATTATCCAAAGCTTGCGAAAATTGAATCTGTACCTGTCATCTACAAGAACAATATACTCACTCAAGTGTGACAGTAGTCATGCAAGTGAGGCATCAGTGGAAAGAGAAGGAATTTTCTTTTCTTGATATGCTACATGGGTGTGTAAAATGTAAAAGTTGATAACCTTGGAATAATAATAATCCCCTAAATTTGGATTACCTTTATTTTGATATACACTGTATACTAGAAAACACGTCTATGCTGAATGTTTTCTAGTCTCTTCATGCACGGAGGTGAATGGGAAAGGCATTATTGAATGATCAGATACCATGATAAATGATGTGTGTCTAGATATGTTTTATTCATGAAAATGCCCCACATTGAGAGATTAAATCTAAAAACTATTGCGCTAGAACCATACTCTGGAATGTAAATGAGGTTGTGTTGAGGCACAAAATCATTGTGTAGCCATATGTAGATATGTATCTCATACATTTAGCTTTGGCAGATGATGGAAATTTGATTGCATGTTCATCTCTATGGTGTTTACAAATTTTCCTTATCTTCTCTGAAGTTTACTTCATTTTGAAAGAAATTGGTTGCCTTTGAGCGAATATTATACAAAGTTCAAGAATTGATTTGAATACTGAACTTAAAAGAGTTTGTTATATTTGTTACTTGCAATTTATATTTATGAATACAAGATGTATTGAATTTCTATGTCATAGCTTATATTGAAATGTTTCTACAATGGCAAACATTAAATGTCATTAACATTAAATTGAACATGCTTTGTGTGTGTGATAATGATTCAGTTTATTGGTGGTTATACTGTTTTATTCCATCAAGATATGACTTGGAAAGGCCATGCACATAACACCTGTCTTCAGGTTGTAAAGGACCATTATTCCTACCTGATGAATGAAATGCGAATTAAGATGGTGAATGACTGGGGGAGGGTGTGGTATCAGTGATGATAATTATTATCATTATCTTCATCATCATCTGCTTTATTTGTTTCAGAAGTACCCGACTCTTTGTCACAATTTAAAGTGTTCTTAAATATTCTGTAGAATCTGATACTGCATATTGTCACAAAAATCAAATTATTACCACTTTTCTAAATGACAGTCTGGCCGTCGCCATGGTAAACTATGGCATCATTTTCAAAAACAACTTTTTTTTTTTTTATTTTGACGACACTTAATATGTCAGTGTCTGATCATATCAATTTCAAGTTACCCATATGATTGTAATTAAAATCTCGAGTTATCTAAGGTCGTGGTTATGATAATTACAAGATGGCCGTTCCCAGGGAATTTCTGGAAAAGAACGGCCGGAAGCAAGATAGAGTCGAACATCCTTACTTCAACATAACATTTTGATTTTCATATTATAAAATTTCTAAATTCACCTGATCCCTTTCCATGGCAACGTATCCCTTTCCATGGCAACGTCTCAACATGTCTAACAATTAACGTACACCTATACTAATCATCCTTCCAAATTTACAATCACGAGCTAGACTTTATAGACTAAGATTAGGGACTATCGTGCAGGGTTGGCATTCTGTGTTTTAAAATGCATTTTCTTTGCATTTTCTTTTTTTGGGGGGGGGGGGTTGTTTTGGTTTGTTTTCTTTTTACAAAGAGAAAAAAAACATGACTTAACTAAAACGCCCCATATAGACCATAGACATATGTATTATAAAATTGCATCTGTTTCGTAATGTATTTTAAAACTTATATTACTTAGTTTTGTATTCCATTTTGCCATATAGGCTACATGTTTCCACAGTAGCTTAATACAGTACTAGTGAAGGAAAACCTTCGTCTACTCTCAACTCAACACAACAGGCAGACACATGACCGATAGCCCGAGAGAGCCTTAGCATGATAAATGAATGGATGGGGAAAAAAAGAGGAAAGAAATGCGTTCAAAATTTGCTGCTGATTATATTGATGCGAAAAAGAAATTACTCCGAAGTGATTGCTTGATTTCTTTTTTCTTTCCTTTTTTGTTTAAATATTGGAAGGATAAAACTGCATCTACGTAAGATTTTTATACTAAAAAAAATGTTTGTCGTAATAAATGTGCTGAACTAATGTTTCCTTTCTACATGTATAGGAGTAACATTTAGGGATATCACTATTAAAAATCAGATAAATTTATCAAAATAAAATACATTCAGTTTTTCATTTGAAAACAATCATTCTTTTTTCTTACTCTGAAAATAGGGTATTATTAATGTACAATTAACTTTATATAGTAAGTCGAATCTGTTGGGACCACAAAAAATCGTTCGACCTATGCAAAAAGTGTTTTACTTGATTACTGGTATTGCAAAGTGTAAACGATTTTGAGAAAATTACCATATTGAAGCCACTCCCCCGTTTAAACCAGAAAAGATGATTTAAGACGTTTAAAATCCTTTCCAAGAATGCGGGCGGTTTTTTTTTTTGTTGTTGTTGTTGTTTTTTGTTTGTCTTCTTTTCTTTTCTTTTTTTGTTTTTGTTTTTGTTTATGTTGTTGTTGTTTCGTTCGTTTTTATTATAGAAAACGATTTTTATCACATCCCTGCTCTTGTTTTAACCAAAAATAAATAAGAAAAAAAAATGAAAACATCCATGATACCCAGTCACGAAAAATTGAACACGATGTTCACATTTTCTCATTTTCTTTTACACGCTCAGACAAACAATCCATAAAATGGTTAGAGAGCCGAACATCACATTTTTGAAGACTCTCATGATTGTCACTTAATCTACTCTTAGGTAGCATGAAAATGATTAGCATGTAGCTGAGTAAATGTCCGACTGCATAAAAAGATACACGTGTAAGATCATGTGATATTCCTTGCTTGATATCTAGTGAAGTTTAGTTTAGCTATCTGGAAGGGATGGAATATTACATTTTCACATTTTAGATCGTATATGTTGTATATTTTATGCATTTAATTTTACTCTTGTCGCCAATAGATCGTCCATGGTGAACTTGTCGTCTTTACTATTGGGTGTGGCAAGAATTGCACCGATGTTTCATGATTAAATTCACCAGGGTGATGCATCATCAATATCATTATCAATACCTATAAATAACAATGATTATCCAATACACTTTACATAAAAGTAACAGCCAAGAAGTATTCTCACTGTGACATTTCATATTTTATTCGTTTCCACAACAACTTAGCAAACATATTAAGTGAACATTATATTCAGCAAAGATAAATAAATGAATATATATAATTATGCAACAATGGAAATACCCACAGGAGAGTCTACCCGGGGTAGCGTCCCCACAGAGGTAGACCAACCCCGGATAGGTTCCCCCCCCCCCCCCCCTCGGGAACTGAAACATTTTATATATACCTTTACGTGAAATGTTCCAATTCCCTAGTCTACGGGGGGGGGGGGGGGGGCTACGCCGGGTAGAAGACTATCATGTGGGTATTTCCATTGCTGCATGTTTATATATATATATATATAGGTATATAGGTACATCTATAATGTGAACAAAATGAGACTGAAACCAATATCCGTTTATACAAGCCTCCGGCCAGATGGACCTTCATCAGGCCTCTACAGGCGGATACAAAGAAACGAACATAATCATGATAACTATCAAAGGTATGTATAAATGCATGTATGAATAAATGAGCACGAAAACAGTTTAATAACTTACATGTATATCGAAACTAATAAAGTGCGTGATAACGCAAAGGGAAAACCATGAGATGGTATTAATACTAGTGAGGTAATAATCACTAGTGGTGGTGTTATTCTGTAAACCTACTCGTCGGAGGGTTCTCACAGACTCATCCGTATGTAACACTTTAATATCTTCTTTCTTTCATAGACCGTATTTTCTCACACCCGTTACAGGAAAGTTAAACCTAAGGGACTGTGCATGATGATGATTATGATGAAGTGCATACGCAAAAATGAAAACACCAATCGAGTAACAGAGTACCTATTTACATGATCTAATTAATACTTCTTTTGATATTATCATTGATATTATTATACAAAATATTAAATTAGCAGGATCAGAGGACATGTTATAAAGATATAATACAGATATACATGCAATACAAAGGATGGAAAGGTTGATGAAGGCGGTTTGTATTCTGGGAGCCTCCCTTGAACCTTCCGCACCACCGAGCTCCAGAGTTTGTCTAGCAGTCTAGCTGCAAATTTACTGAACCATTCCCAGCCTAAAATGTCGTCAAATTTGCAGGTTTCAGAATGTACAGTCATGTTACAACTTTTGACTATACTTTGTTCATGATAATTATACATTGTAGATAGGCTGATTCTGTTTTTCTCTTTTTTTAAAAAATGACTTGCATCGTTTAAGTAGATTGAAGGAGTAAAATTTATTGGATTTGGGGCTGGCCTGTGGAATATATATGCCGGTATTAAACACTCTACAGGCGTAGTTTAGACTGACTATACTCCAGGGTATACGGAAGTTTCAAAGTGCCAGCGAGAAGGCGGGATAGGCCAAGAAGATGAGAAAACAAGTTAAAAGGCGAGATGACAGTTACTGGAACAGTTTTTTAAAGAAAAACTTGGCAAGTCGACTTGTTTAGTTCAAAAGACGAGATGACGATTTTTTAATTTTTTTTTTAAGAAAAAGGGGGCGGGGGGCAAAGATATCATTTTGCCCCCTCCCCAAATAATTTCCGAACTGAAAAAAAAAAAAGAAAAAAGGGGGAAAGGAAAAAGAAAGAGAAAGAGAAAGGAAAGGGAAAGAAGGAAATGAAAGAAAGAGGAAAAAGACGAAAAAGAAAGAAAATAGGAAACTCACTCGCATTTAACTATCTTAACCAATGTCGATGATAATTACTATTCTTATGAAAGGAAATCGTTTTGCATCTTGTGTCTCTATCTAATGTTATACTATTCTTCTGCTCATAGAAAGTAATAGGTGGCTGACAAATCAACAAAAAACATCTAATGTATTTCGGTGACGAATCCATATAGTTTTATTTGGATCTGTCGTTGACTTTGCTCACTCGTAGAAACAGAATGGTTTCGGACGGCAAGCGCGATAGCTAAATAGTGTCATATTTGGCTATAGGTTTTTATCGGACATATTATTATGATATCTTACAGGCTTATCGTCTATTCTGGTGACGAAAAAACACTTCTATCATTAAAATGGGTTTATATATTTTTCCTCGCTCGCTGCGCTCGTTCATTTGATATTACTGGTTTGGGAAAGCAAACAAATTCGATAAGTGACCGAATAAATCATTTAGATGATTCATAGGCTCACAGTGTAATTTGATGTAGGGGTTACTACTTCTACCATCCAAAACAGTGTGTGCTTCCTTATAAGTTTGTCATTGTCATTCACTTGAGAAAGACGATATGGACCGTAGAAAGTTGGATTTAAGCATGAACTTTCTTCTTGTCTACTTTATTTTATACCAACACGTGGACTTTATATTTAACATATATATATATATATATATATATATATATATACATGTATAAAAGGTTCATCTCTACTTGATCGTCTTGCCCCCCCCCCCCCCGATCCTAAAAATGGATCGACACCTCTGTCTCCATGTCCTTAATAAGTCGACTTGCCGAGTTCCAAGAACACGTCATCTCGTCTTCCCGTCCCTAACAAGTCGAATTGCCGAGAATTCGTCATCTGGTCTTTTAACTTGTCTTCTTGGCCTAAATCATCTCGTTATCTCGTTTGCACTTTTATTAAACTTCCGTATCAAGCCATCAAGCAGCGCGCCTGTGTGAATTATTATCAGCATGAACATGATGGAAGTCAGTGTTCTGGAAGTCAGTTAACTGATCAGTGGACTCGGTTAACAGTTTGAGGACAGCCATGAAGACGTACAGCTTACGAGACCGATGCTCCAACCAGATGACCCGCAAGATCAACAAGGTCCGTATTTCGTGAACCCTGAGAAAAAATTTGTCAGAAGAAATTACGTGAGACTGCAATTTTGGTTTCGTGGGTTGTCGGTCTCTTTGGCTCTAATCAGAACTTCGAACCCCTTTTCGCAGTCGGTGGCTTAAAGTCACTCCAAGACATAGTTTTTTGCCTGCCAGGACCAGTCTCTTGAAACTATATGAAGAATCAACACTCGTCGCCTATAGTTTTTACTTTCACGACATTATTTGCATTTTTATCTGTATTTCTACAAACGTCGTCTCCTCATAAGGCGTTTCATCCAGGCAAATGTTGCCTTACATTCTCTCCAGAATCGCGCATTAACGAAGCTGTAGACGATAGGGTTAATTGCATGGTTCACGTTTAGGGTAAGAATTAGCATATAGACGATAGTGAAACCAGCTTGAGATTTGGTATAGAGAGCCATTATAAGCCCTGCTGGTAAACACTGATAAACCAGTAGCGGAACCCAGGTCACGAAATAGATGACGGTTGTGAGAAAAATCATCTTGGAGATTTTGTTGTTTAATTTCATTCGCTCTCGGTATTTGTCGATGGGAATACGAATGCCTCCTTCCAATATTCCATTTCCTGCCTTCAGAAAAAGTTGATGAAATGATCTTGGTACTTGATCGCGGAATGATCTGCATACTGTGTTAATCATTGGCTCCGGTAAATCAAGGCTTGTATGTCCCGGATATGAAGAGAGTTGTTCGTTGATTCGTTGGGGCGAAAGAGAAAACTTGATAGCTTTCTCATTACGGTCTTGTGGCTCAAGACTGACACTGGGCTCTCCGGATGACTCCTTAGTGCCAATGGCCGTCTCTAACTTCCAAGCTAAGCGAGTGTCTTGAGGTTTGATCCTGTTATCTTTGAAAGCGAGATTTGAAATACTCTTCATCATTGGATTTGGGTTTTGGTTTCTTGAACTCGTTTTATTTTCACTTTCTCGTTTGTTGAGGCTAAACACTGTATTCGCGCGGTCGCCATCGCGTTGAGTGTCGCTGTATCGAAGGGACCACTCCTTGAAGGTACGGGCTTTATTACGTAACGTTTTATATATAGATGTGTACATAAAGATGATAATTATTAAAGATAAGCAGTACAATCCCAGGATGAGAAAACTGTAGATATGAATAATACGTTCATGGAAAGCAGCTATGCTGCACGTCGAGACAGGACCATAGCGTCTTATGCCGGCCGAAAATAGCGCAACTGACCCAACAGCTGCTGACATGACAAAACAAGACACTACCGTGTTACGGGCACGACTAGGGGTCACAAACCTCTTCAGTGGTCTGCAAACAGCGAAGTAACGGTCAACGGTGATGCAAATAGTTAGAAACATCGACAAAAATGTTCCGATGAGGGAGAAATAGTGTGTGAGCTTGCAGAGGCTTGCATTAGTATAATTATTCTGGTTGAAAGACGCATACATCTTCAGAGGCATCACAAGGCACACAGAGAGGTCTGCAACAGCCAGTCCAAGGATGTACACATCCGTGCTTGTTTTGGGTCGTTTACGTACATACACCAGAATGATAAGGGTGTTACCTGGGATGCCCACTGACATAATCAGAGTTCGGAACGCTATACCCAACTTCAGGAAGATTTCCATGCTGACCCGTACACTAGTGACCTCACAGAAAACAGGACCTTCTTGCAAGATCTAACTCCTTTTTAGGAAGAAAAAGAAATGAAAAAGATGCGGTTATATTTATCTTATTTTTTCCCCTAAATCAGGATTGTTTTTATTTTTCTTTCTATAATATGACAAGATGAGCCAACCGGGCATGTTGGCTCAATTGATAGAGCGTCCGCCTCATGAACGGGAGGTCCTGGGTTCGATCCCCGGCCGAGTCATACCAAAGATGGGACCTTCTGCCTTCTAGCCAGGCGCTCGGCATATAAGAATGGAGAAAGGTAATAATAACATATTATGTTATGCAGGGCCCCCTGGAAGATCAGCTGATAGCTGAAGTGGCTACCCTGGGTAAATAAGAGTTATTTTTATTTATAATATTGTTATTCATAACGATGCTCTTCCCCTTTGTTTCACTTTCCTTTTTTTTTTTCATCATCGACTTCTACTTCTTTTTCCTGTTAAATTTTCCAACAGCAATATCCACTCCTTAGTAGTATTATCTGTTCAATATTTCTGTTGTTTGGGCATTGTATTATGTGTCTTTATATTTCTTTGAATTGTGTAATTTCAATATTCTATTGTGCAATCTCACTGAAAGATCGCCGTCTATTCTGAACACTAAAAATGATAATAATGAATTAATTAATCGAAACTATATGGCTTTCTAATACTAACTGAAGGAGTATGGTTAACATGAATTCACCATAAGACATGCGTTAAAAAAAATTATACAAAAAAAAAACTCTTTGAAAATTATTTTCTAGATATTATTTGAAACTATATACTCCTTCTTTATACTGATCGTGGAGTCTAATTAACCTGAAAATTTTTAATTGTATTTTATGTTTGCATATGAACGGAAAAAAGTTTTGTTTTAAATAAATATATTTCACAAAATTTAATAAGTGGAAACTATCTAGCTTCCCCTTATCTTTTGCTTAGGTAAGAATACAAACATTTTTTGATATATCAATTCCCTACATCAATTAATATTTGGCTTTCTCATACGCAATTTTATTCCTTAAAACCTCTCGCAAGTCTGCGTCAATAAGCGAAAACACATTCTTCAATACACTCACAACGCCAAATAATCTCTACTCACATCCACATTCGGCATGTCACATGCAGAGTAGGCATTGCCTGGGCCTGCTGCCCCCCCCCCCCCCCCCACTCTGGGGAGTAAGACTGATTTACAAATGTTGCCGAAATGACATGATTTTTCGGGTTTTTTCTCCTTCTTTCTTGTAGCTTCGATTTTTATATGCGTTTATTGGAAAATGACAAATTCCCAAATTTATAGTGAGGCAAAAATGTGCCTATTTAGTAGCCTACATGGTGATGCGGATAATTTTCTGCCCCCCCATCCCAAACGCCACTGACAGGACACTTTAATTATTCAGAGAACAGGATCAAAGTTCTTACATGCAATGTTCCTTTTCTATAAGAAAGATTTGCTTCAGTTTACTTTTAAGTTTGAGGATATTTCTTATTAAGACGCAGATTGAGTAAATCCCGGGGGGGATGGGATATAAACACAACAACAAAAAAAAAAGTAACTCCCCCTAATTCAAAGTAGCATAACATTTTAATGAAAAAGTTTTTAGCAAAATAATTTGGCAGGAGTGTTTCTTCACTTATTGACTTACTTCTGTGTGAAAATGAGATTGATCCGTCAACTCATGCATGAGCGAGCAAACATAAAGGCAAAAATGTCACTTTTCAAAAGTCACAAGAGTCATTTTGGGGGCTCTGTGAAAGAAACCTGTGGCGAATTTGAATTCTTCCATTGTTTAATCCAGTCATGCCTATCCATGACACTTTTCATGTTTATCACAGTTGGGTGAACACAGTTTTTTGAGAAAAATGATGTTCAGCCCTCCTAAATCTACAAAATCCATTCAGTTTGTGGAAAAAACTGGCATCAACCAACATGAGTCAGCACATTATGTGAAAATACCAGGTATTCGTTTTTTCCGGCATTAAACAGTAAGTTTTCAGTATTTATTGCTTCATCTTTCGCAATTTTGTCACTCAACCATGGCACAACCTCGAAAAACATCAACAACACTGAAAAAAACGCCAGAAAAATCTTGTTTCACAAACCCCCCAAAATGACTCTTGTGACTTTTGAAAAGTGACATTTTTGCCTTTAATGTCTGCTCACTCATGCATGACTTGACAGGTCAATCTCATTTTCAAACAGAAGTTAGTCCATAAGTGTAGGAACACTCCTGCCAAATTATTTTCCTAAAAACGTCTTCGTTAAAAAGTTGTGCTATTTTGAATTAGGGGGGAGTTACTTTTTTTGTTGTGTTTATATCCCCCTTTTCTTTGGAGGGGGGAATGGCGTGTACGAATATATCCCCCACTTTTGAAAGAAGAAATGATATAGGTTTTCCCGGTCAATTTCATACTTTTTCCGTTCCAATTCATGAACGTGCATTCAATTTCACGCAACGCACGCCCCGCGAAGACATTCGGGCTTTCAAATTCCGAATCCGATCGATCAATTTCATTTATGGGCGCTCTTATTTCCTTTCCGTAAATAAAAATCACGCATGAGCGTTCAATTTCCAAATGCGAGCATTGTATTTCCCACTTGCGCATTCAAATTCACCTCGTAGTCACGATGACGCTGTTTGGGGCGTTCAATTTCATTTTCAGGCGATCACTTTCCTACTTCGTGCACTCAATTTAGTGGAGAAGATAAAAAGGGGGTTATAAGGGGGAGATGGGGACGAGGTTGGTTGTTTCTGATAAACGAGCACACTCCGAAAAACTTAGTCAAAATAACTATTGTGTTGGTGCATATTGTCCGACCAAAATTTTGGTGAAGATTGACTAATATGATGGTCATAATTACCCAATTATATATTTGTTGAAAATTAATGTACCAAAATTTTGGTTGATTTTGATGAATTTTTTGGTCAGACACAAATTCACCAACACGTTGCTTATTTTGACCAATCCCTTTTTAGAATGTACACAATCTACCCGCACATCCCTCACCCCTAACACACACACAAGAAAAAAAAATCCCATTTTCGTAGGCTTCTAGTATGCTTATCCTTTTTTTTTTTTTTTTTTTTTTTTTAGGGTTCTATTTTTCTGAATTTGTATCCACTTTGACATCCATAATTATCATGGATGATATGACTTTACAAAGACAGGCAGAAAACTCCGATGAGAGTTATAGTGTTGAGTTTCAATTTGTCGACCTTTATTTAGATCATCTTCAGGAACTGAGGTAAAACTGAACAAGAACTGTTTTTGTATACACTGATACAATTAGATAAGAAGACATCAAAATGTTCAGTTTTACCTCAGTTTCTGAAGATGATCTAATCAAAGGTCGAAAATTTGAAACTCAACACTATCATGACTATGACTCTCACTGAAGTTTTCTTCCTATCTTTGTATATTTACAAATGAATGATATCATGTCCTTATATGTTCATGTATACTTCAATATTTCAACAGCATAATTTCTACCTTACACTCCTTGATGACGCCACCCATAAAAAGACAAAATCACAACACTAACCACTTAGCGTCAATTAAAAACCAACAAACAACATGATCTCAAAATCTCTCATATGGAAGCCCGAATAAACAGCAATATGAAATATTTATAATTTCCATGTTACCAATTTCAATGGAAGCAATTATGGCATAAACCTAAATATTGGACTTAAGCATGATAACATTATGGCAAATGTCTTGCCAAAGCAGCCCAATTTATTAAAAACTAAGTGAAAAAAAAAGCCCACATTGACCCCAAGCGAATTAAATGCAATGAATCTTTTAAATTGAATGCACTTATTTGGAACTTGGTTGCCTTTTCACGAATATGAATGACTAAGGAGATTCGGTCGCCGGCTTGAAATGAATTTGATTGCCCATTTATCAAAAAGCATGCTCCTACTTTGAATTTGAATGACCCAAATGAACATTGATTGCTCGGATAGTGAATCTGAATCACCCAATTTGAATTTGAAAGCCGCTTCAGAACTGCGAGCAAGAAATGCGGGAAATTGAATGCTCGGAATATGAACTTGAATGACAAAATCATGAAATTGACCGGGAAAACCTATATTGTAATCAATTATATTTTTGCTAAATCTATCATTTTGATAAACGACTGTTATACATGTAGTAGAATTTCTAAATCTGTGCATAAATTTCGTTAAATGTTCTAATGTGATATTTTATACAGTTTCAATTATTTTCATGTATAGTCTTTA
Source organism: Echinometra lucunter (assembly GCA_029962745.1). Classification (NCBI taxonomy): domain Eukaryota; kingdom Metazoa; phylum Echinodermata; class Echinoidea; order Camarodonta; family Echinometridae; genus Echinometra; species Echinometra lucunter. Next base: position 56,270,114 of record CM057151.1, read on the forward strand.
TCAGGGCTCTGTGGCAGACCAGTTTTTATTATTCGCTGAACAGACTACCCTAAATAAACATGTTATATATATATATATATATATATATATATATATATATAGATGTGTGTGTGTGTGTGTGTGTGTGTGTGCAGTGGCGTAAAGAAAGGGGGGAAAACTAGGAAAAGGAAAACATTGGGAAGCGCTCCCTCGCTTCGCTCGCTAGCATTTTAGTAACTTAACCAATGCCGATGCTGTATTGTTATGAAAAGAATCAGTTTGCATCTTGTGTCTCAATCTAATTTTATAGCCTACTATTGTTCCACTCACAGAATGTTAGTAATATAACTACATCTGGATTTCACTACAAGAAGTTTACCTAAAAATGGCCCTTTCAGTGGATAATGGCCTTGAAAAAAAATCTCATCTTTTCGTTCGCCAGTTCTCTACTCTCGCAAGTAAAAGAAACAAGATGATTTCGGCCACGGCAATCAGCTTTTTCAGAAGCGAGTTAGCAAAGTATCATAATATTTGGGCAGCGAGGAGGTTCACAAAATTACGACAACAACAACATAAAAACAAAAACAAAAACAAAAATCTACTGTATTTTGCTGACGAATCCATACGGTATATACACCGGCGTAAATCCACTCTGAGGAGTGGGGGGGGGGGATGATTGACTTTTTTGACGATTTTTTTTTCTGTCGATCTCACACTTAGGTATAAGCACACACTCTCACTGACCCCCACAGACCCCCTTACACACATTTTAATATTTATTTTGCGAGCGAGCGAAGCGAGTGAGCCAAAAATAACCATTTTTTCTAGTTTTTAATCTCATTTTCTAACAGAAATTCTAAAATATGAGCGAGCAAAGCGAGCAAGCCAAAAATAACCACTTTTCTCATTTTTAATCGCATTTTCGAATAGAAATTCTAAAATAATGACGAGCGAGCAAACCAAAAATAACCACTTTTTTGGTTTTCAATCGCATTTTCTAACAGAAATTCTAAAATATGAGCGAGCAAAGCGAGCAAGCCAAAAATAACCACTTTTCTCATTTTTAATCGCATTTTCGAATAGAAATTCTAAAATAATGACGAGCGAGCAAATAAAAAATAACCACTTTTTTGGTTTTCAATCGCATTTTCAAATAGAAATTCTAAAATATGATGGTTGTTTATGACAGATATTCAAAGATTTTACTAACGGATTAATTAAAATATATTTTCTTTCTTAAAAAGTGGGGGGATATTTGTACACGCCATCCCCCCCCCCTCTCCAAAAAGTGGGGGGATATATCCCCCCCCCCCCCCATCCCCCCGGGATTTACACCAATGGATATATATATATATATATATATTAACATTTGTGATCAGGTGCCAAAGCTGTTGTATATGTTACCTGATCACAAATGTTAATTATTCCAACATATACATGTATCCTAAAGCATTCGCTCGGATCCAGCTGAGGTGTGCGGCAGGTCATTGCTCGAAACTCATCTGCCACCGACAAAGGAATTAATTAGTGAGGGTTGAAGATTTGTCAATCTGTCGGTTTAAGCGAATTTGGAGTCGCCGAAACCACTGGCCCGTCTCCGTGGTCTAGTGGTTAAGGCATTGGCGTTCATAGCCAAAGGCCCGGGTTCGATTCCCGGCGGAGACATTTTTTCAACCTTTGCAAAATTTCCAAAATTGTAGGACGCTCTGAGGAACTTTGATTCATGCTACGCTCTTATTCTCTCAATTGTCTCACATGTATTGTTTCCACGAGAGTTGCCAAAGCTGATGATATGTTACCTGATCACAAATATATATATATATATATATATATATATATAATATACAAAATCTGTCTAAACTCTCTATTGTATCATCGTTCGTTATCTACTACTCAAGAATGCTAACAAATGGGAAACTAAAATCCCCCTTCGTGCCTTAAGCACGTAAGAGTTTTCCAAACCAGTTCTGTAACTAGTTAAATATTTTATTTTATTCTATTGGTAGACCCATTTTATTGCCTGACACTGATTAGAGAGGGCAAACAAAACTCATTAAAACCCTAGTCACACTAGAGGCGGAATGAGCTGGAATGCCGTCGGAATGAAAATTCTTTGTACATTCCTGGATATTCGAAGTGCATTCTAAAAATTCTGACTGATTCTGAGTGCATTCCAAATATTCGGGTCCATTCTTGTGGCCGGCCCGAATGTTTTGCTCATGTTCAAAACTTTCGAGGTGCATTCTAAGTGGAGAAATATCGAATGGCATTTGAAGTGCATTCTTACTGCACTCTGACTGCATTCTGAATATTCTTACGACATTTCAACAGCATTCGAAGCATTCTGATCGCATTCAAAGGAGAGTCGAATCGCAGAAAAAACGAAAATCCTGGAAATTCTGTATAGTTGCAGATCCTCTAGTCCTTTTCGAGATTCCTGTGACCATCTTACACCCTATCGGGAACCATTCCGGCAGTATTCTTGATACTCTCTGGAAATTCTAAGTACATTCGAAGTACATTTAAAGTATTTGAGGTGCATTCTGTTTAAATTCTTGAACGTTATTCGAGGTTGGTTCGAAGGACGTTCTAAGTATTCGAACGGCAGTTAGGTCAATATGAAATTCCCTCCCGAATGTGGCGCGAAATTTAAAAATTCTTCATTCCGGCTGGTTCTGCTTGATTCCTGCTGATTCCGAATAAGTGTGACGGGGGTATTACTTGTTAATAAGTGAAATCTTTGTTTCATTCATTTACATAATCTCATGTATCCACCTTTACCACTTTGGTTGTAGTTATTCATGAATTATTAATTCAGTGCTATCTATGCTTATTCACGATATGTTACATAATTACATAATTTTCGATGATCAGTATTTTGTCATATTTTTTTTTTCAATGCCCTGCATTTTCCAGTAATTTGGAAATGACCTGGGCCTTTGTACCTTCTCCTTTTTTGTGCGAGTTCTGACTCAGAGTGATGTTTAAAAAAGATACACACACACACACACACACACACACACACACACATATATATATATATATATATATATATATATATATATATATATTAGAAAAATGAAAATTTGAAATGCTATTAAAAACCAGAGATAGACTGCATGGGTGTCAATCCCGGGAACACCCTTGGGAAGGGGGGGGGGGATTGGGAATACTAGTATTCATGTATTCCCCCAATAATGGAGGATGGCCTACTATGTTATCCCCCAATTATTCACCTTCAAAAAGTAATGAATGATGCTGATTTTCGGGAGGAGGAGGAGGAGGTGGAGGATGATGATGATGATGATGATAATGACGATGATGACTACCATCGATCAACATCGCCAAAATTTTTTCTTTTGGTTTTCATTATGATTATGGTGTCCAAAATCAAGAATTCAAAGAATATAATGGAATTTATCAAGTTAGTAATTCCACATTCAAATGCTCTGAAATGTGAACTTTAATGAGGGTAATTTGAAATTCCCAACCGAGTGAGGGGATACTCCCCTCCCACATCCATTGGCATATACAGAGAGCACAAGGGGGCCATGGCTCCCTGTTCACTCCCTTAAAAAAGGAAAAGGAAAGAGAAAGGGAAAAAGAGGAAAGAAAATAAATGAAAAATCTGGAGGCGCTCTGTCGCTCGCATTATCAGTATCTCAACCAATGCCGGTTATATTGCTATTCTTAAGAAAGAAAATGGGTTTGCATCTTGTCTCTCTGTCCAATGTGATGCTATTCTTCTACTCCTAAAATATTAGGAGTAGAAGATTGTAAGGATTCGAGCGGCAAGTTGACCTAAAATAGATGAATTTTCAAGTAATAACGGCCTTTGGCTATAATGCCTTCTGTGAGAACGGAAAATGCCGATCAATAATTGTACGTTACTAACATCACGAGAAGGGAGCATAACAATACACTTAAACCTGTTATCAGCACTTAAAAGATCAATAAAATCTAGAAACAAGATGTTTTCGCGTAGCAATCTTTCTTGTTCCAGCAGCGAGATACTCGAATATCATAATTTTTTTGAAGCGAGGTGTCCGAATATCCTCGAATTCTGCAGGGAGATGTACATTCTAAAAATCATCTAGTATATTTTGTACATTTTTCCTCGCTCGCTACACTCACTCATATAATATCTTTTCTAGATAAAGAATTATTTGGGAAGGCAAACGAATTGGGTATGCAAGGAAGATGAGCGAATATATTTTAGATATCTTATAGGCCTGGGGTTTATTTTGATGACGAAATTATACTTTATCATCAGAAGAGTGTGTTATTCCTTGCTCGTTTCGCCCTATCTTAATATTTAGACACAGGGTGGTTTTAGACAGCAAACACTTGGAGCAGTGAGGTGCTAAAATATATTTTGTAGTGAGATACCAAAATTTCACCATTTAAATATCTTATAGGCCTATAATGTATTTTGATGACAAATAACACTTTTTTTCATAGCAAGAATTGGTTATTTCTTGGCTCGCTTGCAAAAATATGAAGAAAAAAAGTAATATGTGTATGGGGGCGTGAGGGTGTGGGTGTGTGTGTGTGTGTGTGTGTGTGTGTGTGTACTCGAGTGTGAGTTCGTGAAGATTAATTGATCTGTATGTAATGATTTATTCTGAATGAAATCTAATAAAAAAAAAATACATGTATGAAAAAAAAAGAAATTTCGCCAAAAGATTTCGACCATCCCCCTTCCCCACTCCTCAAAACAGATTCACGCAGGTGGATTGAATTCATAGTAAAACAACAGAAAACAAAGGGAAAGAAAGACAGATGGACTTCTGTTTTATAAGTCGATGGGAATTCGGCTTTCGCACAAGTCGAAATTCGGGTAAGTCGAATAATTTCTGTGGTCCCAACAGATTCGACTTGTGCGAGGTTAACTGTACTTTAAGGTTTCCTTTCATACGTATATAGCAGACGTTAGGACTGTGTGGAGTCTATATCTTGATCGACAATTATTATGCAGGACAGAGAAAGTGAAAAGAAATTAAATTAAAAACAACTTTAATTTCTTTAACGCTGAATTCGCGGATAGGCCTATATATTATAAGGGGATTGGGATATTTACTGTTAGAACTCAGCTGAATGGTCACACCCCAAACACAATTTCCTCGCTTATCCAATGGACAAGACTATTATCAAAATTAACAATCTGTCTCCTTCCCTCTCTTTCGTTTCTTCTTCTTCTTCTTCTTCTTCTTCTTCTTCTTCTTCTTCTTCTTCCTCTTCTTCTTTACCTTCTTTTTCTCTCTCTTTCCCTTTCTCTTTCCGTTTCTCTATCTCTCTCTATATCTCTCTCCCTCTTTCTCGTAATCTCTTCCATCGGAGAGTACTCAAAGTCATACTACATGTAGTAAATATCCCTACATCCGTCTTAAGAAATGCATTTTTAAGAAAATGTACTGTGAAAATTTATTTCAGAAGCAGGAAGGTGATTCAAGTAAAACTATTGAGATCGGTAAACGAGGTATTGGGTAGGCAAAGTAATCACACTCTCAGAAAAAAATTTAGGTTGTTTACAATATGAACCTACCAACATGACCAATTGTTGCTTAAAAGAAAATCCCCTATGTTTTACATACAAATTTGTTTTAACCGACAGTTGGTAGGTTCATCTTCTAATCAACCTAAAGATTTTTAACCAACTTTTCTGAGTGTGCTGCAGTGGAGTGGTTGACAGACAGTGCCATGCCTATGACTAATGGCGTGGTTCACGAAACTAGTAATCCATGAGGTATGTGTCAGTTGGTCCTAGATTGGCTAGAAGGTATTGATTTTCAACAGAATCACCAACGTTTTGAACATTATTTGTGTGCCACAAATGCAAATTCATTTCACTGGTCTTCAGTAAGTACTGAAACTGAAAATATGCTTTTCTCATGTGATAGGAAGAAGGCAAGTTGACATGACAAACTTCTTATAGATGGTGCCCATAATATATATATTACGCCCCCTTTCACACATATCTAATTTGTCTCTGCAAGTAGGTGTCTTCTTAAATTCTAAGAAAATAGCAAAAGTAAGTCCTGTGTTCAAAAGGGTGTAGACCCAGGTAATTATAGACCACTTTCAGTCTTATCTGTTATCAGTAAAGTTTTTGAAAAATGAGTAAATACCAGATTGGTCAAATAATGAAGAAAAGCACAATATAAGCACCAATGATGGTTTAGCGAAAAGCACAAACTAAATTAGCTGATATAAATCTAGTAAATCAACTGATACAATATCAGGATGAAGGTCGAATGATTTTGCCAAAGCATTCGCTACAATGAAGCATGATATTCTTTTGCATAAACTACAAAAATATTATATCATAAGGCTGCATTTAAAATGGTTTCGTGACTGTCTAGGTAACCGATACCAGGTTTTTTTTCAGCATAATGGCGGAATTTGAGCAAGGTATTTTGTGGAGTCAGGGATCCGTACTAGGCCCAAATCTTTTTTCTACTCTATATAAATGACCTGCCAAGATCATCAAGTTACTTTAATTTCAGATTTTTTGCAGATGACTTGAATATGTTTCATTCTTTTCCACCAGGAAACTCACAAATTGATTTACTAAAAGAATAACTGAGGAAGAAGAAGAAGAAGAAAAAGAGAGAGAGAAAGAGAAAGAAAGAAAGATAAAAAGAAAGAAGAGCATGGGGGAAGAGAGGGCAGGGTACGTCATGCAACTATAAAACTGAGCCCTGTTTGTTCATTTAAAACGTAAATAAACTCCCCTATGCATGGGCTAAGGTTAAAAACACGACTTGCGATGGTTGCCCCCTATCATACCATGGCTCTGAGTATCCACTGGACTCATGTGTATTGTAATTATTACTATAATTATTATTGTTATTACTATTATTACTATGATTTATATAATATTTTTTAAAATTATTATTATTATCATTATATACTGTTTTATTTCACTTACGTTTCTATTCATTTATTTTTTTTAGGGGGGTGTTTTTGTTGAGAAAAAATATAAACATTACGAAAGGGATTGTAATGAGATGAAACATCATATTCCCAATATTCGAACTCCCATTTTATGGTATTCAGGATTCATTAGCATACAATTAACGTTCAAAAAACAAGTCGTGAAATTAAACTTACCACAGATGGGCGAATTCGCAGCGGCTTTGAAATTACTTTGTGCCGATGAGAACAGAGTTTCTGCAAGAAAAGAATATCAAACCATTTTCATCTTAAAACTCACCTGCTCCATGTGCCAGTGTGAAAACTTTTACCAAGATTAAATGAAAAGCTCAAACAAATCTGTCCTTCTTATATTGAAGAAATTACACCTGCTACCTATTTGTGCTAGAATCGAGTTTTAAATCCTTGCCTTAAGCTGTAAGTGCCTCAAAGGATAATTGGCTCCTACTTATGTCTGACCAAATTGCTTACCCAATGATTACCAAACAATATTCTCACATCTCCCAGTAGTTTCTCTTTACAACCACACATACCAAATTCTATATGGGTCACATGCTTTTCAATTTGCTTCAGCAGACTGGAATAGACTGCCAGAAAATACTGAAAATTGTGAAACTGTCTACAGTTCTGAAGCATTTTTAAAGCAAATTAGCTCAAATTCTTTGCAGGAACTGCACTTTACAGTTTTAACGGGCAATTTCAGGAAGTGCTGAGCATATTCTCTTTTCTCCCTTTTCTATTGTTTTCTCTCTGAGATCTATAGAAATGCGATTACGTTTTAAAAGATGTAACCAATTTTCAGCTCAAGCATCCGGACTTGCCCACTGTTTACCTTTTCAAAAACCGTCATGACGATCTATAGGTGAAAAAATAAACATCCGAATAAGACGCGAAAATAATACTTGCAAAATGTTGTATTGCTATATGCCTATAGTTCCAGAGCATATTTTGTTTTAACATCTTAGTAGTAGATGAAGGGCATAAGACAGATTAGTTGCGTGAAGAAAATAAAATTTGAAAGAAGTGTAATAATTAATATAATTTTCTAGGAATTAATATAAAACCTGTCCCTACTTACATTGAAATTTGCCGCTCTTATCTCCTTCTCACAAATTCGTTTTATAGTGATAGCTGAAAAGCGTCATCTCCCGTATGGTTTTGGCGGTCCGCTCGTTACCATGACCAGGTCTGTTAATGAAGATACTCAACAGATGCTGGAGCATATAACTTAACCGTATACATGGATTGCTGATTCAAGCAACACGGAGGTTGGAGAGAGAGACAGAGACATAGACATAGACAGACAGAGACAGAGACAGAGACAGAGACAGAGAGAAGAGAAGAGAGAGAGAAAGATGGAGAAAGTGAGGGAGAGCTGCAGAACGGGAAGGTCTTTCGCCTTGAACAGCCCTCCAACGCGATGATATTTGACGGTTTTGTTTCTGTGGGTGTGTGTGAATGTGATTTTTTTCTTTTTATTGTTTGCTTACTTTGTTATGTTTTGTTTTGTTTTAATTTGTCATTCATTAAGGGACTTATTTTCAAGAAAATTCATATGCAACTTAATTGATTTTTCAGAAAATATCGCGGCGTTGTTTTAAGATTTGTTCCTAAATATATTTTGAGGTGGCTTCATACTTGGTATCATCTGAGGGGATTTTGTGATTCGCCTTCTATCATTCTTCACAGTTCTTTTGAAATTAAATCACATAAGTTCTTTTTTCCATAGAGCAATTTAGAGCGCATATTATGATCCGAAGCGTTCACGAGTTTCGTAAGTCTTTCCAATTTCGCAAAACGCCCGATTGGCAGACTCCTATTTTTATTGATGCAAGCTAGATCCCTCATATATATATATATTATGACTGTATCACATAAGCAGATGAATGTCAAATTTACATGTAAATTGTATAGGATCAGAATTTTTCACAAATCCTTTCTGATGAAGTTGAAAATTTTGTTATGTTTGTATATTTTTTCTTCAATCCAACAGATGAATAGATTATCTTGTTTGCTTTCTGTAATGTCGTCACACCGAAAGACATCGTCACAATTTACCACGAGTTCATATCAATATGATTTACAAAGAGTTCATATGAGTGCTTCTATTGACTTCTTTATTTTTTATTATTTGTTTTTTATTAATTTTATTATTCATTTATTTATTCATTTATTTATTCACTTATTTATTCATTCCTTTATTTATTTTGCTTGCTTACTTGTGGGTAATGGCAGCTGAATGTGGTCGAGTTGTGAGCCAACTCTCGAGCTCCCTTGTTTCCATCTCACACGAGGCATTATTCCAGTGTGTTAACAAGTAGATGTGTTGTGATCTGGCAAATGGAGCTGAAACGTGGACAACTACTAAACAACTGGAACAGAAACTTAGTACAACACATAGGGCAATGGAGAGAAGAATGTTAAACATCTCATTGAGGGACAGAATTAGAAATACAGAAATTAGAAGACATACACAAGTCAAAGATATCATGGAAAAAGTGAAAGAAGCAAAATGGAGATGGGCAGGACATCTAATCAGAAGAAAAGATGATAGATGGTCAAAGAGGGTTACAGAATGGATACCAAGATATGGGGAAAAGATCTAGAGGAAGACAGAAACGTCTATGGCGGGGCAATATTACAACATGTGGGTAAGTGGACAAGACTGGCCTAAAACAGGAAGATTTGGAGGAATCATGGAGGGGGCTACATCCAGCAGTAGTTAGCAGTGGATGAACTTAGCCTGGTGAGTGAGTGAGTGAGTGAGTGAGTGTTGCGATCCAGTGGATAAGTTTCCGGATTGCTTATCACAAGGTAAGGGGTTCAAATCCCTGCCATGGCACTAAGCTCTTTTGGCAAGACATTAATCTAAATTTGTCACACTCAACCCAGGTTTAGTAAGTGGGTTTCTGCCAGGCTTTGCTTGAATACACTGAGCGTTACTTTTGCCGAATCACAGTCACAAGGACGTTATCATACCATATATGCGCTAAAAAAGAACGGAATATCATGATGATTATTATTGCCTTTATCACTTTATGCTAATGAAAAGGATGGCAATCAGTCCACTGTCCAGGAATTCGATGTAATGTTATTGTTTTTATTTCACATTTGCTTGTTAGTAGTATTGATGAAACAGTCTTGCGTCATCTATATCATAACGACAAGGCTCTGCGTCCTTTTAGGTGTATAGGCCTATAAATTATAGCATCAACCTACCCCTTACATGCGAGTCTTGAACCGTCAGGAGAACAAACAACCGTGTAACTGAGGAGTGAGAGTGTACAGCATGTTGCCCCCCCCCCCCCCCCGTTCAACGCCCGTAAAATGATGAACGCAGGAACAATGGATAATAATTATTATAGAGTCTTTGTTTACACTAGATAGTATATATTTATGCATACTTTCTCCACAGACGGTAAGAACTCTAGCTGGCCCACAACTAGGCCACAACGGTCGACAGGTCAGTGGGGGAGAAAAAAGTATAAAACACAAAAGGCTCTGATTTGTGACAGGGACTTTGCATTTCATATTAATGTGACGAACGTATCAAAGAACGGCATGCACTGATATTGCATATTGCTTATTTAATAGACCCAAAGGCGGCTCTTATTTTTCTTCTGTACTGTATAGTGATAAGATATACAACTCCCCTTAGAATCCATTATCAGTTGTAATTTGCATGAGGAAATTGAAGAGATAATAATAAATTCAGTTGTTGCCACCAAAGCCTTTCGAGGGAAATCCTGTTAAGCATATCACACAATTTCCATCTTTTGCATTTTCAAACAGATTACAGGCACATTCATCCTCTCTCTCTCCGTCTCTCTCCGTGTCCCTCTCTCTCTTTCTCTCTCTCTCTTTCTCTCTCTCTTTCTCTCTCTCTCTCTCTCTCTTTCTCTCTCTTTCTCTCCTCTCTCACTCACTTCGAATAATCATGGAATTATATGTAACGAGAATAATGTGCTTCATAAATCTGAGACACAAAAACACAAAAATATCAAATTGAAAAAGTTGTGACCTCGGGGAAATTTGTTTCTTGGGAAACAATAGGACATGCTTGAAGAGCTAAACTTGTGTATCAGTCTTGTCAACGAAAATGGATATAATGAATTAATATGAATTTTCTTTTTTTGTTGTTGTAATTTTCCACTCCTTCCTTCATGAAACAGGATAAACACGTAACAATGATGATGATTCCATTTTCAAATTTCTCATGATTATACCACTCTTACCTTTTATTGGTGACAAATCTTAAATGTACCCTTTCGTCTGTTTTTCTGTTCCAGTTTGTGCTTTTCCACTTGTCAATTATTGCATTTTAAATAGGTATGTCTATATCAGTACTAATCATTATTATTCATGACACTCTCAACCACATAACCAGATACAGTATAATAATTTTCACCCATATACACAGATTGTTTTTCTTGTATGCTTACTTCATGAATTTTGTTATGTTGCGATTGTATATATAATTAAGTTTTTACTCTGTAAATGATTTCACAATTCGGCCGCTGGCCGCGATGGAATTATATCAGTAAACCACAGCAATTCAATTAGTCTCATTTATGCAATAATACCTGTTCTTACAACTCCATGAATGATTTTTTTTTTAAAGTGACTTTCACCGTGGAAGCAATAATTGTGAGGCGCGTGGTGTACTGGGGTGATGTTCGTTATTCCGAAGATTTGTTATTGTGAAGGTTTGTTTTTCCGAAGGTTTGTTATTCCGAAGGTTCGTTATTCCGAAACACGCAAATTACGTATACCCAGATGTTCGTTAGTCCGAAAATGAAAAAGGGTTCGTTAATCCGTCCAAACCTTTGTGGCGTTATTCCAAAGGTTCGTTATTCCGAAGGTTCGTTAATCCGAAAATGAAATAAGGTTCGTTGATCCGAAGATGAAATAGGCTTCGTTATTCAGAAGGTTCGATAGTCCGAAAATGAAATAAAGTTCGTTAGTCCGAAAATAAGTAACGAACTAACGAACCTTATTTTATTTTCGGACGAACGAACCTTCGGAATAACGAACTGTAAAGTGCGGATTTCACGGGGCACGCGAACGATTTGCGAAGGATGCGAATGTCGAAAAAATGGCAAAGTCCAGCATTCGCATTTTATGCTCCAAAAAGTTTGCCGAACATGCGCTGGGGTTCGGAAGCGTCGCCAATTATTCGTTTTTAGTTCGGCAGAATTTCAAAAAAGTTTGAAATTTTTGCGAACGGTTCCCACATCCATCGAACAATAACTGACAACGCTTCCGAACCTCCGCCCACGTTTGGCGAATTTTCGAAGCATACAATTTTTTCGATATTCGCATCCTTCGCAAAACATTCGCGTGCCCGCACTTAACCGGTGTGCTGTACACCTGTACACCTCCAAATAAAACAAACAACCATCATCCCATATCCCTTTTCCGGTAAGACGTTAAGAATAATATAGGTTATAATGGTTCTTTATGGTGCAAGAGAAGCAGCTGGCATTTATAACTACACTTGGAAATCAGTATGCTTAATGGGATCCTTTCATTTGACGCTCCTAATTATTTGGTTTCGAAGGAGAGAGAAAAAAAGCAGCACAACAGTGGTTTGGAAAAAATAATTGGCGATTCCGAATGAAGGTGAAAAAAATCTACACGTTATGAATCACAAGTCATATACAAACAAAGTCTATATAGTAAAAGAGAATATCTTCTGAAATTAGAATTGGATGTATCTGGTAGCAGGTGTATTAACCTTCCTCGAGATAATGAGCCTTGGAGGTGATTATGGGCTGCGACTCTTTGCGACAAATATTATTGCGAACGGAATTCGCGAGGGAGTTTCTAAATAAATGTTCGCGTGGATTCTCAAATTCCTTGCATGAGTTATAGGGCCTCGCTATTGTGTCGTAAAAATTTTGAACATGTTCAAGAAATTGGCAAGACAAATTTTTTCTTTGAATAGTCTCAGAGTCATCGCGGTTGTAGCGAACCCTTCTCGAACCCTTCTCAATTTAGTATTTAGGTGTCAGAAATTGTAAGAAGTGAGAGACAACTTTATGAAACTAAAGTTAGATGTTTGGATAATGAAATCATATTATCAAAAGCTACAATATAGTATTGAGACTATTGGAGACAAAAATGAGACTCTGACATTCCGGACGCGTGACAGGAGCGAAGTGTTGCGCTACATTTGCGCGACCGTCTTGCGACAGTCGCAAGCAGGGGCGTAGACAGCGGGGGGGGGGGGGGGGGGGGGGATGAGGGGTATGCATCCCCCACCTCACAAGGTGAAGGGGGGGGGGTGACGTGTACAATCATTCCCCCAGGTTTTAGGGAAGGATGTTTGCTTACAATTAAACTGAATTAACATGTTTACAAATGATAGGAACAGCAATAATGATGATAATAATTATTATCATTATAACAACAACAATAACAACAACAACAACAACAATAATTAATGTGACTGAAATGACGATTACTATCATAACTATATTGATCATTATTCTGATTTATGTAGTTATTTATATTACTTTTGGGTAATTTCGGCACTGTCACAGTTTTTCTGAAGTGGTGTAACAAAATTTTTTTTTAAGATAAATAGCGTGATGCAAATATGCAATAATGTGTGTGTCAGTCCATATTTTATATTTGTTTGTCACGGTGCGTATATCTTCTATTTATGTCTGTGCATCATTGGCGTGAATCCCGGGGGGATGGGGGATATATCCCCCATTTTTTGAGAGGGGGGATGGCGTGTACAAAAAATATGATGCTCGTTTATACGAGATTATCAACAATTTTACTGACTGATTAATTAAAATATCATTTCTTCCTTCAAAAGTGGGGGGGGGGGGGGAGATATTTGTACACGCCATCCCCCCTCTCGAAAAAGTGGGGATATACCCCCCCCCCCCCCGGGATTTACCCCGATGGGATCTGCCCAGGATGTCCAGTATCATTCATTGCCAGTCAAAGAAATAAAAACTCGACCATAATGATTCATTAGAGAGGATATCTGTAGTCGTATTTTACCTGGTTCGTATAGTTTGCTCATTCGTGAATATAAGTTCCCTTTGAACAAGGTGTTGACTGTGAATTATCAATCAGCTTAATTGTTCGAAGAATTAATGGTGCAAATTACGTTAATATACGCATCCAAGGAGCCTGGAAAATTATGACTTTATAAAGAAAAGCATGACAACAGCAGGCAGAACAGCCTAACTGACTCTCTCGAATGACAAAACAATAAGAAATTTATATTTTAACCTATAGCAATGGCAATAAATAACTTGGAAATAATCTAGAATACATAGAAAAATATATATAGAACAGATGATTTGCTGCTTTTGATTCTAATTCCTTCCCCCCCCCCCCCCCTGGTGTATGGTTAAACGTAAGCCTTTGTTGGATTCTATGACCATCACATGTTTTTAATGAAAATATTTTAGGCCAAAAAAAGAAAATTTTTATGTTGCCCTCACATGCACGAAATTTGAAAATTGGGTCGGTCGGTCGATTTTCTTTTCTTTTCTTTTTTTTTTTTAACCAACATATAAATATGTGCAGTTGTGTGACATGAGAGAGTTGAGTTTTCCGATTAGTTTTTATGAGTTTCTAATGGCGAAAACGGAGTCAAAACGCATATAAAAGTGCCTTTTTAAGCCACTGAATACAAATTTTTAGCAAATTCTTCGCCGAAATCTGACATTGTCTAACAAAAACGGTGCGTTTGTATATTTTGGGTCTGCTAAAAAAAAAACCGACCCTGTTTTTTCGCATTTACGGTCGGTCGCGTGAGGGCAACATAACAATTTTTTTTTTTTTTAGCCCAATGCTGCTGCCTGGCCTGAAACAGAATAAAAACCAAATGTAAATGAACTACAAAGCCTCTAAATGAACCTTCTATACGAAATGAAAACATGTGAAACGGCTGCAGTCTACCGTGTATAAAACTGGCACCGAATCCTATTATGTATACACAATTTTGTCCACATCCCGAACCTTTGAAGGAGATTGACAAGACTGACTGATCTTTCAAATCATGAAAATAAAGTTGCTTTGGGTGCCGAAGCACAGAAGTACATATGCCTATAATGGGAAACCATTCAAGACTCTCCTTCAGGATAGATGCTCTGGACAAAATGCAAAATGGCCGCTTTTCATTTTACGAGGCCATCTTCATATTTCAGATTTTAAAACAATGCGCAATAATGCTTTTTTCTGACTACAATTATTGTTTAATTTTGCAACTAACCGATGAAAGGGTGGACTATATCTGTTTTTGATGATTTGATGTCATTATCCATCATGATATTGGGGCCTATTATTATGTGAAAAGTGCATGAAGCAAAATCAAGCTGTATTTAACCACGTCAAGAAAATGCATAATAATCGTATCCCTTAAGTATGTAGGCTAATCAGTGATTTTTATGCTTATATAGTTATCGTTATAAAAGGCCGCGTATAGACCAATTTCACAACGCAAGACGGCAGCAGACTGTTCGACACAGTTCGACATACTGCGGTGGGCGCTCCAACTTTTATAGTACACAAGTCAATAGCGCGTTATGTACATTTGTTCGATTTTTTGTCTATTTTGACCAGTATATGCAGATTTATTTTAATATTTGCAATGAGAAATTATCAGGGACGTTCAGGTCACAGCTGTGCGGTTCTCAAATGCCACAAGAATTAGAGAAAGTTTAAAAATTGGAAGCTAACTGAGTGCGAAATTCACTCGCTTTTGACTCGTGCCGGGACTCATGAAGCCTGTTTGTGTGAGAAGCCGTACTCCCTACACAGGTTTCCGTAAGCAATGTGAAGGAATTCGTCACCAGTGGGTGAAAACATCAACAGAAAGGACTTTGAAGTCAAGAAACATTATCATTATG
This sequence comes from Echinometra lucunter, assembly GCA_029962745.1. Classification (NCBI taxonomy): domain Eukaryota; kingdom Metazoa; phylum Echinodermata; class Echinoidea; order Camarodonta; family Echinometridae; genus Echinometra; species Echinometra lucunter. Next base: position 56,285,908 of record CM057151.1, read on the forward strand.
TACTTTGGCGTAAAATTTAATGAATGAAAACATGACTTTGTAAACAGGGTACGATTTAGGGCTCCCGTTTACTACGGCTTCTATGCTGCAATCGAATTTTTACTGACAAAACTAAGTTGAAAAACCATCGAAAGTACAAAAATACATCATACCTTCATCCGTCAGATATGACCATTGTCTTACCTCATCTACCCATGTATCCATGCTTTATTTTATTGATCTAGAATAAAGTAAATGGAACAATATCGGGGCATATCTCATAACTTACATTCATTTTGTACACAGAGCCAATCGCGGTCAGCGCGCTTGCCCACCGCAGCAATGGCGTCGCCGATAGAGGGCCAAATACATAAACCGGAGGTGAAATTGGTCTATAAGTTGCCAGGTGTTTTTCCGTAAGGCCGTAAGATTATTATGATGGCAACAAAATTCATGATCATTACACTCCCTGGTCCGATTGATGGCGCTCTTCACAAAAGTAGTGCAGAGCCCTTGATTACTGAGGTAGTGTTGTGTTTGATTGAACTTGTCCAGAACACTTCGAGAACTGGCGAGAACGCTGCATGCAAAGTGTACTAGTGTAAGGCTAGCATATAATATAACGTTATTAACCCCCCTTTTTTACAAACTGAAACGTGAGAACGGTAATGTTAAAAGTGAGAATGATCCTACATGTTCAGAATATAATCAATAATTATTTGAAATGAAATGAAATCATCGAACCGTGAAATGAACTGAATTTGTTTTTGTTTTGTGAAAATGCCGAATAAATAATAATAATGATAGTTGAACTTAACTGAATTAAAATGAACTGAACTAAACTGTTTAATGAATTAAACAGATATATTAACAGAGACCAAACAAACAAACAAACAAACAAAAAAGATCCCATTATCCATTCTATTTGATATTTTCAGTGTCCACCTTATCGTACAAAAAGCAATTACATGTATAATTGCGTTTTAGGTGTGGTACCAACCCATATCCTGGTACAAAATGTCGTTCTGAATCATTTCTAGGACAAATTCAATGACGTCACTAAAATGACTCATCTTTCTCATAACGCACGCAATTCAGGCAAGGGTGCATTTGTACTGTGTGCTACGGACCATCTTCCTGCTGCGCTGCTAAAACATTTAATGCTAAAATGTCGAGTGCTAATATCCCCTTAGGCGTTGGCGTTTCTTTCGTTTGATTATGAGCGGGAGAAATCAGTTATTTCATCGCATTTCTTAAGTTAAGAGATCAATTACCTGCAATATAAATAAGTAACATTTAATTAACATAACAACATTATAAAACACTGCCAAAGAAACGGAAGATGGATGGTGTGCATACGTGCATATTCCCCCCCCCCCCCTCCCAGTAAACGCCATTATCCCACAGAGTATAGATGAATCCGGTTTCAAAATACTGTAACTCATGTCGGCCATAACTGGGGGACTTCCAGAGAAGAACAAAAACTGATTCAATGGGTTGTGCAATGAGCCAGGTGCGTTGCTATGTCAGTGCATAAATTATCTTTTGTTAAGCATACTTGAAGTCCCCACCCCCCCCCCCCCCCCCCCCCCCATCTCCAGTTATAAATTACCATAAAAACAGCACCCAAACCGAATTGGTCTATACATTCCGGTTTCTGCACTTGCACAGAAACACAAACAACGCTTTCGTCTGATGAAAAGGTTAATATATACGCAGATATTTCGCCTTTAGAATTCCTCGGGCACCTCCTGCATTCTAAAAACAAACTAATCAAATTTGATTAGGATCCAAATTAACAGGGGACTTATTAGTTTCTATTTAAATTTTGAATAGATTCTGTTCATTTTTTTATTGGATTTTGCTCAGAATTGAATGAAATCTAACGAAAAATGAATAGAATCTATTCAAAATTTGAATGGAAATGTAGTAAGTCCCCGGTTGATTTGGATCCTAATCAAATTTGATTAGTTTGTTTTTAGAGTGCATGCAGTGCCTGAATAGACCGGTATGTATTCAAAGTTTCCACATGCATGTATCCATGTTTCTCTCCAGAATTCAATTTACATATATTAGTTGTTGCTATGTCGGGCAAGCTTCGGGCAAGATAGTTCTCAAGGGAAACTTTTGTTCAACAACTATATACATGAAATTACTATAGTAATCCTGCAATGAGGATACTTCGAAGCACCTCGCTAGCTGCTCAAATAATCATTAATCAGATAGACAACGGGAAAATGACTGTGAAGATAGAAAAGGCATCATCGTTTGGCTTGCTATATAGGATTATGCCAACTTAGTTATATGGCCGCCTTAAAATTGAAGGAAAATGCAACCCAGGCATCAGTGTGCTCTTAGTGAATGGAAATGACCAAGAAGAGTAAACAGTGAAAATTTTAACAAAATCAGACAATCTGTTGAAGAGTTATGAATTTTTAAGTTTCAGTAAATCCCTATTAGTGGGATCCTTGAGTTGGCAACTTTGCCAGCATCTGTGATGTCATCGTGGACAACTCTCCATTCATTTTGTGCATAAATTTAAAAAAAAAGATTTATATGAAATTCCAAGTCAGGAATCAAACATAATTCTTCCAAAAATGCTTGCAGAATTGATGTAGCCATGTCATACTCAAACAAAAAAATCAGACAAATTTCTATTTCTCTTGAAAATGAAGAAAATGTGAAATTCTGTGTACAAAATGAATTGAGAGTTGTCCACGATGACATCACAGATGCTGGCAAAGTTGCCAACTCAAGGATCCCCATAATAAGGATTTACTTAAACTTTCAAAGTTCATAACTCTTGAACAGATTGTCCGACTTTGCTCAAACTTTTTACTGTTAACTCTTTTGTTCGTCTTCATTCACTGGAAACACACTGTGTCTGGGTTGCATTCTCCTTTAATATATAATTTCCAAAGGAGTGATAGTTTGAGAAGAAGAAAAAAGGGATAGGCCTGAGTCAGAGTAATCCTTTGGTATGACTAATGAAGTTCCCATGGGCAGCGGAAGTGGGGCTGGGGGCTGGGGGCTTCGGCCATCTCCCCCCCCCCCCCCCCCCCCATACACAGAGACACACACTCACACGCATACAATTACAGCTGAAAAGTAATTAAAACAAATTAGAAATTAAAAACATATTAATTGTATGAATAAACTGATATTTGAATTGCACAGGCTCGCAAATCAATGAAAACCCCACTGGCTTCAGGGGGCTAGAGCTCCGCCCCTAGATCCCTCCTGTACATGATTGTGTCCTCCCCCGAGGCTAAAAAAAACCCCAACAACACAAAACAAAAACAAAAACAAAACAAAACAAAAAAACGTTCTGCAGCCCCTGCTTGTGTTCCTTGTCGTTGGGATAAGCAGGGTAACCTTTTTATTCATTGTGTACTTCAGCCCTAAACAAAATTGGGGTACTAAAAGCAGATATCACTGGTGGAACGTCTTATCTTACTCCTTTTATAAATGCAATGTTTTGTTTTGTGTATTACAATGTATGTATTCTTTAAACGCATTTTCCACATGACAATGACTGTGTAATTATCACAAGTAACAGTTCTTTTCACCCGGACCCCATGGAAGAACAGTCGTATTCTGTTTATTACTGAAATGGGCTATCAGCCGTTTATATCTAATAGGCCTATGCATATATATGTTGCTTTGAAGGGAAATAAAAACAAACAAACATAAATCTTGATTTGGCGTAAGTGGAAGAAATTGTGCCCGGTAATGTACATGCAATGTGAAAGTGTCTATTACTAAGTCATAGCTGGGGAAAACATAATAATAAATAAATTTTAAAATCCGCATGAAAGAACAATATAGAAAAGATCAATAATAAGAAGAAAACACCTCCCCCCCCCCCAAAAAAAGATATATATATAAATATGTAAATAAATAGATAATAAATAAATAAATAAATAAATAAATAAATAAATAAATAAATAAATAAATGAATAAATAAATAATAACAAATGAAATTTTAACAAAATAATAAATAAAAAAAAACCGCTTGAAAGAACGATATAGAAGAGATCAACAATAAGAAGAAAAAACAATACAAATAAAATAAATTTTATTTGTTCGCCCGCTAGCAGCCCCCTCAACAGCTTTGTCTAATTGCCACTGTTGATGAATGACCTTTTCAAGTGTTAATGGAAAAAAAGGGGGGAAATGAAATAAATAAGGAAAGAAGAAAAGAAAGAGAGAGAGAGAGAGAGAGAGAGAGAGAGAGAGAGAGGAGAGAGAGAGAGAGAGAGAGAGAGAGAAAGGTGATAATTTAATGTAGAACTTGACCATGCAATGATGCAACGAAAAACGGATTGATGATAAGTGTTTGTGCTTGTTAAACTTCTGCTACTACAAGCTAGTTTTCGCGCATTGTTGATATAGCATCTTGATCAATTAACCAGCTCTCAGGTATTCGGAACGAAATTGCACGATAGATGTTTATTATTTAGATTGCAGTTTTTCATAGTTTCCAAATGATGTGGAGAATACTTTTAACACTTGTCCTGCTGATAGGGCTGTCTCGTAAGTATAAGATTTAATATCACGTTATTATAAGCGCCATTCCATGTAAAATTAGACGAGAGAAGTACTGAATGAACGAGTTGGAATTTCTCGGATGCAGAGACGCCAGTGCAGTGAGTGGAATTGAGTGAGGGGAGAGTGCTACTGTACTACTCCATCAGAGAGCTATGGAGTGGGACTACAGTATAGACAGAGTCAGAGTAGTATGAAGTGAATAGATCATGAATAGTGGAAAGCCATGGCCTATGGCATATAGGCATGGAGCTGAGCTGAACATAAAGTAGAATCTAATGAAATTGCAAGTCTCATTAATCAGCATAATTATTTGAGTCTTTGTTCCTTGTTGATCAAATGAAAAATACTAAGTTGGAGCTCGAGTCTACGCATTATTTATGGTAGAGTGACCTAACTTCGCGCAGGTCCAAACTTCGCGCACAGGGCCATATCTCAAAAACTAGAAAAGATTGTGAAAAACTGGTAGCACCAACGGAAAGAGCACCCTAAAATTACCCTGGAAGTCACTTTCCTTTTGAAATTAGAGAAGGAATTTTCAACTTATGAATGAAAAATCTGCAAATTTGGCAGCGTTTTCCGTTCGTTCTGACAAAAACGGGACTTGTCGACAAGGGTCTAGAATTCCTCTTTTTGAGAGACGATGTCATCAAAACTGTAAGTAAAATGTGGTATCAAATTATTTAGTGGCATTTTGCCTTCCTAGTAATGCAATTATCTTACCTTTTATGGATCTCTATTTTGTATTAATCACTTGAAAACTGGCGTGCGCGAAGTTAGGTCTCGTTATTTTTGTAACACTTTTCCAGGTCCAGAGCGGTGCGATACGACATCGAATTTTGCGATCGCGATATCTCGAGAATTCTTCATAAATAACATGTTCTTCTTGCGCCCATTTGAAATCTAAAACTTTGCTTTGCCTTTGGTGTCATTTAAATCAGAATAATTTTTATGGTAAAAATTGAGAAATTATGGATCAAAAATTGCCTTCATTAAAAAATTAAAATGTGCGCGAACTATGGTCCCCCCATCATAATTTGTATTGAAAATTGATTGAGGGACCACTTTTTTACATGACTGGTCATTACTAAAGTAAAGTTAAACTTGTGTACCAATCACCAAAAGACATTTAAAGGGTACTCTAATTAGGGATTCAGTATCACTATGGATCTAGGCCTACTACATTTAAAATTTGAGATATACATTTAGGCCTAAGTGATATTTCTATAAATAAATATAGGGCGTTTAATACCCAACGTAAAAAAGTGACTAGTGATGAGGTAACTTAGAGAGTCTTAGATTTTGAGACTGTCTAAGTTAGACTAGTCAACATGCACACAAGTGGGGGCATGGTTTTGGGCCTTTTATTAGATTGAACAGCCATTTGTCATTTGATTCTGTAAACACCCTAATTGTGTGGGTCTACTCATGTTATTCTTTATTTTTTCCTAACTCCTTTGCCATTAACATCTTGAATGACCGGTTAATAACAATTTTTTTTTTTTTTTTTTTTTTTTTTGGGGGGGGGGGTATTTACATACTGTGCACTGTGCACTACAAGTACAATGATACACCAGTTCAGTGGCCTGTATGTCCACAGATGAAGAAGAAGAACTGTACACAAATTATCTTTTCAGGTGATTGGTTTACTTGAATATTAAGTTAGATGGTGTGACTTGTTTGACACAATTTTAGCTTTAAAAAATCCTTGAATCTCTCCCAGTGTAATTTTAAATAATTTTAAATTGCAGATTCCCAGGTTTTTTTGACTTTCAATTTTCAAAGAATTCTATCCACTTGTTCATGATTTGTAAGTTTTAGATCTGACTAGGCAATCATACAATAGATCTGAATTCTGAATCATATACACGTATTCTAGTAGGTTGGATTACTATTGTGCATACTACTTTTCAAGCAATTGTTACTTGTCTTCTAAAATTTTATTTGATGGTCAGACATACCGGTATGTTGTGAATAACATAAGTCTCTTTGCACAATAATTTATTCCTCGACACTGCCAGATTGGCCTGATGTTCACAAATTGCAGTATTGAAATTTTGACTTTTTAAAAATTGTTGTTTGATGTGATTAGATCTGTAGAAATCTACATCAAATTCTGACAAAGCAATACCTGTGGAATTATTCATTTATGAAACTTGAGACCCAACTGCAAAATGAATTTTTAGTTGCACCCATCTGTAGTTTAGAACTCATTTCCATTTCTCAATCAAAACTGAATTTTGTATTTATAATGAGTAATAATGCATCAGATATATCCTGTTCATAAAACCGTGAAATGTGCATAAACAACAGACACCCCATCACGCAATCTTGGGAACAATGTGGGATTCTAAGTTGATACATGTATTACAGTTTTCTACTGCTAATTAAAAGTAAACTAAAATTACTCATGATTTTCATTCAAGCAGACAGCATATTCACCAAGTATCTTTTGACATTTTTCAGTTACATGTATATGTATACATGTACAGTATACATGTACATGTACATGTATGTTTCATTTTTTTGCACTTTGAAGGATTTATTGATTGTTTGTTGTTGTTGTTGTTTTTTTTTTTTGGGGGGGGGGGTTGTTGAATTTCCCAAACATTGCAAATGTTTCCTAATTCAAGAAAAATAAATGAATAAAAATTAGAATAACAATATTTCTCCTACATCATTGCATTTCACAGCTTTATTGTGTATTATGGATAATTGAGTGTACAGTGTATATTGAGTTATTTTGAAATACCCAGGCCTGTCATGAATTAGTAAAAATGTATCAAGACCTATAGGCCTCTGTGAAAATAATACTGTATATAATGCAATTTTATCTATATGTAATACAAAGTATCACAGTGAACCAAGTTGTGCAGAGTGCACAAATTTCGCCGTTTTGTAGCCGTTTTATGTACAATTTCCTATGGAGAAATCTAATTGCACAAAATTCGCCGTTTTGTAGCCATTTTCAAAAGGGCCGCAAAACGGCTACAAAACAGCTATAAAAGAGAGAAAAAAACAGCTACAAAACAGCTATTTGCTCACTGTGTATGTTGAGACATTTTTTAACTTGGGAATTTTGCACTGTTCTATTATTAACTACATATTATGAATACCTATTTTACCTGTTATTTCATTTGAAATAGTGCTCAGAAGTCAGAATACATGTACAAACTCCAACTCTCAGAGCCATATATTATTTTCAGTTACTCTTTTTATTTTTTATTTATTTTATTTTTTATCGCATAAAGTTTCTGTCTAATATCATCAACCCTTTCACAAATTATACAACAGTTTGATGTCTGATGCTTATCAAAGAAACCATAATATCAGTGTTTACATGTATTCTTTAGATTAAGCTAAGTGTAATACATGTCCATCTACATGTGTAGGTGTAAGATTGTAGTTTTTTGTGCTTTTTTGTTTTTGTTTTCTTTAGTTTGATTGTTTTGTTTTGTTTTTATCTTTCTCTTTTTTCTCTGAATAAGGAGGAGCATGTAATTGAATTCTTGAAAATTTCCGTTTTAAAAGCATACATGTACAAATGTTTATTACAACATCTGCTCTACTAAAGCTCAAAAGAAAGATTACTCTGTATCTGTTGTATCATTTGTCTAGATTTCATGTGGTCCTTCCTGATTCATGTGAAAACAAGAATATCAGTTCGCAAAAAAAAAAAAAAAAAAAGGCATGTGAAAAATACATGTAGGAAGGATGCAAGGATAAAAACAAGGAATGAAGTTCATTTTTCCTTATCTTGTTGTTTGTTTGTTCTTATGTTTGTATGTTTGTCTTTCATTATATTTCATAGAACTTTATTTTTTGTCTGTAATTTTGTTTGTTCATGTAATGAAGAAACATGATGAAATGTGAGAAAATGGAGAGGGCCATTTCTAAAGAAAGCTGGTTCAAATAAAAAATTAAAATTTTATATGACACTATCACCTCTGATAACAATATTAATGTGAAAATTGTTTCTATTGTATATTTGATTATCAGATTGTGAAAGACTGAATCGCTATGTCAAGAATTATGAACTACTCAGCTACAATACTCATGAACTTCATTCCAAGCATGAAAGAGCTAGAAGATCAGTAGATACTGTGGAAGAAGTAGAACTTGATTTTGAGGCACATGGCAGGTAAGAAATGAAAAATATTTTTGATTAAATATCATTAGGAAAATGTAAATTGTGATATTATTGAAGGCTGTATTGCACACCTGTAGAATCCAAGAGAATGATTGCTTGATGATTCTGAGAAATTGTTCAAAAATTTTCAAGATAAATACTTACTTCATGTACAGCACATGTCCATTAGGTAGAGTGTGTATTGCACTGTGAAGTAAAGCATACAGCCTACACTTTCCACAAAGCCCTGTGGTTTTTCCTCAAAAGAGAGTGCAACTGGTCTTTATTAGTGCTCATTATAAATATTAACATGCTCATTAAGTATAATATCACAGAAGATTGTTCAAAATCATTAGCATTTTTGTGTCTTAATGTTGAAGTTGATCTTTCTTGAAATGTTTTGAAGGTTTATAAATGTAATTATCACTAGTACGAACTTTAATGAATATGTTATTTCATGGTTAACAATAACTAAACATGTACTTTCCAGGTCAGGAAGTATCATCACAATGAAAATATAGTACTTATACTGAAATATCATAGTTTTACATTTCCTTGTATTACTCACAAATACCATCAGATATATTACAGGCTTGCATGTAATCCTCCCCCCCCCCCCCCTTCCCCCATAAAAGAACTGTAGGAAGTTACAAGAAGTTTATGCCAAAAGATCAACATTTTAAAATTTTTACATCTGTTACTTCATTAGTAGATTGTAATCTCAAATAGTATGAGGTGTGGGCAAGTGAAGAATACATTTATGGTTACGTACAGTGAGTTTCACACAAATAGAGCTTGGTGCTAAATCATGCAAAAGTTTGAAAATTAAAATTAATAAATCCCTCTTAATCTTATTGCTAAGGTAATCATTTTTTACATTATCATAAAAATATTTTCTACTATATTTACAATCTACATTAACCCATTCGTGACAGAGGGTCCACATTATGTGGTTTGGTCTAATAACTTTTAATGCAGAGCCCTAAATATGTAAAATACATGAGCAAAAAGAGCAAAAAAATCTACACATAATGTGCCCATTTTTGTTGCATCAATATTTGTTGTTTGATGCTGAAATTTTTTAAACGGAAAATAAGCATTAAAATCCTTAAATTGGCAATGCGATGAAAATGTTAAAATTACCGTTTTTCCCTGCAAACTGGCAACTTTTTGACTTCTCATCATACATTCTGTCAATTTATATTTATTTCAGATACATGATGTTTTATAAGAAAAATGTAGCAATTAAAGAAAAATGTTGGTGTTGCCAATTTGAAGAATAAAAGCTGATCAAATTAGGCTTTAAATAATTCCTGTCACGAATGGGTTAAAAACTATTCTTATGGCCCTGTTCTGTAATATTTGCAGTTTCATAAATGATGGGAAATAGGACAAATCCAAATAACATGACAATCATCGAAATACGACTGTATCATTATGCAGACTTCCCCACCATTCTGAATTAGGAGGAAAGAATCCGACTTTTGACCATTCCAAGCTCTTGGTTCGATAGGATTTTCCCATTTTTCTTGATAAATTTACTATACAATCCTATGGGAAATGCTGTTTCTTTCCTAATTTTGAGCAAAATCATCCCTATTTTTCAGTCAGAAAGGTTGGGAGGTCTGCATTGTGTGATACAAGACAAGCAATACAGAAATTTCTGAGTATCTGTAATTTTACATTTTCAATTTGGGGGAACCATGACAAAGACTTGTCTAAAATGACACCTTATTACCTTAGTTCATCGGTAAGTTCCAAGGTATGATTATTGATACATACTTTGGCATACTGAAATGTTAGATTTTTCCTTGTACCAAACAGAAAAAAACTTACATTTTCTTTTATTGAATATCAATTCAGTAGGTAAAAACCAATTTGTCACAGATTCAGAGTCTTCGTTAACATTTTCTGTAACTGGAGTGGGTCTTTAGAAGCAAAGTACACCAGGACAAGTGAAGATTTTTAAGTTCAACTAGCAAATTCTAATATTGTAAAAACATCATATGTCAAATTTCTCGGTGTTATAATAGATGATAGATTGCTATGGACTCATCATATTGACTTGATATGTAATAGAATTTCCAAAGCTATTGGTATAATGTACAGATTGCACAATTTTCCCATGATTATTTTAAGAAAAATTTATTATGCACTTATTTCACCTTTTCTGAGTTATGGACTTTGGACACAACAGAAAAAAAGTATTGTTTCATTTACATTCTTTTCAATTTGGTATTTCCAGTATTTTTTCTGTATGTTATTTTAGGGGAATGTGTGAATATATGAATGACTATTGTGCTCTTGTATATTGCATTGCCTTACATTGTTTTTGTACTTTTCTTTGCATGGTCCATAAAATGCTTGATTTTTATGGCCGTCAAACTTTTGGTACTCCAGGAATACAGAAGAATGGAAGCTTAAGCCTATTGGTTTTATAGTGAACACAAAGGGATCATGAACCCACCTGTATAGTCATGATACCTGACCACCCTTGCAAATCTGAAAATAGGTCATGTCCAATTTCACCCCATGATTTGGCTTCACGTATGGGGTGACTTTGGACATCAAAGGAGTACCAAATGTTTGACAGCTACATAACTATTTTTCTTTCTTTTTCAGAGTAGCAAGCATAGTTAGGATCTAAAATAATGGGGAGAACATATCTAATTACAAAATTTTGAAAAAAGTGTGCAACCAAGTGTCTGTTAATACCCCTTTAAAATGAAAGTTCTTACATGTTTATTGCTAGCAAAATTTTGTAGCTAAAATACCACCACCAAAACGTATGTACAAGCTGTACAAGTAGTTTGTAAGTCATTATTTGGTGGCTGTTGAAAAAAATTGAACAGGTTGGAGTTGTTAAGATTAAAAAAAAAACTGTTTTGTAGTCCAAAGTTCCACCATAAGGAGGTTTACTTTAGACAATTAGCTATACAGGTGATTATGTAATGGGATATTTATGGTTGTCCAAATTTACCCCAAACTCCTAGGTCACTTTGGTCAAACTTTGACCAAAAAATAATTATGAAATAGAATAAACTGCAGGGAAGTCTGTATAACAGGATGTCCCCTTTATTGGTACTTGCCAACCCCCACATTACCCCTAGAATTCCTCTGTTCATAATGAAGATATTGATATAAATAGTTGAAATTTGTCCAAAGCCACCCCAGTTTACGGGTACAAAAACGAGCATTGAGAATAATCAACCATTCGTCATTTCTTGCCCATACTGAACCTATTTTCAAATCCCACAAAATTTTAAAGTTTTATGATATTTATCAGTATGAGATTGCAATTTTTTTGTACAATTGTCATAGAGGTCTCTCACCAGAATCTCTACACAATCATTTTGTTTTAAATTGTAGTGTGCATAATTATGTTACAAGAATCAGTACACATTTTCATATACCAGAAGTAAGAACAGATTTATCTAAAAAATCAATTTTTTATCATGGGCCAATATCTTGGAATTTGTTACCAGATGAAATTAAGAATAGTTGTTTTTTTAAATACATTCAGAAGTAAATATAAGGCTATGGTCATCACTACATATGCATCTTTGTAATTGTATTTATTTATTTATTTTTGTTATTGTTGTTTTTCACTTCACCTTTTGTATGGGTTGTTAGGTAAATGTATTTCTTTCCTCTGTATAAATTGATTTATACATTTTATTGATTTTATTTGGGTCGGCGTTCTACATGTATAAGGATTGCCCTTTTTGGCTGCTACCTACTCAGTATATTTCATTCCTTGTAAATAATTGTACTGTTTTTTTAATGTTTGATATCTTGTTCCTTGTATGTTTTGTATACTGATAAAATAAATGAATTGAAATTGAAAAAGTGTCATCTGCATAAAGGGATATGGAAAAATTTCGAACAACTTTCAGCAAATCATTTTTACAACACGAACAGAAATTTACCAATAATACTGCCCTGGGGTACACAGTGTTTACTGTTTAATAAGAGAAATAGTTGATTAATTGCCATTATCAAACGTTATCTGACTTCGTAAGTGAAAATAATCTTTGAACCATTAAATCACTCTTTCATTTAAACCATAAAGTTTTAAATTCATGAATTAGTATATCGCGAGATATTATCAATAGCTTTTTCAAGATTGAGTGACACCGACCACACTTACAACATGGCCTGTGTCAATGGCTAACCTAACATTTTCAATTAAATCTAATAATGCAAAAGTGGTTGAGTACTTTGGCCAAAATCCATACTGATTACTGACCAGAATATCATTTCTGTGTAAATATAAGTAAATTTGCAAAAAAAAAAAACCCTAAGATTTTCAAGGACTTTAGACAAGATGGTAGTGGACACATACTGTCACCCCCTTTGAACAAAGGAGTTATTCTTGCTCTTTTCCATTCACGAGGGACATGAACTTCTTTTAGAGACGCTTTTATAATGTGCGTTGTTGGTTTAATGAATTCTTAGGAACACAACAAGGAAGTTCATCAAGACCAGTCGCGTTATTACCAGGAATTTCCTTGAGACAAGAGTTAACATTTTCACATGATACAGGTACTTTGGAAAAAACAAATTCATTGTGAACTGCAATATTTTCCTGGAACTTGTATGGATATGATAAGAATGTTACGCTTTGCTTTTGATTTTCATCAATTTGACTTTGAAAATTGTTGAAAGCATTTGCAATAGATTTATTTCCAATAACTTCAGTATTATTAATGATTACTTTTTGAACATAATTTATAATCTTTTTTTTCAAAGGAATTAAGAAATTTAAACAACTTCCACATTTCACCAAAATTTCCTCTATACTTTATGATACTTACAGTTGCAGCAATATATTTCTTTTTTTTTTCCTTCCTAATTATAGAAGTTACAAGATTACACATGATTTTATAGTCTTGCCAGTTCTTTGTAGAATTTGACCTTTTTAGCAATTCTCCTGAATGCGAAATTGTTCAGTTTACATATGTACAAAATAATCAACAAACATCAGTTAAAAACTTAATCTTAAAAAACAAAAGTCTCACAAAGACGGATGGAAATAGTACATGAAATGATTACAATCAAACGTAATTATGTGTATATAGAAATATCATATTCATGCCAAGAGGTGCGGTAAAGGAACAGGAGAGTGAGCAAAAAGTTAAAGGAGGGGGAGGGAATAGGAAAGAGAGGAAGAGAGAAATAAGGTTAAGAGGGAAGAACAAACAAGGATAAGCTGGGGCAGTGCTACAGGGGAGGGAAGGGGGGGGGGGTATGGCCACCCCCTATGATTTTTCAAGTGATAGAAAGAAAAAGAAGGGTCATGCAACTATAATAGCCTTATTGACTATTCATCTAAAATGTAAACAAACTCATCTGTGAGCAGGGGGGCACAATGCCCACCTGGGCCCCCTACACTTTTCCAAACACACAAAAAGTGCCCCCTTTTACCCACAGCTCCTTTTCAAACCTGTTCAATGCCGCCTTATATTTTTCTTTCATGAACCCATCTGCTTTTTAAAAATAAGTGCCCTTTCCCCTTCTGGGCAATTCCACGAATATGGGGCACAGAGCTCAAAATTTGAAGTCACTCTGTGCCCTGTTAATTCCAAATAAAAATCTAAAATTACTACAGGGTCTTCTTTTTGTTACAAATAAACATTTAAGATAAAAAAATTTGCAATTTAAACTTCTTACGGAGAATAACATAAACAAAAAAAAATTGAACATATGGGACTGTGGTGAGGGAAATGTGCTTTAAATGCCTTTTATTCTTATATTTAGTCATTTTTCTCAGATCTTTTTTCATTTAATTGATTTTAATGGATTACTTTAACAGATTTTGGGTAATTGATGAGTGAAACACTAATGGAAATGTGCGAAACCTACGTTGAATTTAAGCGTAATGTCAGTTACCAACATGTCTTCAGTAAATTTTTCATGGCACTAAAAGAAATTATTCAAATTGCTCATTATTTTGCACATCTCTTCCCAGGAACCTAGGTGTGATGACAAATGAATTACATAATCCTTACAAGTCTGAGGCATGAGATATATAAATTTGGTTCTACACCATTATTTTCCATGTCCTTTTTGCGTAACGTCAGTTATTGACACACTTTCACTTGCTGTGTGATAAGAAATGCAGTTTGAGATAAAAATTGTCTGCATGTTTCTTCCCTATTATCAACTTATTTATCTATAGTAATTAAAAGCCGAAGCAAGTGTCATTAAAAAAACTACAATATAAACAATACCACTAGTACTCTATTTTGGTAATGTCAGTTACCGTGGAATTGCCCTTCAGATAATTTGCCCTTATTTAATCAATACTGTTTTAAACTGCTTACCGTAATATGTTTACAAGTGATCTCCTAGATTTATGCAAATTATGCAAATTACTCAAGGTTGCCATTTGGATAACAAAGCTGAAATTGTTCTTGGACTCGCAGTTACAAAAAAAATTCAATGGAAAGAACTTTTCTAGGTGCACTGTTCCCTTTATAAAAAGGCTTGGGTATTATGAATTGATGCAAAAGAGTGAGTTATTTGCCATTCATTTGTCATCAAGAATACAATACAGGTACACGTACATTTTGTCATGGAAGCTAAATCATACCTTTTTATTTCATTTATTTATTTTCATTTCGAAGCAAAACAAAGCAGGCACTATTACGTGTACATGTTGACATAAATGGAACATTATTACAATTTTAAACAAATGAACTTTCAAATTAATTATTACATCATCTATTTTTTATTCAAAACTGTCAATACATCAACAATTTAAAACAAACAAAATATGTTTGGAAATCCAGAGGCCGACAAGGAGCCAGGCTTGTGGACTGAAGGCCCCTGGGGGAAAAAAAAACCAGACAGGCACAAAAAACACACACACACACCCACACAAGAACATGTTAAAGCACTTAGTACTGTTAGTACATACCTTTATCTAGGTTGTCTTCATAATCTATTCCATGCACGAATCAGACTTTTAAAAGAATTAGTTTAAACACACTTGCATTCGTGAGATTTTTTTTTTTTTTTTTTTTTTTTTTTTTGTCAAGTAGGCCTTAGCTTCAAACATATCTTCAAAGTCTTTATAAGGTTTTTAAAAACATTTTAAAACTATTTTCTGAACATTTTCTAATTTACATACATGTACAGTACAAGAAGCCAAAGAATCATTCCTATCAAAAATTGTTACATGTATGTTTACCTTTTTTTATGGTCATTTTTGTAATGCATTTACTTCCAGTGTACTACATATCAAAAAGAAGAAAATAGCATGTAGATGGTGTAGTTATGACTTTCAATGAACAAATGCATCCTGGTTCAGTGTATTGATTGCAGTGATCAGCACCCCTGCATAATTTGTAGTAGAAAGATGATATCACATGAAACATGTTAATAATTCATCTCATCTTGTCACAACCCTGTATTGAATGTGCATTATTTATACAGTAGCTTTTTATGCAGCCTGAAATACGTATAGGTAATCTGCTCACGCATCTTCATGTAATACACTTCTTTCTTCATATCATATATGGCAATGCTTTTGCAGTGCTGTGGGTTTTGTAGGTTTACCAGATTAAAATACTTTTACTGGTAATTTTACAATTATATATATTTTTTCAAATGGCCTCATATTTGTAGGTGGAGATCTTTGGAAAGATATATGGAAAGTGGAAAGAAGAAAATGATAAGAGGGAAGAAAGAAAATTACTTTTAGTTTTACAATATGAATTACATGTACATGAATCTTGCTTTTTAGACTACATGTAAAAAGGAATTTATGTCCACAATTACAAGTCCTTTGTATGTCAGATATCAAACAATGTCACTTACTAGTACTCCATCGAGAGAAAAGGAATTTTTTCTTTTATTTTTGAGACGTTCATAAAAAAAAAAAACTTCACTTAAAATATCTTAGGAGGGGAAAGAGCTTAAGAGTGCGAGATTTGTGCTTGTTTCCTGTAAAGTATAAAAGTCACGGCTGGGGGGAAATCTGATGTTCAGAAACCTGGCAACAAGTCTTCCCTGGTTACCGCAAGATAATACAGCCCATAACAAAACAAATCATGATGCTGCTTTCCAGCACAAGGGAAGAGTGTTCCAAACCCTGTGCTAGATTGATTGCTGCTATCTACAGTACCTCAGTACTATGTCCATGTTGGTACCTGTAGGCCTGCCTATGGAGGGAATATAGGAGACCGCAGTAACCTTATGATTCATAGCATACGTCCTGTTCCTATGAGTGTGTTGACAGCTTAAATATAAATGCCATCAGTGATGAACTTAATGGAACAAAAATTTTTAGAAAGCTGTGGACTTTTTGTCATTGGCTCTGAGTGATTTCGCAATGTTTGGCAGTACCTCAGACATCACAATCAGATATTTTCATAAAATTATGTCTACCCCTATGATATACCTTTTGTACATGTATAATTCCTACACTGCAGTTGACATTGGGTATGCAATTCATAATAAAGTCCTACCTGTACATGTATCTTCTATGGGGTACATGTACAGTTTGTTCATCTTTAAAGATTGATTAAGCATTTTTCTTAAGCTGCATGTAAGAGTATTATTTTTTATCTGGACAGTTTACAAAATGTGGGCGTAGATATTTCTATCAATAAATTTTAATGGCTGTTGAAGATGTACGTACATGTACAAGTACATGATCCTCCTTACTCTTATTTGTTACAATGTAAACTGCCTTTAATGTACTTTGACCTCAGAGAAACAATTGAGGGTGCCTCCCATCATCATGTTCCCTGAGATACATGTACCTGTAGCGCATCCTTCTGACACAATGAACGTTGAACCATTTAGTGCAAACAAGACTTGCATTCTCAGAAATTCACGTCCTTTACTCCATACTGATACATCAGTGGTAGAAATATGGGCATTTTACTGGAAACATGTACTATAGTACTGAAAATAATAGGATGAAGTGAAAAGTAAATTTCTTTTGTGCATCCCCTGTTCCCCATTGAAATTTTGACATTTGGGGGATCAGGGGAATTAGAATTTGAGGTACATGTACTAGGCATCAGTTAAAGACATTGGTTACATTGTTAAAAAATCTTGTTTTGTTACTTGAAAATGGGATAAACATAAGGGTTATAGTGTAAAAATACCAGTCTCAAAGTTTCAAAGTATAATATCCACAGGAAGTATTTTTAAATATCAAAAATGTGAACCAATGTTTGAAAAATTTACGAGGGTTGGTTGCACAGAATAGACATAAGGAGTGCACATGCGCATATGACTCACCTTACCGCACTGTGTGTATTGGCGTATCACGCGGCGGGAGGCGCATAACGGCATTTTCAAATTCAAGCAAAGTGGTCCTCTTACTGATTGTCTCGTGAGACGAAGGATAATAAAATCGCCGTTTGCGTCTAACTTACACTTTTTCATTCAAAATTATTGTTGGTTTCAGGGTTTTTTAGTACAAATACAAGTACTCATACACATGTTTCATCTTAGTAAGAGAACTTTTTAAATCAGCTACTCACAAAGTTAGCCAATGCCTTTAACCCATTCGTGACAGGAATTATTTAAAGCCTAATTTGATCAGCTTTTATTCTTCAAATTGGCAACACCATATTTTTATTTTATTGCTACATTTTTCTTATAAAATGTCATGTATCTGAAATGAATATAAATGACAGAAATTATGATGAGAAGTCAAAAAGTTGCCAATTTGCAGGGGAAAACAGTGATTTTAAACTTTCTATCACATTGCCAATTTAAAAATTGTAATGCTTATTTTCCTTTAAAAAATTTTCAGCATCAAACAACGAATATTGACGCAACCAAAATGGGCACAGTTTGTATAGAATTTTTTGCTCTTTCTGCTCATGTATTTGGTATGATTTTTAGGGTTTTGCATCAAAAGATATTAGGCCAAACCACAAAATGTGGACCTCTGTCACGAATGGGTTAACCCGTTGAACACAATTTCATTTTGGTAAATAACATGCATTTTCCATGGGCCCCATGCCCCAGCCCGAGTTATCTTGGGTTAAGTATTCAACGGGTTAATGTTGAGACCCACAACATTCTCTTTGAAATTCAACCCGCTGCAAACAAAAATGCTGGTAAGTTCAAGTTCAATTGATAATATCTCCAATATTTCCATTTTTCCATTATGTTTGTATTTTTTTCCAGTAATCTTACATGTAAGTCTATTCATTTTGCAATTAACAGTGCCCCTAAATTTATTACTGAGGGTGGGGGGGGGGTATAAAAGCTGAATAGGAGGGCAGTTCCCAAGTGCAATACTACTTCCATTCTCCTTATAAAACCGACACGGGGAGGGAATAGCCCGTTGTATTTTCATTTTTGTGATCTTTTCCAATATACATTGATGCAGGTAATTGCTTTGGCACTTGATTTGGATTTCAGAATTGGAGAATTAAATGTCATTATCAAGTACAGAAATCAGAATTTACGTGTAGGATACTGCAGCATAGAAACTGAATTGGTTAATGTATGTTTTTGGAAAATTTGTAACATTATTATAGTTATTTATTTCAAATGTACCATGTGAAGGTCAGGACTGGAAAATATATTGAATATTGCTTTATATTAGTCAGATTCAGAATTCTTCTGGAATAATGGATACAAGAGGAGTGTGTTCTCATTTCCATTTAGAATGATATGTTTGAAAGAAAGAGCAACAGATTTCACACTCAACAAATTTTCTCCTTCAAATGCTAAATACACATGTAGGTCTAGTGTTTGCATAATGACTTGTTCAGTGTAGTGGAGGCCTGGTACGGTGTAGTTCGATGATAAAGGATTAAAGTGAGCATGAGTCTGTGCTTTGGTTCTCTGCTCATGCATGCGAATGTACCTCTCAATCAATGTAACCATTTTTCCTTCCTCTTCCAAGTTTACATTTGCTGTGAATAAACAGAAATATGACTACCAATTACAGTGTAGGCCTACGCACATTGTAGATCATTTTAATTGTAGGCTTGTGCTTAACTCTTTGCATACTCATTTGATTTTCAAGAGAAAATAATGACAATTGTTCTTCTGATATTTTCTTAAATTCTACTTCCCTTTGTGCAGTATTGACTGGTAATTATTCTATTGATAATTTTTTTTTATTTTTTACTGGTACAATGGTGAATGAGAAAGGTAATTATTACGATTGTTCAACGAATGTGCTCTGGTGCGAAAAGAACCAGTAATTAATATAAAGTATAGTGTCTGCAATATTGACTTTGTAATGTATGTACATGTAGGGAGTATGGACCTCTCGCAATTCTTTTAAAATTTTTTTTATTTTTGTGACTTATTAGAAATTTAGAGCATTATTTGATGTCAGTGTTTTGATGACACCTTAAATCCTGTTTGCCACATAAATACGAAAAAATAACAAATAACAAATAAATCCTGTTTGCCAACCCTCTTTGATAAATTACAATATGTGTACAATCTTTATTTAAAATTTAATCTATTTGATACTGTTTTATTTGTGTTCATTGATCCTCCCGGAGTCAGAATGGGGGACACTTACACTTTCAGTGATTTCATTCACCTGCCCAATTCATGGCAACTTGTCAGTACAGTTTACAGGATCAAATTGTTATTTCAAACATCCCTGTAATAGACGTTGTGTTCTTCTTTATAATTCTATACTGCGATTTGCCAAATAAAATAATAATGCTAGTATTAAAATGATGATAATTTTAGTCAGCTGAAAATGTTTTTCTGCCATAAAGTAGACTGGAGAGGATAAATACATACTGTACATGTATTAAGTACCTGATTTACTTTACACATGTACTTAGGTATGCCCATCATGTATTCATTTCAGCGCTTTGTTTGATGGGCTTTGAATTTATTGGTTTATTTCTTATAAAGGAGTTTTAAATACATTTTTATAATGATTTGTCAGACTGCTATATACTTGAATAAGCATAAATACATTGTGTGAATTAATAAGCATACCTGTACATGCCTATGCATATTTCAGGATGGATTTAAAGCCTAAAGGTGAAGTGTAATTACTACTTCTGGTTGGAACATTGCCTAGAAAAATGAGCGTGGGAGTGTGAATCATGTGCCATTGTTGGCTACTCTGATCTTATTTAATAGAAAGCTGCTCAAGTGAAGAAATTAATATTAACCCATTAAAGGAAAATGAAACCCAGGCATCAGGTGTGCTCTTAATGAATGGAGATGACCAAGAAGAGTAAACAGTGAAAATTTGAGAAAAATTGGATAATCTGTTCAAAAATTATGAATTTTGAAAGTTTCAGTAAGAGGGATCCTTGAGTTGGCAACTTTGCCAGCATCTGTGATGTCATCATGGACAACTCTCCATTCATGTTGCGCATAAATTTTCAAAAAAATTGATTTATATGAAATTCCAAGTCAGGAATCAACATATTCTTTCCAAAATGCTTGCAGAATTGATGTAACCATGTCATACTCAAACAATAAATCTAACAAATTTCTGTTTTTCTTGAAAATGAAGAAAATGTGAAATTCTGTGTACAAAATGAATGGAGAGTTGACCACGATGACATCACAGATGCTGGCAAAATTGCCAACTCAAGGATCCCCATAATAAGGATTTACTTAAACTTTCAAAGTTCATAACTCTTGAACAGATTGTCTGATTTTGCTCAAACTTTCTTTTTGTTCTTCATGAACTGGAAGCACACTGATGTCTGGGTTGCATTCTCCTTTAAACACGATTCGATTTTGATATAACATGCGCTTTCCATAGACTTCAGCCTGAGTTATTTTGGGCTTGGTACTCAACGGGGTTAATTGTAAAAATAACTTTGTGTCTTTTCTTCTCCTTTTTCTTTGATAGGACATGAGTGTTGGATATGATGACTTCATTGTACAACTGATATTTCATCTTTTCATTTTTCTTTTGTTACTCTTTCACTTGATAAATGTGCAGTGCACCTCGCTTATTCTCTCTCTCTTCATTGACAGTTGTTATTTCTTTTCCTTTTTTTTTTTTTCCTGTAGATCTTTTCATCTGAGGTTAAAGCAAGGAGCTCCATACATTGCTCATGATCTCATCTTGGAAACAGATGATGGTGCTGCACCCTACAAACCAGATTTCCTCTATATTGGAAATTTAAAAGGTAAAGTTGTGATGTGATTCTCCATGTTTCCCAGGGCATGATTCTAAAGGAAATCCCTTTGGGGTGGGGATGGGAGTGGAGGGGGATATAAAATAAGGATTGAATGTTTTGGCAATTAAGTGAACGACAGTGTATATCGTAATTCATTTAAGATGCTTCCATTATGTTCAGGATATAATTGCTTAATTGTTGAATATTGCCAGTTAGAAGAATTTGTCTTAGGGGGTTTATACTTCAGTTTTCTCAACTTGTACTTCCATTCTTCTAAAGATGGAAGACCTTTTGCAAGGCTTCCGTCATAACTAATCATGGGGCACTTTTTTATGATCAGATACATGTAAACACCTCTTATGATTGGAAGTGAGAGCATTACCAATAGCAACTGATTCTGTTAACTACCATTAAATAATCCTCGATACAGTGGACTATTGCATAACCAGATATGCTTTTGTTTTTTTGTTTTTTGGGTCTTGTTTTTATATACTTAAGTTTTTGTAAGATAAAATCAAAAGTTACACAACTGTTCTTCCCTTTAACATGATTTTTTTCAAGCGCCTACATGTGCTCTCAAGAGGTAGGGAGTGCCCCGGAATCTGAAACTAATTCTGAAACCAACTCCACCGCCCTTTACAATGGTACATGTACTTGAATTCAAAGACAGAATGACAGAATGTTCTGGGAGAATAGATCAAATACAACAGAGCCAGTGGCCAAGCTTTAGGGGCAAATAATGAGCTAAAGCTACTATGAACATGGCGGACAAAGAAAGCGGACAAAATAAACAGCCCCTCATCCTACCCTTCACAATGGTTCCGGTAGTCAAAAGAACATCCCTTCACTGCTATTATCTAAAATATGTGGAACAAGTGTCACATGCATATTCGCCTGGAACTACATGATTAAACATAATAGCAGTGAAGGGATGTTCTTTTGACTACAGGAACCATTGTGAAGGGTAGAATGAGAGGTTGTTTATTTTGTCCACTTTCTTCGTCGGTCATGTTCATAATGTAGTCACTTGATGTGATTGCTATTGTAGGGCAGTCACCTGCAGTACATGCATAAAATACATTAATGATTAACTGAAAATATGGCATGAATGCTTGGATATATTTTCAGCTTACTACCTATGATGTGATGTTTTTAATTATTGGGAATTACATTCATGTACTGGAAAGTGAAACTAGAAATTCTATACAATTTCTTTCCTGTTCTTAGTGCTCTGCTTAGAATGGTGTTCTCAGACAAACACATGTTTACTGTATAAACAGAACATGTACATGCGTACATGTACACTTTTTGGAGAATTGATGAAAATACAGTTCATTAGTACATTGCTTTGATGCACAGTTTAATATTTATGAATTTAGGAATGCAGCTGATCGAAGCACCAATCACCAAGCCATAGGCCTACTTGTAGGGAAAATTTTGTAGAGACTACTAGAGAGAGAGGAGGGCATGTTTAACAAGTAGCCAGTATCATTGCAAGAATGAGAGGGACCCCCTGAATAAAATTTCATCAAATGAGGAATACCGGTAAACATGCAGGGTTTTTGACAGTACATGTACTAGCTTTTAAATAGAGCAGTTTTTTAATGTGCCTTGGAGGTATTTCAACTTCAACAGCAATACACATTTACGATGTTGCTTAATATACAAGCTCTCTCAACATCTCTTCTTTTTCTTAAATTTCCTATTTTTTTCTTTTTCAAAGATTTTTTTATTTATTTATATGAGCTTTTTAGAAGTGCAGATAACTAAATTTTAGAAGAAGTAATTAATTTGTGGTGGGGGTTTAAAGATAAGTTCAAAAACATACATATTACATGTATGTACATTATATTTTGTAGGGCTATATGTATGCAAAGTTTCCTTCAAATTCCTTGTTCTTATCAGAATATTATATTTAGTTTGGCTATCCTCGTCTTTAATGAAAATAGATTGAAAATACGAAGATGACAGAATACTACAAAATAGATACATGACATGTATGTAAGTGATGCTTGCATTATATTTGTTGGCCAGCATATTTTTGTTCAGTCTCATTCTGTTCTAAACTTTAACTGTAGCAGAGCTCAGCCTTGTACATGTACATGTACAAGAGTCTCAGTGTTTTCCTATATTCACCTAGGTTTTTCTTGGCCTTCTGGAGTGGATGCAGTCTTTCGAGTCATATTTCCCTTTCAAGTCGCCCACTTTCAACAGTGATTCTTATCTCATCCTAGGAGAAAATCAATGACGTGCTTCAATGTACTGACAGTGGTTTCTTGCCAGTGCCCCTAAATGTACATGTGTAGCTGTACATTTATTTCTGTTTTTTATATGTACTAGTATTTGATGGGAAGAGGAATACACAGCTGCTGATGTTTTATAATTGCATAATGAAGTAATGTAAATAGCACTGTGCATGGCAAGCAGATACATGTGTGTTTGTCTCATTGTGCATGTACTTATACAGTATGGTTAAAAGGGCTTTCACTAAACACTCGGGTCGCGTCGTGCTGGAAAACACTCAGGTCACGGCTCGCTGGGTATGGGGCGCCAAGTGTTAACTAAGTTATTTGATCCAAAACTGCACAATTTAGTGTCAAAAGTTCACTCAAAACTTTTTTTCTATATAGAATTCACGAACAGTGAACCATTTCGTTACAAAATGAAATGCAACAGACGATTTTGCAACAAGAACCTCCCACCAATATGAATAAACAGATAGGATTTATAATTATGATCTCTCATTAAGCCTGCTATATTCACTTCGCCCGGGCATTGACTTTGTTTCGTTACAAACACTTTGTGCATAGTAGGATCAGAGGATCAGTTTACCAGAATATGCTTGTGGACGTGGCTATGAGGGTTTTGGTTTTACTGTACACTGACTGTAGATTTTGGATTGAATAACCTAGTTAACACTTGGCGCACCATACCCAGCGAGCCGCGACCCGAGTGTTTAGTAAAAGCCGTTAAAAGTTCTAGAAGATGGTGCTGATTGCATTCATCAATTAAACAACTCATGTGTGAAAGTGGCAAGGAATCTAATCATGTCAGCGATATTGGCCTACCTTGGAGTGACTATCCATTCAACAAACCATGTAGAGAGATTAATAAGGTTGTCTAGATAGATAATGTCCGGTAATTTTATTGGTAATGATTGCTAAAAAGGATGTGGGCAAGGGGTTACATAGGAAATATCAATAGGCCTACATATTATAGTGTATACATGTACATGTACAATGTACTCCAAAGTTCATAGAGTAAGCTCACTTGAGTTGTGGTAATGATGATATTGTTTTAATCTTAAAACATTGATTATACAGATTAATAATAGTAGTAATGATAATGATGATGATGATAACAATAACAACAATAATAATAACAACATAACAACAACAATAATTATAATAATAATAGCAATAATCATGATAATAAAAATGAAAGAAATAGTAATGAGGAAAAAAAATATTAACAATTATAATGATAATATTACTGCAACTGCTACTACTATTACTACTGTACTACTACTATTGATTATATCCCTTTTATGAATATTAATGAGTATTTTAAAGATATGATTGGTAAATTTGAGCTCGCAGTGTTAAAAATAATTTCACTAGCTCTGAATAGTTTTCACTGTTTTTTTCTGGGCAGCACTGCGCATGTTCTATTTACTCATTTCTTCCTGGGCATTACTGCGCATGATTACTGCTCATTGAAAAGGGGTGTTGTGTCTATCTTACTTATATTGTGTCTATGCTATTACCTCACCCTGCTGACTGTGGAGGTAAAATGGACCCCTCAATTCCTTAACTTAATTTAAATTCTCTTCCACATGTTCTATTTCTTGCCAAACCTTCTGTTTGCAAAATACATTTGAATTTTTACTTTTCTTGTTGGACAGTGTCATTAAATTAATATCTTATATGCTGGCAAACCTTATCATTTTTGGAGAAAAAATGCGTGTAGTAGGCCCTCAATGTTCATTGAACGATAAACAGACATAAAATTTCTAGAACTTGAAAAGTCGACAGTGGGTGACAATAACATTCTTTGAAATTTGATAAACCTTACAAAGTTGAGTTGTAGCAAATATTGAGGTTCATAGAGAATCATTCTTGTTGAGTCATCTGGTTTGTACAAAGTTCTACTAACGGCAATTGAATTACAGTGGCTATTTCATCATGACATTTGAAATCTACCATTAGAGAAAATTAGACTCAAAGATAAAGAATAATTGGAAGACTTTATCATAAGGTGTTTTTTTTTTTTTTTGGGGGGGGTGGATCTTAGCACCAGTGTCGTATATTTGACTTGATAATTACTTTAAACTGTGATTCATCACATCATTTAAGATACTGAAACCAATAACTATCGATTTTAAAAGTACCACCGAGATGGCGAGATAATTCAGGCCGAGAGAATGAGAAGATGGGATAAAAAACGACATGACAAATTTTGGACCTCGGCAAGTTGACTCGTTTGAGGACAAGAAGACGAGATGAGGTGTTATTGAAATTTGGCAAGTCGGAATGCGAAGACAATGGAACAAATATTGTCTGCCGAGCAAGAGTCGTCTATTCCGGAGCATATTTCGGAGCGATTGTCGGTGGAGCGGTTATCGGTGGAGCATAATCATGGAACCATTGCATGTAATTCAGCTTTACGATCTTCTATCTACTTTGTAACAGTAAGTTGGGGGTGAAGGGGAGGGTATACGCGCCTGTGTGTTAAGTGCGGTTCCATGATAATTGCTCCCAAGGAAACCTAACACTAAGATTAATTCTTATTCTCATATCATTCTGAACTAAAACCCCTACAGCCCTGACCCTATGTCTATGGAGAAATTAAGAGAGGAGCAATTATTGCAGAAGCAAATGTCGCGTCACCGTATGTGCATGTGTGCTTCCGTAAGTTTGACAGAAGGTCGCTGGATGGGGGGGGGGGGTGGGAATGGTCTGGCCAGGGGAAGCGGAGTGTCCTAAAAGTTGGGGAGCACCAGCAAAAAGGTACACTTATAAAAGCTGAACACAAGAAGAAAAACATACCTTACATTCTATTTAAAACACTTTTAAGGGCAATTTTGACATACCGTAGTATTTTGATCTTTGCAAACTACTTTGCAGTTGACTCAGATTTACTCTGATTACTTTTAATAACTATTTTTGAAGTTATGGTTATGGTATTTGAAGTATTTAGAGTGACCTATAATGATTAAAGCAAGCCCTCAAATTCATTTTCGTGTCATTTCGGCAGAGATATTGTCGGCGAGGCAATTGTCACATGATCTATTGTTGGAGCAGAGTCGAATTATTATTAATTCAGCAGGGCAATTGTCGCGGAACAAATGTATAAATTTCAGAGCATATTTGAGCGGAGCAGGTTCAACGGAGCATATTTCGGTGGAGCAATTGTCGGGGAAGCAAATGTCGGCGGAGCATATGTCGGCGGAGCAAATGTCGGCGGAGCAAATATCGGTGGAGCAATTGCCCCGGAGCAATTGTCGCGGAGCACTTGTCGCACCCCTTTTGAGAATACAATGTCATATTTCGTTTTTTTTTTTTTTGTTTTGTTTTGTTTTGTTTGTATGTGTAGAGTAGATAATTGTCTTCATTTTCTTGTCACCGGTTCAAGTGTCGTGTCTTAGGACTATATTTCGGTGGACAAATTGTCAGCGAGGCAGTTGTCACATGATCAATTGTCGTATTTTCGGAGCATTGTTTGGCGGAGCAAATGTTGGCGGAGCAATTGTTGGCGGAGCAAATGTCGGCGGAGCAAATATCGGTGGAGCAATTGCCCCGGAGCAATTGTCGCGGAGCACTTGTCGCACTTTTCGGAGCAGTTGTCAGAGGAGCATATGTTGGCGGAGCATATGTCATGGAACCGATCCAATGATACCTGGAAGTTAAAGGATGCAGCACTTTGACTGTGAACATGTACACTCTCAGAGAAGTTGGTTAAAAATCATTAGGTTGGTTAAAATATGAACTGACCAACTGTTGCTTTTTAAAAATCCCTCTATGTTTTACATACAAATTTTTTTTAAAACTAACAATTGGTCGATTCATATTTTAACCAGCCTAATGATTTTTCTTAGAGTGTACCTAACTGTTTATTAAACAGAGAATTTTACCTTTTCAAAACTAACCATAGCAGGGTTCTCACTAGAAAAAAATCCACACACGGTTCCCACTCTGCGCCAAGTGTGGAAGTTTCGGAAGTTTTATGGAATAACACCTAAAGTTACATGTGTAGGCAGTATATGCTCTAGTAAAAGGATGAAAAATACTTCTTGGTAAGCAGAAGTTGTCTACTAATGGCTTAAAAGTAAAAATACATTGCAAAAAAGCAAAACAGTCTGTGACATTTATCATTATTGTTAGGAATATATACTCCAATATCTTTTTACCCTTGTTGCCACGCATGGTGCAGCAATTTCACACATGGTTCTTCCTTATCTGAAACCCTTTACGCATGGTATTGGAACCATGGGTGTTATGTACTGGCGAGAACCATGCTAACCATAGCTTTCATCGGGGAAATCATGAGAGGATAACTTCTCTCATATTGTTTGTTTGTAGAAAAAAAAGAGGAATGGGAAGTTAAATGTGATTGATTCTTGTTTGAAGGACTTTATAGTTTGAGGAGGAAGTGAGTTGGAGTAAATATACTGACTGAAATGCAGTGTTGATTGATCGAATAGAGGTCATATGTAGTTGTTGATTTTATATGATATGTGCATGTTTATGTAAATTTCACTGATAAAGAGAAGAAGTCACTGAAAATGTGACAAACACTATCAAATTAAAGTTTATCAAATTTACTGGATTGGAATTATTAATAATGTGATCAATAATCTTTTTTTGAGTAATGTAGATTTCAGGGGGAAAATTCAGATGAAAAAGTGAGATTTAGTTCTTGAATGAGTCCAGAAGAAAACTGTTCAACATTGACATTTCGTGTATGTCAGTTTATATACATGTAGTTATGTTCCAGAGTGTAACTTCAGAGATACTTCTTTCCATTGCTTTGTCCTTAAACACAAGTTTTCTATTCAAAAGTGCTCCATAGAGCTGACTAGATATCGGCACATGAAAGGATGGGTAGAGGACGCAGGGTTGTTTTCATTATTCACCCAGCCCGCTGGAGGTGTTCATCTCAATAATTCTATTGCCCAAAGGAAGAAAACATGTTCTGATGCTTCAGCGGCACAAGATCCAAGAAAGTATATTCATTAATATTCACAAATTCTGATCTGCTAAATAGAAAATATCTCTTCCTTTTCCATTTTGAGAATATATAGGGCCTGCACATGAAAATTTACTTGGTCTAAGCTGCACAGGAATGTGTGTTTAACTTTTTCCTACTGTTTTTGTTTACCAGATATTTTGTTTTGAGTTAAAAGGCTGTGAGTCATAAAAAGCAAGTCTAGTAGTTTTACAGCATTTGAGAGTTCATGTGTAATTCAGGCTACAATGATTTTCACTTGTATGACTACAATAATTAACATGACACAGACCTTTGGAGATACATGTACATTGTACGTATATTAGAGAATTTGCTCTGTTATGTACATGTACATGCATAATAGAAAAGAGAGAAAGAAGAAATACATGTAATGTCAAAATTGCAAGGAAAAGAAGCATGTGAGCCTAATGTTGTAGTGTATGGATTATGACTGTGTAGTTTAATAAGTATGTATACATGTACCGTAGCTTATAATGTGATGTAAATTTGCAGTTGGAAGGTAACTAAACAGGCATAATTAATCACATATGTCCTAGATTTCCAATAGATTTTTTTAAAGGAGAATGCAACCCAGGCATCAGTGTGCTCTTAGTGTATAAAGATGACCACAAAGAGTATACGGTGAAAGTTTGAGCAAAATCGGACAATCTATTCAAGAGTTATGAATTTTGAAAGTTTCAGTAAATCCCTATTATGGGGATCCTTGAGTTGGCAACTTTGCCAGCATCTGTGATGTCATTGTGGACAACTCTCAATTCATTTTGTACATAATTTTTCAAAAAAAAATGATTTATATGAAATTTCAAGTCAGGAATCAACATAATTCTTCCCAAAATGCTTGCAGAATTGATAAAGCCATGTCATACTCAAACAATGAATCAAAAGAATTTTTATTTTTCTTGAAAATAAAGAAAATGTTAAATTCTGTTTACAAAATGAATGGAGAGTTGTCCACTATGACATAACAGATGCTGGCAAAGTTGCCAATTTAAGGATCCCTACAATAAGGATTTACTTAAAATTTCAAAGTTCAAAAACTCTTGAACAGATTGTTCAATTTTCCTCAAGCTTTCACTGCAGTACTCTTCTTGTTCTTCTTCATTCACTGGAAGCACATTGATGTCTGGGTTGCATTATCCTTTAAAGAATAATGTAATTGTATTCAGCTTTGATCCCTTCTGGTGTGAGTGTCATTTATTCTGTTGTCAATTCGATTGTGTTTTCTCACTTGGCATTGCCCATGCATGCATGACATGAAATACAAAATGAGTGTGGTGACATCCGTGTAGAAATGACTTATTCACTGGTAATTATTAGCAGTATTATGGCATTTTCTTTGTTTACTGCATTGTTGTGGCCAATCATGGTGAGGTCAGATTGAAAACATTTCCTGGGAGAAGAACTTTGTATTACGGAAACTTTTGTAAAACATTTGACACCACAACAATGAGTGCATGCTGAGCCATATGAGTTGATAATAATAACAAAAAGTGAAACTTGCGTCGTAACTCATAAAACTAATTTGCTGCATTTGTTCCTTCCTCTCCCCCGCTCTCTTCCCTCTCTCTTTCTCGCTTTCCCTTTCTCCTCTGTTTGTTTTCTTTTTTATTTAACTTTCTACCTTGTATGATTAACATGATTGTCATTATTTTTATACAATAGCACTTTACGCCCACTTCTTTGAATAAATGTTTTTATATGAAATGATGAGATTTATTACTGTGTTATTATACTTACATCATTAATCATCGATATTATTTTCCTGAGTAAATACACTTCAAAACACATGTAATGCAATATTGCTCTAAAACCTATCTCTTCCTTTGATTAAAGGAAGTCACTTACAAAAAAAATATGTTTATTGAAGAAAAGCAAATGGCAATATTTTTCATTCTATTTGCAATGCAGTGAACCAGTGCACGTGATGTACATCTGTATTTTGAAACTGTAAGGGCATTTTTTTATATGGGCAAAAGGTTCCTTCCAAATCATGTGGATTTCTTCCACAAATGCAGGGCATTGTAGTTGATATCCCTCATCTAAAGTGCATGTGTTATTAAGTTAAGTGCTTTGCCAAGCAACTAAATGTCACTCTCTGGTACAAGTCTTTCAATTTGGATTAGATTAAATCCTCTTTCAAAGATCCTGCAGGGAATAAGATTATTCCTAAAAGTTCCTGTCTGATGGGCTTTTTCTCTCCATGGGACTAATACTGACTGATAGTGTCTTTTAAGAATTTATAAGAGATTTTGGGTTCCTTTTCTTGGTTATGTTTTGGGTTTCCTTTCTTGGTTTATCAAAATTTTATCCCATTGAATAATAAGCCTGAGATAACTCTGGCTAGGGTCAATGGAAAATGTGTGTTATACTGAAATCAAATCGTGCTCAATAGGTTGAATGTATTGAGACATTTTATAATGCTTCCTTAGTTAATGATGAACACCTGAAGGCAAACAATTTATGAATGCTCATGTTTAGTAAGGAGTTTAATGTGTCATTTGCAATGTGTCTGTTCTATGTACATGTACATGTATGTAAAGATACAACATTTCTAGCTACATTTCTTGCTTACCTTTCTTATATCAAAATTTTGTTTTTTCCCCTTTTCATTTTCAAGAAGAGAAAGACTCGGATAAGAATCCTGTTATAGAACAGATCAAACAGGAAAGAACAGCTAAAGATAATCAAATACTTGTATTCGTGCTCTGGCTGCACTTAGTTAAAATTCATGTCCTTCTATTCTTGTATGATCTCTGCAGATAAGCCCAAGAGTAAGGTCCATGGAGGCATTACCAATGGATTGTTTCAAGGTGTCATCTATGATGAAGATGATGAATATCATATAGAGCAAGCTAAGTACCATCTTGATGAATCCAGCCTCCAAGATAGAGATGCTCATTCAATCATCTACAAAGCTTCTGATGTAACCCTTCCTGAGCATGGAGGGTGTGGCCTTAACGATCGTGTCTCCAACTGGATGAACAAAATTCAAAACTCAAGGGACAGCAACAGGGAGAAAAGGGTACGGATCTTACTTTTCTTTCTGGTTATAAATAAGAATTTTAGTTTACTATTATAATAAGTTCCATTGAAGGACATAGAATGTTGATGCTTCTTGTCTTTGTAGAAAGTTTGTAGCAGGAGAGAGAATAGATGGTATATCCCTGTGAGAGCCATTTTTAGATGGAACACCCTAATGGTGTTCCATCCTGTAAAGAGAAAGTAAATGTAGGAAAGGGATAGATGCTTAACCCATTTGTGACAGGAATTATTTAAAGCCTAATTTGATCAGTTTTCATTCTTCAAATCGGCAACACCAACATTTTTATTTTATTGCTACATTTTTCTTATATAACGTCATGTATCTGAAATGAATATAAATTGACAGAAATTATGATGAGAAGTCAAAAAGTTGCCAATTTGCAGGGGAAAATGGTGATTCTAAACTTTCTATCACATTGCCAATTTAAGGATTGGGCACAGTTTGTGTGGAATTTTTTGCTCTTTCTGCTCATATATTTGGTATTATTTTTAGGGCTCTGCATCAGAAGTTATTAGGTCAAACCACAAAATGTGGACCTCTGTCACGAATGGGTTAATACAACATTCTTTATTAAAAGTGTATCAGTATTGTATTTGATAGTAAATTAATTTTATTTTCATCTTGATGAAGTTTTCTTCTTTGTACTATCCTTGATTCCTGCAAGTTTGCTTTCTTTACCCATCTACAGGAAGCCAACATTGACTGGCAAAAGGTCGCTCATGGTGCCTCGGAGAACAAATACACAGCACCCAGGAGGACCAGACGTGCCCCATTCAACAGTGAAAATACAGCATGTAGTTTGTACCTCCAGGCTGATCACACCTACACAGCCCATTACTCTTTTGATGTGTCTGAAGTCATCCTTAATCTCAACAACCATGTAAATGCAATCAATGCTATCTACATGGGCACAGAGTTTGCACAACCAAACTATCCAACTATCAGGGACATCAATTTCTTTATCAAGAGAATCAGGGTATGTCCAATCTCTCGCTTTCCCTCCTCTCCCTCTCTCTCTCTCTCCCTCTCTCTCTCTCTCTCTCTATCTCTGTCTGAAATATGAAGATTGTTTGGCTGTTGACTTTTGAAGAATACCCGACAGACGGTATTACATGTTATACACTTCAGGATTGAAATAATTCGAATAAAGAGTTTCAGAGCTTAAAAACATAGATGAACTGACAAATGATAGTAATTTTGTAGCTACAGGACATCCCCTTTGCTTTTTGTTTTCCTCCAAAGTTTGTGAAATGAATTAAAAGGGAAAGTGAAGTTCCAGAAAAGGTTATAAAAAAAGATAGAAAAGACAATTTGTGAGCTATGCCATTTTAGAAGAGCATCATAGAAGAAATGTTCTCTTTAAAGAATTTCTGTCCTCTAATGCCCTCATATTTATACCACCGTTAAACAAAGTTTGGATTTATAGGAATTAGGGTATGAGCGGGCAGTCGGTCGGTTGGTCCATTGCAAATCTTATGGATCAGACTACTTCCTCAGTCTTTGAGCAATGCTCTTGTAATTTGGCATGCACATTCATCTTTGACTGAACATGTGCTAGACCTATTTTTTTATGCGTTGGAAACTGTGTTGCCATTGTAACAGCATATTATGGCAATAAATCAGGGAAATATTGTGGATTGAACTACTTCCTCATTTTTCAAGGAATGCCTAGGAAATATAGCGCACACACATTGGGAAGGGGGTATCAGTCACCTTCAGTGATGGGCCTGTTTCAAAATTGGTATTAAACCATCATGCTTAATTTTGGAACTTGTTTTTAAACAATGTTTTCTCATTTTTTATTGATGATTCATATCTCCTCTTTCATAAAGTATAAGTTTCCATCCAATTTTTAAACGTTTTCTTGAATTTTTCGCTAATTTTATAACGCGATGCAAATTTGAAGGCATGTCTTACGAAATTCTTTCTCTGAAATTAAATGATCCTAGGTAACACTTAATATCTTTGTTTTGAAACCCTATGTTTATAAATATTAACATATGTATCATTCATCCTTTTCATACATTAACTGGAATCATATATGTAGAAATGTACGATTCCTGCAATTTTAGAAAAAGTAACTCAAAATTTTGCATCCGACATGCAAAAAATTTCCACGAAGTTTTCCCTCAGAAAAACCATTGACGATTTTAGTGATTTTTCCCAGCCAGGTATCAATGAATTGATTGTAGTCTTAGAATGAATGATGATTTTGAAAATTTACCTGCACCTAAGCAGGAAAAAATAAGGATAACATATTTTCCGTCCGACATGAAAAGTGGCATGTCGGACGAAAGCTATTGAGATAGCAATTTCATTACCAGTTGCATAACTACAGAGGGGGCACAAGGGCCCTCCCCCCAATCGGCTGGCAAAAAAAAAAAGAAAGAAAGGGAGAAAAGAAAGGAGAAGGATAGAGGAAAGGAAGGGGAAAGTAAGGAAAAGGAAAAACGGTACATCGGGAAGCTCTCCCTCGCTTCGCTCACAAGCATTTGAGTAACTTGACCTTTGCCGGTGCTAATTACTACTCTTGAATCTTGTGTCTCAGTCTATAGGCTGCTATTGTTGCACATAGAATGTTA
This sequence comes from Echinometra lucunter, assembly GCA_029962745.1. Classification (NCBI taxonomy): domain Eukaryota; kingdom Metazoa; phylum Echinodermata; class Echinoidea; order Camarodonta; family Echinometridae; genus Echinometra; species Echinometra lucunter. The sequence goes on from CM057151.1 coordinate 56,320,537, forward strand.
GTTATGTAACCACATCTGGATTTCACTCCAAGAAGTTTACCTTTTAAGGGCCCTTTCAGTAGATGGCCTCGACAAAAAACTAAAATTCCCATCTGTTTTTTCGCTAGCTTGCTACTCCCACTAGTATAAATTTAGACTAGATGATTTTGGGCATGGCAATCATTTTCAGTAGCGATAAGGCAAAGTATCATTATATTCTGGCAGCAAGGAGGTTCACATATTTACAAAAACATCTAGTGTATTTGCTTACGAATTCATATTATACGGTATTTGTTTTGGGGGGGAGGGGGTGGATGGGCGTCGCTGATCCTCGCGACTTGTAAAAACAGAAGAGGAACCGTACCTAAAGGGATTCATATTCAGAAAATAGGGGATCGAATAGATTATTTTAGATATATTTCAATGACGAAATAACAATTGTGCAATGAAAAAAGGAGCATATTTATTTACTCGCTCTCTGCGCTCGCTCGTTCAATAATTGTTAAGTGTTTTTTTAAAAGCAAACAAATTGGGCGAGTGATGTCAACAAATAAATAATTTTGATGTTTCATGTAGGGCTTAACCGATATTCGCATCGGAGATCGGTAACTGCCGATTCTTGGCCGCATCGGCTAAACGTCGGAATCGGTAAATATTTTGATGGTGAGCCGATGCGGAACTGATGCAAGCAGCAGATGTTTGGCGGTTACAGTCACACTTAGACCCTTGTTTTGCATTGCGGCGTAGCAGACAGGATTAAATTTTTGACATTGTATTACTCATCTCTACTTTAGCCGCGCTCTGCGCTGCATCGGTATCGGAATCGGAATTGGGCCGATGCGGATGTAAAAACATCGGGGATCTGATCGGCAGCAAATTTCCATATCGGGTAAGCCTTAGTTGCATGTGCTCACAATGTAATTTACTAAAATGGGTTAACGTGTGATTCCTCGCTCGTTTCGCTCGCTCGTAATGTTAAAGACCGGCAGGGACATGCTAAAACAGTCACTGGCAGCGAGGGGACTGGATATAATGTAGGCCTAAAGTGGTCCGATAGTGTGTTTTGATGACACAATACGGTAGCAATTCTTTTATTGTAAATATAGCTATAATTTTCCGCTCGCTGGCTTTGCTCGCTCACAAAATTTAAAAACGGGATGGTATCTAGCAAGATGCATCAATTTTCCAAAATTTTTAAAATACTTCACATACCTAAAGACACCTTGGTTCAAAATTACTGTTGTTATTATTAACATGATAGAAATAACGACACACACAAAACAAACTTTTCCAACGGGTGCCATGGCTGTATGCAGCAGGGGGGCAGGGTGGAGGTTGGCCCCAAATATTTTGAATATTTCACTTTTTATGCCTCCGCCCACCGTAGGTGGTTGCCGGAGGCATTATGTTTTCGGGTCGTCAGTCCATCCGTTCGTCCCGTTTTCGTTCTCGCGATAACTTAAGAACTTTTGACAGATCAACTTCAAACTTGGCTCATGTATGCACATGGAAGGGACAATGATCTGATTAGATTTTGGGGTCACAAGGTCAAAGGTCAAAGGTCATAGAGGTAATAATACACATAAAAATGGCTCGTTTTCACAATAACTTAACCATTTGACAGATTGGCTTCAAACTTGGCTCATGTATGCACATGGAAGGATGTATGCACATGGAAGGGACAATGATCTGATTAGATTTTGGGGTCACAAGGTCAAAGGTCAAATGTCATAGAGGTCATTATGTACATAGAAATGGTTCGTTTTCACCATAACTCAACAACCATTTGACTGATCAACCTTAAACTTGGCGCAGGTATGCATATGGGGGGGGGGGGGACAATGATCTGATTAGATTTTGGGGTCTCAAGGTCAAAGGTCAAAGGTCATAGAGGTCATTATGTACATAGAAATGGTTCGATATTGTGATAACTCAGTAACCATTTGACAGTTCAACAAACTTGGCTCATGTATGCATATGGAAAGGGCAATGCTCTCATTAGATTTGAGGTCACAAGGTCAAAGGTCAAGGTCAAAGATGTCATTGTATAAATGAAAATAAATCAACAAATGTCATTTATTTCTGATTTGTTAATGGCGGAGGCATAAAGTTCGACCACGCGTGGTCGAAGGTTCATCTAGTTTAAACTGAAAATTGTCTGAAAAATGAAACAAAAATGTGTACCAGATCCTTCATTTTCAATATTTAAAAATGCAAAAGCGCCCTCGTGACCAGCTTGGTCGCTTCGTTCCCTCGCTTTTGAATTTCTTCAAAAAATTTACGCGTTCCCCCCCCCCCCCCCCCCCCCCACCCCATGGAACGCCACTGTTCATTACTGAGAAATAATGAATCTTACAAAAATTGTACTGACCGGCTAAGAGCATTTTGACTGTGTACTTTCCTAATCATGTCGGACAGAACCTAGCATGTCGCATGGAATTTCATCAATGTTCCTATGGTAACAAAGTTACAAATAGATATCAGATCTTTTTAAATATAAACATTAGTACCCATGATGACCTTTCTACACAAGGCAAGGAATTAATGATTTTGACAAATTGCCAAAAAAGTAACATTTTCATTCCGTCCAACATGATGTGTTTTTGAATAGTTCCTGCTACCATGACAACAATCTCTGAATAAAGATTTTTTTGAGAATTTAATGTTTGATTGTTCTTTTGTTTATTTGACTGTGAATTGCTCACTTATCACTTAAACTTTTGATAGAATAGTAACTTGAATAAAAAAAGTCAAGGATCCTCATTTCTATCGGTTTCGTCCAACATGGTCAGTTTTTGCCCTTTTACACAAATTTTTAAAAGATACTTAGGAAGTTACTTATACATGATGGAAGTCATGTAAGCTCTCCATGTCCCTGTACAGAAATCTAAAGAAAACTACCTCTGTAACAAAAATGACAGCTTCTTTTGCTATCAAATTCCGTCCGACATGATTACGACAATTTTGAAACAGGCCCTGATATGTCCAGTTGAAATATGACAAGCAATACCTAAACTGCTTGGACAGAACTTTCATTCTACATGTGTGTATAGTCCCATAATACACTTTTCTGCTTGCTGGTCATGTGACTTTTAATGAGACTGGGTCAATATCTTCTCATTTTGATGTGTCCAAAATCACACAGTATACCCCCATTCTTCTTTATCAACTGTTCTCCTATAGGTTAATGGCACTGCACAACAGCAAGATAGTTCCAATCCTTTCCGGTTTTCTAATCTTGGTGTTGAGAAGTTTTTGGAACTGAACTCTCTGCAGAACCATGATGAGTATTGTCTAGCCTATGTGTTTGCTGACAGAGACTTCAATGATGGTGTCCTAGGTCTGGCTTGGGTTGGTTCTACTGGAAGTAAGTTTGAAAAAAAAAAAGTCATCTTTCTTCAGAAGTCTTGCTACCATTTCACAAATTGTTCCACCTTTTTTTTTCTGTTTTTGTTTTTTCCTTCATTATATTTATTTGGATGGATGGAGTTAATATTCAAACAGGTCCACAAAGGAGCAGGTAATGAAAATGTGATGTGATAAATACAATAAAAGGCCAAACAACTTACTAACCATTGCATTACCAAACTTATGAAAAGTTGTCCTGAAGCAGTATTTGTCTTTCCTCCAGAATAGGAGAGAGATTTAGGCATGATGATATATGGCAGCAGGGTTGGCACTGTTGTTAGAACATTTTTGGAAATTACCCTTATTTCAAAAGTGAATTTCCAAATGACATGACACTAATATTCACTGGTATATGAAAATTAGGGATAAGTATTAGTGTTGGTATTCAGGATTATAAGGGATTAGTTTTAGGGATAATATCGAAGAAAATGCAGGTCAAAGTCACCAAGGTCAGTTGTGGTAGAAGAGCTTAAACCGTTAATAATTTTTTTTTAAATTTGGAACTTTCCTCCCAAATATTACCTAATCTTCTAACTTTGGCTCAAGATTCACGGAATACCAAATGTGTTTAAGGGTAACATTCAGGTCACGGGTCATATGTTAAAAGTCCCCTGAGATCATTTGAGTCTGGTGTCAGTTTTTTGTCAGGAAAGTGGATCGGAATCTTGAAAGAAAATTCTCATGTCAAACATAAATATCTAAAACTTGTCTTTGTCTTCCCCTCATCCATTCTCTCTCTCTCTCTCTCTCTCTCTCTCTCTCTCTCTCTCTCCCTCTCTCTCCCCATCCCTTCCCCTATCCCTCCCTTCCTCTCTCCATCCATCTCTCTTCTCTCTCTTTTTATTATTAAGGTACATCTGGTGGTATCTGTGAGAAGAATGATGTATTCTCCGGTGTGGCTCAGAGTCTGAATACCGGTGTTGTAACTATCCAGAATTATGGTTCCACAGTAGCTAGCAAAGTCTCCCACATCACATTCGCCCATGAGCTCGGTCACAACTTTGGCTCTCCTGTAAGCATATAGTGTGATAGAAATGTAACTTGTGTTTTATATCACCCATTTGTGACAGAGGTCCACATTTTGTGGTTTGGCCTAATATCTTTTGATGCAAAGCCCTAAAAATCATACCAAATACATGAGTAGAAAGAGCAAAAAATTCTACACAAATTGTGCCCACTTTGGTTGCGTCAGTATTCGTTGATTGATGCTGAAAATTTTTTAAAGGAAAATAAGCATTAAAATCCTTAAATTGGCAATGTGATAGAAAGTTTAAAATCACCGTTTTCCCCTGCAAATTGGCAGCTTTTTGAGTTCTCATCGTAATTTCTGTCAATTTATATTTATTTCAGATACATGATGTTTTATAAGAAAAATGTAGCAATAAAATAAAAATGTTGGTGTTGCCAATTTGAAGAATAAAATTAAGCTTTAAATAATTCCTGTCACGAATTAGGTTTAGCAAATATATTGTATTACAAAAGAAGAGATATCTTTGTTTGTACAAAGCAACATGAATTATAGAAAAAAAAGTCAAACTGTTTTATAGCATAATGACAAAGCTTTGATCTGTCCTTTTAATGATACAAATTACATGAAAGTAGACAATATGTATAGTGGGAAAAGATGGGAAAAATGTCCCTGTTATGGCTTAAAAATGCTTTTAAAAAGGTATTTGGTGTCACCTGGAACTGGGAGGGGAAAAACAAACTTAATCACTGTGACCCTCAGGTCTCTCCTCCCCATGTCACTGATTGGGATTTGCAGGTGTACCACTACACTAGGCGCTTTCACACCTACCCGATCAGGAAAAATACCCGTAAATTACGAGAACTTGTTAAGGCCCCAAAATACCCGTTAATTGTTCTGTGCTTTCACACCTACCCGAAGCCAGACCTCTTCGGGGTAAGTTCTCGAAGTTAAGAGCATGCGCAGAACTATTTATTTCGCAGGAGGAGGAGGCCACTGCCGTGTACACCTCCTCCTCCCTCCACATCGCTATCAGCGATGATCAGAGGATGACATACTACCGTATCGATATATCAGAATAAATCATAAATAAAAACACGAAAGGGGAACAGAACTTTACAAAAACAACGACGTAGCTAGAAATAGACAATACAAATCTCAAATCCAGAATGTACGGTACACAAACGATAACGACGTCCAATACGTACACGGTACACACAGTACAGTACACGCTTCGTGCGCGAGTGCTTGATGGAATAGAAGTTCTCGTAATTTGCTTTCACATTACAAAAATCCCCGCGACCTTGGAGAAAGTACTCGTAATTTTGAGAAAGTACCTACTAATTTACGGGTATTTTCTTACGGGGATATTACGCGTAATTTGGTTTCACACTGGCAAAATACCTGGTATTTTCTGATCGGGGTAGAATACCCGATCTGAAAATACCAGGTATTTTTCCTGATCGGGTAGGTGTGAAAGCGCCTACTGGGGTTTCCCCCCTTCTCTCGTTTGAAAAGTGCAGTTGGTTCTTAATGTGCAAATGAGATGACTATGGCTATGGGAATCTAAGAATGCAATAGTCAGTGGGTTGATATACTGAATGAATATCATTAAATTGACAGCATGACTATCCTGACCGATGCCGTCCAGGTGATAATCCCAGCACACGAGGCAGTGGTAATTACATCATGTATGCTAGCGCTACCTCTGGGGATAAACCATTCAATGATGAGTTCTCAGAATGCAGTATTGGCAACATGACTGTTGTCATTAGAGAAAATGGAGGATGTTTTCAACGTAAGTTATTTTTCTTATATTTCGTGAAATATTTCAAAATTAAGCTTCAAGTTGCCAATTGATTCTTGATTATCATTAGGTATCCATTTTGTATTTGAGTCCTTATAAGTTAATAAATCTTTGAACTTCATCATTGTGGTATTGACTATGATGTAAAGACTTCTTGAAGTCCTTTCTTACATGGTAGTACATATAAATGGACAATGCACTTGCGCTTGGCTGTAGGTGAATTATCTGCAGTGCTGTTTCCTGTTTCATTATAATCTCATATATGTGCATTATGGCTTTGAGATAAGCAGTCAAAGTGCAGTTGTTGATGAAATCTTTTCTTTCTTTTTTTTTGTATGATGAACAATGACCTTATTCAGAGAGTGTAAAATTCTTTTTGTATAGTAAACTATGTACTCCTTATATCTTGTTTCAGAGCATTTACAGGTTATAAATTAATTTTTTCCCCTTATGTAGCAATCAGTCTGTACATATTTGAGTAAATGTTTTCTAACTTTTTATCTTGAACATACTTCCTCATATAATCTTAACCCATTGAGCACGACATGATTTCAGAATAACTTGCATTTTCCAAAGACCCTTGCCCAAGTTATTTAAGGTTTATTGTTCAACGGGGTACTACATCTGCAAGCTTCTGGTCATTATTCATTGGGATGAATAGACATGTGATTTATGAATGTTTATATTTTTATTAAAATATATATATCAACCATCATTCCAGTCATTAGTAATTTGACTGCACATTGAAAAAAAAGAGTGATTGTTACATGTATGTTGACCATCTTTTCCTCTTCTGAGTTTAATATTCATAGTAATGCACATCATAATTGTAATAATACTGGTTTCTTGTAATGCACTTTAACAGTAAGGGCTGACCAAAGCGCTTACAGTATTACCCTGGGGGGTGTTTCATAAAGCTGTTTGTAAGTTACACACGACTGGTGATATGTTCTTGTGCTACAAGTGAATGACTGAGAATCTGATTAGCACCCAGGAACATGTTCCAGTCGTGCGTAAAGTCGTGTGTAACTTACGAACAGCTTTATGAAACACCCCCCTGGTCATTGGATTCAAATATACAATTCCACACATTACTGTGTACATTTTTCACTCCCAGAGGAGTCCATTTTACAGGTGCGGACATGCTAATCCAATTACACTAATTTGCACATTCTACTGGGTACCCAATTAGCACCTGGGTGAGAGTGGCAGTTTTTGGCAAACATCGATTTATGTCTTGCAAAAGATGTTAGTGCTGGACTGGGATTTGAATCCCATGATTAGGAGTCAAGTGAATGAAGAACTATCACCTCCATATCACATCATAACCTGTAGTATCCTCATTGCAGATGGGAAGAAAGAGACTAATTAATATATGTAATCTTTTTGTTTCTTTCTTTATTAACATAGCAACAGTGCCATAATTATAATTGTGGATGGACATACAATTAAACTAGAGAGTGGCATACTGTTAAGCCATTTTTATCTATCTAAACACATTCTTTGTTCATTTATTGAATTGTAGCAAGCAACATTCCAATCTGTGGCAACCTGATTGTAGATGGAGAAGAA
>CM057151.1:56328769-56544004 GCA_029962745.1 Echinometra lucunter
CTTGTCCGAAATTTCTCATAATCAACTCATATGATAGAAATGAAGGGACAGAGAAGACATTTTTACTGGCATCATTTATTTATGAATCAAGTTAATCCATTTTCTATTAGAAGTAGGTAATTATATACTATTGTTGTTAGATAAGAGACTTCAGGAGTCAACATGTTTTTTTCCCTTTCTTCATTCATACAGGTGATACTTGCATGTCCAGTCGTAACATCGATGTGATGCAGCAGCATGTGGAAATGTATGGTAAGGAAGCAGAGAGCGGTAGCGAAGTAGTGAAGGTCCTCTATCAGATGCCTGGAGCTCCATGCAATAACTACCAAGGCTATTGTGATGTCTTCTACAAGTGTCGTAATGTGGATTCTAATGGACCCCTCTCCAGGCTTACCAATGCTATCCTTAACCCTGAACTCTATTCCAACATTGCTGCATGGATTCAGGTAGGTCTTTGTGCTTCAAACGGTTCATCTGGGCAGGCATGACAAACATTACGCAGCATAAGAACCCATTCAAAAGTGAAGACTGCAAGTATTGAAAAGGCAGTGTACAGTTTTAAGCAAGATCACAGATGTTATACAATATTTTTTAATCAATTTCCTTTCATTTGAAACAAATGTCATCAGTTTTCTGAAAGTACCTGTGAAAGCTAAGTTAGAACAATATGTAAATGTAGGTCAGGGTTATGTTTTTTGCCAGACAACCTGGGTTTGGTTTCGTTTTTCCATTTTGAAGGCACTGTTTTTTAGGGGTTGCCCCCACTCAAAGAATTATGATTTGCTATTGTAGAAAAAGATGTTCTGTATGAGGTATCTATGAAAAAGCAGTTATTAAACAAGATGAATGAATCCTGAATCATGCACCATAAATGCGCATTTCAACTCCCAAGAAGGCCTTGCAGCTGTTGCCAATACTGTCATTACTTTAATAGACTATTATATTCGCTTAGGGTCCTCTTTTTTTTCTTGGTCTGTTTATGTGAAGTATGCAAATTTTCCTTTTCCCTGAAAGCACATGTAGGAATGTGATGTCATGAACTGTATTTGAATGGAATAAACTTCTCCCAGAGACAATCTCCCATTTTTCCATTCCTACTTTTATGCGTGCACTCTCAATAAATCCATCAATATCTGAAATGTGAACCACTCTCTCCAACGAACCTCAAGTGAAAACTCTCATCAGAGTGTTTCAGAGGGAAATCTACCAAGTACCAAGATGTGATGATGTAATTCTCTCTCTTTCTCTGTTCTATTCTGTACAGGCCAACTGGTGGGCAGCCGTGTTGATTGTACTTGGAGTGATCATCTTCATGGGTCTCTTCATTAAGTGTTGCAGTGTCCACACTCCTAGCAGTAACCCTAACCTACCCAAGGCTCGTAAGGTATCCGTCCCTGGCACACTAAGACGGCGTCCACAGGGGGGTCGAGGCGGCCAGTCCATGGAAATGGCATAACAAATCTGCAATACAGAACCACTTTTCTTAATAGTCAAGAATTCTACTCACAAAATATATTTTGTCGTTTGTGTGTAAGTTTTAGGTTTCTTATCAGAGGCAAGCCATTTACATGGGCTCAGGAATTGATATTTTGATCATAACATTTGATAGCACAAGTTGAGAGTAAATCATGGAATTATTTGGGATGGATGTGAAATTATTTTTATTTTAGTAATTAATTTGCTTCAGTAGGACAAATTTATGTGGTATTTTCTTTCAGAGAAAAGCTGTTTGACATATCCTTTCAATGGTGCATTAATAAATTCTAGGGTAAAGCCCAAGAATATTCTACATCAAACCCATTGAAAACATACAAGGTTTGTTATTAAAACCTGCATCAGTGCTTTAAGTGATTTGAAAGTTTGTGAATTGCCAGTGATGATTTGTTTTGAAGATTGAAATGGCTGACTCTTTGTTTTACACAGTATGTAAAAATAATTTTTCACTTATTTTGCTACATAAGCCTAAGGGTTACACTTCTTCAAGTTGAAAAACCATTAGCGAAATGTCTGGATATACTTCAGAGTTCGTGAAATCCAATATATTTACTGTTCTAGATGAGTCAACAAATATTTTAATGATATATTTTATGTTATTTTATATAAAAAAGTCTCACTTCTAGGGTGGAGTTTGGTATATGTTTTCAAAGGCTTGCAGTTACATTGGGACATTCCTCATTTCCTTTTTTCTTTTTTTTTTTTTTTTAGATGACTTAGTATTCATACTTCATTTAACAATTCTTCTCTTTCTCCTAGAATTCATGACACTCTCTTGATAAACCAAGACAATAAAATTAAATGTAGTGGATTTCCTTATTGCAATTGCACATGGATCAGTTTTAAGGTGTTAATATAGTATTGTAAGAAAGTGTCTTGGAAGAAACTCACAAGCAGAAATTGTTGAGCATGAAGTCTGAAACCAAATGAAATAGGATGGAAAATACAAGTGTATCAGTTTTTGATATGCCTTATCACTCTTCATGTTTGTTTGAATGTAAGATTAAATGTTTTGTATATTTAGCCTCAACATGTATTTCAGAAATAGTTGAACTAGCCTTGAGATGATTTATGTCGAGATAGAAATCACCTCTTGTATATTGTTGCATCTTTTCAATATGTTCATGAATAGTGAACATTCCTACAAAACAACTTAGTCATCATGCATGAGTTTTTATTTGCAGATGATTGGGGATCAAATCATGAAATGAAATTAATGGGTTTGGATTGTAAAATTAAATGCCCAGGTCTTGAACCTTGACAAGATAATCCCTTAAGCAGCTCTTTCCAAACTAAACTGGATTGGATGTGCTGTGACAGCAGGTGATGGTGCAGACAACTATGTAGAATTTTATTTACACTAAAAACACTGATGTGCAGGAGGAAAACAAGGTTTACAGCATCCTGGAGCCTGGAGGAGGTTCCAACCCTCTGATGATAGGAAGGGCAGCCTCCTGGAAAGCTGCAACTGTTTAGGCAGTAACTGTCATGGCTGTTAGATGGTTCCAGATGCGAGTTGTCCAATCAAGGATAAAATGAGAATTTGTATGCATCAGTCGTTGCTTCAGGGACAGAGAGTTTGAGTATATGATCTCTTCTGCTGAAAGATGCTGTTTAATATTTGCTAGTCATTTGTCATCCCATGTGGATAACTCCTGCTTGATGTATGTCAAAGCTAACGTTGCTGATAATTGTCTTGAGGAGACTATTGCCTACATGGTAGCTCATTTGTATGGCATGTACCGGTATGAGTATTCCAAAATTTTTGTTTCTTTGAATATGTACATTGCAATGATTTTACATCATCTTTAATGAATTTGAAATACTTTGGTTATATTATCTTAATATGTATGTCTGTTAAGTGTAATCAATTGTATAGTATAAGATGAATTGTAGACATGTACAGCATAGTATTTTTCAGTTTTTATGCTTGTTTGTAGGATGTATGAGAAAGCAACTTGTATATTATAGAAAATATAGACTTTTATAAGATTACTGGTATCTGGAGCTTTCAAATAGTCATCTGCATTGTAATTTTCTTTTCATTCTTCATGTCAGTGTTATTCAAGTTATTAACAAGCTCATTTACCAATGAATATGATCATCATGGTGATTTTGTACAAGCATTTTGATGGAAGTTATTACTTTTATTAAGAAAATTTTGACTGCTTTCTTAGTGTTTCATGAGAGCATGAATTTGATATATTTTGTTTTGAACCAAGAAAGCAGTATAGTTTTTGTAATAAAGCTCCTTTCCAGCAAGCTTTTAATATAACAGTTTCCTCATGAGAATTACTGAGTAATACCACCAGAAAAAAAAGGAGGAGGATATTCTGTTGGAAAAGTTTAAAATTTTGATCCAAATGCATGAGTTTAAGGTAAAAATATTTTTTTGCAAATTTTCAGCTGAATACTTCAGCCTTCCACAGGGATATGACCCTTCCGGCAGAGGTCCAAAGGGTCATAACCCCAAGGAAAGCTGAAGTATTCAGCTGAAAATTTGCAGGTAAATATTTTACCTTAATTTCATGCATTTGGATCAAAAGTTTAACTTTTCACATTATTATACTAATGCAGTTTAACTTTCACTAGAGCTTGTTCTATATTTGCTTGCTGTCAATATGTTCTAGTTATCTGGCAATACATAGCATGGTGGTTATGTTACTGACTAGTGAGCTATAGATAAAGTTTAAAATGTTGAAATCATGCTTATCCTGATTGTTCAATTGATTAGCAGAGTGACTGTAGTGTCTTGAACACTGGGAAAACAATAACATGTCTCTCTTGTTTTGATATGTATATTTTCTTTCATCGGAGAATCAACTCATTATATACATTGAAACTTTTTTTTTTCAATTATTATCATTATTTATCACGGAACACCCCTATTCAGCAAAAAAGCTGTTTTTGGTAGGGGTTCATTTTTTTGTGTGTGTATTTGCAATTTTTGTTTTGTATTGTACATTATAAATCACTATTTCACTAAACATTAGAATAGGGGGGGGGGGGGTGGCTAGATATTTTTTACTATCATAACCAACTGATATGAGTTGTTTTTGTAAAGTTTATTGACTTCTTGTCAGATACATCCCTTTGTTGCATGTGGATATTGAGGCTGACACTTGCATGTCGAGATATGTGTCTCTGTATGAGATACTATGCTCAATATATTCATAATTATTAGAATTATTAGAATAATTATTGTATGATGGAATTTGTTATATTGCAATCTCATTGATTGAACCATGGATCTGTCACCATAAAACACAGTCATCTTCTGTAGTATCACAAAGAGTGCTTTAAAATCAGGGGTTCAGCATGTCGGGGCATTTGTGAACAGAGTTCAAGTATTGCCAGTACCCTGGGGCGCGTTTCATGAAACCAACTCCATGACATGTCAACGATCTACCGAGATGTCATGGACCTGACAAAGTGTTTCATGAAAGCCTGACATCTCACAAATTCAAGATATCGATATTATATATAGCCTTGATCATAATCCACTGGAATTATCATCAATTATTCAAACACCAAGACTCAACTTTTCTCTAATTGTTCGAAAAGTATAGAAAATATCAGTGGGATTTGAAATAAATAATACAAACATTGCATTTACGTCAAAAGTACCTTGATTGTGACATCTAAGAATTTCTAAAATTAATAAACAAAAAACTGCGGTTGCGCTTTGCGAATTTGGATTTACAATTAAGAGGATACCGTAATTGACGAGTTATTGAAAACAGACCCAAATTTTGTTTTAATTTTTGAAAAATGCTGAATTGGAATATTATGCGATCCAAATTTTTAAACATTCATTTACGAATACATTTTACACGATTTTAATAATTATCGTACTTGCAAAAGAGGAAAATATGGGGAAAGTTCATACGTGTTGAATTGTCATCGTTCTTACGGGCCTGTGAATACAGACTGCTCCGTTTTCTATGGGAGACTGATGGGAGGATAATCAATATTAATCTTAATTATGCGTTTGAGCCTAGGGTTAGAACGTCGCTATAACATTTTTTATTTTTTATATCAACATTAGTAATAAATGTTTAGGGAATGAGAGTCTAGAACTCAAGAACTATATGTATTCAAGAAATTAACATTCCTTATTTTACACTGCCCGCGAGCTGCCCATAGCCGACGAAAAGGGGACTTGTGATGGTGTGCTAAAAAGATATGACACGTTTGGAGGAGCGACAAGTCATTTGTCAGGGAAGTTGTCGCTGGTCTTGGCAAAGACGCCTTTGTGAAACACTTTAGCGGACAAGATGACCGACAACGCCGAGATGTCGCTGATCTTGTAGTTATGACGGTTTCATGAAACGTGCCCCTGCTTGATAGAGTTCAGATGGATCCAAATCAATGAAAAGTCCTTTTTATCAACAGCAAAGTAATGATAGCCCATTTTCATTGTAAGAGTTCAGATTAATATCAAACTCAGTTGGGTTGAGATTATTTTTTTTGTCATACAGTTATTCACTATAGGAAGAGGCCCAGAGTATATGATACATTATCTTAGTGCTTGCAGTTGGGGACATATCCTGATGTACTAGATAATTGAAATGTCACAAGGCTCTTTAGATATGCACTAGCTTTTCGTTGTATGGGGGTTTTTGGCACATGCAGCTGAATGAAGCAACAAAGGAACTACACTGTATTCCCTACTGTGTGGTTTATAAGATTTTTAAAAAAGTGCATTAGTGTTAACAAAAAAAAAATTGAAAGTGATTACAGGTTCCTATATGAAACAAGCCTATAGAGAGTTTGGCTGTGTTTTGTGGTGACTGTTATAACATATAATTTTAGAGTATGTCAGTGAGGTTTCTGTCAGCCATTATGAACTGATCAAGGTGATATTGAAATATGTGCCTTGTATGATGAATTATTTGTAAATTCTGTCTACTGCATTATCTTCTTATACTATTCATCTGCAGAATGCATGATGAAATTGTAGTTCTTAAGGAAAAATCATGAAATTGATAGTGGATTCTAGATGCACGTATGTGGTATCTAGCTTTGCTGGAAATTATTTTGTAGATATTTAGATTGTATAGATTGATGTATTGATACTGTGTATGACATTTCTTCAATACACCTTATTCATTTCATGAATTTTACTTTCAACTAAACTATTCTGACTTTGTTTTTTTTTTCAGTGTATTCAGTAAGTGAATGACAATAACTGTATTCCTACAAAATAGGGACTAAAAAAAAAGAGTTTGATACCCACATGGATTAATGACAAATAAATGGAACAACATATTTCAGAATGAGAATGATCACCAATCGTAGGTTTACAGTTCACCATGTGGTAAGTCCTGAAAGGACTATAGGTAAAGTGGAAAGGAGATGGAGGTGAAAATGAGTGGCGGATAGCGGAGAGATTAGAAGGGTAGAGTATCTTTCGTGAAACTGAGTGAAGTCCTGAAAGGACTGTTAACCAGAGGAGGTGTGAAGACTTGAGTTAGGCGAAGAGATGAGGAGACTTGGCTTGAGGTCAGCAGAGAGGTGAGAAGACTTGAGGCAGGCAGAGAAGACTCGACATTCTGGGCAGTTTGACTGTCCGTCTTCAGGAGAATGATTGCATAATGAGCAATTCAACAAATAATACATTACACCTTGTATAGACATGGTATGATCATACTGGTGATGCTGGTTCATACTTATGATTTTTTTTTTTTTTTAGATTAATACAAAATTTGCAGAATAGGATGATAACCTAACTACAAAAAAGCTGAAATGTAAACTCACATTTAAAATCATGCTGAAAAGAAAAAAAAAAGTGTAGTAAATTAGCTGAAAATTTAAAAAAATGATTGCCCATTTACCAAATGTATCCCTGTTTTAAAATCTAATATGAAATATGAAATAGACATATGTTGCATTTCCACACAAGGCACTGAAAGCACAAAAATGAAAGTTTCTAATTCCAAAAAATGCAATTATTTATTTATACTACTAGTACATTGTATATAAGCAAGCAGTTCCTTAATACATTTTCCATAAGCAATTATCAACTGCAATATAATAAGAAAAAATATTACAATTTGAAAGACTGTACATTTCTTCATATTTATATATATTAGTAACTTGTAAAAAGAGAAAAAATATATTACACCATTATCACTGAAATAACATGGGGTTAAAGAGAATGTGAAAGACAATTTGTACTAATCATAAATACGTGTATTTCTAGTTGATACCAATGTTTCCTTCCTTCCTGAAAATAGAATGTAATTATTTTTAAGGCAATATGTTGGAATATACCTGAACTGTAATAATTGCTGTAGCTTGAAAGACAGGCAAGTTATAATATTTTCAACATTTTCATTAATTGTTTACTACTGGTAGTTTCATTAAGTACTGCTTGAGAAATGAGACAGTACTGGTATTCCTTAGAATTACAAGATACATTTACACCCTCGTAATTAAACACAGTACTATTGCTGCACTGGTACAAAAGCAAAATTTGAAGGGGGAAAAAATGGTTATTTACATATCATTCACATTACAAGAATTTATTTCCTGTCCTGCATCATATTCATATCCAATATTCAGTTTATAACATACAAATATGACAGTTAACCTTTAAAAGCAAACTACAATTATACAATCAAATAGAAGATGGGATATACCAAAGGCTATTTCCTTGTCTGCATTGTTTGCAAAAGCTTTACAAACAGGAATTTAGTCAAATCCTCAGCTGAAAACATACCTTTGTCGAGAGATGGGAGGTCAAACACTAACAAGTAATAGCCAGCTAATGCTTACCAGAGTTGTCCAAATTATTGTTTTTTTTTTGCCTAAAACAACTAGTAATGAAAAACTGACAGTTTTATGGTTAAATAACACTGTTTTATTGCGGCTGTATTTAATATTTTTAAATATGTACCGAAACCTTTGAAAATGAGCTTGAATAATCCAAATGAAGTTAAAACATCCATCCCATTTCATGAAAGGTTGACAAACATTCGACCATCCTATGTTTTCAATATATATTTGCTAGTCCTAGAAACATACTACATACATTGTTCTACAAGCATTAGGAATGTATGGTAATAGCAGGCAACTATTTGCAGGGAACAAATAATAGGACGATATAATACTCTAGCTTATTTAGCTATAGAAATAATGCTCATCAATTCTTGCATGACTGGCAGTTCAACCCTTTGTATCATTTGCTTCAAGGTTTTCGATTTTCTTCAGCCTCCTTAGAAAGGCAAAAGATTCTGTGATTTATTGCATGACTGGCTATTCTACCAGGTATGCCTATGCTTCAGCCTATTTGAGAAAGACATTTATCAAGGCACTTTATGAGCACTTACCTACATTGACATACATGACATAGCATCAAGTAAAGAATGATTAACTTTCAGTTTTTGGAAATGTCAGAATTATTCTAACACTCTCAATAATTCTCTGATTTCTTAGCACAATTATTGAATTATTCACACGTCTTCCAATCTATTAAAAAGAGATTACCCCAAAAGAATAAATCATATTTTTGAATTGTCAATCCTTATACTATATTAAACATAAATGAGCATACATTACCTATTTGAGAACAGAACTGCTCGATTTTTCACACAAACCTCAACTTTGGCTTTTGGCAAAATGAAGTCAATAATAATCAAAGGCAGTAACCATGTCCAATTCTGGTATACAGCTCAAATAAAACTGATTTTCATAGAGTATTCATAGTCACAGTACTGGCACATACAGTCATGCTCATATTTCAATAGAATTTATTCTAGTGCTTTATGAAAATCATCCAACATAATTTCCCATGAATTTGAAGCCCATGTAATTAAAAATTCATTAAATGAATAAATGAAGAGTAACTGAATGTAACAGTTTATTGTCATGCATAGCGATCAATTATATTAGAAAAAAAATCACAATAGTCCTGAAATCTTGTTAAGCAAGTTCTAGCCTACCTAGAACACTAAAATGTTCACACACAGTATCATGCTAACTAGCACATATCCCACAGAAATAAAACGAGAAAATTGTTTAGAATGGAGTAGCCCTATGTTCCACAACATGATCTGGATGTGATTCAATGGGGGGTGGATGCATCCCGGAGCCAGGCTACCACGGTAACGCTCCGTTGGAGCTTGACATAGACGCTGGAGCGTTTCTTGAACCTCTCAACCTCCTGGTCCAAGGATTATCAGTCGGGATGACTCGGTTACAGAGGAAACGATGAGAACCATTAGGAGGATGACTGCAATGCTGATTATCAAGACAGCATACCAGTAAGTCTGTCAGGGAAGATAGTGTACATCTCTTAGTTTGTGTGTTTCTTATCAAAAACAAATCCTAGATTATATAAGATCATGTCAAATAATTTTTTTGTCAATTCCTATTCCTTCACAGCTTTACCATATCAGTTACTGTTTCTCTAAATGTGCAAAATTGACCATCTAGACTGCTGTCAATGTCCTGACTATGCTATCACAACATCTACAATCAGAAGGAGAGCTAGAGGTCATCTGTAACTGAAATGGATTAGTATCATACTGATAAAATGACCATCACTCTAGTGCAAGCCTTTCAGTAACAGGATGAATACATCACCTAAAAATATAATTGCCAGCTGAGGAAAGTGATTCACAGAAATTTTCCCAAATCATATTCAAGATAAGAAAAAGTAACTGAAGAACATTTCAATCCATAATCAAACAAAGGAATGGGTGAATAATAATAATAATAATACCGGAAGGGAATGGGTGAATGGGATAATAATAATAATAATAATAATATACCGGAAGGAATGGGTGAATAGGATAATGATAATACAGGAAAGAAGAATGGGTAATAGGATAATGATGATAACTGAATGTAATAGGAATAGGATAATGAATGAATGAGAGAGGAGGGAACGACGACAATGAGAGGGACAACGAGGACGACGACGACGACGAGGTTATAGGTTTAACGTTCTCTCAGTTTGTCCCTGATATATAAGATTTTTTAATTACTACTGCCTTTACAATGGTTTAAGAAAAAAATCTGGCAGTCTTCTCTTTGAAATGAATAAAGAAGATACCCCCAAACCCAAATGTTCTTACGTAAGCCAATCCCTGATAGCATCAGTGAGCTGTGGCTGGTCACTGTAGAAGATCTTCCTAATAATACTAGCCAATGGACCATCTCATCTACCTGACGACACTCACTGAAACCATCACAGTATCCCATGTAATCATTACATGGTGAACCCGTGTCTGTCCTCAACGTTCCTGCTGGCCTGGAGGTAGACCTAGTCTATATGAACTCAGACAAAGACCAGTTCCTGGCAAGATACGGTAAAAAATATGGATGAGAATCCCAAATCATTAGTGCAGCAATTCCATAAATATCCACACTGAACAGCAGTGTAACCTTTTTCTACTAGTCATTTTTGTTGTTTTACTTACTTGGTATTACATTTCAGTTATGTTTATATATTTGAAATTGCAAACTTATCAACTTCCTCGAGATGTTTTTACTTCTAATAAATGTGCACCAGGTTTCATCCTAAGACATTCTGGCTTCATATTCAAAAGGGTAATGGATGATGTCCCAAGAGATGGAAAAAAATCTCCATCAATTTACATGCCGGTAACATGTAGTTCCACAAATAAAGCTAACACATTTGCCAAGTCCAGCAATAAATAATGCTTTCATTTTTTTTTGAAAATCGAATTAGTTCTCTAAAAAGCTTCTGTCTATTACAAGAGTCAACTACCTGCAAATTCAAATATGCAAGTAAAACATATTTGGCTAATGAATTTTTTTTACAACTTGGGCCATTAAGAGGAAAAAAAAATTATGAGAATTAGATTACATAAACTTAACAAAAGGGGGAGTCTTTCAGCTAATTCTCTTCCTGGTTACTTTTGCTCTAAACATTTTTTTCCTCTGTATTCTTCTTCTTTTGGTAATCCTTTGGTAAAGGGCTATTCAGCGAAACAGGAGATGAGAGTGCATTCTCATTAAATATAATATCAAAGTGTATTTATTATCAGTGGACAGAATATTAGACTTACTTTCATCCATGCAGCACAAGTCACAAAGCTCAACCTGGTCTGTACACTGGCATTCTCTACGACTCTGAAGGAAACATATTGACTCTGAACATTCCTGTACAGGAAAAATAAGAATACGATTTAACATAGGTGAAAAAAAAAAAATACTGCAATGATGTCATGCATTAAAAAAGATGATGAAATACATATGATACATAACACAGTTCAGCTAAAAAAAAATCAGATGTTACAGACATGTCAAGTCTCACGCATTAGGCATGAGACTACCGCATTGGGGGCTCTTGCTCATCCCCCCAAATCTCTTTCTCACGCCTACATCACAGCCTATCCCCACATTACACACAATGCCCCACGATCTCACAGTTCCCTGCCTAACATCTCATGCAGTGCTGGTCTTTGACCTTGACGTCTCTGGTGTTAACAAATTTATTTCAATCCATTAAGCACAATTTGTTATCAGTATGACACACATTTTCTACAGACACCAGCCCAAGTTATCTTGGGCATAGGGTTCAACAAGTTAATCAGCCATGCATATGGATATTGACAGGTCACCTCTAGAACAGTCACAATAAAACTGTTCCCTCTTTTGAAAAAATAATGGAAAAAGGCATCTTACATTTAAAATAAAAAGAGAATCAGTTCCACCATTAATAAAGTTTATGATCAGAACATCTCTCAACTGGACACAAATAGAGTGCATGCTGAAACCTAGAGAAACCTGGGCTCTATTTCTCAAAACCATTATAAGTCTTAGTTCATGGACATCCCATTCAAGCACATAGTAATTCTACGACACACGTTTCATTGGGATGTCCAAGAAGTTAGACTTATGACAGTTTTGAGAAACGACCCCCTGAATCTGTTGTTAAAAAAGGTAAGGAGTATATGGTTATTACTTACCCCTTCCTTACAGAGCTTTCTACCCCCATCACACTGGGTGAGGTCAGCCTCAGGGGTTGTATCAGGACATACTGCTGAGTTTCCTGAACAGAAGGCTGGTCCATGACATTCATCACTTGCTTCACATTGTTCAGTGTTTGGTTTGTAAGCACAGGTACTCTCATCGCAACATGTACCCTCGGTGGGACTATTACAAGGTAGAAATTAAAAATTACATTCAGTAGCAGTTTATCACATAGATTTGCAAGCATGTCACAAAGCTGAAATACTATTCTTTCCGATATTATCTCACATACATACACACGTACCTACAATGGATACAAATTGCAGAAAACTTCAATAATAAATCCAATCAATGTACTTCCTTGCAACAGAAATACCTAGTCCTTTGTTTCTTTGATAACCTGACACTGATCTGCCAGATAAACACTGAAAGGATCTGTTATATGAAATTCTTTTTAATTTGTATTCAGAATTGTATTCATATTACATTTTCCAAAATTGTGTACAATCTTTTCATATGCTTTTTACATGTTATACTAGAAACACAAAATTTTCTATATTGTACAAGAACGTTAAAAAGCTGGCTATTTTGTACCAATAAATATCTTTCTCCAGGCATGCATGACAATTAAATAGTTGTATCCATTAGTCCCATACCATCAGGAACCAAGTAGCATACTGAAGGCATGACGATCATTGAGAAGAATACACCCACTTAGCCAGGAGGTGGTGGGGGCAGTCGCCCCTAGAAAAAAAACGCAATAAAAAAAAGAAAAAGAGGGGGAAAAAATTGTGAATGCGAGGAAAGAAAAAAGTAAGAGACTGTAGGAAGAGCAGGAGCAGACAAGGAACAATGACAAAAACTTCAGAGCTTCCTGCACCCTCCCCTCTAGGGAGCTCACTTCCTGCACTAAATGTGTAATTCGCACACTTCACATGCTCACGCGCCCTCCCCAAATAAAATCCTAGCTACGCCACTGAAAGAATACCCACCTACACACAGCTGAAGGAGCTAGACGACATGCATTTGGGTTGCTATTGTCTGCATTCTGTGGTATACAGCAGCTAGTTGTACACTCTTCCTCATATCCACAATCACATTCTTCATCTTCCTCTGTGATACCATTCCCACAGAAAGTGATGTCTGCTTTTGCTGCAAGGTCAAAGGTCAAAGGTTAATATGGTCATGCTTAGAATCACTGTAAATACATTCAGAGTACAAATTCACTCTTGTGAAATCTCATACTGACTTCTTCTGTTGTGTCTTTGACACGCTTTAATGTTTTCAATTCATTTACTTTCTGTTCTTCTTTTGTAATGATTTATCAAAGAAAATAACCACAGCCACCTCATAGAAATTCAAACCAAATGTAACATTTTCATAGCATTAAACATCTGGCAATAAGGCTAATGAATCTTGTT
Source organism: Echinometra lucunter (assembly GCA_029962745.1). Classification (NCBI taxonomy): domain Eukaryota; kingdom Metazoa; phylum Echinodermata; class Echinoidea; order Camarodonta; family Echinometridae; genus Echinometra; species Echinometra lucunter. Next base: position 56,342,632 of record CM057151.1, read on the forward strand.
GTCAAATTTTGATTGGTTATCATGTTAAGCACGAAAATTTGAAATTACTGGAAATTTACCAGACAGGTTCAAAGCATCGTATCAAAGGTTCTTAGAAGAAAAAAAAAAAACTTACATTTGAAGCAGTTTGTTTTGCTGTATCCAAGGAAGACAGTGGAGAGTACATTAGAGATGGCAGTTATACTACAAGGAGAAAACTGTTGATTGTTGATGAGATTGCCAGCTGATGAGTGAGAGAACATGATGTAATTACCAAAATCACCACCTGGGGTACATGAATCACTGACTGGATCATGCTGGGGAAGACATATCAAGGGAAGGAAGAAAAGGAACAATACAAGAAATATTTCAAAATACTATCACAGCTGATCATTCAACCATATCACTGGATGGCAAATGAGGGAATAGTACGAGAAATATTGTTACAACTGATTATTCAAAAGCTTGAAATTCAACAAGACATTCGGTGCCAACATAACCCATCGGATTCTGGAGTCAGGGGGCCCCTGTATGAAGTCCATGGGCATAAAGAATTCAGTAGTCAATAGGTTAAAAATTAAAATAAAATTACAATTCAACACAAAAAGAGAGAGGAAAGAGATCTCAGAAGCTAGAAACTCCACTGTGATTTAATAATTACCTTACAAATATAAACAATAATAGCAATCATATCAGTATATAATAACAGTTTAGTTACATTTGTTTAAGACTTATAATACTATGTTTCCAAGTATTTTACATGTAACTATTATTACCCCAGTCACTGGATTCAATTGCATTGCCATGCACACACAAAGCCAGGTGCTATTTTACAAGTGCACACATGCCCATCAAACCACACAGACATTTGCATTCCAGCAGGCACCCACTTATCACCTGGATGGAGGGTGGCAAACATGGATTAATGTCTTGATGGTGGTGCCTGGGCTGGATTTCAAACCTTCCTTCCATTGAATGAAAGTCAAATGAATGAACCATGATGAACATGAACACCAAAGATTGGCTCAAACTCTGGATAATCACAATATTCAAGGGGTACATAATTTAAAGGTTGGATATATTCACCAAATCTTCACCTATATTCTCAGTAGAATTTCAAATGTCCTGCATCATATTTCTATCCAATATTCAGTTTTTGAACATACACTGTCACAGTTAACCTTTAAAAGCAAACTACAAATTACAATCAAATGAAGAATGGGATATACATTAGCCTTTTCCCCTTGTTCTACACTTTTGCAAATGCTTTATAAACAGGAACTTAGTGAAGTATAGAAATTCCAGCTAATATTTTGAATTAGGTATAACAGTGTAGAACTTTAGATTTAGACCTACAAATCATAAAATGTTTGGTGATCCATTCCCTTTTATTTAAAAATATAAAATTCCACAATAGAAACATCAAGAAACCAGATAGAAATGGTGCTTACCTGAGAACCAAAGCTATGACCAATCTCATGAGCAAAGGTAAGATGTGACACAAGAGGGGGTACATTAGCTTCATAATTATTAGTGGTCACTATTCCTGTATTGAGTGTTTGACCGTTGGATGTCTGTTTGTCACATATACCACCATTGCTTCTCCCTGGGCATGAAACAAAAGATGCAAGAATTGAAAGTGCTCAGCTCTTATATTCCAATCAAAGACATTCTTGTGCTGCTTCTGTACTCAAATTATCAACACTATTTGCTATTTTGTTCTGTAAACATAGATTCATATAGGTTGCAATTTCAATGTCGTACAATGCATTTCAGTATTTCAAAATACCTAGCCCCTTCTTTCATTCATTTATTTCTTCATTCTAGTGATTTGAAAGATTGTGATGATTTATGACACAAAGGGGGAAAAATAGATTGTCATGAGCAAGAAAACAATAATAAAATATGGATTCATTCATCTTCAGAGAACCTTATCAATTCACTCATGAAGCAAGTCAAGCCTCATAATATACCACATCAATTTCTGTCCTTATTCATAGGGGAATATATACATGCTCCATACCTTTAGGTTCCACTATGGGAGGAAAGATATAAATGTAAATGTTTAACTTTTTGCTTTGTTATCAATTAATCTTTTTTCAACAAATACTAATCTATGAGTATGTACACTCACTTGAAGAGCTTGCGATCCATGCCAAACCTAGGACTCCATTTGCAAAATCCCTGTTTGCAAAGGTGTAGGCCAGACAGTAATCATTGAAGTTTCCTGTTGAAGCTAGGTCAAGGAACTTTTCCACACCAATATAGTTATTGCCAAATAGGTATGTAACACTTCCTATGTCATCCGGAGTCCATACCTGAAATAATATGACCAAGAGTTTACTTTGTAAATCCCCTTTAATACTCATTGTGTGGAACACATACCACTACTCAACACTATGGCTGATCACTGCACACAGAATGTAGTCAATACAGAAGTTTAGCATTGATCTACATCATGTACTCGTGAAAATAAGTAGCTGTTATGCATCTACATGATTAACCAGTAATGCCAAAACATAAAATTTTTATGCTTGTACTTGGGAATGTTGCCTTTGGCTTCATGATATACAGCAATACGCTGGAATGTTTATATGATTCAAACAAAAGATTGCAATGGACGTGTTTCTGGCTATCTAGCTGTGAACCTCTTTGACAAAAATCTGTATGTTTCAATAACATTAGAATCTTGTCACACCTTGTCCATATATATATTTCTTAAAAGATAAAGTAATAGATAAGGAGTATCATTTTTTTACCTTTGTAGTTTGTACCTCAGGTATTAACCCATAGCAGTACAGAGCTTTCTTGAGATGTAAATCAATCATCTTCAATCCTCAAATTGGCAACAAAAATTATTTTTTTCCATGCTTACATAGCTTGAAAAATTAAATATGGATATAACATGATCCAAAATGAATTATTATTGTAAAATTTAATCAGAAATTGCCAATTTGAACACAGAAATAGTGATTATGTATTAGTCACTGCATTGCCAATTTAAAGACTTTAAAGATTAGTTACAATTAAATTGCTATAATTCGAGAACCCCATATCATACAATGTTCGAAATGGGCTCAAATTTTACAGTGCATTTTTCTCTTTCTTCTCATGTATGATTTGTAATGCCAAACATTTTAGACCAACAGATACTGCAAAAGCGTCTCCTAAAGGAGACGCTGTACCTCTATGGGTTAAAAGTTAGCCTGCCACCTTGGTCTGATTCCCCCCTCCCCCCCCCCCAAAAAAAAGGAATCAATCAAATTCCTCATTTTCTTATTCTGATAAAATCTAAGATCTTATCCTGTTCTTTACCCTCATTCTTTCCACACTGAAAGAGATGTTCCTGTAGTCACCAAAGTCTGTGTTTTCATAGATGTAACTTGCTGACTGAACATGCTGACCAATCTGTGATACTACTTCACTGAAAGATCCATGCCTGTAAACAAACAGAAACTATTGTAAGAGAACCATGGGGATTAAGAATACGCTCCAAGACACTTAAAAGCCAATTGAACTTGTCACAAAAACCTTCAGGTTCATATTTTGGAATATCAATAACTTTCAAAAGTTTGCTTGAAGCCTACTTTGTAAAGATATGACAGGAGGTGAAAAGGGGATAACATATGAGGACATATGCAGTATGGAGAGAGAGTGGGAGGGGGGGGGGGGAGGAGAACCAATGAAAGCTGACAATAGGACAATGTGTCATAGGGTTCTATCAGTACATATACAAAATAATTTTAATCAATTTGAAATGCAGCCGCAGAATAATTTAACATACATTCATTCCCTTTTTATTTATATATTAATACTTTAATTCACTAAATATTCCTAGGAAACACTAGGAATTTCTCACCTTTCATAGAATGTATGATCAGCTTGAATAAAGAGAGAACATGTCTGCTCATCTTCATTTATAGTCTGTCTCTTCTTGCGATATGATGCCTCATCAGATTCATCCTCAGAGTGCTACAGCAGAAAGATAATTTGAATATAAGTAAACATGTCACATTTCAATTATTAGGAGATAAAAAGATCTATAATTTGTTTTGAATGAAAGCAGTGAAAAGGGGAGAACAAAGTGAAACTAGATGAATCCTCGACCGCATGCGGTTGAAATTTATGCCTCCGCCATTGCCAGATCAGAAATATATCGCACATTCATGTTGAATTTTCTATTTCCATGTATAAAAAAATGACATCTTTGACCTTGTGACCCCCAAATCTAATGAGACTATTATGAGACTTCCATATGCATACATGAGCCAAGTTTGGAGATGAATTGTCACAGAGTTAAGTTATCGCAAGAACAAGCAATTTTCATGTATATAATGACCTCTATGACCTTTGACCTTTAATCTTGAGACCCAAAAATCTAATCACATCATTGTCCCTCCCACTGCATACATGTGCCAAGTATGAAGCTGCTCCGTCAAATAGTTGTTGAGTTATCGCGAGAACGGACCATTTCTATATACATAGTGACCTCTATGACCTTCGACCTTTGACCTTGAGACCCCAAAATCTAATCAGATCATTGTCCCTTCCATGTGCATACATGAGCCAAGTTTGAAGCAAATCTGTCAAATGGTTCTTAAGTTATCGCGAGAATGAAAACGGGACGGACGGACAACCCGAAAACATAATACCTCCGGCGACCACCTACAGTGGGCGGAGGCATAAAAAAAAAATCAATAAACAAATGTGAGGGAAATTACCAGTACTCATTTCTAAAAGTTATCATCCTTATGTACTTACATTTTAGAATTTTGAAATGCTTTCATCATATGGACGTGTTTGTCATTGCCAGCACAGGTTGCTTCATATTTCATTAATATATACATTTACACATAACATGATATGATTAGTTCTGTTGGATTTTCTCATGAAAATTGATTTTGGTGCTTTAACCCATGATAAAAAGAGATATCATATTTTCATGAAATCAAGTTGAACAAATACACAAAAATCATGGTCTTTGTGTACATAACTATTTCTTAACAAATGTTTCATTCCCAGAACCATAATAAAATTATCCAAGTTCTTATCTTTCAAATCTATATCAACTAAATAAGAGAACTGGACTATATACACACCCTCAAATTCTTGAGTTTTTCATCCATTCTTTTCTTGATCTCTCCCTTGACTCCGCAACTTCCTTGAGCGTCATCCTTCATCTCCAGCTCATCTGGTAAGACAACATCTTCATCCTTGTAGATGATGGAATGGAAGTCAGCATCCTTCAAGTAACGGCTTGATGGTTCCACTGAATAATACTCTGAGAGTTGGGGGATAAGGATACGCCCTTCAAACTGCCCATCTTTCACGGAACCATGGCAATATGTACCAGATTCATCTACATGAATGGCATGAAATGAAGAGAGGAAAATACATTACATTATCATATAAATCAAGTGCAAAAATTAGCCCACCATGTGCACAAATCTGGTTCCTGTCCTAAGCCCATGGGAAAACGAGAATTAAGTTATTGTAAGGTAAAAAAAAAAAGAGTCTGGAATGAAATATAAATTTCGTGAGCCCTCTGGGTTCTTGTTATGGTAATATTGTTTGAACAACTAATAAGCACAAATGTTTTTCAAACAATTTCATTTTGGTCATGAAGATATTCAAAATTACTGCTCAGAGTGGGAATATAGATGTAGCTAATCATAACATTGAAATAAAAATTACTCATGAAGTGAGAATTAAAGTTCATCAGTATGTAGAACTATGTCAGGGAAGATAAACTTTATCATAATTCATAAATTCGTTTTTACATTTAATGTTTAAAACATTCTGTTCTAGATTATAAATTGTAGTTAATTAGGCCTGAAACAAAATCAGGTCTAAATAAAAATCATTCTCATATTCCTGAAACAACTAGCACATTTTCCAAAGCAAGCATATATCGGGCCTATGCAGACAAACAGAAGCACAGAACTCAGGGTTGAAACATACCTGGGATACAATTCATAAGTACAACACATGCAAGTTAGATTTGGATCACCTACCCACTAATTCTCCAATGTACATGGGTGCATCTTCAAATGACATAGGGATTTCACCCTGCGATGTCACCACGCTAAACTCCTTAGAAAAAGTGATGACATCCCGCTTCAACCTTAAATGAAAATCTCTGCAAACAAAACATATCACATATCATAAAATTTATTGTCTAACATAAGAAGAACAGTAATAAATAGGTGCAGTTTACAATACATATTCCATATTCCAAGATTCTAGCATACCACTATGATGAATATTATAAATGGTATGTGCACCTAAGCTATCTTTTATATTTCTTTTTTCCACCTACCACCTACCTACATGTATAATATGCCCATCAACACAATTTGGCTTTGTTTGGGGAAAGTAACTTTCCAGAATCATCTATATGGACTTTAACCTCATAGTCACTGCACAATATCTGAATGTTGACCTAATGTGATTTCTACAAACACTGTACTATCTCAGGAGGATACAATGAGAAGTCATGTGTACACAGACAGTACATAATACACATTTACATGTAATCCTTGAAAGGAGACATGCATTGTTGGGCATTGTGAACTAAATTTACACAGGAACTTTCATAGGCTATTGTGAACATTTTTGCCACAAACCTACAAGCTTTAATTGGAAAGCAATCAAATGATATATTTCTGTTCCTCATAGTACATGGTACATAAAATGTGGTGTTAGCGATGTATGAGTGCAACCATGGGTGTTAATCGGTGGGGGCAGGGGGACACGTCCCCCCCCCCACGATTTTTGGGGTGGGGGACATCATATCAAATGTCCCACCCATGTTTTGTCAGAAACGAAGGGGGACCACCAGGGACAGTGATTTCTTTATACCTTGCCAAGGAGATGAGAGTTAAATTCCCATTGAAAATTAACAATGTCAAAAAATTGTCGTGTACTTAACTTTTCAGTGCATTCTCAGTTTTGGAAGATAGGGCCAAGTGCAGTGCATTGAGACGGGATTGACCATTACAGCATTGGCATAATGCATGCATGCATGGCCATAGAGAGAGCTTAGCTCTTTGGCTTAGCCTTTGGGCTTAGCTATCTGGAGCGAGAGGAGGTTTGGCCGCGCGTGCTCACCCATCTATGCTGTTCCCTGTAGTCCGGAGTACACGCGCACCCACTGGCCCAAGTCATGCATGCGTGATGACTGGAGTGCAGTAGTTGAAAGCACTGGCATAGCTAAGGGGGGGGGGGCACAAGGGGGCCATGTCCCCCCTGTTGATTGGCGAGCAAAAGAAAAAAAAAGAAAAAAAAAAAGAAAAAAAAAAAAACTTTCATCGAGTCCACTTCACATTAACTTACCTATTACCCCTACCTTGCAAAATGAAAGTAAAATGTAAGTATGCCACTTCTCATATAAGTTACCCCCAATACTGAATTTTAGTGTGCAGAAAATGCCATTTTCATGCATGAATTTGCAAAAATCTCACTACAAAACCCCCTTCCACACCCTCCCCCTGCTCGGTCGATTCGCTCCCACGCTTTGCCTCCCCCCCCCCCCCTTATGCCACTTCTCATATAAGTTACCCCTAATACTGAAATTTAGTGTGCAGAAAATGCCATTTTCATGCACAAATTTTCAAAAATCTCCCTACAAAACCCCCTCCCACACCCTCCCCCTGCTCGGTCGCTTCGCTCCCTCGCTTTGCCCCTCCCATGCCCAGGCGCGCTGGAAGGGTCCCAGCTTTGGGGGGGCAAACACTCTCGGGGGCCCACCCCAAACCTTTATGGGGGCCCACCTCAAATGCTTACTACCAGCATACAACGTACCCTATATACATCCCCCCCCCCCGAACAAGCACCTTTCTCCCCCCCCCCCCTTATACATATTTATTCATATATAAGAAGTTTAGATTTTTTGAATAAAGACAATACTGTTATCAAAAACTTTCCCATCTTCTCTCATCATTAGTACTGAAACATGATTATTTGTTCACCGCTTCTAGCATGCTAGGATGGCATGAGAGACTCAGGAGACTGGGTATGGCAATGGGAGGGTCGTGAAACGTGAATGGCATACTGGTAAATTTGGCAATGGGGCCGACACCCTTTGCCCGAAAATTAGCTATTCAGTTTCACAACTTTGTCCGCGCTTGCTTCACTCGCACGCAATTTTTTTTACAATTTTGGTGGTGAAAATGTACAGAAATTTCATATTCCGGCATTGCCCCCCCAAAAAAAAAAATATGAGCGCCCTTATGGCAATATAGGAGTATAGTGAGGAGGGGGGGGGGAAAATAATCCCCCAAATAAAGCAAGCATCTGCCCTTTTTAATAGATGATAGACAGAATTTCTAAATACTGAGAAACGTTGCTTCTAATTACAATACGAGGGAGCGTACGTAGCGACCAAGTAAGAAAATTTTGATTTTCGAATGCTGAAAGTTTGCATTTAAGAGCACTAATCATGTCAATGTGCTCATTTTACATGCTCGTATATGATCCAAAAAACCTTTTTTTTTTCTTCCGAGGGGCCGGGGCCGGGGGGAACCGATTTTGCCCCCCTTTCGAATAATGGGGGCAATTGCCCCCTGCCCCCTACCCCCGCTTCCAGCGCCTATGGAGATAATCCCCCGAATAAAGCAGGCATCTGCCCCTCTTTTCATAGACAGAATTTATAAATACTGAAAAACGTTCCTTCTAATTACAATACGAGGGAGCGTAGCGACCGAGTAAGAAAATTTTGATTTTTGAATGCTGAAAGTTTGCATTTTAAAGCACTAATCATGTCAATGTGCTCATTTTACATGCTTGTATATGATCCAAAAAATGGCCCCCCTGTTGAAAATTCCTGGCTACACCAGTGTCCAGGACCACAATAAATTCTGCAAATCTGAATGTAACACTTTTGATTTATGTACTATACTAATGTGAAATTTTAAAAATCGTCTGGACTTCCCCTTTAATATGGGAGGAATTTATGTGTTTATTTAGGTAGTTAAAATTGTAATGCTGATAAATAGACAATAAATGAACCGGTCACCAATGAAACTAAACAGCGTGAAAGAGCATAACTAGAGAGAGAGAGAGAGAGAGAGAGGGGGGGTATAGCAATATAATGAGGTATAACTTTTAAAGTAACTGGAAAGGTGACAAGCTATTGTGTCCCCCCCCCCCCCATGCTCAAGTTCAGATCGACACCCATGAGTGCAACTAAGAATGGTAATCTTCTGGATGCATGGATGTGCAAATAAGAATCAGAGAATATTTCCTCAAATCTTCTACAGTTATGTGGAAAACATAAAAAAGGAGGGCTGAGGGCAGAAAATATTCAAATCAGCAGAATGTCTCATGAGCCCTAATATATATACGACATCTGTCAATTGTGCATAATACCTTAAAATGCTCAGGATATAGACTCCACTTTGAATGAAAATAAAACTTCATTTATAAAACACATCTTTTTACTCCTGACCATAAAATTTATTTTTTCCAGTACGATAAGAATAATAAATTACCTTCCATGGGCGTTAAACTTGATTTCAACTCTATGTTGAGAGTCTGTTGACCTAGCTACTCTCCTGTGCTGTAGCTTGATATGTGTTGTGTCATAATCTAGACCCTCATAGTGAAGTATGTGATCATTCAGTCTGACAGCTGTTACAAAGAGAAACAACAGTGGGTTTTAATTTAAACAATATTAAAGGCAAAGCAATTGAGATGGTAATAAGATCAATATAATATTTCCTACAAATAACAAACTATAGTGCTTATGAGGAGTGGGTCATAATAAAAAAAAACATAAAAAGGACAATATGTGAATTATTGAAAATGCATGAGGACTAGGGCATAATCATGGTATCTGTCATCACTCCATTCACTGCTGTTTACTTTATTTTGTCACTGCCGGTGACACTGACAGCTATCCACCTCCATAGACTTTAATAGTATATAATGAAGATGCATGAGCAGAATAAAAGGTGACAGATATACCACAATTCGGCTGATTATTAGAAGCAAAATGAAGATATTAGGGAGTATAAATGCTGAACACTGAAAGAAACATACATATGCCTTAGTTGAAATGAAGAATATCTAGCAATTTTCCTATCCCACTTAACAATTTTGCAAGTGCTATATGGAACTTTCTGTTCAGAACCCCAAATTAATTAAACATGCATGGTGCTACTTAGTATATCAATATTGTTATTTCATCATTATCATCAATTTTACGATCATTATCATCATCATCATTACTAGTAGTAATAGTAATTATTATTACCAGAGACAGCGCCAGGGTATCTTGATGAAGGGGGGGCAAGATGATCCATATTATTCATTTTAAATCATCATAGGGGCAGTCGCCCCTTGCCCCCTGGCCCCCCGTAGTGCTGCCCCTGATATTACCATCATCATCATCATCATCATCAATAGATCTACTAAGAAAAAACACGTATAACATGTATAAAGCTTGAAATACATACCATGAAAAATCCTGTTCAATCAGACAATATGTTCACTCATTTTAATATACCTTAAGGCTTGATATTACTAGATTTCATTTCACAAACAAACCGTAATTCATGCTACAAGAATAGAACAGAAAGTGGGAACATGCTAAAGGTCCTAAGGTAATGAATTATAATTCAAATTGTATAGGTCACTTTTTACATGCATCTGCAACTCACAAGCACTATATCGTGTCATGTAACACCTGTCCGCGGTGTATATCAGTACGTACCTTCTGACAAACAAATTGCAATAACGAATGTCCATATCGTAGATTGGCAGAATCTGATCATCTTTCCATCCATATTAGATTGCTGAAAGTGAAACATTCACCCTACAATGAAGCTAGTCATTTCATTACAGAACAGTCAGCAGCTATGCACGAATGGTCTTCACAACATAAGATACGCCCTGGTAAATGACTCGGTATACCAAACCAGTGTTATTTCTGTGTGAAAGGATGCAGTGGGCAATAGGTCGGTGGACGAACCAATGATGCATGAATCCCTATTGTTATGCATTGTATTCTTTTCTTCTCGCACTATGACGTTACCCTGTTTGAAGTGAAATGGTAGGTGTTCCACAGAAATATTTCTGTGGTGTTCCCTCACGTTCATGGAAAGGCTAAGTTACACCCAGACATAGGCGGCGATCCCGGGGGGGGGGGGGGGGGGGGGGGGGGGGGTGGGGACGGGGGACATGTTGATTTTTTTTCGTCCCCCCCCCCTCGATTTTTAAAGCTTGATATATCATTTCTCTACTTTGAGTCAGGTGACCAACTTTAGACCAACCACTTAAATATTTATAGGCCTAGAATGCATTTTGATGGCAAAATCAGGCTTCTTCATCACTTTTTGTGGTTATTTTTATTAGCTTGCTCGCTTCGCTCGCTCGCACGATAACGATCATCCCCCTCTCACTCCTCGAAACAGATTGGGGGCAGAGGACTTTCGTGTTTCCGTCCCCCTCCCCCCCCCCCCCCCCCCCCCCACTCGTTACATGAAATCGCCGCCACTGTACCCAGGTAGGCGTCTTGTGTTATATTGTTATGTCCTGTGTTATATTGGAAATAAAACCTGAACTTGAACTTGAACTTGAACTTGAACTAGGCGTCACCGACGAAATTCAAGATTACACTTGGATGCTTAATGCACTAACCCCATCATCGAGGGCCAGCATCCATTTTTTGTTTTTTGTTTTGTTTTTTGGAAGGGACTGTTGTAGTTTGTTTGTTCGTTTGTTTGTTTGTTTTTAAATACTGAAATGTATTTTGAATTCCAGATCTTGCATCCTACTATGTGCATATAAGCTACTGACCCTAGCCCAAATTTTTACCAGCACGAGGGTAATTAAAAATATGTCCAACCAACTTTGGGCAATGTTTTTACCCAATGCGGGAAGCGTATTGTCAAGTCAGGGTAAAAATAAGCAGTAATTACTTTAGAATGGGCAAAATTTCCATCAAATTGGATAAAAAGAAATGCCCGAAGTAATGCCCAAAAGTTGCTTGGACACATAATTACCCTCATGGCACATTTTTACCCAATATTTTTTACAGGGTGTATGTAAAAAGAGTCAAGTAAATCACCTTTTCAAAACAAAGACTTTAATGTACATCACGAGAATTGAAACTAGAAATGATATGTAATTTTAAAAACTCTCAATTTCTTAAAGTGGGAGGGAGAATTATGAACTTTGCATGTCCTATCAGTTTTCTTTGAAAACTGAGTATTAAAAGTGAGAATGTGTACGTATATACCTTTTAATATTTCACAGCTGAAATTGAGCCCGAAAGGGGACCATTTAGTTTCAGTTATTCATATACCCAAAAAGATTTTATGGTCTTAGAAAGTTAGATATAAAACAAGGCCGTACGCATGATATTTTTTTTTGGGGGGGGGAGGTTGGGGGGTGCCGGCAGGAATATGTTAAATATTAGAGAGAACACGAAAACGAGGGAGCGAAGTGACCAAGCGGGAGAGGGTGTGGGAGGGGGTACCCTCCACCCTCCCACACGAGGGAGCTTTTGCATGTTTAGAATTAAAATTGAACGATCTGGTGCACACTTTGAGTGGAACTTAGATTTGGAAAAATTTCAATAAAAAGTAAGGTCTGAGCACTTCTGGGCGGGGGGGGGGGAGAAGAGAGAGAAACTCTCTCTCTCTCTCTCTCTCTCTCTCTCTTAAAAAAAAAATCGCCCAAAACGTGTTTAAAAGAGGATTAAACATTGCTCAAATCCCATTTGTGCAAAAGGGGTAGAAAGAATGTGAATGCTTAAATGACACCATTTTATGTGACATAGGAAATATACTCTCTCTTTAAAAAAGAGTGAACGCGTTCACTCTTTTTTTTTTTTTTTTTTTAATAATGGGACGTATGAATTGCAGATCACTCGTGTCAGTTTTCTTTTTTTTGGGGGGGGGGGGGGTGGGATGGAACTTTAGAGTATACTCCAAAGTTCCATCCCATCCCTCCCAAAAAAAAAAACTGACACGAGTGATCTGTAATTCATATGTCCCATCATTCCAACCATCATTATCGTCGTCGCCCACCCCCCCCCCCCCCTCTCTCTCTCTCTCTCTCTCTCTCTCTATTCTCCTGGTGTTGGTTTCGGGACATCCGCTTGACTTGAAGAGGAATGCGTGTACCAGGACACCCACTTTGTAGCCTTGATAGGTGTAGACCTTAATAGGTGCTGCTTTGGAACATACTGTATAGGGTTGAAAGTAAAGTTTGTACCTTTCTTATTCATCACCCACTATAAATAATTTCATTGATATTTTACGAAATAAAAAAAATAAATAACAAGAAAGATCACAAGTTTCGTACATGTATGTCAAGAAACAAGACGAATTTTATTCCATTTTATACACATAAATGATTTTCCATTTTCAATCTTTGATGCATGGCATCAATATTTTCAGCTTATCAAAATTACACAAACGGAGTTCAAAGTGTGCCTTATCTGTTTCAACCCCTCCCCCCTTTCTCTTTCTCTCCTTCCCCACCTATTTAAACAAACGAGCTCTCTCTTCATCTCTCTATTTCACTCTCTCTTTTCCTCTTATTCTCTGAGTTCACTTTCTCGTGCGATCATCACTTGGAGAGTCTTTATCCCTCTCTGTCTCTATCATGAGTTCTAGCACTTGGTCTTTCACTTTTCCTAACTATTCTCATCGATCTGGCGTTTCAGAACGACAAAGATATGATATACAAAATCCATGAGTTTGTTATTTTCATCTAAATATGAATAGTTGTTAAAGTCGCACAAACCATTATAGTGATTGATGTATTTACCACTCATCAGCATATTATTTCAGAAGTTCCGAAATGCGAGTTGACAGCACATTTAAAAATGTTTTATAGCTTTAATGGTCATTGATGATAAACAAATTAATTTGTATTTTACTTATCAACTTTAATGGGGAAAACTTACCAATGATTTAGCCGATTCACCACTGAAACCACAATTATTACGTTTACAGTTAATTCTGCCTTTCCCCAGTGGCGTAACAGCCGGGGGGGCAGAGTGCCCCCCCCCCCCTGAAGGATTTTAACGGGAAAATCCACCAAACCACCGGGAAAAAATGAAAAAGAGGGAAAGGAAGAAAAAGGAAGGCAGAAAGGGAAAGGAAGAAGAAGAAAGGAAAAGAAAGAAGAAAGGAAAAGAAAGAAGGAGAAAGGGAAAGAAAGAAGGAGAAAGGGAAAGGAAGAAGGAGAAAGGGAAAGAAAAAAGGAGAAAGGGGAGAAAGAAGAAGAGAGAGAGGGAAAAGAGGGAAAGGGGAAAAAAGAAGAAAGTAAAGGGAAACAAAAGAAATGAGGGAAAATTTAGTACCAAACCCCCGAGTTTCCGGGTGCTCCACTCCCTGGAACCCCGCAGTGGCTTTCCCTGTAGACCCCCATCAGGGGCCCTAAGCCAGAACCCACCCCCCCCCCCCCCCCCGCTAAAAGCTTCGCAACAAGCAACTCGCGGTGCAGGCCTATCTCCGCATATTCTAGACTTAGTTACCGGGATATTTTCGGCTCTGCCCCCCCCCCCCCCCAATAACAGGCAGAGAATGTATGAGACCGGGAACAGACAACGAACAATTAAAAAAAAACGTCAGAGCTTCCGCGCTTCGCGCGGGAGGGGAAAATCACCCTCCCCCTGGCATGCCTAGGGAGCGCGCTTTGCACTATCGTTCTCCTAAAAGGAAATCCTAGCTACACCACTGATTCTAAACTTAGTTACCGGGAAATTTTTGGCTATGCCTATGCCCCCTCCCCCCCCCCCCCTCCCCGATAACAGGCAGAGAGCGTAAGAAGAGCGGGAACTGACAGCGGAAAAAACGTCGGAGCTTCCGCGCTTTACGCGGGAGGGGGGAAACTCCCCCCCTCCCTGCACCCTCCCTCCTAGGGAGCACTACCGTCCTCCTAAAATGAAATCCTAGTTGCGCCGCAGAAGATAGACTTAATTACCGACAACTAACAATGCAACGAAACGTCGGAGCTTCCGCGCTTCGCGCGGTAGGGGGGAAACTCACCCTTCCCTGCACCCTCCCCTCTTGGCGTAAATTCCGGGGATCTATCACCCCCACCTGGGGGAGAGGGGGGATGGTGTGTACAAATTTCCCGCCATGCAGACACACTTTTCAAAGAAGAAAATATATTTTAATTAATCAGTTAGTAAATATTCTGAATATATATCTATCATAAACAATCATCATATTTTAGAATTTTTATTTGAAAATGGTATTGAAAACAAAAAAGTGGTTATTTTTGGCTCGCTCGCTTCGCTCGCTCGTCAAAATCTTAGGATTTCCATCCAAAAATGCGATTAAAATCGAGAAAAGTGGTTATTTTCGGCTCGCTCGCATCGCTCTTTCGTCATATTTTTGAATTTTTATTCGAAAATACGATTCAAAAGCGAAAAAGTGATTATTTTCTGCTCGCTCGCTTCGCTCGCTCGCAAAAATAGATATCAAAATGTGTGTGAGAGGGAAAAAAATTGTTTAAAAAAGTTTTTCATCCACCACTCCTCAAATTTGATTTACGCCGGTGGAGCACTACCGTCCTCCTAAAATGCAGTCCTAGCTACGCCACAGATTCTAGACATAGACTAGTTACCGGGAAATTTTGGGCTCTGCCCCCCCTGATAACAGGTACCTGTTACGCCCCTGCCTTTCCCCCGACATCGTTTCATAGCCAAGAATGAAATGACAAGAATTATGGCGTTATGGCTCATTATACAATATGGTATTGGTAATCATGATATTTATTAGTATACTGACGTCCTAAAACTCCGAAATAAGTGGTCTATACAAAAGTGAAAATCAAAGTCTGTTTACATCACACGTACACCTTTACAGATTACACGTATATGATATAATGATAAAATAATTATGTTCCAATGAACATTGTCAATGAAGAATAATCAACAGTCGACGTTTTGTGCTATGAAGTTCTTGTACCAATAGGATTTACATCCAACTTGAAAACACACCGATATATCTGGATAATCATTTCATGTAAATTTCAGACAATTAATGCTTGAAGATCTTTTTTTTCTTCTAGCTCAAAAATCTAAACGAAAAGAAAAGGTATGTTTTTCTTGATAATCAAATTGAAACAAATTTCATTTTTGATAAAACTCAAAGATATTGTCTTGAAATGCACACTTTAAGAACAAGGGTGATGACAAATTAGAAGGATTTGTCGATTTTTTAAAAAATGTTTATAAAAGGTCAAACATTATTGAAGAAACTATTATGTAGCGTGGAGTCTGCACACTTTGAATGAAGCAAGAGTTGTTCACAAAACTAGCATCCCTGCAAAGCATAGAGTTGTTTTTGTTTTTTTCTTCAAAAAAAGAACTTGCTTCTACTATTATTTTACTTGATAAACGCTAAGTCGATCATTATTTTTGAAACAATGAATATTAATGAAGTCGATGGTTTAAAAGTTTCTCAAGATATCACAATTTTGAAAATACAGTATTATTTAAGGTAGCAGATCCATGCAGAGGAAGCTATTGAAATAAGCTCCCTTAAAATGCAAGTGTATTATATCCTTTGGCCTCAAAAAGACCAGACACTCTCTTTTCGTTTCGTTGTTCATCAACTATTGGGGAAGCGGACGAAGATTTTGTCTCATGTGCAGTGTTCTGATCAATGTTCAGATGATTGTAGGGCCCTGTTTCGTTTGTGACCAAACCTTTTGTCGCCCCTGTTTGGGGATCGTCAGCGCTAGAAGGTGATGATGACGACGTCATCTGGAAGCTGCGATCAAGTTTATCATATTTTTCGGCTGTTACGTCACGTTGTCTTGTAAGCTTTCCACGAGGAAGAGTCGTTTTGGCGCTCATGATATCATGATCTTCATACTGAGAAGGATTGACGAGATGATAGGTCGGAGCTGGGGTAGAATATCGAATATTTTCTTGGGCCTTGACATCTTGTTCCTTTGTTTTGGTAAAATGACATGGCTCGCTGTACATTCGATGGACATTAGTCTTTTCAATGATTTCTGTCTTCTCGGAAATTTTGTCTTTTCGCTTCATAATGGGAGTTGAATAGACGGGTGTGGTGGCTGGTTGATCATTGGATTCGTCTAGTTTGAAATAGAAGGGTCCCTTTTCACTCTTGTTGATACCTGTATTAGTATCAATGTAAAATGGCTGCATTAATACAGATATGAAACAAGGACAAAACAAAAACAGACAAACGAACACGTGAAAGAAATGCGTTACAGTGTAACACAATCATGAAACGGGCATAACACCCTGAGGACATTTTTATTTTAAGAACGCCCACTGGCAGTTGGAAAATACTGGTTGACTATTCTAGTAAGGAGAAAGAGGGGGGGGGGAGGTATGATGCCAAAAGGTATAGATGTGTATAATCATAAAAAATTGTGGATTTTATTTCAATACAACTTGATATGATTTGATTCATGTCAAGTAAAAAATTTGAAATGGATAGAAACAGAATGTTTCACTATATACATTTAGCAAAAAAGAGGTCCCACAAGTGTATCTAGGAAAATATAAAGAAAGACACCCTCTGTTTCACAAACCTGCAGTAGGTACAGCAGTAGACGGAGGTTTGATGTCCAAGCTACCCATTGCGGTGATGTCATCTTTCTTATGGATTTCGACCTCTTCATAAGTATGCTCCTGACTTTCCATTTTTACAAGACGACGATCTCCCTTGTCTGCAAACATGTCAAAGATTTCCACGCATTATTAAAGCTAGATGGAATGATTAGTGCTGACCATTATAGTTGTTGGCCATACGACTTACACACCCATCAGTGAAAGGGCAAGCAAGGCAAGGGGGAAGAAGAGAATTGTTGATACAAACTTTCAGGTCCTTTTCTGTAAATACATGTATTGTAATGTACTGTAAATCTAGTTATCGATTTGAATTTGGAATGGTAGGCATAATTTGTAATCAATGAGATTGAGACTTGTAGCAAATAAAAGGTATAGCGCCATCTTTTATTTAAAGCATTAAAGCGAGACACATCGTATACTTGTTTTCGTGCTAAATAAATCCACAGAAATGCTGTGGCTAAAACCTGTCGACAGAGTGCCTGTCGGAATGATCTAGCGCCATCTTTCGTTTCATGCATTACACTTAGTTATGGCTTTGATTTTATAAATGAGTGATACAACACAGGCGATGAAGTTCATCATTAATCGGCATGAGCATTAAGGGATATGCACTTGATTTCTAATTAAGAAACAAAAGAAAAAAAATGAAACTGAAACTAAAAGAAAGAAAATATTCATTTAAAAGTGCTATCACTGTAATTTCTAATAAATTTCGCCCTAATTTTGTGTATCGAGTTTTGAGAAAATGTCAAATGTAAAAGGGCGAAAAATGAGCATCAAACAAACAAACACCACATTATAAAAAAAATCTAATTAATAAAATTACAATGATAAAAATTTCAAATAAAGTTTTTTTCTTTCTTTTAGTTTCAGTTTTATTTTTTCTTTCGTTCCCGATTTAAAAATCACGTGCATATCTCTTGATTGCTTATGCCGATTAATAGTGAACCTCATCGCCCATGTTGTATTACTCATTCATAAAAATCGAAGCCAGTAACTGTAATGCATGAAACGTAAGATGGCGCTAGACCATACATCTCATTCCGACAGGATATAGCACGCAAACAAGTGTACGATGTGTCTCGCTGTAATGCTTTAAACAAAAGATGGCGCTATACCTTTTATTTGATACAAGTCGCACTCTCGTTGATTATACCTGTACACATTCCCAGTCTTTGTGGGAAAATTAGAGAGTAAAGCTATCTGAAACAATAAATAACCTGAAATTAAGATGACAAAAGACAAATAACTTTTTAATGAATGTAACAAGTTTAGTAGTTGGCGCAAATCATCATCAGCCTGTGATATATTTACTCTGACTGAATATTCCAGGCTGATGATGAAGTGCGCCAACTTCTAAATAGGTTCCATTTATTAAAAGTTATGTGTTTTTTGTCATCTTTATTTACAAGTCATTGTCGTGCGGTCATTCGGGAATAAATAACCTATAGATCCCTTTAAAAAAATTGTTTTTTTTTACTGAACAATCATATTTTCAAACAACTTGTAGGAGAAGAGAAACAAAATGCATTGTGGAGGGAGAGTATGGTAAAAGACGTAACCATAGACTATCCATGAAAGTATGTCATTGATAACATTTATATTTAGAGAATTCGTATTTTTCCTTTTTAAAATAATCCAGTGTCAGCGCGACTTGCATCAAATAAAAGGTAAAGCGCCATCTTTTGTTTAAAACATTACAGCGAGACACCCATCCATTTTTTTTTTTTTTTTTTTTTAAACAACACTTGCACATGTTGGTATCATTATGCATATAACACATTTGATTTATTTGATATACTATAAAACAGTATTGCAGATAAAATGCCTTGCTCAAGGGCATAAGCGCCGTGCCGGAGATCAAACCCCGACTTTCGTTTCTCCAGTCAAGCGCCTTAAACCATTTGACCAAGGCACCCATCAGTGAAAAAGCAAGTAAGGCACAGGATACCCCCCCCCCCCCCAACGAATGGGAAAAAGGGGAAGAAGAAGGAGAACTGTTGATACAGATTGTCAGATCCTTTTGTGTAAATACATGTATTGTAATGTACTGTAAATTTAGTTATCGATTTGAATTTGGAATTGTAAGCAATGAGAGTGCGACTTGTATCAGATAAAAGGTATAGCGCCATCTTTTGTTTAAAGCATTACAGCGAGACACATCGTACACTTGTTTGCGTGCTATATCCTGTCGGAATGAGATGTATGGTCTAGCGCCATCTTACGTTTCATGCATTACAGTTACTGGCTTCGATTTTTATGAATGAGTAATACAACATGGGCGATGAGGTTCACTATTAATCGGCATAAGCAATCAAGAGATATGCACGTGATTTTTAAATCGGGAACGAAAGAAAAAATAAAACTGAAACTAAAAGAAAGAAAAAAACTTTATTTGAAATTTTTATCATTGTAATTTTATTAATTAGATTTTTTTTTATAATGTGGTGTTTGTTTGTTTGATGCTCATTTTTCGCCCTTTTACATTTGACATTTTCTCAAAACTCGATACACAAAATTAGGGCGAAATTTATTAGAAATTACAGTGATAGCACTTTTAAATGAATATTTTCTTTCTTTTAGTTTCAGTTTCATTTTTTTTCTTTTGTTTCTTAATTAGAAATCAAGTGCATATCCCTTAATGCTCATGCCGATTAATGATGAACTTCATCGCCTGTGTTGTATCACTCATTTATAAAATCAAAGCCATAACTAAGTGTAATGCATGAAACGAAAGATGGCGCTAGATCATTCCGACAGGCACTCTGTCGACAGGTTTTAGCCACAGCATTTCTGTGGATTTATTTAGCACGAAAACAAGTATACGATGTGTCTCGCTTTAATGCTTTAAATAAAAGATGGCGCTATACCTTTTATTTGCTACAAGTCTCAATCTCATTGATTACAAATTATGCCTACCATTCCAAATTCAAATCGATAACTAGATTTACAGTACATTACAATACATGTATTTACAGAAAAGGACCTGAAAGTTTGTATCAACAATTCTCTTCTTCCCCCTTGCCTTGCTTGCCCTTTCACTGATGGGTGTGTAAGTCGTATGGCCAACAACTATAATGGTCAGCACTAATCATTCCATCTAGCTTTTAATAATGCGTGGAAATCTTTGACATGTTTGCAGACAAGGGAGATCGTCGTCTTGTAAAAATGGAAAGTCAGGAGCATACTTATGAAGAGGTCGAAATCCATAAGAAAGATGACATCACCGCAATGGGTAGCTTGGACATCAAACCTCCGTCTACTGCTGTACCTACTGCAGGTTTGTGAAACAGAGGGTGTCTTTCTTTATATTTTCCTAGATACACTTGTGGGACCTCTTTTTTGCTAAATGTATATAGTGAAACATTCTGTTTCTATCCATTTCAAATTTTTTACTTGACATGAATCAAATCATATCAAGTTGTATTGAAATAAAATCCACAATTTTTTATGATTATACACATCTATACCTTTTGGCATCATACCTCCCCCCCCCCCTCTTTCTCCTTACTAGAATAGTCAACCAGTATTTTCCAACTGCCAGTGGGCGTTCTTAAAATAAAAATGTCCTCAGGGTGTTATGCCCGTTTCATGATTGTGTTACACTGTAACGCATTTCTTTCACGTGTTCGTTTGTCTGTTTTTGTTTTGTCCTTGTTTCATATCTGTATTAATGCAGCCATTTTACATTGATACTAATACAGGTATCAACAAGAGTGAAAAGGGACCCTTCTATTTCAAACTAGACGAATCCAATGATCAACCAGCCACCACACCCGTCTATTCAACTCCCATTATGAAGCGAAAAGACAAAATTTCCGAGAAGACAGAATCATTGAAAAGACTAATGTCCATCGAATGTACAGCGAGCCATGTCATTTTACCAAAACAAAGGAACAAGATGTCAAGGCCCAAGAAAATATTCGATATTCTACCCCAGCTCCGACCTATCATCTCGTCAATCCTTCTCAGTATGAAGATCATGATATCATGAGCGCCAAAACGACTCTTCCTCGTGGAAAGCTTACAAGACAACGTGACGTAACAGCCGAAAAATATGATAAACTTGATCGCAGCTTCCAGATGACGTCGTCATCATCACCTTCTAGCGCTGACGATCCCCAAACAGGGGCGACAAAAGGTTTGGTCACAAACGAAACAGGGCCCTACAATCATCTGAACATTGATCAGAACACTGCACATGAGACAAAATCTTCGTCCGCTTCCCCAATAGTTGATGAACAACGAAACGAAAAGAGAGTGTCTGGTCTTTTTGAGGCCAAAGGATATAATACACTTGCATTTTAAGGGAGCTTATTTCAATAGCTTCCTCTGCATGGATCTGCTACCTTAAATAATACTGTATTTTCAAAATTGTGATATCTTGAGAAACTTTTAAACCATCGACTTCATTAATATTCATTGTTTCAAAAATAATGATCGACTTAGCGTTTATCAAGTAAAATAATAGTAGAAGCAAGTTCTTTTTTTGAAGAAAAAAACAAAAACAACTCTATGCTTTGCAGGGATGCTAGTTTTGTGAACAACTCTTGCTTCATTCAAAGTGTGCAGACTCCACGCTACATAATAGTTTCTTCAATAATGTTTGACCTTTTATAAACATTTTTTAAAAAATCGACAAATCCTTCTAATTTGTCATCACCCTTGTTCTTAAAGTGTGCATTTCAAGACAATATCTTTTGAGTTTTATCAAAAATGAAATTTGTTTCAATTTGATTATCAAGAAAAACATACCTTTTCTTTTCGTTTAGATTTTTGAGCTAGAAGAAAAAAAAGATCTTCAAGCATTAATTGTCTGAAATTTACATGAAATGATTATCCAGATATATCGGTGTGTTTTCAAGTTGGATGTAAATCCTATTGGTACAAGAACTTCATAGCACAAAACGTCGACTGTTGATTATTCTTCATTGACAATGTTCATTGGAACATAATTATTTTATCATTATATCATATACGTGTAATCTGTAAAGGTGTACGTGTGATGTAAACAGACTTTGATTTTCACTTTTGTATAGACCACTTATTTCGGAGTTTTAGGACGTCAGTATACTAATAAATATCATGATTACCAATACCATATTGTATAATGAGCCATAACGCCATAATTCTTGTCATTTCATTCTTGGCTATGAAACGATGTCGGGGGAAAGGCAGGGGCGTAACAGGTACCTGTTATCAGGGGGGGCAGAGCCCAAAATTTCCCGGTAACTAGTCTATGTCTAGAATCTGTGGCGTAGCTAGGACTGCATTTTAGGAGGACGGTAGTGCTCCACCGGCGTAAATCAAATTTGAGGAGTGGTGGATGAAAAACTTTTTAAACAATTTTTTCCCTCTCACACACATTTTGATATCTATTTTTGCGAGCGAGCGAAGCGAGCGAGCAGAAAATAATCACTTTTTCGCTTTTGAATCGTATTTTCGAATAAAAATTCAAAAATATGACGAAAGAGCGATGCGAGCGAGCCGAAAATAACCACTTTTCTCGATTTTAATCGCATTTTTGGATGGAAATCCTAAGATTTTGACGAGCGAGCGAAGCGAGCGAGCCAAAAATAACCACTTTTTTGTTTTCAATACCATTTTCAAATAAAAATTCTAAAATATGATGATTGTTTATGATAGATATATATTCAGAATATTTACTAACTGATTAATTAAAATATATTTTCTTCTTTGAAAAGTGTGTCTGCATGGCGGGAAATTTGTACACACCATCCCCCCTCTCCCCCAGGTGGGGGTGATAGATCCCCGGAATTTACGCCAAGAGGGGAGGGTGCAGGGAAGGGTGAGTTTCCCCCCTACCGCGCGAAGCGCGGAAGCTCCGACGTTTCGTTGCATTGTTAGTTGTCGGTAATTAAGTCTATCTTCTGCGGCGCAACTAGGATTTCATTTTAGGAGGACGGTAGTGCTCCCTAGGAGGGAGGGTGCAGGGAGGGGGGAGTTTCCCCCCTCCCGCGTAAAGCGCGGAAGCTCCGACGTTTTTCCGCTGTCAGTTCCCGCTCTTCTTACGCTCTCTGCCTGTTATCGGGGAGGGGGGGGGGGGGGGAGGGGGCATAGGCATAGCCAAAAATTTCCCGGTAACTAAGTTTAGAATCAGTGGTGTAGCTAGGATTTCCTTTTAGGAGAACGATAGTGCAAAGCGCGCTCCCTAGGCATGCCAGGGGGAGGGTGATTTTCCCCTCCCGCGCGAAGCGCGGAAGCTCTGACGTTTTTTTTAATTGTTCGTTGTCTGTTCCCGGTCTCATACATTCTCTGCCTGTTATTGGGGGGGGGGGGGGGCAGAGCCGAAAATATCCCGGTAACTAAGTCTAGAATATGCGGAGATAGGCCTGCACCGCGAGTTGCTTGTTGCGAAGCTTTTAGCGGGGGGGGGGGGGGGTGGGTTCTGGCTTAGGGCCCCTGATGGGGGTCTACAGGGAAAGCCACTGCGGGGTTCCAGGGAGTGGAGCACCCGGAAACTCGGGGGTTTGGTACTAAATTTTCCCTCATTTCTTTTGTTTCCCTTTACTTTCTTCTTTTTCCCCTTTCCCTCTTTTCCCTCTCTCTCTTCTTCTTTCTCCCCTTTCTCCTTTTTTCTTTCCCTTTCTCCTTCTTCCTTTCCCTTTCTCCTTCTTTCTTTCCCTTTCTCCTTCTTTCTTTTCCTTTCTTCTTTCTTTTCCTTTCTTCTTCTTCCTTTCCCTTTCTGCCTTCCTTTTTCTTCCTTTCCCTCTTTTTCATTTTTTCCCGGTGGTTTGGTGGATTTTCCCGTTAAAATCCTTCAGGGGGGGGGGGCACTCTGCCCCCCCGGCTGTTACGCCACTGGGGAAAGGCAGAATTAACTGTAAACGTAATAATTGTGGTTTCAGTGGTGAATCGGCTAAATCATTGGTAAGTTTTCCCCATTAAAGTTGATAAGTAAAATACAAATTAATTTGTTTATCATCAATGACCATTAAAGCTATAAAACATTTTTAAATGTGCTGTCAACTCGCATTTCGGAACTTCTGAAATAATATGCTGATGAGTGGTAAATACATCAATCACTATAATGGTTTGTGCGACTTTAACAACTATTCATATTTAGATGAAAATAACAAACTCATGGATTTTGTATATCATATCTTTGTCGTTCTGAAACGCCAGATCGATGAGAATAGTTAGGAAAAGTGAAAGACCAAGTGCTAGAACTCATGATAGAGACAGAGAGGGATAAAGACTCTCCAAGTGATGATCGCACGAGAAAGTGAACTCAGAGAATAAGAGGAAAAGAGAGAGTGAAATAGAGAGATGAAGAGAGAGCTCGTTTGTTTAAATAGGTGGGGAAGGAGAGAAAGAGAAAGGGGGGAGGGGTTGAAACAGATAAGGCACACTTTGAACTCCGTTTGTGTAATTTTGATAAGCTGAAAATATTGATGCCATGCATCAAAGATTGAAAATGGAAAATCATTTATGTGTATAAAATGGAATAAAATTCGTCTTGTTTCTTGACATACATGTACGAAACTTGTGATCTTTCTTGTTATTTATTTTTTTTATTTCGTAAAATATCAATGAAATAAAGCAAGCATCTGCCCTTTTTAATAGATGATAGACAGAATTTCTAAATACTGAGAAACGTTGCTTCTAATTACAATACGAGGGAGCGTAGCGACCAAGTAAGAAAATTTTGATTTTCGAATGCTGAAAGTTTGCATTTAAGAGCACTAATCATGTTAATGTGCTCATTTTACAGGCTCGTATATGATCCAAAAAATCTTTTTTCTTCTTCCGAGGGGCCGGGGCCAGGGGGGGGGGAACCGATTTTGCCCCCCTTTCGAATAATGGGGGCAATTTCCCCCCTGCCCCCTACCCCCGCTTCCAGCGCCTATGGAGATAATCCCCCGAATAAAGCAGGCATCTGCCCCTTTTTTCATAGACAGAATTTATAAATACTGAAAAACTTTCCTTCTAATTACAATACGAGGGAGCGTAGTGACCGATCAAGAAAATTTTGATTTTTGAATGCTGAAAGTTTGCATTTTAGAGCACTAATCATGTCAATGTGCTCATTTTACATGCTTGTATATGATCCAAAAAATGGCCTCCCCCCTGTTGAAAATTCCTGGCTACGCCAGTGTCCAGGACCACAATAAATTCCGCAAATCTGAATGTAACACTTTTGATTTATGTACTATACCTGATGTGAAATTTTAAAAATCGTTTGGACTTCCCCTTTAATACGGGAGGAATTTATGTGTTTATTTAGGTAGTTAAAATTGTAATGCTGATAAATAGACAATAAATGAACCAGTCACCAATGAAACTAAACGGCGTGAAAGAGCATAACTAGAGAGAGAGAAGGGGGGGGGGGTATAGCAATATAACAAGGTATAACTTTTAAAGTAACTGGAAAGGTGACAAGCTATTGTGTCCCCCCCCCCCCCCCCCCCCCCATTCTCAAGTTCGGATCGACGCCCATGAGTGCAACTAAGGATGGTAATCTTCTGGATGCATGGATGTGCAAATAAGAATAAGAGAATATTTTCTCAAATCTTCTACAGTTATGAGAGTGTGGCATTGTGGAAAAACATGAAAAAAGGGGGGGACTGAGGGCAGAAAATATTCAAATCAGCAGAATGTCTCATGAGCCCTAATATATACGACATCTGTCAATTGTGCATAATATCTTAAAATGCTCAGGATATAGACTCCACTTTGAATGAAAATAAAACTTCATTTATAAAACACATCTTTTTACTCCTGACCATAAAATTTATTTTTCCAGTATGATAAGAATAATAAATTACCTTCCATGGGCGTTAAACTTGATTTCAACTCTATGTTGAGAGTCTGTTGACCTAGCTACTCTCCTGTGCTGTAGCTTGATATGTGTTGTGTCATAATCTAGACCCTCATAGTGAAGTATGTGATCATTCAGTCTGACAGCTGTTACAAAGAGAAACAACAGCGGGTTTTAATTTAAACAATATTAAAGGCAAAGCAATTGAGATGGTAATAAGATCAATATAATATTTCCTACAAATAACAAACTATGGTGCTTATCAGGAGTGGGTCATAATAAAAAAAAAAACATAAAAGGGACAATATGTGAATTATTGAAAATGCATGAGGACTAGGGCATAATCATGGTATCTGTCATCACTCAATTCACTGCTGTTTACTTTATTTTGTCACTGCCGGTGACACTAACAGCTATCCACCTCCATAGACTTGAATAGTATATAATGAAGATGCATGAGCAAAATAAGAGGTGACAGATATACCACAATTAGGCTGATTATTAGAAGCAAAATGAAGATATTAGAGAGTAGTATCAATGCTGAACACTGAAAGAAACATACATATGCCTTAGTTGAAATGAAGAATATCTAGCAATTTTCCTATCCCACTTAACAATTTTGCAAGTGCTATATGGAACTTTCTGTTCAGAACCCCAAATTAATTGAACATGCATGGTGCTACTTAGTATATCAATATTGTTATTTCATCATTATCATCAATTTTATGATCATTATCATCATCATCATTACTAGTAGTAATAGTAATTATCATTATTATTACCAGAGACAGTGCCAGGGTATCTTGAAGGGGGGGGGGGCAAGATGATCCATATTATTCATTTTAAATCATCATAGGGGGCAGTCGTCCCTTGCCTCCTTCCCCCCCCACCCCCCCCCCCCCCCCCCCCCCCCGTAGCGCTGCCCCTGATATTACCATCATCATCATCATCAATACTAAGAAAAAACATGTATAAAGCTTGAAATACATACCATGAAAAATCCTGTTCAGTCAGACACTATGTTCACTCATTTTAATATACCTTAAGGCTTGATATTACCAGATTTCATTTCACAAACAAACCGTAATTCATGCTACAAGAACAGAACAGAAAGTGGGAAAATGCTAAAGGTCCTAAGGTAACGAATTATAATTCAAATTGTATAGATCACTTTTTACATGCATCTGCAACTCACAAGCACTATATCGTGTATCATATATACATGTAACACCTGTCCGCGGTGTATATCAGTACGTACCTTCTGACAAACAAATTGCAATAACGAATGTCCATATCGTAGATTGGCAGAGTCTGATCATCTTTCCATCCATATTAGATTGCTGAAAGTGACACATTCATCCTACAATGAAGCTAGTCATTTCATTACAGAACAGTCAGCAGCTATGCACGAATGGTCTTCACAACATAAGATACGCCCTGGCAAATGACTCGGTATACCAAACAAGTGGTATTTCTGTGTGAAAGGATGCAGTGGGCAATAGGTCGGTGGACGAACCAATGATGCATGAATCCCTATTGTTATGCATTGTATTCTTTTCTTCTCGCACTATGACGTTAGTACGTTACCTTGTTTCAAATGAAATGGTAGGTGTTCCACAGAAATATTTCTGTGGTGTTCCCTCACGTTCATGGAAAGGCTAAGTTATACCCAGGCATAGGCGGCGATCCCCGGGGGGGGGGGGGGGGGGGGGAGACGGAGGGACATGTTGATTTTTTTCGTTCCCCCCCCCTCGATTTTTAAAGCTTGATATATTATTTTTCTACTTTGAGTCAGGTGACCAACTTTAGACCAACCACTTAAATATTTATAGGCCTAGAATGCACTTTGATGGAAAAATCAGGCTTCTTCATCACTTTTTGTGGATACTTTTATTAGCTTGCTCGCTTCGCTCGCTCGCACGATAACGATCATCCCCCTCTCACTCCTCGAAACAGATTGGGGGCAGAGAACTTTCGTGTTTCCGTCCCCCTCCCCCCCCCCCCCCCACTCGTTACATGAAATCGCCGCCACTGTACCCAGGTAGGCGTCTTGTGTTATATTGTTATGTCCTGTGTTATATTGGAAATAAAACCTGAACTTGAACTTGAACTTGAACTAGGCGTCACCGACGAAATTCAAGATTACACTTGGATGCTTAATGCACTGACCCCATCATCGAGGGCCAGCATCCATTTTTTGTTTTTTGTTTTGTTTTTTGGAAGGGACTGTTGTAGTTTGTTTGTTCGTTTGTTTGTTTGTTTTTAAATACTGAAATGTATTTTGAATTCCAGATCTTGCATCCTACTATGTGCATATAAGCTACTGGCCCTAGCCCATGCTCAGTACTTGCTAACTCTACCAAAGAGTTACAGGATTTTCCAAACTATTTAATCTACCCTTGTGCACTGTAAAAAAAAATTGGGTAAAATTTTAACCAGCACGAGGGTAATCATATGTCCAACCAACTTTGGGCAATGTTTTTACCCAATGCGGAAGCATATTGTCCAGTTAGGGTAAAAATAAGCAGTAATTACTTTAGAATGGGCAAAATTTCCATCAAATTGGATAAAAAGAAATGCCCAAAGTAATGCCCAAAAGTTGGTTGGACACATAATTACCCTCATGACACATCTTTACCCAATATTTTTCACAGTGTGTACGTAAAAAAGAGTCAAGTAAATCACCTTTTCAAAACAAAGACTTTAATGTACATTATGAGATTTAAAATTAGAAATGATATCTAATTTTAAAAATTCGCAATTTCTTAAAGTGGGAGGGAGAACTATGAACTTTGCATGTCCTATCAGCTTTCTTTGAAAACTGAGTATTAAAAGTGAGAATATTTACGTATATACCTTTTAATGTTTCACAACTGAAATGAGCCCGAAAGGGGACCATTTAGTTTCACTTATTCATATACCCAAAAAGATTTTAAATATGGTCTTAGAAAGTTAGATATAAAACAAGGCCGTACGCATGATTTTTTTTTTTTTTTTTTTGGGGGGGGGGGGTGGGGGGGGGGGGGGTGCCGGCAAGAATATGTTAAATATTAGAGAGCGAAGTGACCAAGCGGGAGAGGGTGTGGGAGGGGGTACCCTCCACCCTCCCACACGAGGGAGCTTTTGCATATTTTTAGAATTAAAATTGAACGATCTGGTGCACACTTTGGTGGAACTTAGATTTGGTAAAATTTCAATAAAAGGTAAGGTCTGAGCACTTCTGGGCGGGGGGAGGGGGGGGGGAGAGAAACTCTCTCTCTCTCTCTCTCTCTCTCTTAAAAAATCGCCCAAAACGTGTTTAAAAGAGGATTAAACATTGCTCAAATCCCATTCGGGCAAAAAGGGGTAGAAAGAATGTGAATGCTTAAATGACACCATTTTATGCGGCATAGGAAATATACTCTCTCTTAAAAAAAGAGTGAACGCGTTCACTCTGTCAGGGGTGAATTTCATAAGAGAGTGCATTTAGAGTGAATTAAGAGTGAATTAAGAGTAAAAATTGTGGTATCCACTCTTTATTCACTCTTTGAGGGGTGACCTCAGTGATCATTCAAGGATTGTGAGTGATCCCTGAGGTCACCCCTCAAAGAATGAATAAAGAGTGAATATCACAATTTTTACTCTTAATTCACTCTAAATGCACTCTCTCCTGAAATTCACCCCTAACAGAGCGAACGCGTTCAGTCTTTTTTTTTTTTTTTTGAATGATGGGACGTACGAATTACAGATCATTCGTGTCAGTTTTTTGGGGGGGTGGGGGTGGGGATGGGATGGAATTTTAGAGTATACTCTAAAGTTCCATCCCATTCCCCCCCCCCTAAAAAAAAAAAAAAAAAAAACCTGACACGAGTGATCTGTAATTCGTACGTCCCATCATTCCAACCATCATCATCGTCGTCGCCCACCCCCCCCCCTTCTCTCTCTCTCTCTCTCTCTCTCTCTCTCTCTCTCTCTCTCTCTCTCTCTCTCTCTCTCTCTCTTTATTCTCCTGGTGTTGGTTTCGGGACATCCGCTTGACTCGAAGAGGAATACATGTATAAGGACACCCACTTTGTAGCCTTGATAGGTGTAGACCTTGATAGGTGCTGCTTTGGAACATACTGTATATTCAGGGTTGAAAGTAAAGTTTGTTCCTTTCTTATTCATCACCCGCTATAAATAATTGCATTGATATTTTACGAAATAAACAAAATAACAAGAAAGATCACAAGTTTCGTACATGTATGTCAAGAAACAAGACGAATTTTATTCCATTTTATACACATAAATGATTTTCCATTTTCAATCTTTGATGCATGGCATCAATATGTTCAGCTTATCAAAATTACACAAACGGAGTTCAAATTGTGCCTTATCTGTTTCAAAACTCCCCCTTTCTCTTTCTCTCCTTCCCCACCTTTTTAAACAAACGAGCTCTCTCATCATCTCTCTATTTCACTCTCTCTTTTTCCTCTTATTCTCTGAGTTCACTTTCTCGTGCGATCATCACTCGGAGAGTCTTCATCCCTCTCTGTCTCTATCATGAGTTCTAGCACTTGGTCTTTCACTTTTCTTAACTATTCTCATCGATCTGGCGTTTCAGAACGACAAAGATATGATACATAAAATCCATGAGTTTGTTATTTTCATCTAAATATGAATAGTTGTTAAAGTCGCACAAACCATTATAGTGATTGATGTATTTACACTCATCAGCATATTATTTCAGAAGTTCCGAAATGCGAGTTGACAGCACATTTACAAATGTTTTATAGCTTTAATAGTCATTGATGATAAACAAATTAATTTGTATTTTACTTATCAACTTTAATGGGGAAAACTTACCAATGATTTAGCCGATTCACCACTGAAACCACAATTATTACGTTTACAGTTAATTCTGTCTTTCCCCCGACATCGTTTCATAGCCAAGAATGAAATGACAAGAATTATGGCGTTATGGCTCATTATACAATATGGTATTGGTAATCATGATATTTATTAGTATACTGACGTCCTAAAACTCCGAAATAAGTGGTCTATACAAAAGTGAAAATCAAAGTCTGTTTACAACACACGTACACCTTTACAGATTACATGTATAAGATATAATGATAAAACAATTATGTTCCAATGAACATTGTCAATGATGAATAATCAACAGTCGACGTTTTGTGCTATGAAGTTCTTGTACCAATAGGATTTACATCCAACTTGAAAACACACCGAAATCTGGATAATCATTTCATGTAAATTTCAGACAATTAATGCTTGAAAATCTTTTTTTTTTCTTCTAGCTCAAAAATCTAAACGAAAAGAAAAAGTATGTTTTTCTTGATAATCAAATTGAAACAAATTTCATATTTGATAAAACTCAAAAGATATTGTCTTGAAATGCACACCTTTAAGAACAAGGGTGATGACAAATTAGAAGGATTTGTCGATTTTTTTTTTAAATGTTTATAAAAGGTCAAACATCATTGAGAAACTATTATGTAGCGAGGAGTCTGCACACTCTGAATGAAGCAAGAGTTGTTCACAAAACTAGCATCCCTGCAAAGCATAGAGTTGTTTTTTTTTTTTTCAAAAAAAGAACTTGCTCCTACTATTATTTTACTTGATAAACGCTAAGTCGATCATTATTTTTGAAACAATGAATAATAATGAAGTCGATGGTTTAAAAGTTTCTCAAGATATCACAATTTTGAAAATACAGTATTATTTAAGGTAGCAGATACATGCAGAGGAAGCTATTGAAATAAGCTCCCTTAAAATGCAAGTGTATTATATCCTTTGGCCTCAAAAAGACCAGACACTCTCTTTTCGTTTCGTTGTTCATCAACTACTGGGGAAGCGGACGAAGATTTTGTCTCATGTGCAGTGTTCTGATCAATGTTCAGATTATTGTAGGGCCCTGTTTCGTTTGTGACCAAACCTTTTGTCGCCCCTGTTTGGGGATCGTCAGCGCTAGAAGGTGATGATGACGACGTCATCTGGAAGCTGCGATCAAGTTTATCATATTTTTCGGCTGTTACGTCACGTTGTCTTGTAAGCTTTCCACGAGGAAGAGTCGTTTTGGCGTTCATGATATCATGATCTTCATACTGAGAAGGATTGACGAGATGATAGGTCGGAGCTGGGGTAGAATATCGAATATTTTCTTGGGCCTTGACATCTTGTTCCTTTGTTTTGGTAAAATGACATGGCTCGCTGTACATTCGATGGACGTTAGTCTTTTCAATGATTTCTGTCTTCTCGGAAATTTTGTCTTTTCGCTTCATAATGGGAGTTGAATAGACGGGTGTGGTGGCTGGTTGATCATTGGATTCGTCTAGTTTGAAATAGAAGGGTCCCTTTTCACTCTTGTTGATACCTGTATTAGTATCAATGTAAAATGGCTGCATTAATACAGATATGAAACAAGGACAAAACAAAAACAGACAAACGAACACGTGAAAGAAATGCGTTACAGTGTAACACGATCATGAAACGGGCATAACACCCTGCGGACATTTTTATTTTAAGAACGCCCACTGGCAGTTGGAAAATACTGGTTGACTATTCTAGTAAGGAGAAAGAGGGGGGGGGGGGGTATGATGCCAAAAGGTATAGATGTGTATAATCATAAAAAATTGTGGGTTTTATTTCAATACAACTTGATATGATTTGATTCATGTCAAGTAAAAATTTGAAATGGATAGAAACACAATGTTTCACTATATACATTTAGCAAAAAAGAGGTCCCCCAAGTGTATCTAGGAAAATGTAAAGAAAGACACCCTCTGTTTCACAAACCTGCAGTAGGTACAGCAGTAGACGGAGGTTTGATGTCCAAGCTACCCATTGCGGTGATGTCATCTTTCTTATGGATTTCGACCTCTTCATAAGTATGCTCCTGACTTTCCATCTTTACAAGACGACGATCTCCCTTGCCTGCAGACATGTCAAAGATTTCCACGCATTATTAAAAGCTAGATGGATTGATTAGTGCTGACCATTATAGTTGTTGGCCATACGACTTACACACCCATCAATGAAAAGACAAGCAAGACACGGACACCCCCCCCCCCCCCCAAGTGGGAAGAAGAGAATTGTTAATACAAACTTTCAGGTCCTTTTCTGTAATTACATGTATTGTAATGTACTGTAAATCTAGTTATCTATTTGAATTTGGAATGGTAGGCATACTTGAAATCAATGAGAGTGAGACTTGTATCAAATAAAAGGTATAGCGCCATCTTTTGTTTAAAGCATTAAAGCGAGACACATTGTATACTTGTTTGCGTGCTAAATCCACAGAAATGCTGTGGCTAAAACCTGTCGACAGAGTGCCACTGATCTCTCCACTACAGTGCAGAGTGCCTGTCGGAATGATCTAGCGCCATCTTTCGTTTCATGCATTACACTTAGTTATGGCTTTGATTTTATAAATGAGTGATACAACACAGGCGATGAAGTTCATTATTAATCGGCATAAGCAATAAAGGGATATGCACTTGATTTCTAATTAAGAAACAAAAGAAAAAAAATGAAACTGAAACTAAAAGAAAGAAAAATATTCATTTAAAAGTGCTATCACTGTAATTTCTAAGAAATTTCGCCCTAATTTTGTGTATCAAGTTTTGAGAAAATGTCAAATGTAAAAGGGCGAAAAATGAGCATCAAACAAACAAACACCAAATTATAAAAAAAAAATTAATGAATAAAATTACAATGATGAAAATTTCAACTAAATTTTTTTTTCTTTCTTTCAGTTTCAGTTTTATTTTTTCTTTCGTTCCTGATTTAAAAATCACGTGCATATCTCTTTATTGCTTATGCCGATTAATAATGAACCTCATCGCCCATGTTGTATTACTCATTCATAAAAATCGAAGCCAGTAACTGTAATGCATGAAACGTAAGATGGCGCTAGACCATACATCTCATTCCGACAGGATTTAGCACGCAAACAAGTGTACGATGTGTCTCGCTGTAATGCTTTAAACAAAAGATGGCGCTATACCTTTTATCTGATACAAGTCGCACTCTTATTGATTACTAGTATGCCTACAATTCCAAATTCAAATCGAAAACCAAATTTCCAGTACATTACAATACATGTATTTACAGAAAAGGACCTGACAATCTGTATCAACAGTTCTCCTTCTTCTTGCCCTTTTTGCCATTCGTTGGGGGGGGGGGGGGGGGGATCCCGTGTGTTACTTGCTTTTTCACTGATGGGTGCCTTGGTCAAATGGTTTAAGGCGCTTGACTGGAGAAACGAAAGTCGGGGTTTGATCCCCGGCACGGCACTTATGCCCTTGTGCAAGGCATTTTATCTGCAATACTTTTTTATCGCATATCAAATAAATCAAATGTGTTATATGCATAATGATACCAACATGTGCAAGTGTTGTTTTAAAAAATAAAAAAAAATTTAAAAAATGGATGGGTGTCTCGCTGTAATATTTTAAACAAAAGATGGCGCTTTACCTCTTATTTGATACAAGTCGCGCTGACATTGGATTATTTTGAAAAGGAAAAATGCGAATTCTCTAAATATAAATGTAATCAATGACATACTTTCATGGATAGTCTATGGTTACGTCTTTTACCATACTCTCCCTGCATTTTGTTTCTCTTCTCCTACAAGTTGTTTGAAAATATGATTGTTCAGTAAAAAAAAAAATTTTTAAGGGATCTATAGGTTATTTATTCCCAAATGACGACAAGACAATGACTTGAAAATAAAGATGACAAAAAACACATAACTTTTAATAAATGGAACCTATTTAGAAGTTGGCGCACTTCATCTTCAGCCTGGAGTATTCAGTCAGAGTAAATATATCACAGGCTGATGATGATTGGCGCCAACTACTAAGCATGTTACATTCATTAAAAAGTTATTTGTCTTTTGTCATCTTAATTTCAGGTTATTTATTGTTTCAGATAGCTTTGCTCTCTAATTTTTCCACAAAGACTGGGAATGTATACAGGTATAATCAACGAGAGTGCGACTTGTATCAAATAAAAGGTATAGCGCCATCTTTTGTTTAAAACATTACAGCGTGCTTTTGTTGTTGTTGTTTTTGTTTTTTTTAAACAACACATGCACACTTTGGTATCATTATGCATATAGCACATCACTTTATTTGATATACGATAAAACAGTATTGCAGATAAAATGCCTTGCACAAGGGCATAAGTGCCGTGCCGGGGATCAAACCCCGACTTTCGTTTCTCCAGTCAAGCGCATTAAACCATTTGACCAAGGCACCCATCAGTGAAAAAGCAAGTAAGGCACAGGATCTCTTCCCCCCCCCCCCCCCCCCCCCCCCCCCCCCCCCCCCCCCCTAACGAATGGCAAAAAGGGGAAGAAAAAGGAGAACTGTTGATACAGATTGTCAGGTCCTTTTCTGTAAATACATGCATTGTAATATACTGTAAATTTAGTTATCGATTTGAATTTGGAATTGTAGGCATACTAGTAATCAATGAGAGTACGACTTGTATCAGGTAAAACGTATAGCGCCATCTTTTGTTTAAAGCATTACAGCGAGACACATTGTACACTTGTTTGCGTGCTAAATCCTGTCGGAATGAGATGAATGGTCTAGCGCCATCTTACGTTTCATGCATTACAGTAAGTTATGGCTTAAATTTTTTATGATTGAGCAATACAATATGAACGATGAGGCTCATTATTAATCGACATGAGCAATAAAGAGATATGCACGTGATTTTTAATTTGGGAACAAAAGAAAAATAAAATAAAATTGAAACTAAAAGAAAGAATGAAAAATCTTCATTTGAATTTGCTATTATTGTAATTTCTTAGAAATTTCGCTCTATTTTTGTGTATCCAGTTTTGAGAAAATCTCAAATGTAAATGGGCGAAAAAAAGCATCAAACTAACACCAAAATATTAAAAAAATAATAATGAAAATAAATGAATAAAAATTCATTCATTTTTATTTCATTCAGTAAATGACCGACTGATATTGTGAGAAAAAAATATAGATATTGTACACATTTCCATTCTTTACTGTAGAATTTGAGAGCAAAGAAATCTGAAACAATAAATAACCTGAAAATTAAGATGACAAAAAACACATAATTTTTAATGAATGGAACATATATTTGGAAGTTGGCGCACATCATCATCAGCCTGTGATATATTTACTCTGACTGAATATCTGATGATGATGTGCGCCAACTTCCAAATATATGTTTCATTCATTAAAAATTATGTGTTTTTGTCATCTTTATTTTCAAGCTATTGTCGTGTCGTTCATTTAGGAATAAATAACTTATAGACCCTTTTTTCTGAACATTCACATTTTCAAACAACTTATACATGTTATAAAAGAATAAAATAGGAATGCATTATGGAGGGAGAGGATGGTTAAAGACATAAACAGAAACTATCCATGAAAGTATTTCATCGATAACATTTAATAAATAATCCAATCTAGATTATCTAATGCGAGTGCGACTTGTATCAAATAAAACGTATAGTGCCATCTTTTGTTTAAAACATTACAGGGAGACACCCATTTTTTTTTTTTTTTCTTTTTAAACAACACATGCACACGTTGGTAGCAATTTGCATATGGCACATTAATCTATTTGATATACGATAAAAACAGCAATGCAGATAAAATAAGTACCGTGCCGGGGATCAAACCCCCGACTTTCGCGTCTCCAGTCAAGCGCCTCAAACCACCAAAGCACTTATCAGTGAAAAGGCAAGTAAGGCACGCCCCCCCCCCCCCCCCCCCTCCCCCAACGAATGGCAAAAAAGGGGGAAGAAGAGAATGAATCGTTGATAAAAACTGTTTGGTCCTTTTCTGTATTTATACATGTATTATAATGTATTGTAACGTTAGTTCGCGATTTGAATTTGGAATTGTAGGCATAATCACGGAGACAGCGACTTGTATCAAATAGAAGGTAAAGCGCCATCTTTTGTTTAAAGCATTACAGCGAGACACATTGTATACTTGTTTGCGTGCTAAATCCTGTCCGAATGAGATAGATGGTCTAGCGCCATCTTTCGTTTTATGCATTACAGTTAGTTATGGTTGTAAATAAGTAATACATGGGCGACAAGGAGTTTCAATGGCATTTTCTGTTGTACTGTTATAGCATAGCGTTGTTCATTATTATGTTCCTGATAATTGATATATGCAGTAAAGGGATATGCACTTGATTTGGGATTTAGAAACAAACGAATGAGCATAAGTAAATTTAAAAATGAGTAAAATTGATTGATACTGTGAAAATATTGATAAACGGTCCCAGTCTCTACGGGGAAAAATAGAAAGCAAATCAATCTGAAAAAAATGAGTAACCTAGATCCTTTTCTGAACAATCATAATTACAGTCTTGTGTTCCATGCATTACAGTTCGTACGAGAGGTTTTTATTATCATCATTTTTAAATGGACAATACGGCATGGGTTACGAGGGATTACAGTGGTATTTTAAACACGTTTTAAACAAATGCATTTTAAACACATATTTTCTCGCTTCCAACGGAATAATCAGGTAATTAGAAATTTAGTTTCTGCAGTTTTCTAACTCATTAGATTTTAAAGAATAGCAGAAGTTCCCGACACTAATCTGCTAATAGTTCTCCATTTGTTATTTTTCAACTGATGATTTCTTTTGCACTTTATAGGACACAGAAACATCCACTATTCTTTTATTAGATAGGATAGGCAACTTTCTGTGTGTGTTAATGTGTGTCATACTTTTTTACCACAAAGAGAGGAAAGATTGCAGTTTATCCCATACTCATGCAGAGGCTTCTCTCAGTTTGAGCCAACCTCCACATTTCAAAGAGATCTGCATGATCTTTGGAGATATTTAAGGTAGATCACTAGCCCTCCTCAGTATTTCACTCGTCTAGAAGGACATTCAAACCATGCTCTATAACTATCTCGGTACTCCAGTGGGGATGTCTGCATTATTGGAGACAATGTTTGAGGTTTCATCGATTCAGAATGCACATGCATTAAAGTGGTAAGTGGATTTTACAAAACAGTTTTATAACATTAATTTCATGCTTAAAACATACTGTACATGTTTTTCAATATGCATGCGATGTCATTCAGTTAAGACCAATAGGCTGCACAAAATTAATAACAGTGAAAATAGTTCCTATAGGTCTAGCCCCACCCCCCCCCCCCCTTCTCTGTCTCTATCTCTCTCTCCTGAAAATGACAATCCCTGAGTATAATAACATAGATATTGTTATAACCAGATTCTTCAATTGAAAGCAAATTTCCATGGAAATGAAGCACGTAAGATGAGATATAGAGTCAATGATTATTGCTTTATTTTAGCGAAAATGTCGCTAAAAACAAAATTAACAAAACTCTGAACATAAACTTACCAGTCGGTGCCTTTGTAGAGTTTGCAGGAATCTGTTTCCTATACATGAGAATATCGATAAAAGCCATCATGAAAAATAGAGAAAGGAAAAATGGGGTTAACAATCATGACAATAATTATCTAGAGGAAAGATAGATAGGCAATGCACTGTTCAAACAGCATCTCAAAATGTATTGTTGTCACCTGAACTGTTTTTCACCCATCCCTTGGTTGTTGTTCTCTCTCTCTCTCTCTCTCTCTCTCTCTCTCTCTCTCTGTTTCTCGATCTTTTAATTCGTTTTTTCTGTTTCCCTTCATTGGCTGACTCAAATCATGAGGAAATTACCATGTGTGAGTCAGTAAAAATACAATACTTTTCAATTTCATTTAAAGTGTACGTATGTGACATGATTTAGAAGAGTAAATCTTTGTGAATTTTATTGCAACTTAGCAAAACCTTGCTGTACTTGGAATGTATATCCTAATTTTCTTTGCATTTATTTTACGGTAATAGTCTTTATTTGTTACAACATACTGAAAATTTGGTCCTAAGGAATATCGTCGAAATTACTTGAAAGATTTATTCTACCATACCAGGTAGGTCTACATCTACATTTAACTTTTATTTGTACACAGTGAACGAATAAAAAGTCTTTAATTTCTATAGACTTACACGATATACGTGCATAAACCTACTTCAACAGGTCATGCACTCTTTGTCACACCAGTTGTTCGTATCGTAAGCTCAAATCAGTTGCAAATGTAAATTGGTGTCGGCGCACTTAGTGACTTTACTTTTTGAGAATCAAAAGAAAAGAAGAAGAATTTTTCACCACAAGGCCACAAGCCTGAATGTAAGATCGAGGAGCACAAAGTAGGTCATTTGTGTATATTTTGACCAGCAACGCCCCCCCCCCCCCTCCTTCCGCCTGAAAATATTAAAATTTTGCAAGAGCTTTTAGAGATTAAAATTGTTGCAAAGTGGCGCAGTGATAGGGTTCACTTTTCTGTATGCGCTGAAAGTATGCCAGAATGGGATTTGGCGGGAGTAAGGGCGGGGTGCCAGGGGAGGGGAGCATGTAAACCATCCCTTAGGCTATAATGATCCGCCACCTGATGCATGCTCATAACCTCCACATGCTCAAGATGATCAATGCGTGAATACCTACATTTTCTTCTTTCGCGACCGACGAAGTATGATGACCAGAAATAGTGAGGCGGCGATGAGCAGGAGGACGGACGCGACGATGATAGACAGTATGAAAACACGATGTTGACTGAAGAAGTCTTGAGCTGGATCATGAGCTGCACCGACATTAGGCAGATCATAAGGCTTTGTGCCCGAGTAGATATCGGTGTTCGTCGTGACACCACTGGTGGTACTGGCGTGATTCTGCATGTTCTGAGTCTCTTCTGAAGTGATTTGTGATGGTGTAATTCCGTCTGAAATATACAGTCCATACAAAAAACACACACACAAAAATGTCCTGTTTGTTAGACATGCTGAAATGTAAGGAGGGAAATAAATGTTGAAAATAGTGATACTTTGATAGTAACTATCATCGTAATTCCGTTGTTGTTGTAACAATTTAAACTAAATTTGAGCTTCTCTCGGTACAAAAATTTAAAAAGGAACACTTTTCAGAGGGTTAAAATCGTGATCTCCCATTAGGTATAACCAATTCTGTTTATCATAAAACCGAGAATCAAAATGAATGAATGAAACACAATCATGACAAAACAAAAACAAATAATATTAGGAAAATATACCTTGTTCTGTCTTGAAACCAAGGCCGCGGGGAGTAAATATTGTTGAAACGATTTTTTTCGAAGTTTGAATTTCATCAGATCCGGCATTAGCATCGATATTTCTATTTTAAAAAAAAAAATAGAAATGGTGTAAAGCGTAAAGATATGAAACTTAAGGACTGCTTGAACAGGAAATAAAACTACAACTCACTTTCACCTGTGGACATATTATACCTGTCCTTTTTTCTACTTTGGATTCTAAGGAAATGAACTTTTGAGATTCAATAAGTTTTTCACTTTCTGAAAAAAAAAAACTAGGGTCATCACTTTATTTTGCGCGTACCTACCCATCAGGCGAACTTTACACCTCTTGTCCCTTCAACAACCCACCCATGAATTATAATGTCCCTTCAAAAGAAAAAAAAAAAAAAAAGAGGAGCTGCCACACGTTCCTCCTCTTCAATCGAACATAAACAGAAACCGGTATACGAAGAAAGAAGAATCCACCTCGAAAAGCAGATGATGGCTCCTTATCGTCCTCCATGTAGCTTGATGGCAATTTCTCGAGGCGGGGGGGGGGGGGGGGGGGCTTCTCTCGTTTTTGTCGATGTTAAGATAACCCATCCCCTCTTGCTACTAGTCCCACTTGCATTTCAAGTGCAGAAAATGCCCTAGAATTATGTAACATTCTTCTGTATTTTTATATTCTTCTATAACTTTGACAAGGAATTTAAGGGTATAAGGGGTAAACGCAGAGAGAAAAACAAAAACCTCAAGGGTAGAGTAAATGCCCACATTTTTCTTTTGGTTAGTAGTCCTTGATTTTGGAACTCCACGTTGGATCTAATGTAGATCTATATGATCAAGAAAGTAAATCTACATAGATTTACTGTTACAGTGTTTTAATGTTAGAATAATTAATGGGTCAATAATGCCAAAATACAGTAGATCTACAGGCTACATGGTATACCCTTATACCATACTAGATAGATGCAGGCCTAAGACAAACACAATGAAATTGTAAATAACCTAAAATTACATTCCAATATTGATTTGAATTTTGTTAGGTCCGACTTAACTAGTGTTTGCTTCTTTGACCCCCCCCCCCCTTTCAGAGTACTAATATTAACCCCATCTTTTCATGTGGTGGCGAATGTGAAGGGGGGAGGGGGCCCGAGATAAAAGCCTGATACATCCAAACCAGTCATCCACCTTTTTTTTTTTCTTCTTCTTCTTTCGTTCTTCCCTTCTTTGCCCAGGCAATGGCATTTTCTCTTTCTTTGTTCATTTTTTTTGTGTTGGGGGGGGGGGGGGGGGGCTTTCTTTTTTTTTTTCTAAAGACAAGAAAAGGGATCTCTCTCTCTCTCTCTCCCCCCTTCTCTTAAAAACTCTTATTTAGGGATAGACTTCTAGACCTAGATCTATATAGATCTAGGCCTAAACCTCTAGGCTAGGCTCTAAACTAACTCCGCGCGAAAGATTGAACTTGCTAATACTAGAAGTCTAGATCTAGAGTCTAGACTCTAGGGTCTAGATCTATATCTAGATCTAGATCTAGGCCTAGTAATTGAATGTTACAATGTTAATGTTGAATGTAGACCCTACTTGGTCAGAAAATATCGTGCGCCCTCCCCTGGTCGTGTCTTTTTTCACAAAATCCTAGACCCGCGATTGGTAATTTGAGGTAGAATTTAGATTATCTAGCTCTAGATCTAGGCCTAGTCTAGACCTAGATCTAGATCTAACAGTTAGATCTAGATCTAGACTCTACGTTGAAGTTAGTCTAGACCTAGATCTAGATATAGATTCTTCTAGATCTAGGCCTAGATCTAGATCTAGATTCTAGATCAGCTCTAACAAATCTGTCATTAGACTACAGACATTAGACTAGAAAGTTCTAGATCTAGATCTAGATCTAGATCTAGATTTGTGCTGTTTTTGGACCACTTTGTACCACTTTGCAGAAAATAAAATGACAAGTTAGAATTTGTTAAGGGTCAAATCTATTTCGAATCTTTCTTGAAAACTTAGTGGCTCTGAAAAGAGCCGTTTGGTTTAGAAGATAATCTCGATCAGATTATCGAGACGTTGTGTATTTAGTGACAGCCTTGGTTCCCTCTGAAACGGCGTGCTTGGCCAGTTCTCCGGGAAGAAGGAGGCGGACGGCGGTCTGTACCTCTCGACTTGAAACGGTGTTCTTGCGGCTGTAGTTGGTAAGGCGAGAAGCTTCTGCAGCGACGCGTTCGAAAACATCATTGACGAAGCTGTTCATGATGGACATGGCACGGCTTGAAATGCCAGTGTCTGGATGAACTTGCTTCAGCACCTTGTAGATGTAGATTCCATAGCTTTCGCGTCTTCGGCGGCGTCGTCTTACAGCGACTCTACGGCGCTTACCGCCCTTTCCTCCTCGTTTGGCTCCTTTGCCTCCCTTACCCGATCCCTTCTGGGGACTACGCTTTGTCGGACTGCGCTTGGTAGGACTCTTCTGAGATGGCATGATGATCTGACTGAGTATTCTTTAATAACGATCATCCAGACTCGCGATCTATTTATAATGGATGATGTATGCAAATGAAGGTTCAGTGTTCGTTCAGAAATCCGCGGCGACTGGGGAATTTATCAATCAACGCCCAGCTGCTGTAACTTGTAGCCAATCAGATAGCGTTAAATAAAAACGCGCGCTTATGCAAATAAGTGGGGTTTGCGAGCGGGCTTCCGGATCAGATTGTAGTGTATGCATGTCACGTGAACTAGGCCTAGATCCTATGCCTAGATCTAGTCAGTTTTGCTGGCGCTATGGCGGGAGTATTGGCAAATTAAATTACGCGCTAATACAGTTAGGCAGATTGATCCGCATATTATGCATATATGCGGATCAACATCAAAATCAACATTTTCTTCAACATTCGTCTTGTCCATTTATATCTATCAAAACCGGCGCAGAATAACTTTATGCATAGCCATAGGGCAGATCTATACCGATTATAAAAAGCGAGACGGTAGAACACGAGACATGACGCAACGCAGATTCCACTTGATGGTTCCATTGTTTATCCTTAGAAATTTAATGCGCAGATTTCCATTTCTTAATTAATTTTCATCACTAATACAGGTTTACTCTTAGCAAATTAAAAAGAAGGAAACAGGTTTTGAAAAAGAAGAAAAGCAAAACAGGAAAATAATCATTTCGATTGGGAACGCGTCTTACGAAAATTTGGCGATGCATGCTTAGGGAGAATTTGAAATCGTAAAAAGTTAGGCCTAGAATCTACTCATAAGCCCGGGCCTAAGGTCTAATGAGTTCTTTGAAAGAAGGGAATGAAATTTAGAGAGAAAAAAACAAAAAAACAAAAAGAAGACTACTGATCTTAACCGCTTTCCTGTATTTTTACTCTCGTACTTTACATTTTCCTTAATCGACTTTGCAGAAGTGTATATGGCCTATTTACTTTCTGTTTCAGTGAATCGATGTCAGGTTTCCCTCTCCAACAAGGAGAAAGGTAGCATGCAAGCTTTCCAAGGCCATTTTTCATGTTTTTGTAATCACATTTTTTTTTTTTTTTTTTTGGTATATGACTAATTTTCTTTGCATTCATACATAAGTACAGCATTTGTCGGTATCATGCTTGAAATAAAGTAAAAATGTAGTTATTGACAATGAATCATAAATAAGCAAATATATTATGTAACAATCATTTTTCAAAAACAAAAATCACGAAATTATAAATTGTCAAATTTAAATTATTCTAATTCACCAAACATAAAATCATTTGCGGAAGGACTATTGTATTTTGTAAGCAATTTGCATAAAAAAATATGGCAGCCTCAATTTAGATCTATTTAGGATCTAGATCTAGACTACTCTAGAGTCTTAGGTTCCTTGCCAGCACTGCACTACAACCAAACCAGCAGGGAGTCAGAGGTATAAGACGCCCAAGCAGGGCTGCCACTCTAAATTTTCGTTTCCCCTAGCCCTACCACGCACATGAATTTCCCCCTGTTTCCCCTATTCCCCTATATGTTTCCCCTAGTACGTTTACGCTCTCCATGATCCAACCTAGCTTCTGCCGATAAAAATCAGTTTCCCCTACAAATGGTGTACATATTGCGATTTTCCCCCTACAAATTGTGGTTTTTCCCTACATATTTTCCCTGTAGGTATTTCCGTACCACAGGTATACTCGGGCCTAGCTTCCCTATGTTTGGCTAAAATCCCCTACCAGGGGGGGTTTCCCCTACGACACCTCCCCACGGTTCAACAAACTTTTGGATTCTAGAAC
Organism: Echinometra lucunter; assembly: GCA_029962745.1. Lineage (NCBI taxonomy): Eukaryota > Metazoa > Echinodermata > Echinoidea > Camarodonta > Echinometridae > Echinometra > Echinometra lucunter. Next base: position 56,387,338 of record CM057151.1, read on the forward strand.
TAGGTTGGTTCAAGCGCTTAAGATCGAAATGTTTTGCTCTATGGGTTTCACACACTTTATGATGTCATAATGAAATCTACGCGATGTTTGGATGACGTCACAATGCGTGCGCGTTAAACTATTACATGTATTTCGTGTACACACAAAGGAGCTGACTTCGAGATCAAAACTTGGGATCAGGTGAAATGATGATAATAATGATAAAAATCTCGGAGAGACACATTCCCGTTCTCTCTGTCTGTCTATCCCTCTTGTCTTTATTTCAGTCTCTCTAACTCTCCTTCCATCTCTGTCCCTCTGTCGTATTTTGTTTTAAATATTCTTTTATTCTCTTCTTTCAGTGACTTCATAAACATGGCAAACAAATTACAGTCATGAATTTACAAGGAACTCCATTCGTACCACGGTATCAGTAAAATCAAAGAACAAAGAAGTTATACATAGACATGATAGATGTACTTGTAAATCATTTCATATCTTAGTTAACTCCAATTGTAATTAGATATAACTGGTCCATTTCTTCTTTTTCTTTCACTGAAAGAAAGAGGGTCAGAGAGGTATGATCATTGTATGTTCATTGATAACCCCCCCCCCTCCCCCCCAAAAAAAAAATGGATCCCAAGACTAAGCAATGACGCCTTTCGACTGCACTGCACTGTCTACACACCTACCCGTGGTCATGTGTGGATGTGATGATATGAGGCGGGATATGAGGATGAGATTCCCAGGCTGAAGAATGTGCCTGAATCCACCCTGCATGATCCACAAAACTCTGATGATCCCAAGTAGAACTGTCAGGCATCTTCTTCTAGATCCTGTTATTCAAAGCAGTACAAAGAACAGACTTGTCCTCCAAACCAAGTATCATGAGTATGGTCAGTAACGCTTCAGACTGGCCAAATCGAGGTTGTATTCTATTGATCGAAGTTAAAGCTCTTTTAAATTTTCTGTATCCAGATGATTTAAAGTATGTCCAGTTTCGATCACGTCATACCAGGCTTTAATCTAAACACCAGACATGGTGACAAAAATGAAAACCTTCGCAAACCCTTGATGCTCTATGGTCACCTAAATATTACAGCAGTGAAAGATGACGTAAAGATAAGATTTCTTTGATCTTTGGTATAGGCCTGTCTTTGGTTTGAGGAGATGGAGTGTATGGGGTATAGCCTATGGGTATAGCCTACGTAATTTTGTGACAGAATAATGGCGAGCATAATTATCATTAATTATTCTTATAACACTAAGTTTGGCGGTTAAGTATTGTCTCGGGAATAGGAATTTGAACACGTAACTTCACACGATAAATTCCTGAAACATTTGGCTTATGACCCCCCCCCCCCCCCCCCCCCCATCCCCTTTGTGTTCCCTATCATTTCCATTTTGGTGCGGTACACATTAGTCTTCAAGACTTCAACCTGCATACAATGCCGAATCAAAACCAGAGCCCGGATATTCTGAGACACATCCTGATAAAAACAATGACGTGTTTGAAAATGTTTAAAAATAATAGCCATTACAGATGAAAACTTGAACTGAAATATCATAAGAACCTCCTTGAACTTCTGGTCGTAAGTTCATGCATTAACAGTTAGGGTCGTATTTGTTTATATTATTGAATAAGGTGGTGCAAGGGAGCAAAATATGCTCTCTGTTTTTGCACGAGTACTGCATACAGACATTGCCAGCTCTTCAAGATGATTACATTTCATCCCAGAGGCGGCGCCAGGGTTTTTTGATTGGGGGGGGGGGTAAGATGATCCATATAGGTGAGTTTATTTACTTTTATGAACAAATAATGGTAATAGTTGCATGATCCAGCGCTCTCTTTCCTTATATTGTCATTTCTTCTTCCTCCTCTTTTTCTCCTTTTTCTCCTTTTTTTAAAGAGAAAAATCATAGGGGCGGTCACCCCTTGCCCCCTGTAGCGCCGACCAATTTTATCCACATTCTGAACTTATTCTGGGTATTTTAACTGCATTGTTGTTGAGTATTAATTTTGCTTCTCATCGTCAGTCTAATCACCTCATTCTCTATACTTTATTCCTCTGCTCTTTTTTTTTCTCACCTTTTTCTCTGCCGGTTTCCTTTGATTCTCTCTCTTTCTTCCTCTCTCACCTCTCTTTCTTTTATTCTCCATCTTCGTATTTTCTCTTCCTTCTCCCCTTTCTTCTTTTCTCCTCTCTCCCCTTTTCTGTCTCCTTTCTTTCATTTTCTAAAATCTTCATCTATTTCCATTCTCATCAAAATCCTCCTTTTTTATTCTCCCCTCTCCCTTTCTCTTCATCCAACCTCTTCTGCTTTCCCGTTTTCATTTCCCATTCCCTTTCATGAGTCACATTCTGACTGTACATAATATCAGGAAGTACTCTCTCATTCTCTCTCCCCTCTCTCCTTCTCTTTTTCTCTCTCTTTCTCTCTCACTCTGGAGCTAAAATCATACCTCTTTTCAAAGTTTCTCACATCAGTGTAATACTGTAGACATTTTAGAAACATTGTCAATTGCTTGTGTAGATAATTACACTTTCTTTTTACTGGAATAAAATAAAAATTTGAAAGCCACATTTCTTTCGAAAATGCTGAAAATGGTAAATGGTCTTGTTTGGAGGTATTCCAAACCAAATGGAGAAAAAAACTAGATGAATCCTCGACCACGCGTGGTCGAACTTTATGCCTCCGCCATTACCAGATCAGAAATATATGGCACTTCATGTTGATTTATTTTCATTTCTACAATGATATCTTTGACCTTGACATCTGACCTTGTGACCCTCAAATCTAATAAGACCATTGTCCTTTCCATAGGCATGCATGAGCCAAGTTTGAAGTTGAACCGTCACAGATTTGTTGATTTATCACAAGAACAAGAAGTTTCATGTATATAATGACCTATATGACCTTTGACCCCAAAATCTAATCAGATCATTCCTTCCCATATGCATACATGAGCCAAGTTTGAAGTTGATCCGTCAAATGGTTACTGAGTTATCACAAGATCGAACCATTTCTATGTACAAAATGACCTCTATGACCTTGAAACCCCAAAATCTAATCAGATCATTGTCCCTCCCATATGCATACATGAGCCAAGTTTGAAGTTGATCCGTCAAATGGTTACTGAGTTATCACAAGATCGAACCATTTCTATGTACAAAATGACCTCTATGACCTTGAAACCCCAAAATCTAATCAGATCATTGTCCCTCCCATATGCATACATGAGCCAAGTTTGAAGGTGATCCATCAAATGATTACTGAGTTATCACAAGAATGAACCATTTCTATGTACAAAATGACCTCTATGACCTTTGACCTTGAGACCCCAAAATCTAATCAGTCCATTGTCCCTCCCATATGCATACATGAGCCAAGTTTGAAGTTGATCCATCAAACGGTTCTCAAGTTATCGCGAGAACAAAAATGGGACGGACAGACGGACCTAAAACACAATGCCTCCAGCACCCACCTAAAAAAAAAGATATAAGTTTAAACCTTCATAGATGTGCACAGGCATAGTACATATTTCAGAACAATTATTCCACATAAAGGGCATTTAATTCAAAAACTGATGGAAACTTTGATTTGAGGTTATGGTTGCCTATAAATGATCTGTTGTGAGCATTGTCCAAATGGTTTTCAATTCCATGAAAACAATTCAATGGCACTTCTATGCCAAATCAGAAGCCACAATAACAGAAATATCTCTCATAATTATGAGAAAGTTACATAATGCTAGAAACTAAACATGTAGTACTGTTTGAGATATATCAATTTATTTCCATGTACAGTACATTTGGTTTACAAAAGAATTTCATGATTCTATTCCAACTTCATTTTTGACAAATAAAACACTATCATTGTCAACAAAAATTTGAACATTGCACAGAGTATGAAACACAAGTTAGGTGATTTATTTCCAATTATAATGGTTTAGAATGTTAAAGCTTTAATTTATAATAAAATGCTAAATATTAGGGGGTAGCTATCCTGCTCATTTCCAAGCTTACTTCCAATCTTTCCTTTTTTTGATTTGGTATTCCTTCCCTCCAAAGGCAATGGTTTGCCATATCCAGATAATATACATATTCCTGAGTTTTTGGATCAATATGTTGTGCATATTTCTTGAAAATAAAAATATTTTACATGTATCACAAACACTACAAACACTTCCATTCTTAAGAGGAAATGACAAACAAAAGTATCAATATTTCTATGAGTAAATTACTTTACAAATACATGGCATTAACTGAACACAAGAAATCTCATTACCTCTAGCTCTACCAACAGACCCAATGAATACATCAATGTTTGGATAGGGGGAGGGGTTTCCTCCCCTTTTAACCCAACTTGTCATTAGCTGGACCATGAGTTGGTAATGCCGAGGGGTAAGCATGATTTATTGTGACCCAGAGAACGAAAGATACTTCATAGCAGGTTCACTTGACAGAATGGAGCATGGATATTAAAGTGTGATTATTTTTCACAGTAAACATTCAACGTACAAGACACATGAAAAAAATATATCGGGTCACCCGGCTGGCAAAAGGGCATTAGCTCGGGCACGATGTGTACCACCTGGCTGGCAGAAGGACGTTAACTCGAGCACGACACTGTACTTTTCACATAGCACTGCTTGAGTTAAAGCCTGTCTGCCAGCCAGGCGGTTTGCGTCGTGCTCAAACTAAAGCCCTTCTGCCAGCCAGGCGATGATGTACCCTACACATCACTGTTTAGGTTGAGGATATCTAGTTTCTTACTAGTGTACCAAATTCATGATTTAATTATCATTTTCTCCTCTTCTTTGGAAAAATTTCACTCTGATTTTTTTCAACTGGAAAACACCCTATTAAAATCATACACAAATTCTTGAGGCTTATTTGACCCCAGCAAAGAACTGCACCTGGAAAGAAAACAACCACAGCATAACACATTACAAATTAAACATAATGTATAGATATTTGATATTTTGTGCTACCCACACTTATAAGGTGAAAGTCTTTTGTGCTTTAAGGCTTTCATTCTACTGTGAATGAAGAAGAATGTCCATTCTGTCTAGTGAACCTGCGAAGATAGGTCCATTCTCTTTAGAGGATTATACACGTCCACTGTGTCTTCTCTACAGGAGTTACAGTGCCTTCACCCTTGTAGTCCTTGATTGCTTCAACAATCTATAAAATGAACATAGAACAGAAAACATAGGATATAATGTATTTGCACTTGTACTTATTTTGCAACTACACTGACAATGTAAATCAATACTTTGTTGACATTTCAAAATATAATGGACTTATTAAAAATTCTGATATGTTTGCTGTCTTACTCTATCAAGAAAATTTCTCCTTAACATAATTTCTATTTCCCTTATCTGGATAAAGACATGACAAAAAAAAAATAAAATACACAGAGATGCAAACACACACACACAAACATTTGCTATAATTTGATAAAAATGGGCAACAGAGGGCGGTAGTCTGGATGAATGGAAACATAATATGAGATCTACCCATGTCAGTGACATAAAATAAAGTGTACACCATTCTTCTTGAAATCATACTAGACAACCACTAGATCAATGGATGATACAATGTTCTTGAAAACAGTGAGTTTGGCTAATAAATCATCAATTCCCAAACTGAAAATTCCTACATTTGCTTTATATCATGCCGGCACTAAGCGATTGGGAGCCTTTTAAAAATATTTACATTAAGTATACAGGTACTCATCTAAATTCTAAACCCTGTGAACAATATTAAAGAACTTTTGTAATACACTGTTAAATAGGCAGTTATCAAACTTACAGCATCAAAGTCTGGAAAGCTTCCAGTTTTGAGCTTGGAAAACAGGACCTGGCCATTCAACGTAACCTCAAAAGAACCTGAAATACAAGCAAAGATATTTGCAAACAATTGTAGACAAACACATACATTAATACATGACTAGGAATAATAAATCACTTGGCAGAGAAATAATCTGGATAGTCATACATCTACAAAACTTGTATGGATATAAGAAATTGATTTATAAATGGACTTAAGCACCTGTAAAGCATACTCCTGATCTTTTGATACAGTGTATATAAAGGCTTGTTCAGATATGAAGTGGAAAACCCCTGCAGTAAACCCAGGTGAGGTTTTTTTCTTGTACAAATGAATGGGATATGAGGTGGCCAAAAAAAAAAAATGGAGGCAGGGGAATATTTTCTGCATCCAGGTGGCAAAAAGTTTCGGACCAATCAAATTCTTCAAATATTAGCGGGAAGTCATGAGTTTCTCTGTGCAACTAATGGCAAAAATCTCTTTTATTTGAGAGTTGATGCTGTGATTATCATAAGTGGCATGGTTATCATGCCATATGTGAACACACACACACACACACACACACACACACACACACAAAATGCAGGGGTCTGCTGCAGAGGTTTCCCTCTTTATATTCAAACAAGCCTTAAGGGTGACAAACTATGTGCCTTCACAGCTCTATTTCCTTCAAACAAGAAGTTATGATGATATCATATGACAAGATATTATCCAGGATATATAATCTTGTGATAGAAAAACAAATCAGAATCAAAATTATCATAAATAGATGTAATAAGGCCATTTTATTGGCTTCAAGTACATGTAATGCTAACTAGTAGAAAAATGATAACAATGTCCCTATTTGGTATAACATCAATTCGTTATTATTAATTAGGCAGTTGATGTAACTGACTTAGAAAACAGAATACTAAAAGCCTTGCATCCATGGAAAATACACAACACTGTTCAGTCACCAGCTACAAAGGTATACTTACTTTGCCTACCACGCTTTCCATCAACATCCGCTCCTTTGACTGCAGACTCAATCATCTCTTGCAGCTCCCGGTAGCGGGGATAGTATCCTCAGGAACCACTGTTTTAGAGTTAATACCAGAAAAAGAGAAAGAGAGAGTTAGTAAAATTATATGCACGAAAACTTTGCTCAAAATGCTGCTCTTGACAATTTTTTTGTACTTTGAAGTCTAAATACATGCAAGATCAAGAAATCCTAACAAAACCAAGCACTGTAAACATGGAATATTTCACAGTATTGAAATTTTCATGCATTTCATGCGGCACGATACTTGCACAAAAATAAAACCACCTGAAATATTTTGTTTATTATGCAAGTTAATAGTTACCCAAACCGTGACCCGTGAAAATTACAAATGCGCCATTGTATTCAACTTGGTCAAGTGTGAAAAATTAAAAGCACAAAAATTTCCATTTTTACAGTAACTCAAGACATGAGTTCCAGATACCCTAGAACCAAATTTAAAGGTACATGTACAATAGATATTTATCTGATCTAATTTCATTTCAGGTACTGGGTAATAATCCCCTTTCTTGAAAGTACATTTTTACACAATTTACCTCTTATCAGATTTACAGATATTTTAGCTTGGTTTATGTAATAATACATGTCTACTAAATGTCTACTAAAAGGCACTTGGCAAGAGACAAATACTAGTAAGTACTAGTAGTATTCTGAAACCTTGTGTGTTGAAAATGAGCAGTTGGAGCACTCTCGACAAAGTTTTCTGTGAGTTGTGCCAAGCTACATGTACAAGTACATGTATGCAGCTCACCAGTAGGGTTAACAGTGCATTTTCTCCAGGGTTCTCTTTGGGATTTTTTTCAAGAGAAATTCCTTATGGTATGACACAAGCTCAGAATGATTTTAGTTGGTAAATTTAGTTCGGATCTCGCAATTTTGTTTTCTTTTTTTTTTTCCTTCTAGACCATTTGTTTAAAGTTTGTTATGTTCAATGCATGTTTAATTTAATGTTTTAATCAAATATCACCACGATCACTGATCATACTGAAGCACTGCTTGTAAGCTCTTAAATATACATATTCATCTTATGAACAATAATCATTTAACAAATCAACATTACATCTCATGCAGAACTCATTTGACCATTCTAAATTACACCTTACAATCTTAAGAACAATCCGAAACTCATTTGACCGTTTTACATTACACCTCACAATCTTATGAACAATCCAGTACTTATTTGACCATTCTACATTATACCTCACAATCTTATGAACAATCCAGTACTCATTTGACCATTCTACATTACTCCTCACAATCTTATGAACAATCCAGTACTCATTTGACCATTCTACATTACACCTTACAATCTTACAAAAATCCAGTACTCATTTGACCTTTCTACATTACACCTCACAATCTTATGAACAATCCGTACTCATTTGACCATTCTACATTACACCTCACAATCTTATGAACAATCCGTACTCATTTGACCATTCGATTCTACATGTACATTACACCTTACAATCTTACAAAAATCCAGTACTCATTTGACCATTCTACATTACACCTCACAATCTTATGAACAATCCAGTACTCATTTGACCATTCTACATTACACCTCACAATCTTATGAACAATCCAATACTCATCTGACCATTCCACATTACACCTCACAATCTTATAACCATCCACTACTCATTTAACCATTCTACATTAAGCCTCACAATTTTCTGTTCAAATCAAATTACCATCACCAGTCAATGAAAGAGGAAGTAATGTCATTTCCTTTATTTTCATTACATCAGAGGCAAAATGCACTAAAAATGAACAACTGTATCATAAAAAAAAAGTAGCAAATAGTACTTTCAATTCCATCAAAATATGCTTACTGACTTACTTACTTAACTCAATGAGTTTTATTCTCTATATTATCTGATGGGAAGGGGATCCTCATATTTTAGAAGCCCTCATATAAATACATGTAAAGTACTTTCTCCAACAAATCATGAATGCTTGCAAAATGCATGAAGTAATCAAAAAGATCTGATGCAGAAGCAAATAAGAATTGCAACTCAATACATGTACATGCAACAGTTGAAGCATTGATGAGAGAATTTAGAACATCCTTCAAAACCAAGCCACATCAAATTCATAAAGAACAGTACAGGATTGGACTTGACAGTTCATGTAGTGGTTTGAATTGCAAGGTGAAAATTATCCAGGGGGCCATCATGCCCCCAGTCCTTTAAGTGTTAATACATGTAGGACAGACATGCAGGATTACCTTACATGTACCATTTCAGATATACATATGTGGAATGCAATCAATGCATGTAATCTTGGCCTCTTTCACTGGGTTGAACAACTACTCATTATTTTTAACAGTAAACTACAGGTATATGTAGTAATAGAAAAAAAAGAAAATGGCGAAAAGATGAACATTTATGTTTAATTTAATTACAAGGCCTTAGATATATACAGTTGTACTTTTCTCTCTCAGTCTCGAAAGATTATTTTTCTTAAAGTCAACAATACAACTATGCAGACACATATTGATAATCAACATAAAATCATGTTTTCATAACTTTGGAAAGAAATTTGTTTAGTCCTTTATCATTTCCCTTTAATCTAATCTCTTGACCTAAACAACTCTAGTACAATCGGTGCCATACTTTCTACAAAATGCTATCTTAAATACGACACACAGAATATTACTGAAATGGTCACCATTTTAGAAGGATTGTTTAGCCTGAATTACAACTACTCATAATTTTCAGTCATCCATGTACCACATTCATATCAAAAACTTTTGGCAAGATATTTCACATATGCTTCAGAAACATTCATGGTGGCGACTGATATTCATGCAGGTAACATGTGCAATTTTCAGTCTACTGTGAGAAATTTTGATTCCATTGCTATGAAACCATTCTCACCCTAATAATTGTAAAGGTGAAATGTACTACAGGGGAAACTCGGTATAACGAGGTCGTCCGGACCGAAGGGTTTTCCTCGTTATAGCCGTTACCTCGTTATATCAGAACAAACAAAAATATGTATGTATGGGACTACATGTACATACATGAATGTACAGAGGTCTGCTGCTGCTATTTATGAACTCATTTTGCAGCTACAGAGACATTGATAATAATATCATCCTCTGATCTAGCCGATAATATTCTGGATAATATCAGAAAATGTGTTTAAAGTACTAATTTCAGAAGCCAAAATTACCGATGACATGAAAGTTCATCGCACCATCGAGGTTGCCTGTTCTGCGGTATGAAAAAAAAAGTTGCGTGCTGTACTATGCTACAAATAAAAACACGTTATCTGCGTGCATCGGCCGCCCAGTTGAGCCAGCTGGGACTTGTGTGTGCCAGTAGCAGTGCCGTTATCTCTGCTGAATGGTTTTTGCGGGGGTTTTTGTTGATAAAGCTGCAGTGAAATTTGCTTGCTCGTTATAACGGGAATGATTATCAATGTATTTCTTTGTTTAAGGGGTTCAGGATTTAGCTCGTTATAGCCGATATCCCGTTATAGCGATCTCGTTATAACAGGTTAATGCCGCCATAGACTTACACGTAAGTAAATCTGGGACCGTGACAAAACCCTCGTTATAGCCGTTACCTCGTTATAGCCGAGCTCGTTATATCGAGATTTCCCTGTACCGCATCAAGTGCACTTAATTTTTTTGAAGAAACACAAAAATGGAAGAGCAAGGCTACATATAACGTCGCTGAATTGACAAAGTGGCACCGATGACCGCAGATGCATGAAATCACTTTTCAAGTAAAATGTGATTAAAGATGTTATGTTTTTCAACTGCTCATTGCCATTTGTTATGAAGTTAACCTGAATGATTCAAGTACAGACAGGAAGCAATGTCTACTCTTGCCTTCTATGTAGAAACTTTGTCAAACTAAGGTCAAATTTTAACACAGCAAAGCTTTAAACGCAGGTGTCGTTTTGTGGAAATGTTGCTTCAGCATAGGAAGAATCCACGAAATGGCACTGCGTGTAGAAAGCAAGTTTAATTTTGAGCATCTAAAAAATTCACGAAACACCACAAGCACTCATGTCGCATTGTGTTGTCATTATGGCGCAAAAAAAAAAATCATGAAATGAAGTGTTACAGTCACACAGAAAACTTAACAGCGCAAGCCTTAGTGTTGATTCATGGATTTTTTTAGTGTGGATTTTGAGGCCCTTCATCTCATGAATTAGAGAGAATTGGGTTCTAAAATTTTGTTTCAACTGAAAAAAACTCAAAATTGACTTTTGACGCGATTTGGGGGGGTTAGTGCCACTTCGTGAATTCAGCGACGATAAGCAGAGGTATTGTGGTCCAGTGGATAAGTCTGCAGTCTGTTAACCACAAGGTACAATGTACAGGGTTCAAATCCCTGCTAAGCACTAACTTGCTTTGGCAAGACACTAAACTACATTTGCAACTCTCTACCAAGGTAGTAGGAAGTCATATAAGTGGGTACCTGGTGATATTTACTATCTTTAATAAAATGGTTCAACAAAAAATTAAGATCACAAAATACTCCTCAGATAACTCTACTGTTATTGGTACTGCAAACAACTCCTACAGGGAAATTATCTTGCGTGTTTGTTCCGTCACGAGGTGCATGGTAAACTCCTTCATTGGAAGTCTCAGTCCAGCCTGTCTGGGCCTCAAAGAGAACTTTCTGAATCCTCATCTTAGCGATTCTCTTTGCCTGTACATCAGTGACACTTCTCATCTCATTACCAACATAACGCCCAAAGATAGCATCTTCATCATCATCTCTGGTTGATTTCTCTGCAAATGTAAGAACTGTCTTTAAAAGTAAGTTATCATTGCTTGAAGCTGCGTCAGAAGCCTCAGAGGGCTTAGAGGTAGGGGCAGACAGGGGGCTGATGGCCCTATGATCTCTCTTTAGCTTCTTAGGGGGTTTACGAACCCTCAGCCTGCTGCTACGATACTGGGAGATGGGAGGACGTGTTATCGATATGGGTGAAATGCGCCTGGTATAGGGAGACTGGTAAGGTGAGGATTCTTGAAGAGATGCATGTTCTTCTATCTGATTAGATGACTGTCCTGGGTTACTTAGTGAGTTGTTTTGAGGTTGTGGAAATTCAGACTCTGGCATGATGCTGTCATACATCATTTCCGTAACATCACCATTGTCCACTGAGTTATTATCATCCTTGTAAACATTTCCAACTTGACTCAGTTGAGATAACTCTGCAATGTCATTCTCCTGTCAAAAAGAAAAAGAAATCAGTAATAGCACAGTGGACATAACATAACTGAAAATTTGGGTATAAAGTTATCAAGTGTTCGGTTCAACTTCAGCCTTATTCTGTCTCGCACACAATTATTCTGAACATTTTTTTTTTCCAGTTAAAAATTATCAGCATATGGTTATCCCTGTAAATAATTTGCTAACACTAGCCTAGTAGTAGAGACCAGTTTTTCATTACGATTGATGTGCAAAAATGATATTTACTTTACATTTGAACGTTACTAAAGGTACTTACACTTGCTAGGCAATGGCATCTGAAAAACACTACCTGCATGTGAATTTTAACTAAAAGCTGGAATCAGTCTCAATATGACAATTTTGTGGCATATTATTCAGATTTCATTTTTACTTGATTCTTTTACAAATTAAGTTTGTGGTGTCTCTTTATTTTTCTCCCGGGAACATTTCCATCCATGCTTCCTTTGTGTCCAGTTAAACAAAATTGATCTTTAAAATCATTCAGTCCTAAAAGGTAAAAGTCAAAAGAAAATTGTAATCAAAATGGGCAGGATTGAAAATGCTTACTTTGATTGACTCAGAGTCAGCTTTCCTTGGAATGATGAAGTCATCTAAGAAATCCAGATTAGGAAGTAACCACCAGGAAGAGACAGTAAGACCAGTTTTACACTTGGGATGTTGTCCTTTCTGAATGATGCGGGCATACTGGGTACGAATACTCTTCATTTTAGCTCGGATTTCATCCTCTGAAAACAAAACAAAGTCCTTAACTTTGGTATTTTTAATGCAATATGACAGATTTATATTTGTAAAACGCCCTCAGTACTATGAAGTGTCAAAGATTATATAGTTCTCTTCAGAATGCAAAGCCATGTTTCCTAGATGGTACTAAAGTGCAACCCAACATGATTTTGCCATTCCTTATGAATTAAAATTCAGAGGACTGTTTAAAAAAGAAAGAAAGAACAAATTCATAAGGATGAGTCTAAGTAAAAAGAAAAAAGAAAAATGTCTTCTTCAGTCTCAAAATAAGCAAGGACAAAAATTTGAATTCTCCTGTAGTTGAACAGTACATGTACAACTAATTTATCTTGAAATGTGAAAAAATAAACCAGCCAGGTGAAATGCATTAAATGTTAACACTATGAAATTTACTATATTCAAACAGAAGTTAATCAATAATCACCTCCTTTTTTTATTCAAATGCCCCCCCCCCCCCTAGATAACACTGTTCTTTATATAAATCTTTTGACTAAAAAAAAATGGTAAAATTAACCTCTGTCATAGACTGAAACCTGAAGTTTTAATTTTTAAAATATTTCCCTTTTTTTTACGAGTCTAATTTTTAGTGATGGGCGCAATTTTTAGTGTTGGGCGCAGCCTGCAGCCCAAGCCTATTGTTCTTTTATTGAAATATCTCTAAAACTAAATCAATATCTACATGTATAAAGCTGAAATGTTTTAAACAATCTTTACAACCTAATGGAGAAAACTAAAGTCGTTTGATGATGTGGATGACTATAAAATTATATTAAATTGCAGGGGGAAAAACTTAAGTTAAAACTTTTGATAAGTACTCATTTGCAAAGTAATTTAAAAATTTGCAAAGTAAGACAGAGCCTCATGGAGAGAAAAAAAAATGGTTTCTTCTCCATTTCATTTTAAGAAATAAGGAAAATCACTCAACTAAACATAAACATGATAAAGTAATGTCATGGCTTTTAAGTCTCCAAACTTCTTGTAATGTGAATCAACTGTCAGACTCAAGAATGAAGTAAAGCTAGTGTAACTGTAGTATAGCCTGCAATGATGATTGCATTTTACAATAGAAATAAAAAAAAACTGGTAATGTTAGAGGGTCTAATAAAAGAAAAGAATATACCAAAAATAAAAAAAAACAATTAAAAGAGAGAGAGAGGAACACTTATCATGCTTATGAGTGTGAATTGATCATAATCTCCTGTACACTACAAATGATTCACACAAAGGCTAAAGCACATGATGAACATCATGGTAAAACAATGAAAAGACTCACCTTCTTTGCCCATTAAATCAGCTATTTCAATCCATGATCTGGCTCTTTCATCTCTGTTGTGGTAGCCAGGACTTGTGTTGTCATACAGACATGGTCTATTCTTATACGTCTCCACCAATTCAACCAATTTCTGCCTTGTCCAGCCAAGGGAGTCTTCGTGAGATTGCTGATTCGCCGCCATATTGCTTACAATAAAATGTCATCACATGACTGCCGAGTTGCTGCCGCATGATTATAATATTGTTCTGTGATTGGCCAACACTGCAACGACACAAAAGACCGGGCGTTGCTGCCGCGCCTGCGCCAGTTCCTCTCACGCAACTTTTGTTGTGGCGAGCGGCTGCCGGAGAATCAACAACCGCAGCTCGCTGCCGCAGATGACTCAGCGTAATAACTGGTAGTGAGCGGGGTAGAAGCCCTGCACTTGTGAGTCTTGTCTTCGACATGCAAGCCATAATGCGTGTATGAACAAACTGCTCTGATAATCGCTTAATATACCAAACAACTTACCAGTACTCAATATGCACTTTCTTCTGAGCCATCTTGGTTGCTAAAAAGTAGCGGGCTAATGAATAGGACACTTGTTTTATAATAGGAGGAGTAATGATACCACAGAAAAGTCGGACGCCAGTGCAGTGCACGAAACGTAAACAACATGCGTGTTACGTTAATTGACTATGCATGTTGCGCATGCGCTACTATAACCAACAAAGATTTTGGACTCGGATAGGGACGCCTCTAGCTCTTTTCCTGACCCTAGATCCTGTCTTTCCATAGGTCATTATCCATAGTTTTCATTCCTGAAATTGTGTTCAAAGTATTCTTAAATTCAACTTCTTCATTCTCATGATGAATCTTGAGGGTATAAGTTCCCGAAGTTCATCATCGGCCTCACTGGCTGATGAAGAACTTCGTGATTTCGTTGTTTTTGTTGCTCCTAAAGAGTACCTCCTCCCCATCCCGAACCACCAGAAGGAGACAGAGAGCCGATGGGATCCAAAATGATATCCCCATAGTACCCCCCCCCCCCTCCGCTCCTGCTGATAATCACAGATTAGCCCCTGAGACATCTGGATAGCTACGTTTCTATTAGAAAAAGAAACTGTTATTCACAGCCTTGAAAAAAAAAAGAAAAAAAACACAAACACAAACACAAACACAAGCACAAACAAACAAACAAAAATCAATAACACTGCTTATAATTATAAGTTGCAACTCTAAAATGCGTTGTACAAGATACTTTCAAAATACCAAAGAAAGGCAAACCAGCAGGTACTAGGCCAATATCTGATTCTAACGCTATAGGTCTTTTGTTCTGTACAGTAGTCACTCTACAATGTCGGCCTGCATCATGTACAGTTGGGGCCAGAATTAAGTTTACATACACCTGGTATAGAAAAACAGTTTTCCTCAAATTTTCATCATCTTTTGTCACCCAAACAGTTTTATTTTGAATTGAATCAGACAAATTGTGTGTCTGCTTAATGTTCATGGTTTATATTTCATATATGATACACAATTATTTATATTATGGTTTACTTTATCTATATTTATGGAAAATCAGTGGGTCCAAAGTTTACATACACCCCCCCCCCCCCCCCCGTTCTTCTTAAAGTTGCTATTCATAGGTTTTGAATATGCTCTAATTTCATATCAAAATGAAGTTTATGGTGCACAAATCACTATGAAACCGACTGAAACTTTTGAAAAGTAAATAGCAAACAAATATTGCCTGTCACAAATCGATAAAACGGACCACAAATATTGCCTGTGCATACGTTGCCCAACTCGATGCGAGATCCGTGACGTCATCATATGGACAATAGCCTGTGATGTGGTGTGTTGTGAATGTAGTGAATGTGATGTGTCGTGTCCGAGTGAGTGATTAAAACGATGTTTCTGCATTGTTTGGATGAATTCATCATTCTGTGAATGTTTTCAAAGTATTTTTCAACTATTCTGTTGAACATTATGTCGGAGAAATTCTACAAATTAACGATTACTTTTTGCAATTAGAAAGGAAAAATATCCCATAATATTATAGAACATTCTCCCTTGTACATGCTATGTATCGGTTGTGGGGCATACCATTTTAATTTTAGGGGTGTTATAGTTCACGAATAGACGGATAGACGGAATACTTTGTTTTCTTGAATTTAAAATTGTTTTCTTGGTGATTAGTCTGAACTTTTCTAAAGAAAATAGAGAAACGTAATCACCTTAGTGCTAATTTGTTTTTCTTTTCTTTTCTATTAGCTAATTTATATTTACATGTGCTTATAAGCTCAAGTTAACACTTCCATAATCGGCATTTCAGTAGTCAATTGCTTGTATGTAGTAGGTAGGTGAGGTGAAGTAGGTGAGGCACTGGCGTACGTCCTGGAGGGGGGGGGGGAGCTTGGGGGCGTTAGCCCCCTCAAATAAATTTCAACCATGATTTATTTTCAATTTGATATTAGTGATATCACTCGGATTTCATTACTTCTCCCTAGACTCCCTTTCTCTTGTTAAGTAACGCATTCACAATTTCCCAAATAGCATGCATAGCAAGGCAGAAAACACGCATAATATCAATACTAATGTGTTTTATGATATAACACTTGATTTTATCTGTTTATCTGACAATGGATTCATACTTTGAAAATGAATATTCTTAGATTTACCAAAACTAGACACGGGCTGTAAGTTTGTAGTGCCAAATAGTGTTATTTTACAGAGTTGCAAACCATCAATACTGCAAAAGCTCCTTTACCATGGGAGTGCACTTGCGTAGCCAAGGGGGGGGGGGGGCGATGGGGGCGGTCACCCCCTCCAAAACGCCAACAAAAAAGAAAGAAAAAAGTAGAAGGAAAAAAAGCGGCAGCGAGAAAAGAAAAAAGGTGAGAGAACATAAGAAGAGCAGGAGCAGACAAGGAACAATTCAGAGAAACGTCGGAACTTCCGCGAAAAAGCTCCATATCGTGAGGGGGGGGGGGGGTACCCCGGCTCGGTCGCTACACTCCCTCAGCTAGGGTTGGTCGTTTGCTCCTCGCAAAGACTGAGCCCCCCCCCCCCCCCCCCAAAAAAAAAAAAAAAAAAAAAAAAAATATTTTGGCTCATTACGCCACTGC
Source organism: Echinometra lucunter (assembly GCA_029962745.1). Lineage (NCBI taxonomy): Eukaryota > Metazoa > Echinodermata > Echinoidea > Camarodonta > Echinometridae > Echinometra > Echinometra lucunter. The sequence goes on from CM057151.1 coordinate 56,404,539, forward strand.
TTTCATCTATTCTCTCTGTACACGTACACGATCACCGCGTGCGCCGCTGTACGTGGTAGGCCTATATAGGTGTAGGAGATCGAGTACTGAAACAGAGAGATTCATATCTCTGTGGTGCTTAAACGAAACCTAGACTTTGAATTAAACCAGCACGTTTGATGCAATTAATCGAAAAACTGCCTAGGCTACAGTGTAAAACGGAAACGCGCTGCCTGGCCCTAGGTGACGGTAGTTAGCGAGTGCCACACCCCCTTCTCAGCAGATCTGCTCAGCCAGTTCGCTGTCCTATAAAATGCCCCGCCCCTAGGTGGCGGCAGTCAGCTAGGTGGCGGCAGTCAGCTAGGTGGCGGCAGTCAGCTAGGTGGCGGCAGTCAGCTAGGTGGCGGCAGTCAGCTAGGTGGCGGCAGTCAGCTAGGTGGCGGCAGTCAGCTAGGTGGCGGCAGTCAGCTAGGTGGCGGCAGTCAGCTAGGTGGCGGCAGTCAGCTAGGTGGCGGCAGTCAGCTAGGTGGCGGCAGTCAGCGTAGGCTGGCGCAGGATGCGTTGCGCACCTCACTCTGCCCAATTTTTATCCATTTTCATTTCCCTCTGTAGTTTTTTTCTCCTGCTTCTTTTCCTATTTTTTCACTACAGCCCCAGCTATAGAGATTTGTTCTTGTATTTCCTCGAAATCCACTCACTATTGCATGGTCCTGAAAGAATCTCCTGTACTATAGAGCCTATAGACGTCTAGGACAATACGGAGCCCCACTAACGATCCATTGTTAACCCGAGGTGATTAGAAATGCCTACGCTTTCTTAAAGCTACAATTCAACTTTTTAAAGACTCCATGAAATTTGACTATAAGAGTAAGATTGTATTACCAAATGGTTGGCAGAAATGGTTGGCAGAAATGGCATTTGCTTACGAATTAATGCAAGCTAAATTATACCAACGTTCATCGGACGAATTTATGCATGGTAAAATGTAAAATTCACTAGAGTAATTCATTGAGAATTTTTTTCTTTTGTTTAAGGTCTTCTTCAAAGGGACATGAGTGTCAATCACCTTCAATACATTATCAAAAATCATGAATAAGTTGATTCCTATACACAATCTCATATTTTATTCTTGCCTTTTTGTATTCAACTGCAAGCCGAATTCGAAGAAAATTCAAACACAAAAGTCCAAATGTTAATTGTACGACGCTGTGTGAGCTGTGTAATCTTGATTGCACTTTTTTCACCGGTTCGTTTTATTCCAAATTATTCTTCCCTGCTGTTTTTAATGTGATGCCCGATGCCACATTTCCTTTTCATGTGCTATAAATGCTAATGACATACAGTGAAAATCACTTACATGCATAGTATATTGGACTTTCGTTTGATTTGGGGAAAGAAGGATCATCCCCTTAAAATGCAAGAGCCTCTACCCATCTGAGGAATTTGGCAATTACAAAGAGTGCACTGTCATCAACCTGGTTCTCTTCAGTCCAATTTCTGCTTTTTGTGCTTTGAAAATACTGTACGAGTAAAAAGAAATAAAAGCACTACTCCACTCAAACTTGACTGATCAAAGCCCTTTCACTAAGGCAACAACATGGCGTTACTGAGAGCTTAAAATAACATTGGAAACCTATTCAGTCATGATTGTGGAAGACGAGCTCTGGAACGAAGAGGTGCATTGACTTTTCAGTACAATAAGATGTCTTCAAGATATGTAAGAACTAGTTTGAATGCCTTTAAGCTTCACTTTGAAAGCCTTTAAGCTTCACTTTGAAAAGACACCTTCAAAAGCCGATTTATCTTTGGTATGTCACTGAGGCATTGATGTACGGTAATACAAAAAAAAGCAAAACAAAGAAAACAAAAAAAACATGCATGTGACCTTAGGTACATGCTACGTTGGGATTGTACAGATAAGAAAATTCATTTTTTCCCTTAAAGAGACATTTAATATGACATAGATACAAGTGTATGCTCGCCGGTGTAAAACACTCTTTTAGATCGTGAGTGGCACAAAATGGATGTATTTGAAAAGGCATCACAAATCGGAAAGAATAAAGGGAGCCAAAATACCCTGGAGGCTCGTAGAGGGTCAGCGTAGCCCTCTGCATCTCGAGCGATTGACTCGCAATGTGGAGATTTCGCTTCATGGGTTCGAAACCCATGATTCATTTTTGTTTCAGTTCGGGTTTTTTCTGTTTTGTTTCTTTATGTTTCATTGATTTTTTTTTTTCATTAACGGATGTTTCCGTATGCCCCAACTTAAAGGAGAATCAAACCCAGACATTAGTGTGCTTCCAGTGAATGAAGAAAAACAAGAAGAATAAACAGTGAAAATTTGAGGAAAATCGGACAATCTGCTCAAGAGTTATGAACTTTGAAAGTTTAAGTTAATCCTTATTATAGGGATCCTTAAATTGGCAACTTTGCCAGCATCTGTGATGCCATCGTGTAAAACTTTCCACTAATTTTGTACACAGAATTCAACATTTTCTTTATGTTCAAGAGCAATAAAAATTTCTTTTGATTTATTGTTTGAGTATGACATGGCTATATCAATTCTGCAAGCAGTTTGGGAAGAATTATGTTGATTCCTGACTTGCAATTTCATATAAATCAATTTTTTTGAAAAATTATGTACAAAATGAAGTGAGAGTTGTCCACGATGACATCATAGATGCTGGCAAAGTTGCCAACTCAAGGAGCCTCATAATAGGGATTTACTGAAACTTTAAAAATTCATAACTCTTGAACAGATTGTCCGATTTTGCTCAAACTTTCACTGTTTACTCTTCTTGGTCATCTCTATTCACAAAGAGCACACTGATGCTTGGGTTGCATTCTCTTTTAAAGTTTAAAAAAAATCTCTGTGGAGCAAACAGTGTGAAGTTATTATCTTGGCTTTTTGCGGCAGTCATTGCAAACCTGCTAACAGAAAAAGATAAAGGGTGAAGATGAACTGAAAGATTGCGGTGAGGCAACGTGTACCCCTCTGTACAGAGCGATTGGCTCGCATCTCCTCGACAAGGATATTTAGGGTTCGATGCCCAGGAAGCACCTGTTTAGATTGGGTTTTCCATTTTGTTTGTTTGTTTGTTTTTTTTTTTGTTTTTTTTTAGTAACTGATTTCATTTTTGCATGCTCAGAACTTTTTAATAAAAAATCCCGACTTAGTAAACTGTATGTGTGAGGTTATTATCCCGGGGGGGGGGGGCACTCGACCCCAAAAGTGGTAGGCATGTGCCGCGGGCGAGACAAAAAACGGGGGCTTTGGAACGGGCTTATTGTGAAAAGGAGGGTCTTCGGAACGGGCTTCGGAACTAAAAATGTTTGTGAAAACGGGGGTCACACCTGCGTGTGAGTGCGTATGTATCCCTATGGAACGGGCACACATGCAAGCAGCTAGCCCGGCGACACGGGCCCCGGGTGCGCTCGCGCAGAGGCGATGGTCGGACAGCGCTCTGCGGGCCGCTTTTCACCAAAAATGCAGCTCATTGTAGCGGATCAATGCGGCCGGAACGGCGTATCGAAAAACATGCGAAGCTTGGAACGGATTTCTTTCTTCTTTTTTCTCGATAAGAAGAAAATACTATGCTTTGGAACGGCTTTCTTTGTTCTTTTTCTCAATAAGATAAAATGCTATGCTTTGGAACGGAAATTTGAGTGTAAAAATGGGGGTCTTCTCCGCGGCACATACCCACCACGCATTATATACTGAGTGCCCCCCCCCCGGGGTTATTATTGGCTTTTCTGGCCGCAGTCATTTCCAAACAGGAAAGGATAAACTGGAGGGTGGTAGTGAGGCAGCGTATAGCTCTCTGCATAGAGTGATTGATCTCCTAGCTTGATGGAGAGATTTCGGGTTCAAAACCAAGGAAGCACTATTTTTTTGTTTGGGTTTTCCCTTTTGTTTAATTTATTTGTGTTTCAGTAATTGATTTCTTTCCAGCATGCTCCAAAACCTGCTTATAAGAAATCTCTATGCCGCAGACAGTATGTGTGAGGTTATCATTTTGGCCTTGTGGCAGCAGTCATTGCAAACACGAAAGGATAAAGCGCAAAGATGAACTGGAGGATGGTAGTGGAGCAGCGTACAGCCCTCCTTAACGGGGAAATTTTAGGTTCGAAACTTATCAAGCGCGAATTTTAATTTTTTGTTTCTTTCTTAGGCTTTGTATTTGTTTCTTTCTTTGTTTCCCTTTTTTTTTACAATGACGGATGACTTTTTCACATGCTCCATACTTGCTAATAAAAGATTCACTCTGCAGCAAACAGTATGTGTGAGGTTATTATTGTGGCCCTTTGGGGCAGTCATTACAAACAAGAAAAGATAGAGAGTACAATCTCAACATGAAAAGGAGAATAGATAAGAATTTATGATTATCGTTACAACACTGTTTATATGTCAGCGTGAGTTGTAATAAGTAAGTGCGAGCGAACTTTGGGGAAATTGAAAATAGTTTCATTGCTGCAATTTAGGGGCAATGTACGTTCTTAGGAAAGTTTTATTCGTTGTATCCCCAGCTCTTGCCTCCTCCTGCTCCATGCACGGTTTCACCCTGTAGTCGTATCAAGAACAAGGTATTCTGTTATTAGGCCTTTATGCAACGAAACTTCTCTGATTCTTCGGAGCTATACACATTACCAAATGAGAAAAGGAATAGTTAAAAGAGGGAAAATGGCACAATAAGGACGAAAAGGAACATGCATTAATTTTAAGGAGCACTTATCGAAAAGGGAATTGCAATACTCAAAAGCGAAAAGGGGCACTTACAATAAACTTGGACGCTCATAAGAAATAAAAAAGGGCACTTGTCAGGTTTAATGGGGGTGAAATGGCACTTACTAGAAAGCTAAGTGTGTACCAAATTTCAAAAAGGGAGTAATGCCAGAATGGAAAAGGTATACATGTGCTAACTTATTAGCGAACAAAAGGGCACTATTGGGCACTTATAGCGAATTTACAGGAGGAATGGGACATAATTTACTAGCCAGGAAAAGGAGCAATTCATCAGAAGTAAATTGGGGCATGTATTCGATTTCGAATGGGGAACCTGCCCAAATGGAAAGAGGGAACTTATCAGAGATGTAAAGGAGAATGCACTTTTAGAAAGAAAAAATGCGCAGTCAAAATCGGGCACTTATACCTTTCAATAGGGAGGTTCAATAGAAGTAACAAGGACTCACTTGTCAGAAGGGAAAAGAGCGCTATGGGGAAAATAAGAATTAATGTAAGGATCACTAATCTGGTGTAAATGTGTAGCAGTTGAGGGATTCATTTAAGAAAGCTGAATTACCTGACGGGCACTGGCGTCATGGAGGGGGGGGGGGGGGGGGGGGCTTGTGGGGCGTTAGCCCCCCAAATAAATTTCAACCATGGTTTATTTTCAATTTTATATTAGTGATATCACTCGAATTTCATTACTTCTCCCTAGACTCCCTTTCTGTTGTTAAGTAACGCATTCACAATTTCCCAAATAGCATGCATAGCAAGGCAGGAAACACGCATAATATCAATACTAATGTGTTTTATGATATAACACTTGGTTTTATCTGTTTATCTGACAATGGATTCATACTTTGAAAATGAATATTCTTAGATTTACCAAAACTAGACACGGGCTTTAAGTTTGTAGTGCCAAATAGTGTTCTTTTACAGAGTTGCAAACCATCAATACTGCAAAAGCTCCTTTACCATGGGGGTGCACTTGCGTAGCCAAGGGGGGGGGGCGATGGGGGGCGGTCACCCCCTCCAAAACGCCAACAAAAAAGAAAGAAAAAAGTAGAAGGAAAAAAAAAGCGGAAGCGAGAAAAGAAAAAAGGCAAGAGAACATAAGAAGAGCGGGAGCAGACAAGGAACAATTCAAAGAAACGTCGGAGCTTCTGCGCTTCGCGCGGGAGGGGGAAACTCCCCCCTCCCGCAAAAGAGCTCCGTATCGTGAGGGAGGGGGGTACCCCGGCTCGGTCGCTACACTCCCTCAGGGTTGGTCGCTTTGCTCCTCGCACAGATTGAGCCCCCCCCCCCAATATTTTGACTCATTACGCCACTGAGGTGAGGCGAAGGTGAGAGTAATTTGGCTTGCAATTCAATGAGGCCTTTAGTGGTAGTCTTAGCTCAGTTATAATTTCGTATCTGGGTTATTTTCACTGTTTATTTGCTTGAAAATCATCACAACCCGCACTAAAAAAGTTAATTCCTTAAAAAATATTTTTCGAATGAAATTCCCAATCTAAATCACGTTTAATCAGAGTATTACAGGCAAACAACCCTTGATGAAGACTTGAAGCTACGCTATGATGTTCATCTCTTCACCCCGGTCTACACTATCTGAGATCAGTGATGACGTCCAGTCTCTGTGCGCTAGCTAGCCATTCCTATCATAATAAATACGAGATTTTAGTAAAGAGGAATGTTGTAGATCAAGATAGTTTCTACATACAAGAAGCATCAATTTTTCTTAGACAACAATATTATCTAGGTAACTTTTACATAGTTACAGTCATGATTTGTCGAGCGCTTCTCCTAATCAGTTCTGTCTCTGAGAATTTGATGCAACATCGTTTTGGGACGTAGTTTGACGTTTGCATCCGGCAGGGCTTGGTTTTCTTTGTCATTTTCATGTCAATTTCCTACAGTAGGAAATTGATAGTAAAGTAACTCTAAATTCTGCTTTGACCAAAAAAAGAAAATAAAATCGACTCGTCAGTGAGGTAATGTAAATATTAAGCCACTGCAGTTTTGCCTCCTCTCTTAATAACAGTATCTAAAATCCATCAATATTGCATGCGATCATCTCAATGCACGATGTTTTATTACGTGCAAGCGCTAGCTAGCCGCAGATCGTCCATGTGCCTACGTCATCATTGGGGACCCGTTTCGCTCGCAGCCACTTCCGGGTTCTGAGAATCAGAGGGGCGTTTTTGGAAAATGTGTTTTGAGATAATTTTTTGGAATTTACAGGAGCAATAATGAACACCGCTGTCTTCTACATACTTCCCCGTTTCCATCCATACATAATTAACCCTATTCCGTGAGTTTCTTTGAATTTCACCTTTAAGAAATGCTTTAGAAAGTGGCATTAACAAATCAATTATGTCTTTCAGGTGGACCTTGTTTTATTTAAAGGACTCTGGAATGTGATAATGATAGTATGACAATTGAATATTGCTTCCGGAGGCCTTTGAAGCAGGACTGATACTCCATCCTTACAAAACATAACCAGAAATTGACTTGATGAATTGACTTTTGTCTGTGTCAATAGATTAGAGTCCAAAACTTGACCAAAAGTTACTGTAGGGATCCCCAGTTGGTGTCTTTACAGCATACACCAATGATTGTTGATCAGCATTGCAACATGAGCACTATATTGGAAAGTCTGAGGAGTATAGAGTAGACCTCAGGTAGTGAGTCGTTGATTTACACAAGATGGGCTCCTCTTTAGGAGTAATATCCAAGACTTTCAGCATACCTTGGGCATGTGTATAAACCATCAGACACAAGGTTAACATTCTTGGGACATTAAAGACTCTACCAAGATCAGGTAGAAAGCGGAAACTCACCTGAACAGCAGAACGCAGACTTGTCTGCACAGTTCAGCTTAACCCATGGATGGCAGAGAGAGAGACATTTGCCAGGATCCAGAGGCTTCAGGGAGCAAGGTATCAACCTTTCACATCAAGTAGATCCTCCATCATCATGGTCTGAGAGGCTGCAAGGCAAGGGAGAAGCCCCTGCTCCAAGACCAGCAACCCAAAAACCCAAAATGATTGAGGATCTGCTTGATGTTAGAGGGGGATACCTTGCTTCCTGAAGCTTCTTGATCCTGGCAAATGCTTCTTTGTCATCCATGGATTAAGCTGAACTGTGTGGAAAAGTCTACGTTCTGCTGTTCACTTTCTACATGATTTTCCAGAAATACAGATAATATGAACCATAATAAATTGTGTATCATATATGAAATATAGATCATGAACATGAGGTAGACATTCAGTTTGTCTGAATTAGAAATGAAACTGCTTTGGCAACAAAAGATGATGAAAATTTAAGAAAAACTGTTTTTCTGCCAGGTGTATGTAAATTTCTGGCCCCAACTGTATGTGATTTGACTCTATAAACTACGTTTTTATTTTGAACTCCGAAATACGAACAGAAATACGTCCAGTCATTGTACAATCAAAGTGTATACTGCACAAGGATTCATGAACCTATTCATGCTATTCATTCCTTTTGCATCATGACCCCAAATCTGTGAGGTTATCAGAAATGAATAAATTTTTATTAATTTCTAATCATGTTTTCAGAAATGAACAAAGTTTGAAGCAGGCGCGGTTCTAGAGCAAACGATTAGGGGGGGGGGGGTTACTGGGGGCTTGGAGTATATGTTCCAGAGTAGAGCATAGCGACTGAGAGGTGGGCGGGGGATCCCCCCCCCCCCCACACACACACACACACACACGCGCGCGCGCGATAGGGACTTTCTAAAATACACATCTACTACTTCTTTAATTTGCGAGAGAGCGAAGAGAGCGAGCCAAAATTAACCACTTATTGCTGTAACTGTCATCAAAATACGGTGACACGACATTTGCTTCTCCGACATATACTCCGCCGACAATTGCTCCGAAAAATGCGACAAGTGCTCCGCGACAAATGCTCCGGGACAATTGCTCCGCCGAAATTCGCTCCTCCGACATTTGCTCCGCCGACAACTGCTCCGCCGACAATTGCTCCGCCGACATTTGCTGCGCCGACAATTGCTCCGCCGACTACGGAGCCCGCCAGGTGACATGAGGGGAAAAAAAAAATCTCCATGGATTATTGCATTCCCACGCAATAATTATTTCGTTCCATCGCAATAATATTGCGTTCCCTCGCAATATTATTGCGTTCCCACGCAATAATTATTGCGTTCCCTCGCAATATTATTGCGTTCCCACGCAATAATTATTTCGTTCCCTCGCAATATTATTACGTTCCCACGCAGTAAATATTGCGTTCCCTCGCAATATCTTTGACGTATCGACAGGCGCTGTATACTATACTATGCTGTGTTAGTGTGCATATGCTGCTGCGGATCGGAGCCGATGGTTGGCAACTAAGTTGTGGGAAAAATTTACGTCAACAAGAGAGGTTTTGTTTTTCAGAAGGTAAAATTGATAGGCTTTATTAATGTTTTCGAACTAGTTATACCAGATATCTGAGACAGATCTCGTCTAAAATCCTACCGGTCACTGACATTGGTAACCAAGGGGCAGGGAACCTAGTCCTGGGTGCCGTTGCATAAAACTTGCTATTAGTAACTTTGCCATCAGTGGTAACTACCATGGTAACGTTGTTCAACAGCCAATCAAAATCCAGTATTCCATGAAAGTTACCATTCATGGCAAAGTTACTATAATAGCAAGTTTTATGCAACGGCACCCTGGACTAGGTTCCCTGCCCCTGGGTTACCAATGTCAGTGACCGGCAGAATTTCAGACGAGATCTATCTCAGATATCTGGTAACTAGTTCGAAAACATTGATAAAGTCTATCAATTTAACCTCCTGAAAACAAAACGTCTCTTATTGATGTAATTCTCGACGGCTTATTGAAATTACAAAAAAAAAATAGTTAGAATAATTACAAACTCTGATTTCCGTAGTCATTCTATGCCTCTCTCTTTATAAAGCTTAAAATACTCTCTGTGTATGACCTATATAACTAGGCTACAATTTGGGCATCTTTGTGTTTTTGTATAATAAGAAACTTTCACCAAAATATTCAAATCAATTTTTATCCAAAATAACAAGTTCCACAATTATAATCCAAAGGGTAAGCTTGACTATCGGGTTGATCATGGTTTTATTTCCTTTTCTAGATCAATGATAACATGCAAAGGACCCCTATTATGGAAAGTGACATACCTCAACATATCAAGGACACAAAATCTCTCAACAAATTCAAATATAAGTTTAAAGAGTATCTCTTGCTTAAGAATTCATTATCATGACTGTTAGGAATATTATTTTGTATTTTGTTAGAATAATTTTACAATTTCCTGTGCTATATTTAGTTGTTGTTTTGTTTATGTTGTATGTTTCTTTACTTATCTTGTATATGTTTGTTTTTCATGTTAACTGGGATCATGTTTACAAGTTTTTACCAAACTTTTTATGATCCCACCTCATTTACATTTATTCCTCTGTTGTTGTAGTTGTTTGTATAGTTTTTGTTACATGTTACTGTCTGTCTGTAAATATGTATTTGATATCTTTTATGAATGTTTTTAATGGAGATGTGGAAATAATTTCAATTCAATTCAATTTCTTCCACAACCTGCAACCATCAGCTCCGCAACGCACATGCCAACGATATTACGAGGGAACGCAACCATTATTGCGAGGGAACGCAATAATTCATGGAGATTTTTTTTCCCTCGTGTCACCTGGCGGGCTCCGTAGCTGACAATTGCTCCGCCGAAATATATGCTCCGAAATTACGACATTTGCTCCGCCGACAAATGCTTGGGAGCAGGAATGGAGGGGGGGGGGGGGTGGTGCAAACATATAGGCCCTATCCTATCATTTTATCCTCCCTCCAATAATTTCGATAATGATGGTTTTCTGTTTGTTTGTTTGTTTGTTGTTGTTTTTTCTTGATTGTCAGTCGAGCAGGGACAATGCATGAACACTTAATACCCCCACCTTGGTTGGGCAACATAATTATTATGGGAAAAACATCTTTTAAAAATATGTATCAGTGGGACAAAGTCTTAACCTACATATTCCTTACAGAAAAAATGTGAATTCCAAGGTAAGCTGCAAAAAGATGTAAATTCTTAGGTATTAAAATCTCAATTTTGAAGTACTTTTGGCCCTCCTCAAATTAAACAAAGATTTTAACTAAAATATTTCATAGGCAGTGAAATTCGCTATACATTTCAAAAAGTGGAGAATTTATTTCAATATTAAACAAACCTTCTCTTTCTTTTCATTCTAAATAAAATGTTTATATGCAAAAACAGATAAACACCATTTTTGAATTTTTAATGATGGTGACCTTACTTTAAAGCTTGCCTTCCCTAATATTTCTTTATCTAGCTATTATTATGAGCAAGCGCAGAAAGCGAGAAAAGAAATGTACAAAATATAATACACACTGGCGTAAATGCGTTTCGAGGAGGGGGGGGGAGTTGATTTTGCCGAAATTTCTTCTCACACTCCACCCTCTTGCCCGCCCGCACACCGTCCCCCATACATACTATTTGTTTATTTTGCGAGCGGGCGAAGCGAGCGAGCCAAAAATAACCACATCTTGCTGTAAAAGACGTCTTAGTTTGTCATCAAACTCTAGGCCTATATTGGTCACCTCACTAACAAATTATGATAAACCTCGTTGGTCCAGTATATTGTTTTCTGTCCAAAACCATACTTAGAAACTTTTCTAAATATTATGAGCGAGGGAAGCAAGCAACGAAAAGCACAATGATAAATTATCATTTTAACATCAAAATACATTCATATGCCTATATTCGGTCACCACCCTTTCCTGCCCAATTCGTTTAAAATTTGTAAACCTTTGACTTATTCATAAGACACAATCATTTACCAATTTACCAATATTTTATCCTAAAAAATTTCTTTTCATGCCTGTTTTGTCTGTTTTTCAAGCAGGATCATGTGCTTCAAATAAAACAAAATGAAATTTCCTGAAAATATACCTGAATGATATCCCAATTGGGATTATAAATATTTTTTATTATCATTGTTTCTTGTCATGTGTATCATGTACTTTTATTTAAACAAGATTCACATTAATGAATTCAAAGTCTAGCTGCACTACCCGAAAGGAGGCTACTGGATTAACTGGAGGGAGTTGATTAACCATCGACACAATTTTAAATACTGCCATCTAGGCCAGATCGCTAGGAATGCAGTCAACAGGTCAAAGTTCTTTCTCACCCCCTCCCCCTTCTCTCTCTCTCTCTCTCTCTCTCTCTCCTCTCTCTCTCTCTCTCTCTTTCTCTCTCTCTCTCTCTCTCTCTCTCCTCTCTCTCCCTCTCTCTCCCCCTCCCTCTTCCATTTATAGTTTTCATCTCTTTCTCTAATTCAATTTTCTCTTTCCCTAATTCTCTCTCTCTCTCTCCCTCTCCTTCCGCTTCATGTCACCTATTATTCATCTGCATCTAAAAATTTGACAATAAGAGTTTGTCAACATCCTTTTCAAAAAGTCTGTATTATCTCTTTGCAAGAATGAAACCATTTCGTGAAAAACAACTGTATACATGCATGTATGACCAAAACCATTTCTTCGGATGAAGGTACATCGGTTACAGCTCCTCATTCCGAAGGTTCGTTTTTTCCGCAGGTTCATTTATTCCGAAGGTTCGTTAGTCCGAAAATGAAAAAAAAAAGGGTTCGATAGTTAGTTAGTTATTTTTGGATTAACGAACCTTATTTCATGTTCGGATTAACGAACTTTCAGAATAACGAACCTTATTCATTTTCGGACTAACGAACCTTCGGAATAACGCCACAAAATTAATGTTCGGATGAACTCTTACAGTGCAGATGGCACGTACATGTGCCAAAGAGACTTTACATTTTTAATCGACCATTACTCCACTTAGAATAATGGATATGGTTGTGAAAATATGCCACAGTTTAGAGGATAGTATTCAAAATATCTTTCAGTCACTATATGCTACCATAGGATATTTTTTTTAGAAAACTGCAGATTTCGGAAAGTATCCATTCTTATTTTAGCATAAATCAACAGCAAACAAATGAGAAATAAAGACGGAAAGGTCAAGAAGGAAGCTCATTTCTATTTCCAAATAATTTTCAAACAAGACATTGAATTAATGGATACATTTGGTATCTTCTAAAAGGATAATAAAATTTCTACAACTTTTGTGTACAACTTATCTGTATAGAAATTACAGTTGAAGATTTACAGGCATTTGAAAAGCAAGCATTGTTCATGATTTGGTAGAATTTGGGAACAAGCAAAACCCCTTGGCACCATAAGAGTTAACGAACCCTTTTTCATTTTCGGACTAACGAACATCTAGGCATACGCAATTTGCGTGTTTCGGAATAACGAACCTTCGGAATAACGAACATAATCCCTTATGTCGACTATTATGATTCATAACATATTAAATTTTGAACATTGATTCAATTTTATTTTGTTCATAATTTCACTAATAATCCCGACAAAAGTGGCATCACTCTCAGTTATCACAGTCATCTGCTATACTGGTTGATGGTTATGGTATATATATATATATATATATATATATATGGAAGGAAGTCGATCGGATCTGCTTTAATTGGGTTAACTGGAATAGCGTCAAAAATGTGATTTCTGTTGACAAGTTCCACAAAAGCATATGCCGTGCCAATATTTCCTACTATTGGTAAACTCACGGTCTGTATATGAGTCTGTTTGCTGAAGGAGATGAGACTAAAAGACGACAAAGAACCAATCCGAATTAAGAGTGGATGACGACATCTACAATCACAGCATTCTCCTTAGACGTGACAGAAGAGGAAGAACTGTTTACATGACAGAGAAAGAAAATTTCAAGACAGGATTTCGTCATCATGAAGGTTATTTCGTCCTGCGATTTAAAAAAAAAATAATAACATGATTATAGTATTACCTTCTCAGGACATCGAAGAGAAAATTAATTACGCCATTTTTTCATGACGCAATGGTATACATGAAGAAAAAACACATATTCGTTTTAAATACATATTGATCAAGATGAAGCTAAACAGGAAATGAGTTTGCGTCATTCTGAATTTTGTTTTGCTGAAACTAAGCGTTAATTGAAAAGTGTGATTCGTGAAATAATATTATTCACTAGTTCGATTCCAAGAAAATAAGATTGTAACCTCTTGCAGGGCCTATTCCCTTTTGAAATTTCTAGTCGACTTTGACCGTGTCCTAACGAAATGATAGCCATAATATGAGGAAGTAATATCATGATGAAATAAGGAAGTTTTACGTCATTTCATATTTTTAATTTGTGATAACAGAGTTGAATATTTCATATTTTAAAATCAGAACTCCTGCCATTCTCTTCTTAAGTGAGAAATACCGCCGCCAAGCGGTGTCGCGATGTAAGAGGAGTCCTACAGACAATCGTCTGCTCAACAGCACGGATGAAGGGAATATCAACCTAATCTTATTATATTGCTGAACACTATTGGAGTACCAAGAGTGAATCACCAAAATTCAGATGAATTATTTCATTTTTAAAAGATCTTAACTGGAACTTGCATTACATAAATTTGACTTACTAGTAATAAGCACACTATACAAAGAAAAAAAATTAAGAACATTGTAGTAATCAACACTCGGTTAGGAATATCGAAGTTTAATTTCAAAAGAATATATATATTTATATTCAAATCTTGTTTTCTTCTGTGAAATATGTTGCTATCATTTACCATATTATATTTGTTGTATCTTTTATAGCAAGGCTCTCTTGTAAAGCAGGCCATCCGCGGCTCTGAATGGGACCACCTTGTTTTTTGTTATAATTTTTTTATAAAGAAAACGTGAATAAATAGATACATGAATAAATGAATAAATAAAGAAATAGATATATCCAAACATCCTGAAGCAATATCATCGTCACTGTATTTTTAAAAATAACTTCTGTATACCGTTAATGGCATTCACAGTCTTAACTCCCCATCAATAATGAGAGTGATTTCTAAAACGTACTTTTTGAAAATGAGTTAATGTTACTTTCAACAACTAGCTTTTAGCATGTTTAGCATGGTATACTGCAAATGCTGCTCTGATTATACCTTTGTTTCAAAAATTTACATCTAAAGGGATTATGCAATGTCATATCCCGTCTTAGGCCTCTACATTTCGTATATCATGAATTTTTTGTAATTAGAAAATACCAGAGTCTATATTCTTTTGTTGAGATCGAATTCTGCATCATTAAAGTTGATGGGTACTAGATATGTTAATATCATGTCATTTAGTCTAAATGTATAACTCCGATCTTTATATACAGAGAGAGAGAGTACCGTGTTACTATACTTTACAGATCCATGCATTTAGATGTGTGATTACTGGGTCCATACGGGGTATTTTGAATCAAAGGATGAAAATTGGTTCATCACAACTGTATACCCTGCGGAGGTTGTTTCCCCCCCCCCCCCCCCCTCCAATGTTGCGTATGACGCCCGAAAAAAAGGGCTAGACCATGGCTTTTGACAAGGTGCTACAATAGGGCCTATGAACGTCTTCTACTTCTTGAAGTGGGGTGAATGATTGTGCGGTGGAAAAAAGAAAAAAACGATGAATCAACCGTTAATGATCATAATGACAAAATGATCAAATGGTAAGAAATAAAATCCTCATTGCGTTATAATCAAAAGAATTGGGGGTAATTTATTTTCAAAGATTCTTGAGCATGTTTGTCTGCTTCAAAATTATCTCAGCTAGGGTGTGAGAAAAAAATATATCATAAAATCATCATGCCATACGGAACTAACCGTATCACACCGTAAACAAGAATTAGAAATGAAAACCTTTTCAGTGTGTGATCAGCAACGATATTACATAAAGAATTACAAAAAAGAAGAAGAAGAATATCATAAAAGTTAACCTTTTCCCTGATATGCGAGGAAGTATAAAGTGGACTGGACAAGACTTGTGCTGGATAAATGGGGATAATATAGGTTGCATCATCTTTTTTGCAAGATTACATCCTTCAATTCCTTTCTTTCTTCCTTCCTTCATATCTTTCTTTCTTTCTTCCTTCCTATCTTTCTTTCTTTCTTCCTTCCTTTCTTTCTTTCTCTCTTTCCTTCTTTCTTTCGTTATTTAGTTAATAAATATAAGAATAGTTGATTAATGTTTTGTATCGGTATCTTTTAGAGAAAAACATTCCCCATGATTTTAAATACGAAGTTCGATTGGAAGTCATTAATAATAGAAATGCATTGCACAGAAGCACAAGACCATGAATTAATGCTTATTTCCGGTACCTGTCGATGAAAATTTCCTCGAAGTTTGCCTTCAACTTTAAATGGCAAATGCTAGTGCATTTTGAAGTACAATGGAGTGACAAACAGCAAAGCTGTTTTTATATATATAGATACATACCCCGGCCTTTTGGGCAAGAAACGTGTATGACTAAATGGTATACACGATTCGTATACAAACTGCAGACTATTGATTTCATGCATACGCACTGTCTTTCAAATCACAACTTCTGAAGTAAGTATAAACGAAAAAATACATAGATCCCGAAAGCCCCATTCACTAACAGAAAAGGGGAGAGCTAATGAAATGCACATAAAAATTCTAACAATTTCCGAGGGTTTGGTTTTTTTTTGGGGGGGGGGTAGCCTGTAACTGCAACAGTACACTGTGAATATCATGGCAGAGAAACAAAATTCCCTTTCGCCATTTCTTCTTTGTGGTGATTTGGTATTGTTAGAAAAACTAAAAACTTGTTTAAAAACTGTTATGGGGGAAATGGTCAAAGCACTTTTTCTGATCAACAGGATCAAGGAGCATGATGTGTAATGTAAGATGGTTCAACTAAACCATAAATCGTACGGGATAAAAATATACATCTGTACATTCTGAAACTAATAATTGATGCAGCCAGTCCGGTCTATGAATCTGTGGTTTTGTCGCCAATGTGAAACTTCTTTCTTTTTGTACAGCTGTAATTTCCTTTTTCCTGTTTTAAGAGAGATCATGAAACGATCATGACGATATCACTTACAAGAGATAGAAATCATGATAAATCTGACGCTTATTAAAGATTTAGTGACAAGGCAGCAAATCAACCCCATCACAAAAACACCTGTACCGACTTACTTTTGCAATCCGGGGCCATAGATGAACATAATTTTAGATCGAAATAGTTTCAGAAGACAATAAAAGTTAACAAGCATGAGTTTAGCAAGCTGTCATAGGATTAGAATGTATCCTCACTGCAGATTGTCTGTAATACTGATGTGCTCCAAAATATGTACTTTTAATGAAAAATCACTGTTATTTGATGGTTATGAATGATTTTCCCCCCACAGATATGCTGTTCGAGTCCTCATGAATGACTTTTAAAACTGGAGCAGAGCTAGTACCCCAGTCTCACCGACGATTCCCACACCAGACGGGAGATAGCCCGAATGGCAAAATAAACATGAGATTTTGAGACGATGTGAAGTCGGTCTGGCTCGTTGTCACTGAGATATCAAGCAATGGTTATCAAATTAAATGAGGCAAACTAATTATAGTTTTCACTCAGTAGCAGAAGTCTCCATGCCAGCTTCTTTTGGTATCAGATTCATTTCATAGTTTTTAACATTATTTTTTAAACAGCTATGACTCCTCGTTTCACTGAAACACAGATTTCGCAGGAGTTTAGAATCATGAATATTCATCACTAAACTCAAAGACAATTGCTAATGTCTTCTCCGGAGAGGAGAAGCATTAAAATAACTGAAAATGGGGCTTTGATCAGTAAACAACCATGGACGCGGTGCATACTACACTTGTAATCATTGTCAGATTGTGTACTTGATCGAATTAACGGTAATCGTATCTCCATAGATTCTCCGAATTCTATCTGAATTTCACTTTTATACATATAAAGCATTATCCGCAGTATAATCAGTTTTCTTAAATAATTCAAAATCATATAAAAGAAAAATCTTGACAGAATCGAGCATCAACCGGAAAACGATATGAAGATAATTTTATGTTTCGCTCTTCCACCATTGCAGATGATAAACCGGAAAGAGTAAGCTGAGTATATATTTTCTTTCCTTTTGGCTCGAAATATACACTTGTAAATCTTATGAACTTTAACAAGGCCAAATGTTGAAACCTGATCACGATTAACTTTACTCGTTATTGTTAGTTCATGCCATTTATATGACATTGAATCACTTTCATTTTCTCAACTAAAATATTGAGATAAAGCAAACCACCTTTTGCCCTTCACCACATAAACTAAAAGAGCAATATTTTCTTCAAGTATAACAGTCGAATTATTCTATTTATCTTTTCTATGACTTTCTAAATTTATCTTTTGCTTCTTATTATTATTATTATAAAAGAACCCTGGGGACGAGTCAATTTTAATGAAAAGAGAGGATATGGAGAAGTGAGCTCAACATATGCCAAATACATTTTCCCCATGATATATCTTGAGCTAAGAAAGAGACAAGCTGCACCTTGAGAGGTAATGGAGAAAATCTGAAATTTTGTGTACAAAACATATGCAGAGTAATTTGTCTACAAAAATCTGTCATTTTGAATCGACATTGCCAGTTTGAGGATCACCATAGAATAAATCGAGACTTTTCAAACTTTCATAACTTTCTCAATTCCTAACCGATTTTGATTTAACTTTTTTTTAAGTGCTTCTCTCTATTCTCTCTGTTCGTTAAAACTGATTTGCCTCCATTTCCCTTTTTACATTCGTACACTATCCATAAACTTCCGTATTGCCACATAGATGTCTTCCTCTCCTTTCTCTCTCTCTCTCTCTCTCTCTCTCTCTCTCTCTCTCCCTACCTACCTATCTCTCTATCTATCTATCCATCTATCTAGTTCATTCCCTTCTTCAGCTCCATGTTCCACTTTTAAATCAGTTTTCATCGTCTTCTCTTTACCATTACTCCGTATACCTCTTATCTCTCTCCCTTCCTTCCCCTCTCCCTCCCCCTCCCCTTCCCTCCCTCCCTCTCTCCCCTTTCTCTTCTGCATTCCTCCCTCCCACTTTTCCCACTATCTTTCCCTCCCTCCTCCTCTCTCCTCACTCTCATCTCTATCTATAGATCCACAATTCTTTATTTCCCCGTGATATATCATGAAATCAAAGTCTCTACGAACTCTCTGTTTTGCGCAACTTCTTTTGACCGCGCATACCCCGCCGATTGCATCGTGTATTCCGATGACCAGTCATGATATTCCCGATAAAGTTCACTTTTATTTCTTGTCTTGTTTCCATGCATGCACTCTCATGCCCACTCAGTCATGTTTCATTTAGCTCTTCATTCAGACGGATCTCCTCCTCATCCATTCTGAATCACTTTCACCTTTCATCCTCCTCCTCCTACAAACATTCCATCTCAATGGATGGAATGTGTAGACAAAAGGAACACGATATGATACAGCCGGGGATCATTGTACCGTGTCTTCCAATATGACAACACATATGATTTCACTTCATTAATACCAAACGAGTTTGGATATAACCAGTAATAAATGACAAATTAATTCAGTGACATACTTCGTCGCATAATGATTATGATAAAAATCAGGCCTTTTATATGCCAATTTGACAAATGAACATTGTGAATAAAATGTAAATTACAGGATCTGCAGCTTTAAAGTGTACAGCTTTCACAGGATATGAAAATTGGGACTCATTTTTGTTCTAATTCCATCAACAAAGCATCCATTAATAATGTCTGCATACTTACCTCACTCCTTCCAGCCTATATACCACTGCATGTCAGGGGCGGCGCTACAGGGGGCAGGGGGCGACCGCCCCTCCCTATGATTTCTCAAGTGATAAAAAAGAGGAGAAAAAGAAGAAAAAGAGGAGGAGGAGGAAGAAGAAAGAAGAGTATGGGGAAAAGAGAGGTCTGGGTCATGTAACTATATAATACTCATATTTTTTTCATTTAAAACTTAAATGAATTTATATACTATATGGGTCATCTTGCCCCTATCAAAATATTCTGGCGCCGCCCCTTCGGCATGTTGATTTTCACACGCATTTCAGAGGCAATACAGTTTCATGTGATATTCATATTCTACCCTGTATTCTAAAGTGAATCTAGGTTATGGTGGAACCATCAATGTGATGAAGAGGAGTCTAGAGAAAAAAAAACCCTTCAAGAATATTTCAGCAAAAAGAGAGTTCATCTGCGAATGCATAAGGCGTATACAAGTATCACTAGTTGTCAGGTTAACCTATAAACAGGAAAAAATTGAAAACAATGAAAATATGATGTCGTTTATACAACATATAGAACTCGACCTTGATAAATACTTTTGACGACTTGTAAGTTTGTGTGAAAGTTTTTAGTATGAAAAAATTATATTGTTATAATATAGTGAATTGAATATATTCGTCACCAAGGATTTGATTTTTTAATGTGATTCTTGGTAAATTTAATAAATTTATAGCCCCTAGATATATATATATATAAATGTATGTGAGGGTGCGAGGACAGTGAACAAAAAAAAAGTTCCTGAGAACAATGCTCCTCGGATGTCAAACAATAGTCCTCGAATGTCAAACAATAGATTTGATCCTTATTCCGTCAGCCTTCCGAGGACAGAACAATGGAGGAACAATAGCTGTCCTCGGGAGTAAAGCCATGTGAAGATGTGTGCGTGAGGGTGTGGGTGTGTGTGTGTGTGAGGGGGCGCGGATGCGTGTGTGTGTGTGTGTGTTGTAGTGAATGACACCCAAATGCAACCACTTTTTAACAAAGGGAATAAAGGAAAAGCTCATGTTTTTTTTATGTTCGTGGATAACAATAATCTTCATCTGTGATTCTAGATTCTAGGTAAGTTAATAAACTCATTAAGGTTTTAGCCGGGGAAAAAATAAATCTATTTTGGGAATCGTTATCTTTCCAATTTTATTCTAATAAAGTATAATGATTATCATGGCTTTAGTATCGTTATATAACAGAATATGATTATACAAACCAATTTGTTAAACCCGTAGGCTATGCACTAACGCACTTTCGAAATATGCAACTGTATGTACAAGTAGATCATTCTCACCTTTTGAGAAAAAAAAAATAGGTGTGATAGACTAACCTGGATTTGCAAGAAAGTAAAATGGCCAAAGTGAAAGATTCTATTCAGGTTATTCGCCTCTCCCCGATCACTTTAGAGGATTATTCGATTTTGAGGGGTTGGGTGGGTTATTTTCATTTATAGTCATGGAAACCAGAAATGCTCTTATTAATGGCAGGAGTTCCAATGACGAGAAGCCCTAGCAAAGGTTCTAAGTTCACGTTTCTGGCAAGCTTTCAGGGAAAGCAAATCTTATCTCATCAAACCAAAAGTGGCAGCATATTTGCCGAAGTTCATGTTCTGTGGAAAAGTGTTTTAACACCTTGCTGAGATCATCCCATGCCATGCATTACGCACTCCTGAATAGAGCGACTGAATCTGCAGTAAAGAAAACAAGCAAGCAAACAAGCAAGAAAAAAGTAGATAAATTAAAAAAAAATAAGGAAGTAAACAAATTATTGCATGAATGAACAAATAAGTAAATAAATCAATAGATAAATGATAGAATCAATTGATAAACAAATGAATAAATGAATAGATTAATAAATGAATGAATTAATTAATCAATGTAGGAGTAGATAAATAAAACAATGAATAAACTATATCTTTTTTGTAGTTTTATTTTCATTTGTCCCCTTTATTATGCAGTCTAGCTTGCTTTCATATAGTAGTGTCATGATAATGAAATGGCTAGGTTAAAAATAAAGTTTGACAATAAACAAAATAATGAATACATTATGAATAAAAAGATCGTAAAAATGTACACGATCGAATGAATGAATGTATAAGTGAACAATAAATAGATATTCAATCATAATGCTGTATTTCTTCTATCACGGTGTCTTTAAAGCCATGCGTTTACCGGTAATTTAGTTTTGTCTCCTTTGTTGGGTAAATTTGAACAATATTTTCTTTAAATCATGTTACATGAATGAATAAATAGACAAATAAACAAATCCGTCATGGTCCAAGCTTTTCCTTTTTCTTTTAATTTGACTCAAGGAAAAATTACTTCACATCCCTTTGAATGATTTGATGTCACATAACCCTTACCAATTCAGTAGACCAGAATGTTTATGTCAAAGCCCTCACAGCCTACAACATACCACCACCTCGATGCTGTAGTTCATCATTTTATTAAAAGTGCATGCAGTAGATATCACAGGATGAAATCAGATCAATGAAGTCAATCATCCAAAATCATCTCAAGTTTTCATTCTACTGGAGAGGGGTTGTGTTCTCTTTTTCTTCTCCTCCAGCTAGGCTTGATGCCAATCACACCCTTATCCTCTCACAGTCCTTCTCCTCCTCACTGCTCCGTGGAAACTTTCTTCGATTGGTGATAAAGCATCAGTTTGATGGTACAGAAGAACCCGACATCGCGACAGACAGCTAGCGGCGGGCTGTGTTTGCTATCTGACCCATTTATTTCGCATATTTCCTGTTTTGGAGCAGGACTTGAGCTTCAATGAAATCGTATTTTAGCCAAAAAATGGTGTTTGTAGTCAGTGAATAGGAGGTATAGTTATGAACAGTACCCCTTTGTTTTAATGGCCACTTACTTATTTTCTTGTAGCATTTGATATACCTGACCGAGGTTTAAAATATTCTAAAAGACAAACAAAGTCAATTAACACCTGCTGCATGTTAGAAGATTATTGGGGAGCAAATGCCTTGAATTAGGCTATATAGTATCTAATTTTTCATGAAATGAAATTAATCAGGCAAATTAGCATACATCTAATGGACTTAAGCATCACTGATTTTGTTATATGGTGGCTTTAAGTAATATAATTCTTTTCACCTCCAAACTTAATTCTGTACTGCCTGTAAAAACACATCAGCGTTATTGCTAAATAAACCATTATTTTTAATCGATGATATTGACCGTTTCATTGAAAGTAAGCGCTCTATCTCATTGAGAACAGACTAATTACGAAACGACGATTGTATAATGAGTGAGAGGATAGAGACGAAGAGAGACAGAGAGAAGAGAAAAGAGAAGTTCTGGTTGGCGTATAATAAAAGAAAGTGTTTGCCTACGTGTGGGGGTAGTTAAAGTAACGAGGAACCGACGCCACAGCGTATCTTCTCAACCGCTGAATGCACGCCATCCTTCCACGGTGTGTATTGTAGTGGACGTGTTGCGTGTCAAGCCGATTGGGGTGACTTTTTCTAAATATCATTGGCGGCGAGTTCGTACGGGGACGAGGTGTCGGATAACACGTGATACTATCTCACCTCTCTACGCCTCTCTCCCTTTTCTCTCTGACTCCAATCCGAGTCTCTTCTTTCGGGCATCAAATCATATCCTCCTCAACTATTCAACCTTTACAAACCTAGGATATCTGTTCTTCTATAGCTCGAGTGATTGACCAGTTCAAAGAGTGACGATGTTTAAAGATTTAACACCAGCTCGCCAATCATCGTAATTGGGTATGTAAATATTTTGTATTATTTATGACCTATAGGGACATTAATATATCCATCTTTTGTTAACTAATATTAGAAGCATTCCAGTGTCTTCTTTTTTCTCGAGATATTATTTACAACATTAATTGCAGCTCGATAGTATATCGCTATAATTTCAAGAAAAAAGAAATAACACCTTCGTTTCATCTTCACTTTTTAATGTGAAAAAAATCAATCATTTTTGTTTAATTCTCTTGCTTTGTCATTAAACATACTTTATTAATTTGTCATGTTTGTAACAATATTAACCTATAAACATAGTGTAGTACAAAAATACAAGATGATGAGGAAAACGAATACTAAAAATGTTACATGATCTTATGGTTACATTAAAGAATTAGCCACTTGATAAGAAATTAATAAAAATATCAATGGTGGAAAGGGATGAAGAGATCTATTCTTCCTGTCATAATAAACAAAATAAACTTGATAGGTAAGAGGAGACAATGAAGGGAGATTTTTCTCTCTTTAAACAATATTTTAAGCGTGAAATAACCAACACCGAATCATATCATCCAAAACTAACACGAGATGTAGATCTCCCAGTTTACATTTTGCGTGAATCATGATAATCCATTATTACCCGAGTTTCGGAAAATATTTGATAATTTTTCAGAAAGTATTGTGCAGCAAGTTAGTTAAATGTTCTTAGGCGCATGGGAAAGGTTTTATTTTACTCGCTCTTCATGACTGTAAATTAAGACCGCTGAAATTAAATATTCATGGCACACAATTTCTTACGACATCGGGTAAATATTCATTTCATTGGATCAGGTTTCTAAGTTTTTAACCAAGAGAAGGATTATTTTACAATCAGCCAAAGCTTACACGAGTCAGCAATGGTGGCTCCACTTTTGCAGTTTTGCCAGATATATCTTTACAAGAAAAATATTGAGCAAATTCCAAATTTCCCAATTATTGCTTTGCAGTAGATATGTTGTTTTGAAACATGATGATTATAACACAATCTCTGTGAATACTGCAAACATCATGATGTGTGAAGTTTGTGTGAAATTGAATACCCTTCACTTTTTAATCCTCCATTATTAAGTGCAACTGTCTGAAACTGTTCCTTTCATTCTCCTCTTTCCTTTCCTTTCCTTTTAAAGCGCTTAGAGACATTTATTTTGTGATAAGCGCTATATAAATATTGTAAATTATTATTATTATTATTAACTGTTCGTTATTGACGCTGACACCTTTATGAAAATCAAGTTTGTGTTGACACAACGTAATTAACAGTAATGAGGTGTCAATTTTTTCAATCAATCTAATCTCTTAATCTTTATTGACCATTAAGTGATTTATTACGAAATATATATTGAACTTAACACCTTTCTCTCAAAGTAAAAGTTAGTAATAAATTAGAGGCAGAACAAGTCCTTAATCCACAAATAGTCTTTCGTGCACTCCCCCCCCCCCCAGATCCTTGATTTATTTCAGATATATGTACGCGATCAAAAAATATATGAATAAAGCAACTACAACATAAATGACTGCGAAACAAACAAAAAGGAGTAGTTATATCATGAATCAATGTATTCATGTATAAACGTTCTATAATTATTTCAAATGTCAAGTAGCGATGTACTCCAGGTACATTAGACGTCAGTTTACACCAAAATTGAAGACTGCTAAAATTCCCTTGTAGTAAGGTATTTTCAAAATCTGCTTTTCTTCGTTGATATAGCAATATCTAATGTTCTCCTTTATTTCCTTCATCTATTTTATGTAGTCTTACAATTTGTTAATCAGGAGAAACAGTAATCAGGAGAAACGGTGAATTGTGAAGAGTGTGGTCTGTTGAAAAAAAAAATCATGTGATATGGTAAATGGTAGTATATCAAGCGGTGGAAGGTATAGTGAATTTACTGTGTCTGAAGAGTTAGCTTCATTGTATTGGCAAAACTTCCACTTTGATGAATGGAATTGTCTCAATGAACCTTTTCATTCAAGACGTTACATCTCTTCAGAGGCCCACTTTCTGCGTCCAGTGTGGTCATTCTTTAATATACCAGTGATCACACTTTAACCTGTTTAATCAGAACATGTAATTGTGCCATCGAAGAAGATAGTAGGTAGTGATTGGTGTTATCGGCTAAATCTCTACTTCACACGTACTGAACAGGATACCTCACAACGATACGTGACGTCCCTTCCAGCCTGTCTTAAAGTAACTCTTACCATTATGACAGAGACTTTATTAAAGGGAGTACCACTTTATATTCAAATAATTTGACAGTATCGGTGGCCTTTAAACAATCTCTTTCTAATGTTATGCCTACCATCATTCCGGAATGTTTAAGTTGGGGGCCAAAAAGTACACAGTTCACACTCACCATTTTTTCTCTATATTTTTGTACAGCATTGTTGTTGCTTATGGTGGGTAAATAAATAATGCAAAAAGGTTGTGAAACATCAAACTAAGCTGTTAATAGAAAGTGATGGCAATTTCTATATTAAAATGTGAAATATACATTAAAAGTGTCACATGTACCGAAGCCTTTGTTAGAAACCGAGACGAGTACTCTTACTCTTTCATGTTCTAGAAAGTGATGACGAAATGATGTCATAGAATAGACAGAGATCTATAGAGCCAGATAATACGGGTGGGGAGAAAGAGAGGGTAGACTACAGGTGAAAATATGATATCACTTTACATCGAATTATAGAATTATGATGAGTGGAAATCATTTGTTAGAGAGTGCCTTGGGGAAGATCGGGAGTTGCAATATACCTTTAAATGGGTTTAATCCGAGATAAGGGGAGCAGATACTTGTACTTAATGGAGGCAGATGTCGTGTAATTGGGCATTCAAATGTCACTGATTTGATGGGGTAATTAATTATCTAAGGGCTAAAGAGCAATCCACATTCAATTAGAATGTCTCCCCATTGCATCATCAGATTACCTCTCATATGTTAAGCAGAATCTCTTCTTGTGTAAGCCGCATATACATCATGCACATGATGCGAATGGCTCCCTTGATCAGATATTTCCCCCCATTATTTCTGCAGTTGGTGTTGGATATTGATTGAGAATCATACTGGGCATGCCCTAAACGATTTCAAAACAAGAAATCAGGATGGTAAAGATAGGGGTGGTCATTACTGCGCTTGTAAGTTGCTTTGATAAACCATCGAATTTCACAAGCAACAAGCTATATCAGCGGTGGCCACACTGACAAAACACCTGCAGTCAAAGTGTTGTATTTATAAAAAAAAGTGATCAAGAGAGATTGAGTTATTTTTTCCTTCATGCGTACTGACGTCCATCCTGGTTTGAGGAGATCCATTGTAGGAGTCATCATTTCTATGAAGGCGGCTGATTTGAACAATTCTGATGAAAAGCTCTGCATCGTCTGTGTAAACCGAACGATTCAGTCCCTTTCCCTTTCTCTCTCTCCCTCCCTCTCTCTCTCTCTCTCTCTCTCTTCCTCACTCTATATCATTCATTTGTCTTTCCTATCCCATCTGTTGGTCCGAGTATTTGTATAAGTTAGAAGGAGGGTAAGTAACCCAGGGTGTATTCCAGCCTCATTCTTCATCCCAAGATTTGTCTGCAATGTGGCACGTCCAAGAAGCTAGATCGCTACCGTTTGTTTACAATCATTTCAATTACAGCTTTGCTCTGATTCCATCCTACTGTGAGCCCATCCTGGTCGGAGATGAATAAACCAATGGCGTCTTGGCTTCTCTTTAATGATAACAGCTACCCGTCCAGGAAGGGACAGTTTATAAAGCAACCTGCATTGCCTTACTAATTGTGTTTTACTGAGAATGATATCATTTTGCTTTTGATAAAACTATACTAATCACTGCAGGATAAATAAAACGTCAACGGCCTACGACGACTAAAGGCGCCATTTTCAGTTCTTTTCAAGTTGATTGACCAAACCAATGATTTTTTTCTCCCCCTCACTTCCGTTTTTTTTTTAAAATTTTTCCCTCTATCCCGAGGGACAGCCTCACGTACTTTATATATGTCATGTATCCGTTTTCTGTATCAATCTAATACTCTTCCTATATTACAATATTTTGATAATAATATTTTGACAGTCTATCCAGACTTTGTCCACAACTACATTACCTCCTCATTTGTCTACCTATCTAGCTTGCCATTTTAATTTCATTCAATTTTTGTCAAAGGAAATTTCGGACAAGCCAAGAAAAAAAGATTCGAATTGACATAAAGGCCCTATCTCATTGACGGAGACGTCACCACGACTGCCACGACTAATCAGTCACGGCAACTCGGGCGACTAGGAAGAAAAAAAATGTGCTTTCACCAAGGTGACGCCAGGGTGACGTCTCCAGACAAGGTGACAACCAATTCGCCCGGAAGTCGCAGCGACGTCTCCGGCAGTTGGTGAGACGTGGCCGCATGGACGCATTGTCGCCGCAATTCGCCGCAGCGTCTCCCCAGTCTTCTTGGTCTTCAGCAGATCTCGGAGACGTCTCCCCAGTCGCGGACAAAAGTTGGCCTCCGCAACCAGCGGAGACTCGAATCGCCACCAGGTCGCCACAGTTACCCACTTTATTCTTAAAAATCTTTAAGCTAAAAAGAAGTGAGAAAACACATTTTCAAAACTACTAGTTCTTTTCTCTGAATAGAAAGAGCTCCAAGATAGCCTAAGCCTAAATGAAAGCTTTTGATCTTTAATTGTAGCAAATATCGACTATTTGATTGATTATACGTAATCCCCAGGACCCCGCGGGTTGTTGATATAAATTAGGAATATGCCTCTAGCGTTTATTTCCTATTTTTCTTTGTCATTCTTTCTTAAGTGGCTATTGTTAGACAGTTGTTTTGAAGAGATCCCATGCAGTTGTTTTTTAGTTGCTGTTTCTACAAGAAATCTCTCTCTTAATGACAAGTAGCCTATAGTCCGATAATCGATGTAATCTGGTTGATCTTTAAATGGCATTCCACAATGCATCTATTATATCTATGCCGTATTAGGGCCAACATAAAGAGGACTGAAATAAACCATGCTTTCTGGGAATCTCTGTTCTGGATAGACATAATAGATAAGAACATTTCACGAATTAATTTTGCAGTGACCACGCGACAATTCTATCTTTTTTTTTTCTCCATCATAATACCTACTTGTTTATAACAATGAAAGTTGTATAGGTGTACAGCTTTTCAGTGGTAATGATAATAAATAATAATAACTGTCGATTTATTTAGCGCACTGCACTAAATGCACTAAATACAAACTGCCATATCTAGACGAGAAATATTATACTACTGCAGAAAAAGGTATGTCTTTAAGCTTCTCTTATAATCATTAAAAAAAATTATTCCTGATTGTTAAGGGTAGAGAATTCCACAGAGCTGGAGCTGAAACTACAAAGGATCGGTTTCCGTGTACTGCAAGGAGGTGTTGTGATGACAATCGAAGTGTACATACTGGATGGTAGACCAGCATTGTTTTTATGTAAAATAGAGTATTTGTTAAAGAGTATATCCCATTGGCTTTTGATCTGTCATGTGTATATAGGTCTTTATATCGTCTTCACTTTCGAATTCCAAATTTTCATCCTGTCATTATGTTTAACGTCAGTTTGTCCTCGGTCAAATGATTATAACATCATTCAGGAAATAATGAATTTGTCCGTTCATATATTTTGTCATTTACAACGTCGGAGCATGCAATATTAAGCCAACCGCACACTATACGATCCGTCTGCGATCCGATTTTGGAAAAAATTGTTATAGCATTTGATATGAACATTCAAACATGTAAAATCTTAATGATCAAAGTTCCGAATAGTCGTGTAAATACTATAATCGAAATTCCTGGCAATTGCTAGCCTCCTTGTAGGATAAAAAGTGAATTCAATTCCGAATCGTAGTGACGTCATAACAATCTTACGATCGGCTACGATTTGAAGCCGATTTGGCCTTTACTCCGACAACAAAGCTTGCAGTCAACCAAAATTTCGATTTTAGCATTCCTATCATTATTCCAAACTTCAAATAAGATACTAAGTACTTGTTTAAACTTTCATATAATGCAAAATGACATCTGTGCGAAAATCGGGTCGGATCGTATAGTGTGCGGTGGGCTTTATGCTTTAAGCTTTACTGTCATTGTCCTAATTATGCTAGTTGGCTTCAGCATCTTACCTGGAGAGAAGTGGCGCTCTTTGTTTCTGTTTACGTTATCCCCTTCTCTCGCCTTTCATTGCCCTAAGCTAAATTCAAATTCAAAAGTTTATTGATTTCAATCCAAACATTAAGGATCATTCCCAATTTACATAACAAAAGTCATTAAAAAACTAATAGCAAAAGCTTGTTTAAAAGAAACTCTCTACCCCCCCCCCCCCAATAGGTCTAAGTTTTAATACTCTACAAGTTTATATAAAAAGAGGGTCAGATATCACTGACGGTTTTTCCCTATTTGTAGCAGGGGCGTAGATAGCGGGCAGGGGGGCATGGAGGTATGCATCCCCCACTGTTTGAAGTGGGTGTCAATAAATTATCTATGGGGGAAATCACTCCCTCACCCAGTAATAAGGACCTGTCTTCGATAATGATTTGTAGTTTGGTCTAAATTTTACTATTTCATCCTCGGGTCTTTCTCGTCCAGCTTGGCGCGTTATTCAATACGTAACAAAAGTAAGCTTATATAATTTTTGTGACTAACTCGTCTCTAAAATGCAATAGTTCCTCCATTATTATCAACATATTGCAGCATTCACTATTTGCGCAGGTATATATAGAGGAATGCGGGGCGTGTTGGAAAAACCTGTCAATAGGTGCATTTGATGGCACACATTTAGCGTGTAACGTTACAAGCATTTCTATCAACAACGATCGATTATCTTCCAACTCCATTCAGCACGATCCCCTTTCGAAGTGAGGAATCCAACGTAACTCATGCCCTCCTTTAGTGACATCCAATATTTCCCTGTTTATTTTCTAGAAGCAGCTTATGGAAAAAGCATGGGAATGCAACTACAATAAACTTGGTCAATTCTTGGCCATGAATGAAAGTACTATGTCCGCGCGAATAAGAGGATTGGTGAGCTATAGAGATGGAGAGTGGATAAATGGAACATATGGTAATACTAAGCAAACAACAGAATATGAAAGAGATAAATGCCTTACACTGAAGCTGTAGCATCTCAGATCATTCAAAACATAATTTATATTAGAAATAGTCATTTCTGACATATTATCTGATTTACCAAATATAGTGATTTAAATTGAATTTACTTCATGACCTTTTCTCTCTAAACCCAACCGTTCTTTTATTTGAAAACCGCGATTAATTATTTCATTTACAACTGAGGTAGGTGTAGCTATACTCTCACATATTTTGTAGGGATACCACTGTAGCTTGTCATGACTAACTGAAGACTTCCTTGTTTAGACTACGCATATAATACCTGCGGCTCAGTGGTAGAGCAGTGGTCTCATAACCGGGAGTATCCGGATTCGAAACAAATGGATGCGATAATGCCCTTTGGTAAGGTATTAAAACTCATTACTAAGTCCTTCGGAGGGGACTTAAAGCCGTCGGTCCCCTGGTTGCTATACTATAAGCGTACACAATGCATGCTTGGTTAGCAGTCAGTTAAAAATAACCAACCATTTAACCATTAACCATTCAACCCTAGGCTTAACCAATAGCACCCCGACTGACATTTATTGTTTTTTCTTGTTTTAAGCCCTCATGAAATAATCACTCATCTTTTTTATTGTGGTCTTTTGCATTGGTGATAAAGTGTGAAATTCAACACTTTTAAAATACATGAAGGCAATAAAAAGAGCTTTCCTTCGAACCGCTCCATGTCTGATGATTAGAAAAATCTGTAGCATTGATATTGTATGTCACCTGAAAATAGAGCGGAAAGAATCATAAACAGATCAGTGAAAGTTTGAAAGAAATCAGATGAGCAAATTGGAAAATTATCAGTGCTTTAAATTCAATATTGCTTTTCATCTGGGAAATTCTTATTGGCGAATTGGTAATATCACTATAGGATGTTGCGTCCAAAAATTGTCCAATTTGCTCCTACGCACAAAAGACAAAGATATATCTTTAAGTTTATACAGGGGAGTTGCATTAACACATAACGATATGCTGTCCATGTATG
Organism: Echinometra lucunter; assembly: GCA_029962745.1. Taxonomy (NCBI): domain Eukaryota; kingdom Metazoa; phylum Echinodermata; class Echinoidea; order Camarodonta; family Echinometridae; genus Echinometra; species Echinometra lucunter. Next base: position 56,435,903 of record CM057151.1, read on the forward strand.
GTGTAACGTGAATACAGCACCGATAAAAGAATGACTTAAGGAGATAAATGAGATTTCGAAAAAAAAAAAAAAGATTACATGGTTAGTTGGAGATTTGCCCCCAGTCACGTCATAGCAATCATCTTAACAAATTTGCAGATTGGCATACATGTACACTAGCATTTATCTAGGGATCTAAGCCCTCTAACTTGCATTATTTCTTATTCCCATCAGTCCAATATCGTTGAATAACATGGATAAGGCTGGATAATACAATGGGAAATTGTTTAGCAAGAGTTTTGAACACTGTAGCACAGAGAAGTAAACACAATTTTAAAAATAAATTAATAGATAAATAAATATATTGATAAATAAAGGAAAGAAAATAAATCAATAAATAACCCAATAAAAACAAGGGAAAAGTGAGACAAGATAAATGGGTCATTTTGATATTCGTTAAAAAGTTTTAACAAATCACTATTTTGAAGGAATCAGTTATTTTCCGTCTCTATAGCGTAGACAAGGAGAAATGAAAGACTATCGTGATCTATCATCAAATCAATATTGTTATGCACATTCATGTTTACGTGAAAATATTGACGGACATTACTAAGTTAAGGCTTGAAAACAAAAATGCTCCAGCGTGGCAAATCGAACAGACCCTATATTGGGGACACCCTATACTGGGGACACTCCAAAGAAATCAACTTCCCTTACAAGCTGTCCATTAGCTTATTGATTAGAATACTAATTGCCGGCAATAAATAATAACTATTGACGCTTTGTTTTCAAGCTCTGTAATTACTCTAATAGTGGTCAGACATACTGAACTGGCAAATGTCGCGTTCAATCACACGACATAGTCTGGAATAGAGTCATTGTTCATCATGTAGGGGTTTCTATGTTTGTACATTTTATGTAGGATCCCCCGCCACCTTCTCTTGTTTTCTTTCTCCTTTTGCTTCACTTCCTATCCTTTTCTCTCTTTCTTGTAAGCTGAGTCTCTCACCCGCCTCCCATCTTTTTCTTTTATTTTCCTTCTTTCTGTTTATCTTTAGTCTTTATTATGAATCCTTTCTCTGTCTCCAGTCCATTTTTCCGTTATGTTGCTCTTCAATTCTTATGCAACCTGTATCTCTGTTAGGATGGTTACATTGAATCATAGTCAGCACACATCATCACAAAATGTTGTGCATATGGATATCTATATACAGCCCCGATATGAAATGTTAAAAGCAAACAAGTGTGAGAAAATAAATTACGAGGTATAAAAAAGACACCCTACAGCACTTAAAATAATCCTCCACTGTACCGTGATGGATGCGTCTGGTCTCGATGTATGTCCCCTATTTTCCACTTCTCTCAACTTCTACCCATCCCCTACCCCTCGATCCCCCTCTCCCTTTCCTGTTCTCTCTCTCTCTCTCTCTCTCTCTCTCTCTCTCTCTCTCTCTCTCTTTCTCTCTCTCTCTCTCTCTCTCTCTATCTATCTATCTATCTATCTATCTATCTATCTATCTCTTTCATCCCCTTTCCCATTTCTTCCATTCTCCTTCACGCCTTCTTTCGCTCTCTCCATTACTGCCTTTTTACCTGTTTTTCACTCCCATTCTGTTCTTAACCCCAACCTCTCTGAATTCTTCTCTCGCTCTCTCACTTTTTCTCCAACCCTTGGTCACTCTCATTTCTTTCCCAGTCTCCTCCCCTATCTCTCTCTCTCTCTCTCTCTCTCTTTCTTTCTTTCTAATTCGTATGTCCTAATTTTACTTTCCGTTTATCACCCATGCCCATGTTCTCGTCCCTGTTTCCCGCTCATTTGTAACCTACCTCTACCTCCATCTCTCTCTCTGCCCTTTCTACCCCCCCTCTCTCTCTCTCTCTCTCTCTCTCTCTGTCTGTCTCTCTCTCTCACTCCCTCTCGTCCCCTTTCTCCCTCCTCCTCCTTCCCCTTTCTCCCTCCTCCTCCTTCCCCTCTCTCCCTCTTCTCTCCCTACCTCTCCATTGCACTGACATTGATGAACATAATACCACCTCTCTGATAAGAGCACTCATGTTATGTCACGACATTAGTTTCAGGACGCAACCCTGAAGACCTTATACAATGTCATGTCAAGGATGAGATGTTATATGTGATGTATCATCAGTTTAGTTAGAGTGCTCATTTATTATAGGATTGTATATTTATAACAATACCCCGTAATAGTTTGGCATCGGTGGAATGGGAACGGTATGTGATAGGCTTCTACATCGCAATAGCTAACATGGCTAAAGTGCAAATTCTAAAGGAACTATCACGCTTGCACTCAGAAACAAAGGGATGTTAAACCCTTTTTACACTGGCATTTCTTAACCCCGTACTTTCCTTAGTACGGGACTTTCGTCAGTCCCGTACTATCTTTTTTTGCTTTTTACACTTGCTAAATAAGTCCCGTACTAAGCGCTTAGCCCGGGCCAAGGAATAGCTGGCTGTTTACACTTGCATTTTCTTAATCCCGTACTATTTCCGAAGGCCGGCCAAGGATCCGCGCTCTACGTTAGATATACTGATAAGCGTTCGTTTCTGATTGGTCAGTGGGCATCTCGTCACTTAACCCCGGACTATTTTTTCTTGCTTTTTACACTGGCTTGCTTGGCACCGCAATTGCGGGGTTAGCCCTGCTTTTTTGCAGGGCCGGCTAGTACGGGACTATCGGTGGGGCTAGCCCACTTTTGCAAAAAGCAGTGTAAACAGAAAGTGGGCTAAGGAAAGTCCGGTACTATCGGTGGGGCTAAGGCCTCCCTTAGCCCCACCGATAGTCCGGGACTAAGCAAAATTTTGCCAGTGTAAAAAGGGTAATAGTGACTTCGTTCTAGCAACAATATTGTTCAAAAGTTGAATATTAACCAGTTAACGTGGTCCAATGATTATACCAATTCGTTCTTCATCATTTTGAAATAAGTTATAAATAGGATGGTCTGCCGAATAAAGGAGTGGTCGTTATGTGCACTGAATGATGAGAAGTTTGTGTGGAATAAAGATTTTTTTTTAAGGACTCTCACTACTGATTACATATCTTTAATCAAATTACCAAAAAGTGCCGATGAACTTGGGATTCAGCTTTCCTATTAATGCACCATCACTTCGTTTTGATAATCAATAATATTATCTCCCCAGTCGTCCTGTTCGTGAGAAAGATAGAGAAAGGGGGTCAAACAAAATGCAATTATAAAAAGGGGATATTTAATCACCAGACTTGGCCTACGATACTAAATGATATGTCAAATCAAAACTTTATCGTTGGACCTTTTCCAGGTCTTTTCGAAGCCACACAGATAGTTGATTTTTCCCTATTTCATTTTCCAACTTGACAGTTTATTTGGATTTCAATAATTTCAGCGTTCCCCTGTTGCTTACTTTGGTATTTCGTTGGTATCACAGAGCTAAATATTGACTTCCCTTGTCTTGTTACTTTAGATAATTATCATGGAGTGCCTATGGAAGTTGGTATGTTGCCTGCTGCTATTTATGACATCGTTACCAATAATTGTAACTCGCCTTGCTTCTCGCTATTCGTATTATGTTGGATGAGCATGTTAAATCTCGTGGGCATTGTAATAATCATGGAAATCCTGCGTGGACAATGAATATTCAGAAGCACAGGTATAATACAGGTAAGGCACAAAATCTGGAATGTATCTCGTTACCAATTTCGTGAGAATGGTTTTCTCCACATGTAATTTTCGCTTTCTGTCATAAAACGTGAAATTCAATCCAGTTTTCTGATTGATACTTCAGACTTCACACACCCAAGATTTCTAAAGGCCTTTTCCACATGGACTGGATTTTTCGTGGCGCCTTCCAGGTAGCGATACCGACCTTCTTCCAGTTTAGGTAGAGCTTTAGCGCATACCACGTGACGAGTTTGCAGTGGCGTCATTTTGCAGACAAAGGTAGTAAATAGTAAGGAATGTGAAAGGCTCATTCTGGTTTGCAGGAATGCGTGAATGTCAATCTCCTTTTCCACGTTTGTGAACGGACCAGACTTGCCGAAGGCCTCAGACAGTTTTCGGCTGTAGATGTAGGTCCTCCATTTTTAGGTTAAAATATCCATGAATATCATCTACATAATACACCCATTCGAGACAATTTATTATAATCAAATTATTACAGACAAATTACAGGGCAATACATTTGAATAAAAGGATCAAATCATTCCTTTATATGCAAATATGTTTTTTTTTTTCATTTTGATCGATAAATAGTTAACAAACTTTGAACGATTTAATCACATTTTATCTTTATACATTCTTATTTCATAAATTTTGTGATGTTCCCTCCGTCAAATTTTGTACATTGATTTTGTACAGACTTACTTCTCTCCTATAGTCGTTACATCGTTCTTTTATGAACACATTAAGTAGAAATCATAATAACTTTTCTTTTCTTTGTACAGATTTAACGTGAATGACAAGTTGTTCAGGCAAATAGAAAACTGCTATCAAAATATCTCAGCACCAATTCTATTTAGCACTTTACAATAGTGCAGCTCTTCATTAAGGTGTTGTGAGATGATGTGGAAGAAACTAGGACATGTCATGATACATGAGAGCAAAGAAGTGAAAATCCACCCCACCCCTCTACGGTATCCATTCATTGTTATGTGAGGATACAATTGGTCGATTGAAGAAACAAATGCAAACTTTCTCCATGGCCGTTTTTCCTGTAAATGAAAATCCTTAGATCGTAGAATAGATATACAACCTGTCTTCACCGTGTGATAAGTGGGTCTTCAACATAACAAACACACTACATGTTGTTCAAACATTTGATATAGTGCCACGTCATTCTCTATAGGCACAATTAAAAGGTCATGAGACGGATGTCCATCTAGGTAAACTTGACAAGGTAGTCTAGATTACAGGTAGTCTTTTACCCCCCCCCCCCCGCCATCATGTCCAATGTGTCTTCTCTCCTTGCTTCTAATTATCCACTTTAAAACAGAGTTCATGAATTTAAAGAAAGCCTACCCTATTTATTCCAGATTGGTACCATACACCAGGGGACCGTTTCATGAAAGTTGTCAGCACTGACAAATTGTCAGTCACTGACAATTTCAGCAGAATCCTTGGTTTTGATTGGCTGAGAAGCACTGACACTGACTGTTACTATGGTAACTGACGTTACTATGGTAACTGTCAGGCTTTACGAAATTTTCTTTTGGGTCTAATAGTTATTAGGTGCAGTGCATGATCTTTCCACTTCGTAAAGTTGTAAGTTAACTTGGTCAAAATTTTATAACAGGTACAATGTATTTTTTAAAAGTTATCCAAAGGTGGTGTTTGCGAGTAGAATAGCGATTATAATTGCCAGAAGAAGTAGAAGAAAAGATGAAAAGTAACAAGGGGGTAAACCTTATTTCAGGGAAAGGACAAAACGCAGAAGATGATGTTAAACAGTCTAAAATCTGATGTATATGTTCCATTGTGATTGATAAAACAATTCTCCTTACCATCATAATGTAGAGTCCCTTTTTTCCAATAACAACGAAACTTGTAAACGTCGCATCACCTCTTACATATTTCTTATTGTTCTAAATGGAATTGATGAGGAGATGCTGTAGACACGAACTATTTGTCAAACGCTTTTTAAAAATCCCTTTAAATCGATTCGAATACGAAAGGCACCTCACCAAAGCGCATCCGATCAATAGGATTGGTTGTTTATCACTTTTATTTCGCCTTGTCACTGCTTTAAAGATGATAACTAGGCCTATTATGAGACTGTGAATATAGGTATAAAGGAAACATGTACTGAACAACCCCTACAGAAAGACATACCCCTCCTACTCCTAAGGTTGATTGATTAGTGATATTAGTGGTGACGGTAGTTTGGTAAGTCCTTCGGTTGGCTTGGGTTCTTGGTCGGGGATATCCGGTGGGCTGAAGTTCCAGTAACCTATAAGTCCTCCTTTGGCATGTTTGGAAGGATCATCACATAACAGCAGGTAAGGTTTATAGGACTTTTATTATCAACGTGATCAATATTCATCGGGTTAAAAACTGGTACCAGGTATTCAAACTAGAGAAATTATATAGATTACTTTTGAAAATCAGATGATACTAGCAATATCTATCGATCTAGAATATCTGAATTCCTTGCCTTCATTTAGGCCTACATTATGTTTTTAATTTGTTTGTCTGATATCGTATGAACTTATGGTGACATTTGATAGACCTGCAAATATATCCGGCATAGAGTTAATGTTAATTGCATTTATCAAACAATCAAATATTTATTGCAATCTATCATGATATTTTTCTTTCAAATTCAGCATTAACCAGATGTCTCCCATCCATCACCATGATCACATTCTGTAACCTTCTTGTTATGCCACCCTGTATACTTCTATATGGGCTGAAATTCGAACCTGTCGAATCTTGCTAGATTTTCATATGAGTACTGCTATATTGTTGAAAAGCTTCATTTTCGCTTACGCTGCATGCCTTTAATTCCATGCATATTTCCTATACGTATCATAAAGAAAACAGTTTCATTCTCCGTAGTTTTGTTTCCTGAAAAATGGACAGATATAGATTTAAGAAATAAAGACGAGTAGGGATGAATGTGAATAGATGCATCATCTCAAAACCCAATAGATAAAATTGATAAAAGATCATGCAAGTTGACGCGTGAAACACTGTGATGCGGTTGGCTGAATCTCTTGAAAAATCTCCATTGATTTTGGAAATACACGATACCTATATCTGTGCTGTAGCTCACCTCAAGACGTACACATACATTCGTATCTCTTAGAAATGAGGAAACTGCATTTCATTCGCTGCTACACTTTTCTCAAGTCATCAGGTGCCTTGATATCATTCACACACAAATAGCGTGTGAAATGTGATGAGCCTTTCAAGTAGTTTTTTTCTTTGTGAATGCTGTCAGGGGCTGAGAAAAAAAAAATCGATAGTTGGGTGAACCAAAAGCTCAAATCACTTGACGTGCGAATAATCCATAGAGTCACAAGGAATGGCCAAAAACCGAGTTTTCGTGGCAGAAATCTTCACATAGATGAAGGAGGTGTTACTATGTGTCCCCATAGCACCAGAGGGGATGACAACACGGGGCTTACCTGTTTCAATCCAATGTTACATAGAGAGGATTACTAATACCCTTCTCATCTAATTTTCCGTCGCCCAGCTTAAATGGGATATCTGGTTCTAATGCGATCACGGAAAGTCTTTTTGAAGTTTGGGGGGAACGTCGGGCGGGGAAAGAGACCGACTCGATGATTGAAATATATGTTAGTTCCCACGAGCTTGAGGCATTTCCACCCAGGGATTACCACCAAGGGATTACCACCATTCGTGTGAGTGGTCATCGAGGTATGAATCATCTTTCTCTTTCATAAACCATGCCGACGACGAAAAGGATATTAAGAAAAATACCAACGATCTATTCAAAGTACTTGCAAAATAACATAACCTTTTTTAATTTATCATACAATAATGAAGTTTCCATCTATCAAAATTGATTAACATCATTCACGTATGGGTGTCGTATTCGAGTGGATAACACTTGACTGGAAACGCCAAGATCGGGGATTCAGTCCTCGGCAATTATGACCTTAAGCAAGGCATTTTATCTACATTATTCTTTTATATATATCGTACATTAAGTCATCGTGCTATAAAGCACACTTTGTAGCAATGTTTGCACGTGTGTTTGAAAAAAAAATGAATACATCGCAATGAAAACTAAATAAGCTCCCGAAAAGAGGTTATAGATGAGTTATTTAATTTTACCTGATATAAGTGTTACCAAGCTGATATTAATGAATCAAAGCTTACCTAAGAGTATGCTGTAATCAGCATGTCGATTTTAAAACAGAATGCAAATAGTTAAAAGCAAGATTATGTTTTGCGGTGATCTGTATAATGGAGAGACAGAGTTAATGGATTTATCTCTTCGTGTCGCTAATCTAATGCAAAAAGAATACACAATGAGACTCTGGCTTAAAAGGATTTTCATCAAGTCGTGTATTTGGATGTTCTTTTACCGGTAGGATAAAATCATTTTGTCAAACTTGTTGAATCTCTGGCAGTGTTTATTCATGTGTTAGAGTACGTTTTAGTTGGCGGTTGCTCTTAAATTCTCTATGTATCCTCCTCAAGTGACTAGGAGTGTCGTTTCTAGGGTGGATCGGATGAAGTTCCTCCTACCACAGTAATCGTTGAGGCAATTATTTCCTTATTCCTAATCCAAACATGCTGTTTATAAAATGTAACCTGTTATTTACAAACTTTTACAACGAAAACATGTGGAGTATCTTTTCGACTGATATCTTGTCCATACCCAAATATTGAAAATGGATTCTACTCATTTAACTCCCGAGACAGTCACAACTCATTTGGTCTATGATCATATACCCACTCTCCTTCCCCACTCCAAAATTTCTTCCAAGATTGTGCTTTATTGCATTCGTAAGCATCGCTTTTCTCAAAAAGATGAATGAACGGGAAACGCAAAGACAAAGAAAGATTTGGTTTGTATCACGGCTCAAGGAATGATATAATGTTCAAAAGAGTCGACATCAAATTCAGTTTAAATAATTGTCAGTGTAAGCTTATCACGAAAGAAAACACCCTTGTAAAGTAATCATCAAGAAAATGCTAATTGTTTACCATTATATTGTGTGCTTCTTTACCTCCATGATCTTCCAAATAAACGTTGAAACCTATATACTCTTTTCACAGTTTGCTTTTCTCATTAATCATATTAATGATATTTTGTTTGTTTGAAAAAATAGCTGTTTTTCCCATTATTCAGAATGTATCCATATACGTTAAAATCACAGACTATTATACTTCCTATTAAAACAAAATGAATCGGCACTTTTCAACCTTGCTGAGAAATAAGGATCGAAGTGAGTTATTATTAACAATAACGCGTTCTTGGTATATCTAGCATCAATCTCAATTCCTGATGCCTCTGAACTAGAACAGCCTCGCTGCAGGTTATCATATTTTATCATTGTAATTCCAATGTGAACGAGATCTCCATTTGCATAACTGAGTAAAGATAAATGGATCTTGAATAATCGTTGAAGCAAAATCGTAATCTCCCTAATCCTACGGATTCATATAATGTCAAGGGAAGTCTGTGTATAATTATGTAGGGTGCTTAATTTGAATTTCAGTGTTCCGTTTAAGTTTTTAATTTCAGTTTTCCTTTGTACATTATGTTGTTTGGAAAAGAAACACGAATTGGTATACACGTATGCACACATAACAGTTTTTGTTATGTATAAATAAACATATATACAAATAAGAGAAAGCAGTTTACATACATTTATAGCAGGTCATTGTAGGAAAGGAAGGTTTATTCCTTGATAACATGAGGATGTAATTTCTAGGGTTGTGTCTTATCGATGAGAAAGTAAGATATTAAACAGGGTTTAACAAAATTAGCAGTAGCTTAATGCGTTATTTTTTGTGTGGTAAAGTATTTCATGATATCATGATAAAAGACAAGAGCTTTGCACGTATAGAATCCATGGAATCCATGGTACTAATAATGAATCCATTTTAAAGATGGAAAACCCATTTGCTATGGGAGATACGAGAACATTTAAAGAAATTTTTCTGATGAAAATCCTTTTCTAATGAAAATCGTAGTCAATGACGACGATAAGAACAAGGGCAATGAGAAGATGAAAGAGCTTATAAATTCGATGTCAACAAGGTATTGGGTGGGAAGTTCATAATGTGGAGGCGTGAAGGCTTTTATGTCTTCCAAAGGGGGTCGCTTACAAGCTGACCACACTGGTCTCCAGATATCGTCCTTTTATCAAACAAGAACTGACTTCAGAGAAACCCGTATCGACAAGAGGGACCGATGTTTAACCTCCTTTTATCCTTCCAGCCACCTTGCTCTATCCGCAGTACCTTTCCTCCCGGTGGACCGGCTTGGATGATGCTTAGACGTGCTGCTGGAAGAAATTTTCTTTTAACGTCAACCTACCGGCCACTTCACACGGGCTTTCCAATATTGAATTTCTCTCCACGTTTCATCTGCAACCTACACTTTCAAGTTCCTCTATATGAGAGCCGTGGCCGCAGTATGCATGCAGGAAAACGTATCCCATTGCTATCTTCTATCAGGAGAGCAAACATGTAATGTGAGCCTCAGCTTTCCAAGTAAACATGGAATTTTAACACAGATTTGTAAACAACAGAAAATGAGTGGAAATTCATCGACAAGTATAATTAACTAGGATCAATTGCTGGAACTGTATGTTATGACTTGCGAATTGCCCCAGAATTGTAAGATAGTCTTGACATCACAAGGTAAAGGTAAAAGCACAGAATGCACGGCAATTATTCCCCCCCCCCCCCCCCCCCCCCCCCCCCCCGGCATGTTATTTCTTAAGACTTCAAGCACAATTTTATAATACTAAGTATAGTAAGCCTTTCTTTTAATAATACGTAAAGCGCCGTATGGAAAGTGAAAAACAAACCACTGCAGTGAATATGATATTTTGGTGAAATCCAAAATCAACCTTCAAAAGAACATTAATTGAACTGTATGGACAATGGCATCCTAATTACTAAGTTATAGAGGCATATTTGAAATAAAATTATGTGCAACAGCTCAGAAGCATTTCTAAAACATGAAAACAAAAATACATGCAGCCATTAGACATTCAAAGACTGGCCCGCTAATAAAGATGATTCGACCAACAATAGAAAATACATGATAAATTCTTCGGATACAAGTCTTAATCTTACACTTCGTTCAGCAGATTCATATCTAACGTAGATTGTAGCAACAATTTTTTTTTTGTCTAAGAATCCTTGTCAGTATTCGTTATGAATTAAAAGAATTTCTGAGATTTAGTTTTCTAATGGTTCCTTATCTTATCTCGTGTGTTTAATCATTCCGCTAGCTGGTCTTGCTGAATAATGGCTTCTTAATTCAGCCCTTATGACAAAGACAAATACTAGTGATGATCATGACGAGTGTGGCGGCTTGGAGTACAATAATGATGCTGTATATATACACAAGATGTTAGGAACCATGGAATCCTGCATCAACTGATCAATGCAAGATTTATTTCTTTCCCTCTTTTCCCCTATCCATCCCTCCCTCCCTCCCATCTTCTTTCTTTCTCTCTTCCACTCTTCCTCTCTCTCCATCTCTCTCTCTCTCTTTCCTCTCCCCAGCCTTCCCCTACCCATTCCCCTCTCTCTTGCATACAATACATTATTTTTCTCAACTCATTCTATATCTTTCTCTTTTTATCTTCTCTAGCTCTTGCCTTCCCTCTCGATTTATCTTTCTCTGCCTGATCTCCCCGTCTCTTTCTCTCAATATTTCTCTCTCTCTCTCTCTCTCTCTCTCTCTCTCTCTCTCTTTCTCCCTGTCTATATCTCCTACTTGGTTTTGTCTACCATCCGTTTACAAAGTTCCTTCCCTTTTCTGTAACCATCTAGTTAACTCTTACCCTTTCTTATTCCTTCTACTTTCTGTCACTCTCTCCTCAGTTTCACCGCTCTTTTACTCTCCGTCTTGTCTATCATGTATCGAATATACTCTCTTAGATTGCTAAATAGTTGGACCTTTTTCTATTATAGGTCTACTATACATAAAATCGAGAGTTCACTAATTTACTCTTTACGCAAGCATGCAAACTACATAACTAGCTTTCCCTCCCTTCCCCCTTATTCCAGCTTGTGTTATCTAAGTATTTCTTTCAACCAGTCATTAGTCGAGTCTTCAAGTCTCGGAAGAATCTTCTGTCCATATTTCCTTTATTTTTGTTTCAGTCAATTCTTTTGCATACTCACTAATTGTTATCATTCTATATACCATGGCACATGAGACTAATCATTTCATCATTTGAAATATTTAATGATGGTTGATATTTGGCTTTTCTTACTAGTTTGATGAGGATCCGTCTGTAGTTTTAAGTAATGGAACATCTTATTTTCAATCATTAATCATCCAGACAGCTATCCAAATACTGTTTTGAATGATTTGGCACTGCTTGCATTAGTAATTATACCGCTTCTATGAATTCTTCGCCGTCCATTCTTTATTTACTTTGCTCTTGGTTGAGGGTAATTAGTGACGTTCATATTTCTCACAAGATAATAAGAATAGAAATTTCAGAAGAACCTGGAACGGAAGCATTCCACGTCTATAACTTACTATGAGGATTCCTCTCTTATTTTTAGAAAGCAAGGCCGGAGGGAGATCCAGGATTTAATCCTTGAAGATTGTCGATTCATCCAATACTACATTACTGATTTATCCTTCATTTAAAATCTTTCCTTCCCTCAACAACTAAAATGTTACATTCGTTTGCCATACAAACTGGTCATGGATTACCCAAAATGTTTTGTAATTGGATGAAATATTTTATAGAAATAATTGAATTACTGAAAAATGCTTATCAATGTTATGTTTGTATGAATGAAATATATGAACGCAATAACGCATGCGCTTTTATCAAAATCCATTAAATCATGTAGAGGAGACAGTTCTGCGATTTCAGAAAAGGTCTCCCACAATGCTAATGACCTGGTTTTATCCTCGAATGAATGAGAAAGTAATTTTTGTAAGTCCTTAAACCATTGCTTAGGATGAAGTATAGCGTAGCTTCGAGGCCTTGTAAATGCGCTCATCCCACTGGTGTGTATGCGCATGGTCTTGAAATATCCAGTAAGAATATTGGATGTAACATAATCCCTGCTTTCTACCACCTTATGAAAGCATTCCTTGCCGTGATTTTCATATCGATTTCATATTAGGTGAGCGTTACACGGATTATTCCAAGTTGATGTTATTCTTTTAATATAATTATGCTCATGACCTTGGTCGTTTCGTCCTTGATTCTTTACACTTTTGAAATCAAAGTATGGTCAAGCTAATACAGTTTATGTCCAAATATCTGTATGATGAAAGCAACTTCATTGCGATGGTTGCAGAATCAACAAGGTCAGTGCAACCCGCCTCACATATCAGATATACTATGATGATGTTAAAGTCATAAGTCATGATACAGATTCATTTAGTTACAGTGGTCTTTTTACTGGTTTCCACTTCGAAAGATTACCATGCTGTTACAGATTATTATAAACACGTTAGATCTAGATGGAAATTTAAAAAAAAAAAAAAGAATTTGTACTAGCCACTGTCTCGCGAAAGTTACTCATTAAAATGAATTTGAAAAATTATTGTTGAATACCAAACATCTACAGTACAGAAATGCCTGTGTTTTCAAGTTTCGTTTGGATACAGCACTTTAATTCCAAAAGTAAAAAGGAGAAAATTCTAAAAACTTATGGAAAAAAAAAGAGAGCTTTCATGTGCAGAAACTATTAAAGAGGAATATCGACAGAGAAAGACCGTGAAATATAGAAGAAAAGCAGGTAGACAAGCAGAGGGGATCAAAAAATAATTATTACGCAGGTTAGGTGGAGAAAGAGAGAGAGAGAGAGAGAGAGAGAGAGAGAGAGAGAGAGAGAGAGGGGGGGGGAAGGCAAGGATGGTAGGGAGAGACTTACTTATGGGAAGAGGCAGAAGAGGGGTCTATTTCGAATGGAAGTAAACAGGTAGGGAAAGAAGGGCAAGTGATAAAAAGGGAAAGACGGAGAGAGAGAGAGAGAGAAAAGGGTAAGCTAAGGTGAGAAGACCTGCACTGCTGTCTCCACTTATTTCTTAAAGTCTAGACCATTGTCTTTACTTCCGACACCGTTGCCTGTTTTACTTCCGATTTCCGTTCTAATCACATTGCCGATCAGCACCCCTTTCGATGAATGCACTTCTGAAAAAATAGGCAAGACACAGACTACTCTCTACTCGATTGGTGCTCTCACTTGCAATGCCCAAACGTGTTACTAAGCATGTAGAGAGAGAGGGAGAGAGAGGGAGAGAGAGAGAAAGAGAGAGAGAAAGAGAGACAGAAAGAGAGAGAGAGAGAGAGAGAGATAGAAGGCCTTAAGCATGCAGGCAAGAGAGGGCTAGTTTTCGGAAGTACAGCCGATGATATTGTTTCAATTCCTCGATGGCGGGTAGGAGAATGGTGCAATATTTTTCGAGTCTTGATACACGCGCCTCTAGTCGGGATTATAGCCTTTAGTTGTCCAAAAAACGATTGAGTCCGAGATAAAAGGACGCCGCTTTCCGATCGTCGGTTAGCTCTTTATTCGATTTTTTCTTGCTTCATTTAAAATAGGCCCTGATAATAAATCTCACTGCGGTGTCGGTAACATCATATCGTCTTCGCCATAAACAAAACACTTTGAAGATTTATTAATTTTCATGCTCTATAATTGCTCTTGTTTTATTAAAAATCAAGAATGCAATCTGCAAAATGATCTCAGAGCCAACATTACTTGTTGTTAACCACGTTCGAAAGGTATACTCTTTGGATGGAATATCATGATGTTTGCATTTTTCTATAAAATTGGAGATTACTTAGAGTGAAAAATTAGCGAGCTTTTATCTAGGTAAAGAAAATCATTTGAATGACAAGTAGAATTAAAACCGATGAAATAAAATCTACTTGACCTTTTCCCATCGCATTAACTAATCCATTTATTCCCTTTCGTAAATTCCAGCCTCATATATTACATTCTCTGTAATTAATCATTCTCGACTAGGTAAAGATATGTTATCGAGTGTAATAGCAGTGTCTGAGATGATCTTTCTGTATTTTTGCGTAGTTAAATTTTCAAATTTGGTTGAATTCACGGTGGTTAAAATACTGTAATACTATTACCCCCTTTAAGATTTATTTCTTATAATATTTTGATTATTGTGTAAGAAAAGGTATCACTGAACCTGAGCCTGTCTGAAGCAATTAATTCGTGTTTTATTTTTGTTGTTGCTTTAAAGGCATTGGCTAACTTTGTGAGTAGCTGATTTCAAAAAATCTCAAACTAAGATGAAACATGTTTATGAGTACTTGTATTTGTACTCAAAAACCCTGAAATCAACCATAATTTGGAATGAAAAAGTGTAAGTTAGACGCAAACGGCGATTTTATTACCTTCGTCTCACGAGACAATCACTAAGAGGACTACTTTGCTTGAATTTGAAAATGCCGTTATGTGCCTCCCGCCGCGTGATACGCCAATACACACAGTACGGTAAGGTGAGTCATACGCGCATCTGCACTCCTTATGTCTATTCTGTGCAACCGACCCTCGTATATTTTCTAAACATTGGTTCACATTTTTTATATTTAAAAATACTTCCTGTGGATATTATACTTTGAAACTTTCAGACTGGTATTTTTACACTATAACCCTTATGTTTATCCCATTTTCAAGTAACAAAACAAGATTTTTTTAAATCATAACAATGCCTTTAAGTTTACTGCAAAGACCCTGTTGCTATATACGATATAGCCCCTTAGTTCTTTTCACCACATCATCGAAATCTAACAAGTACACATTTCCATATAATGATTACCTTAACAATGAATTCAAAGTGTCATTGTTGTCATATTAGCGTGAGGTTTGCTGTATTCTGGGTGCAGAGTTATATAGGAGTGAGCAGTAATATGGATTTGTGACGAGCGTTAGTAGCACGATGTGAATCCTTTTTATTTCCTTGAGGCTAAATGCCTCGCTCTCATCTGATTCGTGTCTGTTGTTATTTCTGTACCACTCGCTTTACACCATTGTCCACAAACTGTTTCCCAACATCTTACTGCCCGTCTTCAAGAAACGTTAAGCAAATAAGTTTTCTTCACCTTGTTCATTGAATATCATATTTGCAAATAGGCAAATAGTAAGCTTATGTCTAAATCAAAATTTCCTCGGAATGGAGAATGCACAAACAGGGTTATTTGGTAGCACTTTATTGACTATAGAATACTGAGCAACTATGTCATCAATACGAATTTTAAAAAAACAACGCAAAGTAAGTCCTGTACTCATCTATAAGCATGCACAATTACATATCGTTCTTCATTGTTATCAAAAGAATACAAAAACATAACTGACTATAGAATACTGAGAAATTATGTCATCAATACGAATTTAAAAAACAACAACGAAAAGTAAGTCCTGTACTCATCTATAAGCATGCACAATTACGTATCGTTCTTCATTTTTATTAAAGAATACAATAATATCTTAAAATATATATTTTTGCGCTTGAAAATTGAATTCTGATATTTTATGATTTGACGAGAAACTTGCTGAATAGGAAAAGATTATAAGTTTTAGTTGGAGGCCTATAGCAATTTTTATTATTATCATCATCATTATCATTTTATTTGACATTTGTACAAAGATAAACAATAATGGTATAAAATTACATTTACTTAAATTATAGTGGTATGTCAGTTAGGGGTACACCAAGCTGGGCAACCTGGGTATGGAAAAAGCCAACCAAATGACTAGAGCGGCCTGCAGGCCATCCTCCCCCCCCCCCCCCCCCCCCCCCCCCCCCCCCACCAACCTGGTGCAACTATAACTAATCACAATATACTATTGTATCAGCAGTAATTTACAGGACATAACGGAATATGATTATGGGCATTAAAATTTAGAAGAAAAAAAGGAGAAGAAAGTAAAGCTGATATGACATTTTTTATTCAAAAAACAACAACATACTGTGTAGATTTACTTAATTTTCACTTTGTTAACAAACAAAAAAAAATGAGGCGGAATGATTTTTTTTTTAAGGCGGATAAAAAATATTGGTGACCAAGCTATTCTTTTAAAAGTCTCTGTGGGGGCTTTGCAGGTGTGCCTCTAAACAGCGTACTGAAATCGCCTTCGAGTTGATTTCTCAATCTGCGATCGTGTTTTATAATCTCAAGCACAGTACCTATATACCTGTAAAACAAATGAATTATGTTTATATATTTATTTATTGAATTATATGTTTATGTAGTTCAAGTCCAGGTTATATTATTCATCAATGTTGTTATTTTGCATCAGAGCACATTCTTCTTAATAAAAGAAAACCCTGGCGGAAAGCAGCACTAGTATTATTCAAGGAAGTGCCATGCATGAATGATAAACATGAAATTATAGTGAATACATTGTTGATAAACAGATATCAGGAAGAAAAATTAGAAAAAAAAAACAGGATACACAAGTCTTATCTTCGATGAGTAAGTATAGCGGAATTTTATTCACTTTATTGTAATAAATGTAATGTGAACATTAATCGTCAGTCAATTGTCAGTGAGAGAGCAATTTGTAACAGACAATAAAGCTGATGAAATGTGATCAGCTGTCAATTATAATGTCGTTTGTGTGTGGGAGAGTGGTGTAGGTGGGTATGTAGGTTTGAGTCCTGTTTACGACAATCAGATGAAAAGAATTGACTGATTTCACCTTTCACCCTATATCTTCCTGTTTTCAGGAATGCTTTCAGACCGATCTATAACAAAAACAAAGGTCAGCACGTCATATTAAAAGGAAAAAAATGAAGCAATTAAGACGGTAATGTTTTTATGAAGCGATCGTATGTCTGGTGAAAAAATAGTGCGGAAATTGTGTTTCCTTTGTGGTAGATAGCTGCTATTCTTGTTTTCATATTCTCGGGAATGATAATGTCCTGGAACTCGGCTCTCCTTATATCATCCAATTATTCTTTTAAAACGAACATGCCGAAGACGGTATAAAGTAAATGCAATATAAAGGAAAAACATCTCCCAAAAAATTATTGTCTGATCACGATCGCAAGAATATTACTATTGATAATGGAGAAAACAAAACATTGAACTAGGGCGCACCATCGTTTTCATGCAAGTAATGATTATCAAGATCAAACCCATGGATTTTTTTCTTTTTATACCTCCGCCCACCGAAGGTTGTGTCAGAGACATAATGTTTTCGGGATGTGCTTCCCTCTGTCTGTCCGTCCCGCTCATTAACGCGATATCACAAGAACCGTTTGAGGGAGGTATGAACTTACATTGGTCCAGGGGAGCGTTTCATGAAAGGACTTGTCGGATGTTTTATCCGACAAAGTCTGTTTTATCTGACAGTTGTCATAGTAACGATGCTTCTCAGCCAATCAAAATCAAGGAAAGATGTCAGATCTGACAACTTGTCAGACAACAAATGTTGATGAAACGGTCCCCTGGTATCCTGTATCATCATAAGAAGTCTATCTGATTAGATTTTAGGTCATGTAGGTCAAAGGTCGAAAGTTACAGAGATCAATTCCGAAAATTTATGTTTTAGCTCTGTTAACGCGATATAGGGAAAAAAAATGAAATATGAACTTCAAACTTGGTGCTAATAGGCATCACCGTAGGAAGATGATCTGATTAAATTAGGGGGCACGTGGGTAAAAGGTCAAAGGTCATGGAGATCATATGCATAAAATTAAGGATTTTTAGTTTTGTTATCACTATATTCAAAGTTATTGATATGCATGTCTAATTGGAGACAGAGTGATCAGACGTTTGGGTTGTTAGGTCAAAGGTCCGAAATGTGTCAATATGTAATGGTAGATTTTTCATTCTGGTTATCCCAATGATTCATGAACAGATTTAGCCATGAAGTTATAGGCGGAGTCATACAAGCAGACGTCGCATTGATCTTCTTACAAAATAGGACGAAAGGCTATAGGATTACAGAAGTGACAATAGTAATGAATTCCACTGAGAATATTCCACTGATATTTAGGATTCCTCGTACTGGATATAATTCTCATCATTTTTTTTATTAAAATGAACTTTAATTCCCCCTTTGTAAATGTTGATAGTGAAAAACCTTTATAGGATGATTTTCATGATTGTATTTACAAACGTTTATACATTATACTACTTTTGTATTGACTCTTTGAAATGTTTTAGTGTCTTCGAATGAAGTATTTATGTAGATATACACAGTAGACACAGTAAAAGATTGGAGAATTCAAACTGCATCACACGACTGAAGCAACGTCGATACTTTGCCAAGCTTTCTTTCCGTTACCTTTCTTATCGCTTTGAAAAAATTCAGACTAATGGCAAATGACTGAAATAATATCAGGTAGCATTTGTCTTGGGGTTTACATTAAATTCGTGATAGGTGTATGTATATACTATCTGTTTGTTCTCTTCCTAGTTCCTTTCATTTGAGTTGACGTAGACTATGCAGTTAGACCAAGTTGTAATTATGATCTTTCGGACACAGAGGTGCACTTCAACCCCCGAAGAAAACTTGATGACGATACGTATGGGGGACTTTGATCAAATTTCACCCTTACATCATAATCTGTTGTTATTTGTTGATTAATTTTTAAGGTCACACTAAATAAGGTTAAACTAAACTTAGCACATATAGATCTTCGACTTGCCCAGATTTGCAGCACGTAACACTCTTCGAATATTCCTGGTAATGCCGAACCAAACTCGTTGCATCCGTCAGTGCTACCCTTCAAAGAGAGGCAAGACTTGCGGCTAGGGTGTCTCCTGTAGGTCACGGGTCACATTCGATTAAAAGCCAATCTCACATAAAAGAGCACGTTCCCAATGGCACTCTGGTCACACCTACCTCCATCTCTGGTTTTCCATGTCACGGTAATGGAATATATCATTTCTTGGAGGGTACATGCAAGTACCTATGTTACGTATCCCAGATCAAACCCATTACTAGGTGACATACATCAGGGACAGATGGATGGATATATTTCGAGAACAGCTCCAATAAGTCTCAACAAAAGAAGGCTCGCTACAAGAGATCGAGAATGGGAACACCTTGTAATATTCTTTCACCGCGATCCAGGGTTAAGACCCAATACTTGTAGCTTACACGATATCGCTTTTCGATTCCAAATAAATGAATTAAGGTAAAAGTCACATGAATACGCATCACTGTTTGCCCTTTCTCTCACGTATGAAACGGTCGATAAATTGAGAGTGACTTCAGAGTGATTTGAGAGTCACTGCTGGGAAAGAAAGTAGCAAATATTTTGTATTCTCTTTGTCGTGTGTACATTTAAATACCAGTAGCCAGGTTTATTCAGGTAAGGAAACTGCGAGGAAAATGTACCGCCAGAAACAAGGATGTGCCGCCAAACATACCGAAAAAAGTTACAGTTCGGAAGAATGCCGCCCCATCCCCCTGACATGTTCTTCTCCAATTCACTGAGGTGCTTGGGTATCTTGTTCGTTCCTCTTTTTCTTTAACTTCTGTATTTTACTTTCAAGTTTCTAACTTGAGCAACATGTGTCTCAAGAAGTGTGATGAAATCTTTCTTGTGCATATCTTTGTATCATTCATATCCTGAACGGAAAATTACATTTTATTGATTTGGGCAATTTACGACGAATTGCAGAAAATCCTATTGCAAATAACCTTTTATCGATTTATAGAAATAATCCCTTTTTCAAAGTTGAAATTGTTTTTTTTACTAACTATTCAATCTGTACAAAGAATGCACAAGATTAGTTAGAGTTTTCAGATTTTCATATGTTATCATCAATACGAAAAAGAACTTTTTGAAGAGACATTACAAAGAGCTTATACCGCATGCTGTAGAAACCGGAAAGGCGGGTTTTTCCAAGGGAGGACAGGGTGACCAATGAGAGTTGGCCTCTGGTTAAATACGAAGATAGAGTATTGTGAGTGTGAATGATCTTGTATCAGCCGGACCTTGCTCCAATCTCCAACCTTGACTTTCATCTCACCGATTTGAGCTTGTCGCCTTTTCTCCCTCGATGATTCACGAGATCCCAACACATATTACTTTCATCTTCCTTCTACAAAACCTTCCTTCCAGATCATCACCCTTCATAATCATCCTGCATCCCTGGCTTCCATCCTAATTAATTGCCTCTTCCTCTATTGTCCTCCCATCCCACAACCTCTCCGATGGGGTTCACCGCGATGTTCCAACAGGACTAGCTATCTTTATAGTCTTTCACTTTTTATTTCCCCTGTGGAAACGGACAATTTGTATTTCTTTCGAATTAGTAGGGTTGTAACCAATCATCTGTTCTACTTGCCTACATTTTTACCCAGTTCTACCTTTTCCTAGTCGCGAATATTCGTATTTTTCCTTATTAGCCCTGTCCTTTTTAATTATCTCTTTGATTCATGCGATATTTGATACTATGTAACTTATGAAAAGCAGATACAAACTCTCTGTTTTTATTGGAAAATATACCTCTGGTTTCATGAAACTTGGCTTTAAAGTGACATACCTTCCTTTCTTGTAAGTTCACCCCCTCAAAAACAAAATCATTGCAGTTTCATCTTGATTTTTAAACATCATTCTCTTCTCTCTTTAAAAAAAATGCTATTTCATGTTAGTATCATCTTTCTGGGGTTTCCCCCCCCCCCCCCCCCTGTTATTTATGAGTCTTTCTTCATGGGCTTGTATTTTTCAATATCTAGTATCACTGGGTCGAGGAACTGACTAGTTACCATCTGTCGCTTGAAGATATTAAGTGGACATCCAAGACGTTAATGTTTTGTCTGTAAAAACTTTACCGTTATCTTTTTATTTCTCTCTCTCTTTCTCTTTCTCTCTCTCTCTCTCTTCACTCATTTTGAAGAAGAATAATTTCATATTTGCTACATGCCTGTAAGTAGAGACCTGAACCCCTTTCCTGTTTCTATTTCTGCCTTTTTCTCTGGATGTCTTTATCACATTCTCTCTTCATCATGCCACTTTCTCCAGTGTTCTCCCTTCTGTCTGTCTCTTCATCAATTTCACTCTCTTTCTTTTTCTACCTGTATACTTCCATTTATCTCTCCCTCTCTCACTCCCCCCCCCCCCCTCTCTCTCTCTCTCTCATACTTTCTCTCTCTCCCTCTCTCTCCTCTCTGAAACGTTCTACACCTGGTATGCTCTGTATCAATTGGAGTTTAATTAGAGGGAGTATCAATTGCTATTTCTTTCTGTCTAATCCACTTAGATCCTCTTCCAGTGATCTATACACCTGTCATATCTCATTTCCCTGTCTCATCTGTGTCCTGGTCAGTGACCCCCAGCCTCGAATAAGTCTATATCAGATCCTCTATTTAGCTTTATATCCATTGTAGCCGAAAAGTTAAATGCCTTAATCAATATATTCTTTAATATCTTAATTCCTTGATAGGCTGGCTATTTCATTGACTAGTATTTGAATTATGTTTGTATAAGTGATATCTGGAAAAATGAAAATGGAATAAAAGTTTTGAATCTGAATCTAGTATGAAAATGATATGTAGGTAGGAAAATTATCCTTGAAATGCAAGAGCGCCTTAATGGGCTCCATTTCAAAGCCAGGGTAATAATAGTGGAGCGCCGGGAGTGTCAATTCTAACAGACATGAGCGCTATACAAGAACTCTTTATCATTATCATTATTATTATTATTATTATTGTTGTTGTTTTTATTATTGTTATCATTATCTTTATTATTATTAGATATCATTATCATAATCATATGTAGAATTCAGATATCTACGTATTGCAGAATATCAGATTTAGCACATGACATTTCTGTCACCTTTAACGCTTTAATTCACTACGAGCTGGCATGTGAATCATACTATTGATTTGCTGCGTCTGTGAAGTAACATTCATCGGCCGCGCTATACCGCAAATTAATTATGTTTGAAGGGAAACTAACTGGAAAAATATAAACATTATTCCCCCACCCACACCCTTCTACCATGTCTACCATAAATCCGCAAAACAAGTATTTTTAGCTTCATGCTTGATGTTCATGAATGTATTGTTCATTATCTGAACAATGAATGACTTTTATACAAAACCAGGGGGATAGAAGTTCAAAGGAATGTTGTTCCCCGCTCAATGTTATCAACTGATGCTTAGTGAAGGTAGAGCTAGCTGAATATACAACCTAATTCAAAGTCTGATATTGTTGTAAAAGAGCTCAGTGGTAGCGAGATGACGTCTGTCTGCAAGATATATCGAGTGTTCCGTTCCTTCGGTGGTATTAAGGTCGGTGTGGCCGATTAGTTGCTCAAACAAAACTTAATCACATCTGCACGCATAGTGCGAAGCTTCCTGGTATGTCAGACGTCAAGTTTAATAGCAAGGGGGCGGCTGGTAAAGAAAATGATACTTGCTTACTAAACGATCCACGCCATGTCTGCTCGTGAATTATGACTCCACAGGTAAGAGTGCATGCATGATTTGGTCGTAAAAGAATCAGTTGATTCATGACATATCCGTTCCTTTAAATGTCAAATCCCTTCTTGGAAAGTCTAATGGTGGTATAAATCTTGAGAGCCAAAGGTGCGCACAGCTAATGAATCATGTAATTGGCTTGAATTCAGTGAGGGGATAGACTATCTATAGGAGTCTTACAAACCTCCAAAATGGTGTAAACAACCACCCCAAAATAGATCAAAGTATGCTGCACAGTAAGTTTATAAAGTTTTGGATGAATATTAACTTGAATGCTTTATTTTACACACACATATTCTACTCATTATGACAGAAAAACCTCATTAAAACAAACACGTTTTCCTCTTGGTTAATGGCTTATAAATCATTTCGTTTCTGGTGACGTTTAATATATGATTTGTAGCCTAATCGAATTGAACGACATAATTTTAATGAGCCACCCTAGCCGATTTTCTTCTTTTGGTTGATTTGCCAGGCCATAGATATTTTTTTAAATGTATTTTATTTCAGAATAAAGACCTCACTGATTAATGTCATTCATGTATTGTATTGTATTGTATTGTATTGTACAGTTTGATCTATATTAACTTGTAAATATGTTAACTGTAATATCACTGTAAATATGAAATTGTAAGTGGAAAGATAATTGAATGAATAAATGTATAAAATGAATAAATGAATCCGTGAGCCAATCCCTTGCGCTAATTCAGTATGACGTTAATACAGAGGCGCTAATGAGGGCAGTGTCCGTCGTGCTCTGGTGACCGAAGCCTATAGATTCTATCATTCAGGTGTGAACACTTTTATCGTATCGTTATTCGGTCAAATATAGCAGATTCTTACCATTCTGAAGAAAGTTACGTCACTGTTGTGCATTGTTGACAGTGATGACGTCACAATTGTAAACGTTTCATTTCTTTCACCATAAAGTATTGAGATGTATGGGAATGCTTTTATCCAGCCGAATAATTAAACGTATCATTATTCAGTATTTACATTTTAAAATTTTGGCTCATTAATTATTCTGCATTGAATTGAGCACCATACTTGCATCTCTATTACTCAATGATCTGGTAAACATTAATATTAATAACTCGTCGACTAACCAAAGCTTTAATTGTCGAAATCCACTTTCACATAAAAAGTTTGGGAATGAATATTATGAACATTAAGGCATAACTGCTATTTGGTCACAGAGCTATATTGATCCTATTCTTGGAATCTGCTATGGTTATAATTTCTCCTTTCAGAGGAACACATCTATAAACAGATAACTGGATAAAGCTGACATTAATACACTTCACGATCTGACTTCGAGCCGATTTTCAAAGAATTTGCAAAAGCGTTTGATGCAGACGTTGAAACCTTGAAAGCCATAGTTAGAGTTCTTGAATTGTGGTCATGGTGATAGAAGAATAGAATCAATTTTTCCAGATATTGCAAGCTTCCTTGTAGGAGGAAAAGCCAATTTGTCGCAGGATCGTAGTGACGCCATATCAGTCGTTCAACTATCTACGATTAAAGGCAATTTGTCCTTTTTTTCCAAGTGATAAATGGAGTCTCCTGGCGATTCGACAGATGAGTAGGCAGACAGGTCATTTACCAAGGTGGGTCTCCATATGAGAATGAAGACCAATACATTACACACATGACCAGCCACAGATGCTGCAAGAGGAGGATTCCACAGAAGAGGAACTATCCTTCCTTCTCTCCTTCTTTCCCGGAATAGCAGCAGCTCTTTAAGCTTCAAAGGCCTTACTGCCTTGTGTACACTGGTGGCCCAAGGACCTCTTTCCTGGGTAGTTGCTTCTCAAGAGCTCACAGTGATGTTGCAGCTCTTGAGGTTTGCCTTCAGAATGTCTTGGTTTCTTGAACGGTTCTCCCTGGTCTTAGTATCCCTGCTTAAACCGTCCGCACAGCAGTCATTTTTCATTGAAACAATTTTGGAGGCCGCACTTTTCCAAAACCTAGAGGTTGGACACTCTGTCCTGCTAGCTGATACTGCAGATCTTCTGCAGACATCGTTGGTGAAACTGCTCTAGGAGCTTAAGTTGCCAGCGGTATATAGTCCACGTCTCGCAAGAATAGAGAAGTGCACTTAGGACCTCAACTCTGTACACGGGTTTCTTGGTATAGAGTCGAATGCCGAGATCTTGCCAGAGTCTCTTTGTCAGTCGGCCAAAGGCCGCACTTGCCTTTTCAATGTGCTGTATCCCCTCAGCGTCGGCTGCTCGAAAGGGTGCTAGCCAGGTAGCAGAAATTGTCCACAGTTTTGATCTCTGTGTTATTAATGACGATGGGTGGAGGTTGTGATGCATTGCAGCCTATGATGGTGAGGGCTGAAACATGGCTTCAGTCTTTCCAAGATTGATCGTCGGTCCGAACCGTATCCAGACAGCTGTAAAGCGATACGACATGTACTGCACATCTTCGTGGGAGTGTGCATCCAGTGCACAATCGCAAAAAAGGAACTTGTACAGGATGGCCTCAAATGCTTTTGGTGTTAGTTTGAATTCTTGAATTCTCCGGAGGATGAAAAGTTTCCCATGAGTGCAGAACTGGTTGCACACTCTGTCACAGTCGCTTAAGGCGTCGAGTAGCATCAATGCAAACAGGATGGAGACTGTTCTCTTGGACTCGTCCGTTACGGAAGGAGGCGATAGGTGTTGCGAGCTGGTCAGGCGGGCCAAACGATCTTCCATAGGCCATTCCAGTTTACAGTACCGAAGGCCTCGGTGAGTTCTACAAACACTAGGTGGAGCTCCTGATTCATCTCACGGCATTTAGCTGACGGACAGCAAAAACTATGTCTCTGTTGCCACTGCCCGCACGAAATCCCCACTGCGATTCATCACGTTCAGGGACGATGTTCACAGCAATCTGCCTGGTGAGTCTGTTGTGGCCCTGTCGAGATCCTTCCCAGCGATGCACAAGAGCAATATCCAGCGATGTTTGTTACATGATCTCCTGTCTCTTATAGATGTTCTGCACTATGGGATCCATCTTTAAAGTCTTGTGGGATATCCAACGCTTCCCAGATGTACCTGAACAGGGCAGTCGGCTGCTTCAGGAGCATGTCACCTCCATACATGTAGATGTCGGCATGGATGCTATTTGCTCCAAGTGCATTCCCAGGCCCTGTCTGCTTCTGCCTTTTCCGTGTTTAAGGCTCTCTTTTTTTTTTTTGGCATTTTTTTTTTGTACATTCATATCAGAACCTTGGTCACTGATGAAATTGCTATTTTTAAGAAATTGGATCGCCTTTCGATCGGAAAGTGTGCAATGAATGGTCTTGAAAGGGATATAGGTGGAACACTACACACAAGCGAGCTGGGACTGCTCTCCAGTGGCAGTGCGAACGCACCATGTCTTGTGAGGTTTGCATTTTGGTGTATCAATACACTTGAATGTGTGGGTTGTGAAGCTGATGTGGATTGAATGAACTTTGTAGTTGATGCTTTTAGAGGGGTTACAGATGACAGCCAGGCTGACAGTTTCTTGATTCACAGTCTACGTGGTGAAGCATAAAGGAGATTCTACAAAAAGAATGAATTCGGATATGATGTATTAGTTCAGCAGGAACATGCACATTTCTTTCCTATTTGAATTCCAAGAATGGTCCATCATTCGCATGTGTTTATCGATGCTTTTAAAAATTATAAAATGATTTATCCCCTTAAGTCGCCCTTAAGGAGAGGAATGCATATTTCGTGAATTTACATGCATATCATGTGAAAATACAACTCTAAAGAGATAATACAGTGATCACGTCAACAATACAGTGACAACCCACTTCACCGAAGGCCCGTGAGGCCGAAAATAGCAAATTGTAATCTATAATATCACACCGCTCTGACCAATTCCTGTGCCAGAAGGAAGTTTAATAATTTTTAATGGTCAACGAGGACTAAACATGCTAAAGGAGACATAATTATTTCATATACCGATAGGGCGTTATTTGTGATGAAGGAATATACGATACGAGAAAAGTCGGCCTCGCGGGCCTTCTGTCAAGTGGGGCGGACCCCAAAGACTAGTATTAGTATTGATTGTACGGAAATCATTATTAATACTAATACGATAATTATGAATTGTTATGATAAGTATGCGTAATTTGAACTTTATGAAACAATAATGACAGCAG
This sequence comes from Echinometra lucunter, assembly GCA_029962745.1. Taxonomy (NCBI): domain Eukaryota; kingdom Metazoa; phylum Echinodermata; class Echinoidea; order Camarodonta; family Echinometridae; genus Echinometra; species Echinometra lucunter. The sequence goes on from CM057151.1 coordinate 56,463,120, forward strand.
TCTTAATGATAAAATTTACATGCATGACTATGTTTCTTTTTCTTTTTTTTTTTTTTTTTTTTTTTTTTTTGGGCGTGGGGGTTGCAACAATTAGATTTTTTAGCAAGGAGTATTATACCCTTTGCAATCAGATTACTGCAACATCATTATGTCGTAAAAAAATACCTTTCGATCATTCATAGCTGTACATAGTGTCGGTTGATATTGGGTCATTAGTTCAGCTGGGAAACGTTGTCACGTCCTATTCTATAATAAGTACATAAAGATAATAAACATATTAATTATGAATTGTTATGATAAGTATGCGTAATTTGAACTTTATGAAACAATAATGACAGCAGTCTTAATGATAACATTTAGATGCATGACTATGTTTGTTTGTTTGTTTGTTTTTTTGTTTTGGTTTTTTTGGCGTGGGGGTTGCAACAATTAGATTTTTAGCAAGGAGTATTATACCCTTTGCAATCAGATTACTGCAACATCATTATGTCGTAAAAATACCTTTCGATCATTCATAGCTGTGCATAGTGTCGGTTGATATTGGGTCATTAGTTCAGCTGGGAAACGTTGTCACGTCCTATTCTGTAATAAGTAAATGAAAGATAATAAACATATTAATTATGAATTGTTATGATAAGTATGCGTAATTTGAACTTTATGAAACAATAATGACAGCAGTCTTAATGATAAAATTTACATGCATGACTATGTTTCTTTTTCTTTTTTCTTTTTTTTTTTTTTTTTTTTTGGGCGTGGGGGTTGCAACAATTAGATTTTTTAGCAAGGAGTATTATACCCTTTGCAATCAGATTACTGCAACATCATTATGTCGTAAAAAAATACCTTTCGATCATTCATAGCTGTACATAGTGTCGGTTGATATTGGGTCATTAGTTCAGCTGGGAAACGTTGTCACGTCCTATTCTATAATAAGTACATCAAAGATAATAAACATATCACTTGAGTATACAATGACAGCGGCGAAGCTTTGCAAGATTTTATTGCAGGGTGCGTACCTCCAGCCTTAGTACGTACCTGGTGACTGAATCCTTAGAGACTTCTGAAAACATCATGGACAAGGCATGTGCTATGGATGCTGGTCCCAAAACATGGAGGGGGCGCACCCACCTTTCGCCCCCTCCCTGCCTTCGCCATTGCAGTCATGTAAAGTCACGTGATCTAATTCCAGTGGATCCATAACAATGAATGCTCACTGTGCATGTAAAGTTTATTTTTCATTACTCAATCATTATCTCATACTATACAAAAAAGGTGCTCATGCGAAAGCATTTCTGTCGATACCTTTTGAGTGGGAGGGGAATGATAAATATGTTCTCCTCAAAGCCATTATGAAAAACTGTGCCAATTAAATTTCGAATGAATTCAAGTAACAGACATATTGCAGCAATAAAAAATATTTGTACAGGGATATTTTCTGTTCAAAAGAGACTTTCACCAATGATTTAGTGAAAAACATGTAAAAGGGAATGAAAATAGCTGCCGCAGATCTAAAGAGACATTTTGGTACATGTACATGATACCTCTTACTGATATCCTGATATTGTTTTAATGATTATGAATAACTGCCTTGAACTTCATATTAATTCGTCAATTATAGAAGTCAATAATTGTAGTTTACACATCGATCCTTTTTAACAAAACAGCTTTAGATGCTTTATGCTAGATTTAAATTTTAACTGTGATATTGTATACTGAGCGAGTTCAAAACTTTGTAATGATGACTTCGTTTTGGTATACATTCAGGAAAACAACCATCACCAGAGACCTTTCCAAAAATAATGTAATCAATTTTAAACAATCAATAAATAGGGGACATTACGACCTGATTAATGAATCAATTTTTCGATGCATTTCCTCTTGCTAAACATTTTTACTACTATGATCGTCAAAGCTGTATGAAATCAGGTACGTATTGATTATCCACTGAATATCTTGGACCATGTATCATCTCACATCGATGTCCAAATGTATTAATACTGTATAGCCTGAAATATAGATTAATGAAATCCCCCTTGAATAGTTTGCTTGTATCCTGCAGATTCTATAATAGTAAATTATAGCGAGTCATCAACGGCTATACTCTCGATATCCTGACTCTACTGCATGTCATTGATTACAGAGTAGAATTCCAAAATAAAATCAAGTAGTTTACATGAGCGAAATCCTTCCTGTGGCTCACTAAGGGTTCGAATGTGACATCATCTTCGTTACAAAAAAAAATACAATCAAAGCAATGGTCTTGTTTATCTCTTTAACACATCCTTTTCTAGCCCCACCAGCCGTACTAAACCGTTGTATATTACCAGTGTGCATTTATTTTACTTATTTTTTGTAAAGCAGTGAAGTACAAGGAAGTATCGCTGTACAGAGCGTGAAACATAATAGCAATTCGGAATCACGGCTTAGTGGATTTCCCCTCTCATTTAGAGTAAGCCGTCAAGCATTGCTATGCTTATGGTCAAAGAAAGCACAGCGGTCTGATTCTTTCTAATTAAAGCATAGCACATACGTCATGGACAAAATCTAGTGTCATTGCTACGTTCTGCATCGTATATCAGCTAAGAATAACACTGCATTCAACCACGTATTTTACGCGTTCATGTCATTTATATCCCTCTAAACTTATTTCTGTCTTCCTCGCAAAATCTTAATGGATTTTCTGTAAGAAGTTCGTAATGACTGACTGAAGCTCTCCCCTAAGTCTTAAAAAATAAACTGGGCTTTGTTTTGCGGTCGTTTTGGTGCTGCGACATTCCGACATTCGCCAAGCAATTAGCGCATTATACTGCCCTAGACGCAGCTAGTAGCGGGATAGGAGTCAGACGATGTGATTCGCACTCTTGTTATTCGCGCCACCCGTCACATTCCAACCAATAGGATACATGCTGAGATAAAACGTTAACGAGTTGGTATACATTATAATAGTTCTCCTCGCAGGAGTAAAATGTTAACGAATGACTGCACTAAGAAAAAGGTCACCATTTTGAAACTTGATCATCATTTGTTTGCTTCATAATGGAAAGGCCGATTACGTGACTTGGCTAACGATGATCAATATTTGAAATACGGGTAATAAAGAAATTTAGATTAACACCAAGTTCGCTAAAATATATACATTCAAACATAAATGCACATGCCAGCACAAATCCAAAAGCGCTTTAATAACAATAAATCAACACAGTACAAAAATATCATGACACACCATCAGAGTAAACAAAAATTATCATGCCTGGAGCAAGATGAAAACTATTTTTTCATACCCGGGTTTCATACCCGGCCTAGCTCTCTTTGCTTGACTGTACTGTCTATGAATGCATCATGCAGTTTAATGAAATGTGAAATAATACTTTATACTGGTTCAGTACTATGCATTATGTTAATCTTTTAAGCTTAACGTTTAACGAACCTGGATGATAAAATCCATGCCCTTGGACATGTTGGAATCTGGCTCTCGCAATATTTAGCTCCGAGTGTGTAGTTGGCATGGTGGATATTGGGCATATTACCTATGATGTCCGTAATGTATCTATGTGCTATGAGCATTCATTACACGTTAAATCGATTAGTAAATGCAACATTAGAGATGCCGTTTCAGAGAGCAACAATTAAAGCAATATAAATTTTTTAATGGGAAATCTCACGGGAGATAAAGCTTTGAAGCAAATTGGACAAGGATTTAGTGGCATAATACAACTCGTAATCCCGAAAGAATACGTCATTTTAGCTGGCAATTTGAGCGGCATATCAGTCAAGGATAACTATCGACATATTTTATCCGAATAGATCTATTCCTCCAAGAATATTTCACAATGGTCGTTGCCAATCAAAAATAATACAATCAATGTAATCATCAAAAAAGCCTCTAAATTCGTGAGCGATGGTTTTTGTTGTCCATCGGGACATTGGTATAAAGAGACCTTTTGTATCATTATGAGTACTTGTATGCAGAGGTTTTCCTTTGTTCTCCAGGTTTCAAAGTAGTAAGTCGATATTACAAAACAATTATCACGAAAGATAAAGTTCTAGCATGTCTCTTTTGCGAAGTAATTTTGAATTACCGTCTGTTCTCTTGAATTAAAGCACTGAGTTTGTTCTAGGTAAACTAGTTGGCTGTTAGTCTAACTTACCCTAGACTCTGCTAATCGCCTTAAAGAGCATGCAGGGAAAAACTTACGAGCACTCATTTTTATTAGAGTCTTGCACTTAGCTTTAATAATAACAGTACCAAAACCGACGATGTGCAATTTTTTTCTATTAATAATTTATACTGTAGATTTATTTTATCAGGCTTTTTATTGTTCCTTTTGTATTCAATACGTTCATGATTCCTTTTAGTCAAGCAAGTCTGATAATATTTAATCAAAGGGATTATATTTCAGTTTAGTTAGAAAATGCAAACATTATGCGTGTATATCTACTAACTTGAACTGATCCTGTCGCACACACACATTGCCCCCCCCCCCCCCATGTCCTTCGCATAAGTTACCATTTTCTTTATATCAAGTTTGCATTAATAATTTCTATGATTATGTGAAGTCCATCTATTAAATTTTTCATATAGAATGCAGACGGACGTCTTTAAGACGTCATGAACTGGTCATAAACTGGTCCACACGTCATATGTCGTATACACGACAAATTCATGACAACCTTATGACGTCTTTATATAACCAAAATTTTCTCAAATTTTGTTTGAACATGAGATGACATATATTTTACGTCAAATATTTGCCACTTTTTAACGTCTTTTTTAAAGACCAGAACAATTAAGACGTATTTTTACGTCAGTTATTTCCCACTTTATAACAGCTTTTTTTTCAAGACCATAATATGACGTGTTTACGTCAGTTTTACGTCGTGATACGATTGTAATAGTTGATTGTGAATCATGAATATTCGTGAATGACCAGAAATGACTAAACTTCGTGAAAAAAGGAAGAAAACATTTGAATTTTAACATTTTATTCAATGATTTCACTTTTGGTTTAATGAACAATGTACTTCCATGTTGAACACCATTCAGTTAATGTCGTGGGCAGGGTATTTCAGAATGCATCAAGAAATTGTAATTTGTAACTGTTTTTTTTTCAAGTACTACACTACAATCCATATTATATAGTACTAGTAATGTCGATACAAAGCATCAGTAGTTAGGTATGGGATGTTATAGGATAGGATGTTGGGATATAGAACTAGTATAGGACGATCTATAGGCTAGAGCATTAACAAAAAGAAAACGTCATAATGTTGTATATATATTCTAAAATATTTTATAAACCAGCTTTGACGTCTTTAAGACGTGATTTTACCAGTCTGCGAGTTTCCTTTGGGTCGTAAAGACGTCATAAAGACGTTTTTTTGTGACCAATATGATGTAAAATTGACGTAAAAATATGACGTCTTATTTTACGTCTTGTGCTGGTGCAAAGTATCGTCTTAAAGACGTATATATAATACGTAAATAAGACGTATGACACGACTTTGAAAAGACGTAAATATGATGTTATTCTTACCAGTCTCTGCTATCAGGGAAAGACTTGATGCATTGTACGATATCACTTTCATTTTTTCTACGACTGGTTCATGAATACATAATTTGATATCGAGTTATTCTATTTCTGAAGGAAAATACTATGAAGATAATTCACACGACATGAATATGGTATGTCTGCATAATAATGTTGAACAAGTACGTTTAAATCATCACATCATTCCATTTGTTATAAATTTCTTTAGACATCTGGAATCATTCTGGTGTAGAATTGGTACATAATGACATTTAGCTCTGAATATCAATTCACCACAAACGTGAAAGTACTGTGATCTAAATAACGTCTAGAAAGAAAAGGCGACACATGATTTATTCATTGTAATCAAACCGTGGTGTCTAGTTAAGGGTATTCCTGTAGTATATTTTCTGCTTGGCCGGGTCCAGGGGACTAAAAATGTCTTTAATGTCATGCCAAAGATTCCCTGGCAGCAGGTATTGCAGAAAAAGCTCAAAAATAACATCAAGAATAGTAATGATAATATAATGGTAGTAATAATAATAATGATGATAACAATAACAGTAACAATAACAATAGCAATACGTCTTGTTTACCCAGGGTAGCCTCTTCATTACTATGTACTGTTCTTCCAGAGGGCCCTGCGAGAACATTGAAAAGAAGTAACTGACTAAATATCCTCACTTACAATTCTCACATTTCAATTTATTTTCATTGTAATGGGGATTTATTAGTAACTTATATTTGACTTGTCCACAATAATCGTGATGACCGGTACAGCAAAAAGGTCATATTATGTTTCATATAACAGCTTAGGATTAGATAACTTTTTATTCGAACTATTTTCAAGACGTTATAACGGTAAAGGATAAAGACGTGCTATATAATGAATTGTCCTAATGCGTTGCTTCCAAATTGAACCAATGTGAATTTGGTTCTACGATTAAATAACTTTTTATTCAACACTATTATTCAAGACGTTATAAAAGCAAAGAATAATTTATTGAAGCGCTATAATGTGTTGCATTCAAATGCAACCAAATCGAATTTGGCTCCATTATGACATGTTTAGAGACAACACATTACGAAGTTGAAAGGGGTCTTTAGCATGTTTAGTGTCACATGACCATGATAACTAACATTATAGGGGATAGGCAAAACATCTTTACGTTGAAATGTCAATCGATATTTCGTAGGAAACACATGGAAACGAAAAATCATGTGAAGATATTTTAATTCCAGAATCCCCCCTCCCTTTAGCTTACTGCATAGTTGCCCCTCAGCAACCTGTGCTACGGCACCCTCCCACACACCTCCTACATACACCCTTAATGAACCCTTACTCAACCCTGGGGCGACCTCATAACTGCCCTAAATAAACCTAAATAACAATTATTATGAAGTTAACCAAGAAATTGAATTCCGCCTCACTTTATAAGTCAAAAAGTGACCTTTATAGATTTGAACAAAAAAGTAAGCCTCCGGTGATCTGAAGTAGATATTAACGTATTCATCGAATCAGCATGAAGCTTTATTCTCCTCAGATTTATTTCTGAAAGTCGTGACACGATCTACCAAGTGTTTATACTTTGAAAGTCTTATGTACGTCAAACGTCATTGCTAAACAATCACTGGTCCAGTTCCCCCCCCCCCCCCCCGTTGATTTAATCAGGGACAAAATTACGTAATGTGTTCACTGTTATTGGAAGGTACTTCTCTAATGTTTTTTACGTGTGATGTTCATATGAGCAATATGTCACCAAGTGATTTCATTAGACTAAGGTCAATCAGAAAAGTAATCGCCTTTCCACATTAACTTTCTTCCTATTAATGTTTGATTTAATTCATCTATTAGCGGCAGATGGCGCGACAACTTAGGTCAAGTAATGCTCTGTTGAACAGTGCAACATTTAATTGTCTTGTTGATATAAATGGATCTAGGTCTCCAGAAATTAGCAATTCATTCTCTGTCTCCTTCTCACATTCCATCTCTCTCTGTCTGTCTCTAGCCTTTCCTTCCTTTATCGTCTTTTCTTCTTCGTCCCATCGGAGTGCGATCTTGGGGCATTATTGTCGGGCGCGCCATCATGGTAAAGGGTAAATGAAGCGACAAGCGGCCAGACCACATCGCCTTGAATTCCTACCGCATGATCCCCTTGCCGGGAAGTAAAGACCCGACTGGAAGCTCTCTTGTTAAGGCCCCTCGTAGTCTACGGCTACTGGTGGTAATTGTCCGAGACTGAGATTAGAGTTAAACAAGCCAAAAGTGGAGGGAGGGAGTTAGAGTCAGAGGGAGAGGAAGAGAGAAAGGCGGAGGGAGGGGAAAGAGAGTAGGGGAGAGAGGTGGGATAACAAATTAGGACGGCACTCTACTGCTTTTATAATATGTTGATTGGAGCGTGTAGGAGCCAATTTAGCGTTCAAATATGTAAAGATATTTTCTGCTACCTGTGCACACAAGCGAGAATTCAAGCAAGGCCGTGATTTTTTTAAGTATCGATATCGGGCATATCGGAGCGAGACTGCTAGTAATTGCATTGGGGGGATTTTATTCAGTTGGTATGCAAGAGGCTGATCGAATCAAGACTTATCTTCTGATTGGTTACATGCTTTAATTACATTACTTTTGCTCCTTTACTATGCTTAATAATCGATTTTTTGTATTATCCAACCTGCAATGGCATACTTCTGCTTTTTTTCCTTATCGTTTAACACGTTATAACAATGACCTGAGTTCCATTTTAAAAAGGGGGGAAAATAACTATTGCAATTCTCTGTGCTCTAATTTCTTGCCAGTATGACCTCTTTATCGGAGACAGTTTGGGCAAAATTTTAAGTTAAATGGCGATGCATTCTTTTCAGAGGCGCCAATATTGATACCCTGTTTTCATCAATCTGTCGTTTCACTGATGGTGATGAATTTCCGGCCCAACACCTAGATAGTCATTTCATTACTGCCAAGCCAAGCCACCTCTTCAACTAAGATTTTGCTCGTTTAACCAAACAAAGCACACAAAGCCTAGCCATTTTGCTCCATATTCCTTTATTTAGAATTTAAATCTCTTAAATTCGTGACGTCACATGCTAGCTTTATGAGTATAAAACTACTTTAATGTGTGTCTCGGTGGAAGGGGTATTAGTTTGCCTTCCCTCTCGCATTTAGAGCCTTAGCGTTAATATTTCAATGCTACACGTAATTTAATCAATTTGATAATAGATATGTGACAGATTCAAATCTGACAGCCCGGAGCATTAGAATGTCATCACCCTGATCGATCACCGATAGTAGTACAGAGATTGCATTGAACTCCATTGGAAGTTCGTTTCATCAAAATACAATATTTACGACACAGTCCTAACGATACTGTATTATCGACCAAATTCATTCTTTATTTCCTAATCGCAAAGCGAGCAGTTCAAGTTTGTTTGTCGCAAAAACTGTTTTAGGTCATCGTTCTTCTAGCATCTTTGCCAGGGACCATGTTTTTTATTTCTCTGCAAGCAGATGCAGTCTCAGCGCAAGTCATTCAATATTCATTCATTTGATCGAGTAAGTATCAATCGACCCCTGGATCCGTTCTGCGGTCTTTTTTTGTGTGATACTAATTTACGTGACGGGCCCTACGATGTTATTTGGAGTCATTGTTCAAGTGGCTGCACCCTTTTGGTCCTGGATAAAACCGTCTCTTTCCGACCATGATGATGCAATTACGCTCTCTTTTTTCTGTTTAGCTGATAAGTAATTAGAAACGGTTAGGATTTTATGATTTCTAGAGTGTTGTTTTATCTGCTTCATTAAACTCATTACTCATCTTGTTAGCTGTACATTGAGCTCAAGGTAATACATCCTTAGATCAACCCCAACGGCCAAGGCCGTGTACATCTTGTCAAATCACGATCAGTGGGATTTAATTGGTGTAATTAATCTTCTGTTCCTCACCTTAAATCAGGTTAAAGCTCTTATTGGTGCTAGCCTAAAAACTACCTCCTAACCTCCGCTTAGGATCCTCACGATCTATTTGAGAAAATCTGACCTTCTCCTGTTTCGCTACACTCCAATTTCAGATGTGGAAATTCGAGGCAAGAAACTGAAGGGTCGACTTCTCCAAAATATAAAGAAATGCCCATTTTGTGAGGTATATGGTGGCTGTAAATAACGCCTGGCGTTCGAAGAACATGCAAATAAGTAACGGAAAGCACGTGGAGCGATGACATTTCTGGCACCCTTGTGCAAATTCGCTGGTGAGATGAATGTCTACACATCGCCCTTCTAACTCACTCCTGACTCCTGTGTGTCAAGCTTGGAGGAGAGACACTTTACTAAAGCTTATTGTATGTTTGGAAAGGTAGGAACCTTCTGTGGTTCCACACAGGGGGGACGAAATGACAGGAAAGGTACAAATATAAACCCTTTCTAGGCTGCATTCCAATAGAGGAAGGCATACAAACAAACTTACAAATCTTTTCTCAGTACTTTATTAGCAAATCAAGTCACAAGTAGAGTACAATCACACGGAGTCACACAATTGCATATACAAGTAGAGCGATAGAAGCTAATAATATTGAAAGTGCTTTACTCTTTCACACCCGTAATGGTTCGAAAAACAAAATGTGGGTCGAACTCCTTGATAGGGCATGGCCGAGATTGATTCTTGAGAACATCAATGTTTCACATGAACAACTTGTAGATGAAACATTTTGCATGTCAACTTTACTAAAAGGTTGGTTTTCTGTTAAGTTTATCACCTCTGTATATCTTTGTTTTCGTAAAGGGCTAGAAGAAAAACAATTAAATGAAGTAATTTCATCAAAGTAGCTTGATTTTCTTTCGCTTGTCTCCCAAAGGGCAAATAATGGTCGTCATACCACTTAAACTCATGCGTCACTTCATCTGTATGCCTTGCTGAAGAGTTATAAAAAAAGAATTGATGGCCTGAAGTGGTGCATCACATCTCAAGCCAAACATTCAAATTAAGGAAGAGTAATTAACGTCCAAAATTCTCGTGAAGTTTTATGTTACAGCTTAATGCGCTATCTACCCTAGACTGTAATTTGAAGATATGCGTAATAGAGATCAAAGAGAAGCGGTTAGAAAGATAGACTATTGTAATACAAAGTGGTAATTGTCATGGTTTGCAAACTCCAGTTTTAGCGTTTTTCGATTATAATGAGACGCCAGGAATGGTCATAAAACGTCAACCAATTTGGATAAAGCGCCAGCGCGGATGACATTTCAACACGAGCTTGCTGTACTAGAGTTCAATCCAATTAAACTCATCGTATATTCACGGTCTCATTGTGTCCAACTGTTTGTAAACTTCTAGGAGACCATGTCTCTTTCCCTCTTCCTTTCACTTTCTCTCCCTCCCTCTATTTCCTCATCAAATAGCCTGGCCTGGTTCCCTGATGAATCGCTTCTCTTACCATATTTTAAGGGCAAATCCTTATTGGATATTAGAAGTAGGTTTGATCGCAAGGCTATGCAGTCTACCTCGATACAGGGGGTTTTAAACAAGGGGATCTAAATCCTCTTTTACACGGGCCGCGGTGAGAATGAATCGTGTTGTAAACAGTCTTGTGAAACGTAAGCTGTGTGCCATTTTTCAGCAGTCAGCTTGCATGTCTTTATAGTGAGTGATAGTCCAAGCTGAGACGGTATCGTGTATCTTGGTATACTTCTTCTTCGAGTGTAATCAAAAACTCTTCTCTCGGCTCATCTCGGTGGCTTCAATCTCTTCTCTTAGAGCGCTTGCTTCTCTCGATGGAGCATGAGTCCACCTTCATAAAATAAACAGTGCTAGACACATCAGTGTCAGGAACATTATACCTCATGGAATGTATATGAATGCAGTTTGAGGACATATTATAAATATTTCAAATGCATTATTGCTGTCCTTCAATTTTGGCATTCATTTTCTGCCTTGAGAATTCATTTTCAATTTAACAAGGTTAAGACTGTTTGAGTTTAAATTGATCATGCAGCTTTGAAAGTACAGTACATTGTAATAACCGATAATTTTGTAAAGTTATATTTTACAACGATAATCTATTGCTATATATTAAAGGCAAAAAAGCGTAACGAACAAACTTGAATGATTGTGCAATTATATTGCTCAGCAAATATAATCACCACTTTGAATGGGTTATAAGTAATGTTTGATTCTATGATAGCACAATAATTTTATTTCAAACTAAGCATGAAAACATTAAATTATTTCATACTTTTCTTTTGCCTTTTTTGTTGGTGGAATAGTATTTAGTTATAGACAGCATAAAAGGCTTCCTTTGGAGCGATGTTGATATTTGGTTATTATGGACATTTTGACTTTAAAGGCGACTGAGTGTAAATGGCGATGACGTCTTTGAAAAACATTTTTCGGATGCAAAGCACTAACCATTTTTCTAACGACGCCCCCACAGTAATAAATGAGGTAGGCGTTTCTCACACGGCCGCCTTATCGCGTAATTGTTACACTCTGCTTCCTCGCCCGCTTACTCCGACTCATTCCAAATCCTGCTCTTCAACCAAACTACACAAAATAAAAGCCACACATTCATATCCGAGGTCTTAATTCTTCCTTCATTTTCACTTTTTCTGTTTCATCCCCTCGAACAGATTCACCTGATGCTGCGGGATCCCCCTTGGAGAAAGTTATTATTCGTTTCTTCGGATGATCTGACCACTTTGTCAGATACTTGATCTCGTCTTAAATACCAGTTGGCTGGGATTATTAAAGACCGGTTAATGAGGCGCGTCCACCTATAACCAATCGTGTTCCATTTCTTCTCCACGAAGATACATCACCGATAATGTGGGAAAAGACCTGACAATTGTTTTCTGTTGAAACATATCAATCGACAAATCACTGACGTCTTTTTTTTTTTTTTTTTTTCTTGATCTTGGGGAAGAAAAGTTTCACTGATAAATTCCGCCAGGATGGAAATGGCAGCGGCGAGAAGAAAGTCAAGTTTGGCATTTTCGAGTGTTTGTGGGAATGCCCAACCTGCTGATGAAGACTCGCAATGGCTCTCCTGGGCCGAGAAACAATTCTGTCAAATTGCGGGAGAAGACAGACAAATTGATGAGGATGAGTTTAAAATGGCACTTGGCATCAAAAAGGTAAGTTCATCTCTTTATTCTTTTGAATGATGATAAAATCACGCGAATAGATGATAGCAAGGAGCATTTCGGTCATCACTGAATGTTTTTTTTTACCCTATCGAAACAATGCAGTTTGAACTGGTGGAACATCAATTATAGTGTAACAACCCATTTTAAACAAAATTACAAATTCAAGTTAAATTTTATTTTTGGTACCATTTAAAGGTGTATAATGATAAAAAGCGTCAATTTGACATGCCAAATCTCACAAACAACAAAGTGCACATCAAAAAAAGTAAACCCAGCCTAGAATGTTTCTAATTGAAAGGTTATAGCCAATGTGGCCCTATAATTCATTTCATGGGGAGGATTAACTTGTTTTTTTTATCAAATGATGCCTAATTCATTACTTTTATGCCATGGATTACTAAGCATGGGTGTTCTTAAAAAGTGTCGTCAAAATATATATATTTGCAACAAGTTTTTGGCGCTGATGCAGGGGAATGTGGCATAAGCCATGTGCTTCTTTGTTGTAAAACTGATTTAATTATAGAATTCTACCCTATGCTTCAATTCTTCATTGTTTAGAGTGATCGAGTGTATATTTGCTTTCACACGTGCCTGTTTCTATCCAAAGGAAATCTTGATTTACTTTAATCGACCTTCTGTCTTGTGGTCTTAGGACAACTAAAAACCTTTTGTTAACCTGTCCAATGCACCATGTCACCTGTATAGTGTGCAGAAGAGTTTTTTGAATAGCGCATGGACTTGAAGGTTTACAAGCCTCAGAGGCGCAATACAATGCAATATCAACACATGGAAACATGCATTGATGAAAACCGATATAATTAATAGTAACTTTCATGAAACAAGGTGGGTTGCCAATATAACTTTGTCCATTTTCTGAATAACTGAATAAAAACGTTTTACTTTTCGCCAGGGGTGAGGAAGAAGCCAAGATCATAGCAAAGAAATATCATAAAATTCTACTAAAAATAGGTCATTTCTTGAGTTTGGATTTTCATAAGCTTATTGTTATTTTAAATGCACTAAAATACTTGGAATACCTTCAAATTTTCTTCAGACTGGAACAACAAATGTATAGAGCCTTTTGACACATTTTCGTTACTTTAGAGCGCAAACTCGACTCGACGATTTTTGCAGTATTTTTTTGAAAAGCCTGCTGCCTAGTCATCCTTGGCAGCATGGTTATCAATGAAGTATCGTTAATGAGATTATTTGTTACATTTTACAACTTAAATAATTTCAAGCGCATTTGGGTTACAACTTTTTAATAACAGGCTGCCAAAGTTTATACACTCTAAATTTCTTAGATTAGAAATTAATAAGTCGATTGTAATTAGGGACAACTCCAAAATTAGATTGAAAAATAATAATCTCAACGACTGATTTCTAAATGTATTAGATTAAGATTTTAAATTGCATTTTGGAATTGTCCCTTAAAGTTTGAGAAATTTAGAGTGTATACGCACTGTATGATTTGAACACAATATCGTGGTCCTGTAAAGGTGACAATATAGTATTGTCTATGTAATGCATGTGACACTAATGACATCATAATACTTTGAGCTGATGAATATGATCACAAACCTGCAGGAAAACTTTCACATTTATATTTATTTTGTGTTTTTACTGTCAGTAGTGGGAACAGTTTCAAAATAATAATTGACTAAATTTATCGTATGAGACAATGTTATTTACATTAAAGCAACCTTGATCTCTCTTATTAATTTATTTCATTCGTTGGACGCAAATGTTTTCACATAAAGCAAATATGATTTTCACTTCAATTATCGATATTTCCATAGTGATGTATCTTTAAAGAATGAATTATCGTCAAAGCACTTTTGTATATTGTGCTTGATGTAAAGCGTGATGAGCTGCATGATAACTGTTGTTTTGATATGAAGTGATATGACTTAATGTGGTAGGGGAAGGAATATATTATAGAAATATATATTTGCATATTTTATTTGATATTCTTCAAAGTCTTTTCTTGTGGTTTAGCTATGCACGTGGAAATCTAATTCGTTCAAGAGGAACAATATACTTTTCGTGATAAATTTTCATTAGTTTTTTGCCTAGTCACAGTCTTACAATGTGAAGAAATTTGCTTCTGTTTGACGAACTTTTACGTACGTGGTATATTTTCTTTGAGATATTTTGCTAATCGACCTTTGTGTTGTTGATTATTTTGTAGACTGATCTTTGCCTTATGAAATTTATCAATCTTAAGTAGTGTTTTGAACTATAAAGAGGTAAATTTATTACAAAAAAAATTAGTTTAGGATTATAAATAAGTTATTATCCGTTTATACCATGCTAATCAAATAAAATTTAAAGGAACTTTACTCTCATGGTTACATAAAATCTTTTACATAGGTTTGAAACCAAAAAAAAAAGTTTTGATTTATTTCCAGCCAACTGACTCTAAAAGGAAATTCTGATGTAATTTTATTGGTTATGTTTCAACTTCGAGTTTAGTTCTTCATTTTCACATTGCCCACCAAAATCAATGTATTGATTATGGTTGAAGTGTATGTGACTTCACATTCCTTTCAAAATAGATGTCATGAACACGAATCACTGTCTCATATGAGACGCAGCCCTAAGGAACGGATTTTCTCGTCGAAGTTTCATAATTTTTACAAAGCCCAAGGAAACAGAAAGCTCTCTCATAAGCTCCGATTCACGTGATAACAACAAAGTAAATAACTTCCAATCCATGACTTCAAGAGGTATCAGAGTAGATACCTAATCTGCTCAATGCCTAGGTATGCACAAACACGGATACATTACAAGTTGAGAAGGAATTTAACACGTTCCTCTTCATCCTAATTACTTAGTATCATGTAATGGTCTGGTAAAGATAATATCTTATCTATTACAAAACACATTAGTTGTCCGATTGTCATGTATATCAAAGCCTCTGTTTTACCCCCTTCTTCCCCTTCCCTTGTCTGTCTCTCTCACTCTCTCTCTCTCTCCCTCTCTATCTCTTACTCTTTTCTTTCCCTCTTTTGGCTTCTTATCCAAACGTCTCTCTATATCCCCCTCTCTCTCTCCTTCTCTCACACCCACCCCCCCCCCCTCCCCAACACACACACACACACACACAGAACTACTTGCTCTTTATTTCATTTTTAAAAGAAAACGATCACGGGCCATCCTTATCATCTCCCTCTCTCTCCTTCCGTCAATCATTTTCTCTTTTCCTCAGTAATTTTTCTCCCACCCTCTTTCTTTAATACTCCCCCTTGCTCTTATTACCAAACCTAACTTGATATTTATAAAGCAGCTTTTCCTCAGCATTTTTCAAAGTCTTTGTTGTACTTCATGATAACTAATTTAACACAGTGTACAGTATACAGTAGTATACAGCACCAAACGTGAAATCACATAATTATGTTAATACAGTTTTAACAAACAGTAAGGATTATAACATTTATCATAATCTCATGCAAACAGACTAACATGATTTAATGCAGGAGAGTATGCAAAACATAATACAGATAACAGCAATTCATTAAGATATTGCATTGTAGGTTTGAGTGAGATAAAGGAAATGTGTCGCCATGTAGCAGTGACTTTTTAAAGAAAAACAAGAATTTAATCATGCTCATTTCAATCACCATGGAAACGAAAAAAGTATAATTCCTTTAAACATTACGAGGGATAATGTGTAAATAAGTAGTGATGTGTACAGAACGAGTAACATGCAGGTACAATTTCCGTCCCCTATTCTATTGTTCTCAGTAAAGTTCCCTTGAGAAACAAAATCTGAAAACGGGATTAAATTTCTTTTTGAGGCTACTTTTCAGTTCATTCTCTGTAAGAGGGAGCTCTGGCGATATCTTGACTCTGCACCAAACATATGAAACAGAGCTATTTTTGTAAGCAAGTTCAGATTGTAAAGCTTTATTGTAAAACTTGAGAGTGAAACGAACATACCATTAGGACTGATGATATTTGTCAAAAAGATTATCAAATCTAGAGTTATGGATTTTGAAAAATGATTGCAATTTTGAACGTTTAGATTATTGTTGAATAAAATAATTTTGCCCTTGAATGTTCCTAAATAATTATGTAAGATGGTCTTACAATAACTCAAAACAAGCATTGAAAATTAACAAGCAAAATATCATCTCCAATTTCTTTCACATTCTTTTCCTCTCCCCCCCCCCCTGTCTCTGTCTGTCTGTCTGTCTATGTATATATATATATAGAGAGAGAGAGAGAGAGAGACAGACAGACAGACAGACAGACAGAGACAGAGGGGGGGGGGGAGAGGAAAAGAATGTGAAAGAAATTGGAGATGATATTTTGCTTGTTAATAAATATATATATATATATATATATATATATATATTTATTTATTATATATATATATATATCTATATCTATATATATATATATATATATATATATATATATATATATATATATATATATATATTTATATATAGATATATATTTATAATATATATGGGTATATATATATATATCTTTCGAAAGCTTTGCACCGGAAACTAATGCGCACGAGCGTTCATGTGATGAGTTTACATAGCACTTCACTTCATTTCATTTCACTAGCTTGCATTAAGTGCATAGATGTAACAAAGCTATGAAATCAATAGCTACCCACGATGATTTAGAAAGGCGCGAAGACTTGAAGGGTTTCATTAGATCAGCTGTATATTACATAACACTCTGACATAGCAAGATTCGTTGTTAATGTTTGCACTTTGTGGTCGTGTGTTTATCTGAATCGCAAGATGGTATCACTTATTTTGATTTCATCAGGTTATTCTTTCTTAACTGTGCACAATTTAAAAACACCACAAATACTGTCAGATGGAAACCACTACATTTTGTTTGGCAGCGAAGGTCTTGTAGCATCAGCTCTTAAACCCCGGTCTTAAACTATAATATTCATCACTACAATGCTTTGGATAAGATGCATTTTTAAAAAAACATTCCCCCAACCACCACTCCCCAAATCCTAATACCTAGCGCCTACAGGAACTCCGTCTATTTAATATTCTTTGAGCACAGCACTTTTGAGATTAGCCTCTCTGATTTTCGACATGAATTAATGTAATTCCTTGTTGGTTTGATTAGTCAGTTGTTGTGATCATCAAATTAGCAGGGAAACACTTCATAGTTCACGACCGTGAAATTGACTGAAAGTAATTATTTTGGGTTCCACGATAAAATGAGTTTCCATTACATCCCTCGGCAAATTATGAAGTGACTGGTTTGATATAATGAAACATGATAGGGTATAATCTTTATAGTGTTCCGAATAATCTCATAACTTCACGAGGATTGACAAGCACAACCCGAATAATAAGACAATTAAGATGTGATATGTAACCCGAGTGGTATATCTTTAACTGATTCTTTGGTCGTGGGCGATGTAACCTTAGGATTTCCAGGCACGCTATTATTTACAAATATCCACTCTTTACATTTGGACTAGCAGACATACAGACATTAAGATGCATCTTGCGCACTCCATATCAGATGTAGTGGTTTTAATTAACACAGTCACAGTGTCTTGGTATTGAATTGCGGGTTTCATAACATTAAGTTAATACAGGCACGATTGCACGCTATCGATGTGGACGAATGGCCTCCCTCTCCAAGCTAGCTTCTCTAAGCCAGACAACGGTCGTAGTCCATCCCTCATCCCATCTAGATGTGAAATTAGGAATTAAATGCCGATGAAAAGCATCAGTCATATGCGAATGGCAAATCGATATGTAGAAATCAATTTCTCGTCATTTCCTTGCAATTACACGGGAGTAAGATGTCACATGGGGATTCGGGGAAGCATACGGGTTGGCTTTCCTTCAAATGCCTGGGAGGGTATTGAAAGTAGACCAGTAACAGGTGCTAAAAGAAACGTCTTGGTGGGACTTCAACCATGGATGGAACCTGAGCGTGAGCTTGCTTAAAGGGACCTGAAGACCTTGGCAATATTCTGGTCACATTTCTGCTAATGTTTCCCGTGCTTCTTGGTTAAGGTTGACAGTGTTGGTTGTTTGTTCTCCACCTGATAACGTGCCGCTATAGCTTAGCCCACACTGCTTGAAGACAGCCTACTTCAGGCACTTGTCAACCTTGCTCAGCCCACTCAAATTCTTCATCCAGAGGTCATTTCATCTTGAAAACATTTTCTCTCTGCCCATGCATGCTTATTAGGGACATAAATCCAAAATTGCTCCTTCAAAATAATTGTTAAATCCCATTTTCAGTTTTGAGAAGCGTCGTCGTTTTTATCTCCGTTCTTTTGATTAATCACTTTTGAGTCTATAATTTTTGTAAGCGTTGTTTAAAGAAAATATCAAATATCAAATATGAAAAAAGGTCTTAATCATCATGAAAAAGTTTCGAATTTTGAATTTATAATGAGAATTTTTATCTGGCCCTGCACCCAAACAAAATTCCACAGGGACTTCCGGATTTGATTCTTGGCATTTTCAAGGTTTATATCTAGCCGTGTCTAGGGAGCTTTCTGATATAAGTTATTGATTGATTTTTTAAATGGTTGAAAATGCTCAGGAACGTGCATTGTGGTCCCAAACATACGTGCATGACATTTTTTTGCCAACAGATAAAACTGATTCATTGTGATAGAGCTTAGTATTAAACTGCAAGATTTGTCAAATAAGTGATTCGCAGTCTTGATTGTTCTATGTATTGCCAATGGAATAGATAATCAGTTGATCTAATTTAACTCTAAAAAAATGAGACATCTGGAGATTTTCAAAATACATTGTCTGCTGGATAACCCCCTTGCAGAGATTTAAACACCCAACCCCTTAATGAGAGTCAAGTGAATAAGTCACTATAACAAAGTGCTGCGATGTGCATACAATCTTAGAACATAATATGAAAGTCATGTGAAATCCCAATTTCACTGAAGAGGTTTCATCTTCGTGAAATAGTTTACTGATTCATGACTTGAGTTAATCATTGGAAATAAACCAAGCAAAGTATATTCAAATGTTTGTATCCTAGACATATCATGTCTCATGATACTGAGCTTTTTTTTTTTTTTCTTCTTCTTCTTTTTTTCAGTTTAGAAATGTGGCATTTTTCTAATAGTCCATAACAACTGACAGTTCTTTTTTTGTGTGCAATAAAGATATCTCAAGTATATGACAAATTTCTAAATCTGTGTTGTAGATCTTATATAAATCATAGAACGGGTGGAGTTTAATTTAAAATCTCTCCAAAATATATCAAATATCATGGCGTTATGCAAACATTTCGACAACCAATAATGTCTCAAGGACTTCAGAAATTATAGTTTGTCAAAATAAACTTTCATTTCGATATGTCTTTAATTTTTAACAATATAGACACGAAAATATTTGTGCGATACGTTAATCATTCGTGGAAAGTGACTAAACTGCTCTAGCGTTATCAGTATCGTCTAGACTGGATTAGATAACTTGGATACGTGAAGTTTATGCCTGTTCAGTTCCTGTCAACGTTGGAATTTGGCTTTATCCCAGCAGGTGAACAGAGCAACAGACTAACAGACTTGAGAGCCGAATAATGCGTATGCTACGTTTCTTAAAATCTCAACAAAATTAATTTCTCAAATAACAAGTGCCGGTATTGCTGTCATGATTTTGAACATCAAGGGATTTTTCTTACTGCTACATTCACCTCTAACGCTAACATTCATTCCTCCAGTCATGAATACTTATAGTTGATTTTGTGAATTATATACAATGTTTGAGAAACGGAATAGAAAATTTCCTATCATCGTTTAAATTATTTACAAATTGAAGAAACGACAAGCAAACGATAACACGATTCTTACAATAAAGCACCCGGCATGTCCGCAGAGCAAATAAAGGTCATTAGGCTTTTGTCTGTAGGTGCATGTGAACTAAAGAAAAGAAAGATATTCACTTTGGCTTTTCTAGAAGCTAGAATGAAGTGATGAAGAATGAATATTTAAAAATTTCGGTATACGAATGAGGAGAGAGAACAACAAAGGAATATAGACAGTGATTAAGAGAGGAAAAGCGAGAAAGAAAGAGACCGTTCGTGTAAAGACGGGATAGAGGGTTAATAATTTATGGGAAGGGTATAAAATGCAGACAGATATCGTAAGTGATGTGATATGGTTTTGAGGGGAGGAAAGAGAGGCAACTAAATACAGAAGACTAAGAGAAGAAAGTATCGTACTTAGTTCAAACATTATTTTAAAGGGGAATTACACTGGGAATAGAATGGTTTGAAGAAGAATGAGGAGTGGGTTAGAACGTAAGAAGTGAGCATCGTGATTAAAGACACTTAATATGTGGAAGGTGGATACAAACATCTTCTTGGAATTGAACTTGAACCTTATTCTGTACTCTTCAGAATGTCAAGGTCACTAGGGCACAGGTTCTGAATAAATGTGAAGGCTACGACCAGAGTCAGAACAGATACAGTTCAGTTTGATGTGGTCGAAGGAATGAATATGCATATTATAACGTTTTGCTGATATGTGAAAAGAACCCTTCTTAAAGACATGAAAGAGATAAGGAGCAGAAACAGATCGAGGAGAGGAGAGAAGGAGAGAGAGAGAGAGAGAGAGATGCACAGACAGATTTACAAAGAGAAACAAAGACATAAATTGTTGGAAAGAGTTATAAACGCAAAAGACGAGTAGGAATCCCAGATCGAATGAAGCAGAAGCATGGGCAATTTTTTTTTTTTTTTTTTTGGGGGGGGGCTTTAAGGCTTATTTCAGTTATTTTGGACTATTAAGCCATGATTTGAAATGATTTCCACACAGCGAATTAACGTAGCATTTATATGTTATCAGTAATGCATGGAGGTGACACAAAGGTTAGACTACATTTGGTCATTTAGTTGTTTCAAATTCATTGTTTTTATTCAAGCCAGTACAAAGGAAGGAATTATTTGCAAACTCCCATGCTTTGAAAAATCCCTTTATGCAGGACTTTCAAAGCCGAAATGACCCATTTTGCTTCATTGTTTGTTTTTCTTTACTTTAAAAGCAGCTCCATCACTAATTGGATCTAATTGATTATGATTCAATTCAATAAAAATTGAAACTTATTTCTAGAGGTGTTTGGACATAATTATACGTTAATAAAATCAGTTGGTAACCGTGCAAAAAACAACATGTAATGCAATCCCTCTCCACCGCCCCATCTGCCTCTTAACATTTTTAACGTTAAGACGATTCTAATCTCTATTCATTTTTTCCCTTTTTGTCTTGCTTCCTCAGTCGTTCTTCGCCGAGCGATTCTTCCATCTCTTCGACCAGGATGGGAGTGGTTACATCTCTCTCGATGAGCTCATGGAAGGGCTCTACCTCCTTACCAAGGGAGATCCCGTCGATAAACTTCGATTTCTCTTCAGTGTCTATGATGTGGATGGTAGGTAACGATGTAACACGTAGGGTTACGAACCATCAGGATGGGTGGTTGAAGAGTGCGTGGTCTATCATTGCAAGCAGGTGCATGGGGCACCCTTATATGACAGTGTAATTCAGATGTTAATAACGGTACCTTAAGTTACACTACATCATTATTTCCCCACTAGGGATAAGTCATCCTGAGAAACTTAACCTCCCCCCTATCGTGAGTATGCCATTCACCCAAGTCAAAATAGTTTGTCTTGATGTTAACACGATATAAAATACCAAGTTTAAAACCATTCTCACACTCAAACGATTAGCACAATTTACAAGCTCTAAGGAAACTCACACTCAAACGATTAGCACAATTTACAAGCTCTAAGGAAACTCGCTTACTTTCATGATGTTGACACGATACAGTTTGAGCTTTAAGAATATTTGGGGCCTTTAAAGATGTTAATACGATTTAAAGCTCGAGAGCTCTGAGCACACTGGTCTTTTTTTTTTTTTAATATCTCACGGTGACACGGTGATTAACATGATTAACGTACTCTGACCTGAAAGATCATTTTAGCACTTAGCATTTATGTTGACATTTTCTGAATAGGTCTTGCTTGTCTGAAATTTTCATCATGTTTATACAATTTATACAATTCTGCTTAAAATACATGAATGTTTTCGTGAAACCAAAAGGTGAGCATGACTATTATATATGGGTGCATCAGGGACAATACGTGCTGCGCATGTAACTTAGAGCCTGCGATCTATCTGATATTTCACGTATATAACATTGAACCCGGGCATGCCGAGTGTGTACATTCATTTTGAACATGTTGGCATTTTAAAAGTAAACTCCGACAAATGACACCCAATTATAAAGTTGCACAGCAATTGCAATAGGAGATTGTCACGAAACCCTTCCTTATTAAACCCTTATAATAGAGGACCAGCAACTGTCTATAAAATGAATGAAAGACTGCAAGAGGTCTGGTTGTCGACATTCGATCGGCATACAAGAAGTGGCGAGTTTACTACGGAGTTATCAAGATGGCTATTTTGTGCTTTCAGCTGTGAAAGTTTTATGCCTGTGGTACCTTTGGTGCCCATCCGTTCATTCTCTCATTCCCTCCATTCCTCTACGTTATTATTGCGATATCACAAGAAACATTCAAGTACATTCAACTTACGCTCGACGATAGGTCATGTGCGCCGTGAATTTCGCGGCCAAGTCGTAAAATTCGCGATACTTCGCG
The DNA here is from genome assembly GCA_029962745.1 of Echinometra lucunter. Classification (NCBI taxonomy): domain Eukaryota; kingdom Metazoa; phylum Echinodermata; class Echinoidea; order Camarodonta; family Echinometridae; genus Echinometra; species Echinometra lucunter. The sequence continues at coordinate 56,486,421 of CM057151.1, forward strand.
ACCACAAGTACTTAAAGCTGCGACCAAAGTCGTCAACTTTGCGGCAAAGTCGCAAAGTTCGCGTTTAGCAGGTCGCGAATTTCGGGACCAAAAATCGCGAATTTCGCAACTTGGCCTCGAAATTCAGGGCAACATGACCTGTCGTCGAGCGTACTTCAGGGCCGCCATATTCAACTCTACTAGAAGTAGGCATCATAACATCAAGTTGAACTGTCCAAGATTTTTAATCAAACACATTTATTTGATATCTGTCGGTGCAAAAGAAAAGAAAACTTAGATGAAGAAGTTGGACCATGAGTAACTATATCAGTCACATATAGGCTAGATATACTAATTTTGATAAGATTTACTCTATAGCAAACTCGTTTTATGAAAGGCGATGAGAATGATTCATTCCAGAATGTAATTCATTCTAGCTGTACAGGGAGAAATGTCCTGGTCAGTCAGAATTATGATGTGGGAGTTTTTTATTCCCTACTCGTTTACGATCAAACGCACGATCGGCAAATATGAAATGCAAAATGATCGACCGAAGCTATCGATTGAGAGTTGTTGATAAGGGGAAGCCCGACTAGGTTCTTACCATGCTTAACATCTCTTCCAGCATGTACTTCTCTTATTGGCTCCCCTAAATCAAAGCTTAGCAAATAATTGCCGCGAACTGCGTTTTCACACTTTGCGAATTTGCTGGAATCAGGTGGTATGTATGGGGACATTTTGATGCTCCTGGCTCGCGACTTTTTACAAGCATATCATGTAACAATTTGCCTTAGAGTCTGTAGTATTGCTTTCTACTTTCACACGGAGACGTACTGCAGTGTATTCTTGTCAAGTAGATTATAGCGCTAATACAATCGAAAGATGTTCATTTTTCATAGCAAACGTAAGATAGATCCTTCAGCACGTTCAAGGAGACAATTTTTGTTTGGATGTCGGTGTACTTGTCTTGGGCATTTTCCGGTTTCTCGCCTCCTGACTACAAGTGTCTGGCTCAGACGGGGAGAAGTGAAAAAGAAAGAAATGAAAAGTAGGTCATGAAATAGATCAGTTTTTACTTCAGTCATGTTCTAGAATTTGATGCGTTTGAAAACTACTTGAAGACCTCGTGTGCAGAGAGCAAAACTGACAAATCGAACGTGCATTTACTTCAATATCGCTGATGTGATCTGACTGTAAAATAGCCCTGGTATGCAAGGCACTATTTTACATCCAGTCATGAAGCAAGAAAATCGCTTCTTCGCAAGATCACTGCAAAAGCCTTGTATAAATAAATACATTGCATCTATTTTTGCCAGATGCATTAATCATTCATTTTTTAAAAATGTAATAGACAATCGTGTGTTGGTTTTGGCCATATTCAGCATTGATGAGCTTTTGTGAAATCATTCCATGTAGGTTTTTTCTGTGTGTGTCTGCGAGAAACATGACGTTCACTTTCCCTAATACTCGCGGAAAAATACCCCGAAAATCTAATCAAATACGTTTTGAGAAGAATTTCAGCAAAAGTTCAAGAATCGAAATCAACAATTAAGAGGTTTCCTCCAGTTTTATTCTTTTCAGCGGGAGTATTGTTAATGAATCTGAGCGTCCTTATAAAAGCAGAAAAACGGCTAATAAATCGGATTCTAGTAAGTTAGAAACCGTGACCGTAAAAATTGAGAACCTACACACCTGACGTATATATGTAATCTAGGATTTATCTTTAAAATGCTGAACGATGTTCAGATATGTATTTAGGTTATTTGGCAGAACTTCTCAAATCCCGTCACCTTTTCAAAAAAGAAGTATATTATTCATACTCACTGTGCATGCTCGATTATACAAATAGACGTTTAAGTCAATAGATAACGCTTCAATTATACACGCTGTTAATATTGCCTTCAAGGCCATAAAGCTAAATTTAGTATGTGACTAAAATAAGTGTTCGGTGGCATTTTACGCAGACAATGAATTTCTAAATTATGACCAGCTCCTGGGATTTTTCATGATTCTGATAATATGAATTCAGAAAATTGCTTGATAAACGGCGGAATGTTCATTAACTGAATGGCTGATACATTTAATTAGTTACGAGAAACTAATCGTCTATGCAGTCACCAAAATGTTCTGACGCAAGCGTTTTATCCTCTCAATCCAGGTTAAGATTGTTTGGTGTAGTATGGATTACAGCATTTAATTCCAATTCTAAAATGGATGCAAGTCAATCAAAATAAATCCAATAACATGGGCGTTAAGGGAATTCGGAGAAGAAAATACTAGCAGTTAATTTTTGTCCTCATCTCCTATAGATGCTGGTACATAAATCGTTGGCATGGTGGTGTGGGATTCCCCTTTACCTATTTAGTATTTTGAATACCTCTTGTCATGTTGTAGCAATATGAGATTTTTAAACCTGACTCCTTATACTAATAGGAGGTGATATTTAAAGCATCAAATTACATCACAACTAAGTTAGATTTCTATCAAAGAACAAGAGATATGAACGGTTCTTTCCAACTACAGCGACTGATGCTTTCGGATTAATAGGGCAGGCAAAGAGTGGTTAAAGTCTGACGGAAAAAAAGCGGCTCTGGAGATTGCTTGCCAAATTGCACTGGTGATTTTTAGAAGGTTATACACAAGCAAATACCTTCACGTTCTTAGTGACCGCATCAAAAATGATGAATTATCCCGAATTACTCCATCAAACAGGGAATAGGACTGATTGCCTAAATTAGTCTTGGAATCAACTTAATCACTAAATAAAAGGTTAATTCTAGGTAAGAGAATCTGGGTGGTGAGTATTTCTACTTGAATTCACCAAGGCTATTAAACTCACGTTGCGTTTGGAATTCGCCGATTGCAAAACGAGCTGTGATAAATCAGCGTGAGATACATACAAAGAACCGTGATATATATTTATAAACTGTATGGTGCGTTGACACCCAAACAAATTGTGACGTCATCGATGCCTGAACTTAACTTTCTAGGTCTGCTCTTTAAGCTCGCAGCAATCTAGGTATCCATCATTTCTACATGACGTCATTTTAGACTTTTCACCGGTTTAGGTATAAGCTGCTAGCTGGGAGGAAAACAGGCTTGTATTCTTTGATTTCACCTGTTTTGTGTTGAATATGTGAGTCCATGCTGTCCAAGCGAATGATTCGAAGCCTGTACATGAAATAAAAAATAAAATGTTATACATGCACCTCTTTGAATAGCGGCTTTATTCATAAATCTACATTCAGCATGTGTTTTTCAAATAGTAGGAACAAGCCAAAACACATGAGATGCTCAATTTTTTTATTTTTTATTTTTTTGTCTGAATGTAAAGCATCAATGAAAATGAAAATACATTATAGTTTCAAAAAGGAAGTAACATGTAATACTAGTACACCTATAATATTAATGGCAGATTAACGTGCAGCGAAATCGAAAATACATCCTACGCAAAAACAATTTAATCAAATATTGATAAATTATTAAACCAAATTATGTATTACCAACACATGACCACATGATGATAAAACTTGACGCAAGTGTGCAGTGGTTTATCAAGTGTGATAATTCAAGTCTGGATAGCCCCATTGACATGACTATCACGTAGGCTCTTTGACGCTCCTGCTGTCAATTAAAGACTAGATGAAAATCGAAGATGCTAAAAGGAATTGCATTTGTTCTCATGCTTTCGCGTCAATTCGCTCGCAGTATGAATGTGATGGTCAAAGTACAGAATATCAAGAAATTCAAGACAAACCACAAAAACCTGTGTATGACCGGTATCTGGTATGTTGGTAAACACGTGGACCAATTTCATGATCTCACGTCATAGATTTGATTTATTCCTCTTGTTTATTTATTAGTTGATTTGTCTGTTGAAAAACAAATTTTGATATTAGAATGATGATTTCCTCTCAAATTAAGTTGTAAATGTAGTACTTGATAAAGTGGCATTACAAAAGATCCGTTTGATCAATACTCTCAATTCTCCAAATTCAGAATGAAAGATGGGTGATTTTAACAGAATGTATTGAATTTATGGCTAAACCACACTCTTCAAAGAATGGATAATTGCAGTTTCTCCACCATGTTAATGTTACTGTTATGTTAACAGATAATGGGGAACATCTGCAAACTAATTATCAGAAATGACAAAGATACATTTCTTAATTCGATACACCTCCCCCATCATGCCCATGCTGGTGAAAAAAAACAAACAAACAAACAAGGATGCCTCACGTTGGAACTTTTCACCCAGCATTTCCAAAAGCGTATCGGTTAGTTCATGCAATTAAAAAGGAACAACAGCTGTAACATTTTACACTTTTTTTTGTTATCTCTGTTTTTTTCTAGGTAATGGTGCAATAGATCATGAAGAGCTGAAGGTGGTATTAAGAGCATGTTTACACGAGAGTTCAATGACCATCAGTGAGGCAACCATTGACGCGTTGACATCGGCATTGTTTGAAGCAGCCGACACCGACGGCAGTGGCGCAATCAGTTTTGAAGAACTCAAAGAGGAACTTGAGAAGAACCCTGATGTCATGGAAAACTTGACCATAAGGTTCGTCATTCTCTGTCTTGGCAAATAAATGAAAATGTCATTACACAGTGTTACATCTACAATGTTCTCATACTTCGGAAAGTGCCTGTTTCAGCTCTAGAGCTAAGTTTATTTAGAACGTGAACGGTGTAGTTGTTGTTGTAGGCCCCCTCCCCCCCCCCCCCGGCATTCAAATTTGTCGACAGAAATAATTAGTGGGATATGCAACAACCCCCCCCCCTCTCTCTCTCTCTCTCTCTTTCCCTCTCTCTGTGTCACACAAACACACACATACACGCCCTCCCTCACACCCGCACACACTTTCCTCTAACGGTGCCCTACCTCTGCCTATATCAAACGTTCACTTAATCTATTCACTCGTTACTTGAACGTGCATGTGTCTTCGGATCATTAACACTTCAATTCTATCACATTTCCCATCTTCGTATCATTTCTTTTCAAAATATATTCCAAGTGTAGAAAATTAACATTAAATGAAATTTGATAACACATACTTGCTGAATGACAGGTTTGCTTATGAAAGAATGGATATATCATTGTCCATGTCATGCATTTTGATATTTCACCCCCAGTCAGCTTAGGTGAGGTATCAATGTGCTTCCGTTTTGTTAAATACCAGTCAATATTGACAGTTGATCAACAACGAAGCGAGATATAATTGCGATTCGTCTCCTATTATCCTTCAACCTTCAACGCCTTAGAGGAGATGAAGGCTTAGAAAAGGAGGAGTGAGATAAGGAGACTATGGATGTGGTATGGATTTGATAGAGAGAGAGAAAGAGAGAGTGGGAAAGAGAGAAAGAGAGAAGGAAAGATAGAAAGAAAACGAGGAAGATAAATGGGAAAGAGAGAAAGAGAGGGAAAGAGAGAAAGAGATCAAGTGTTGGAAGCGATGGAAGCAGGTTAAACGACTTAGAGCAGAAAAAGTTGTCTTGCTTGGTACCGCCTACTGTCGTAACTGATTTAGCCGGTTTTAGCGGTGACAGTCACGCAATTTAATCGTTCTTCATTTTCATATTTCAAACAGTTTTCACGCTGGTTTTAAACGTTACTCTGAACACTGTTGTGAAAACCCAAGTGCTTTATTCGTTGTATTCAACATCATGCAGCATTAAATTGAAGAAGAAAAATGTGCATGCATGCATTTCTCCCCCTTCTTCTCCTCCTCTTAGTATATTTTTCATCAAACTCTGCAATATTTTATCGACTTTGAACAGGTAATGCTGATGAAGTAAGAAAGACAGCCTTCATCATTCATTTTCCATACCCACTCTCAGTATTGTCGACGTTATAATCCTCTTAAAGTTCGGCCTACGCGTGTAATTCATTGATGATATATATTTCTTGAGCTGACCTTCCAAGCGACTTCTTTTAACCACCCCTCTCTCTACCGCCATGTATCATGGACAGTTTTAATCGACAAAAATGGATTCGTGTACTTATTGAGTGAAGAGCCAGCCGACAAAAAGGCCATGTGCATGAGTGGAGGAGACATTATAATCCACATGTTTACGACATGCATTGCCTAAATATTTTTCAGCAGTTAAAGACGTTTAAGCATTCCGCGTATTTGCACGAAATGACTTACCTGTCAGAATCATTGAAAATATATCCTTATCAGCTGCTAAATATGCTAGGTATTTTGAAAAGAATGAAAAAAAAAAAGAATTGTCGACACTCCTGAGAAAATGAGAAGGTCGTATTCTGACAATTTTTCTACTTTCATTTTCCTAAATATTATTTCAAGCCGTTTTCTAATATTTTACATCCTGCTAGAGTAAAATTCGAATCCAAATTTCACTGCTGTAACAGAATTGTTCCTCATTCTCGTTGATAGACAAACTAGTTTAATCTTCGTCGGGAAATTACGCCAACAGATATATGACGACATTCCGCGAACAATATACCGTGGAAGGCGCACTGGTCATTATATCCAATAAATTTTGTGTTTGGAAGAACTGATGCCCTTGGACTCAAATCCGTCGAGTTTCCGTTCCATGACAGAATAAGATATGTAGATTAATGGAGGATACTGGGTGAATACCAATTTCCCTTTTATTCCTATACTTCTCTGGTCATGCTGGTGGGATGATAACACGGTCAATCAGTAATAAAGAGATATAAGTGACCATGATCTCACTGGGTCACTGGTCCTCTCTCAAATCCAGTTACTCTGACTTATTCCAAAGCTTATTCCCATCTCAGTCTTTCGTATCTTTTCGTTTAGGGTTGTCGATTTTCATTTTAGTATATGAGGGGCGCAGATACAGAAGCCTTAAAGCGAATACATTACATTCATTCCACGATTTCAGGTGTTTTAAATGTAAAAGCTGACAAGAATGTTACCAGAGAACGGTGTAACCAACACCTTAAAACTAACGATAATACAAACAGATTTGCACGTAATAAAAATCAACGCAAAACAAGCAAAAGTACTTGTAGATGCGAAATTTAGCGAATCTCTGTTTTGACTTAGTCCACAATGTTTCACAATTTTTCTCTTTTACCTTTGTGATGCTGTGTAATAACAGTCGACATTTTCCTCTAAAAATCGAGCCTAGACAGGACCAAAAACAACAGAGCGTGGTTTTTGTTGTTTTCTGTTTAGCTTGTTTGTTTGGTCGTGTCTTCTTTTTTTTTGACATATATTATTTATTTATTGTATTTATTGTATCATTTACCATGTTTTGCCATGGACCTGTTCAAAATCATGATGCCGTATGTACTTAACAAAGCACAATTAACTTTCAATAATTTAGACCTACTTAAATGAATTATTGTATGGAGACAATAATTTGGTCTAAGAGCCCAGTGTACGTCTATCAATGTTACCTTGCTTGAAATCGAAACATGTACAGTATGTAATCTGTTATTTAGTCTACATCGTGTTAGAAGTTTTGCATGCAGAGTTACGGTTTTTATTTCTGTAGCGTCTCCTAGTGTCTGAGTAAAGATACATAATATCCAGGCCATAGAAATGAGATTTACTCCAAGGCATTTATTCTCTGTCAATTATCACCATTCACTGAAGCCCCAGGGCTGGGAAAGGTGTCGGGTTATAATTGTCATTAATGGGCACACCTCACAAGAAAAGGAAAGATAAGATCAGACATATTGGATGTTTTATGGAGACACTCACTGCCTCGGTTTTTAGAACGAAGGAACGGAAAATAGTTGAATGAGGATTCCTCTAAGCTCATACACGGTAGTTTCAAGTGGGTTTTATTAGCACAATTTCGTTATAACAACCTCTCAATACGGTCGTGAAATATACCTCTATCACTCTAATGTATGAGTTTGTCATTGATTACCTAGCATGCTAAGGATTTCAGAAAAGTTGAAAATTAAGAAAATGTGAAATATTCTTTCGATTCGAAAATTGCTCTCCTTCGGCTTACTTCTTATTTGTTTAATTGGATAAAATATAATGTCTGACCTCTAACTGATAATAGGTTATTAAATCTAATGATTGAATCAATATTGCCATTTAATTTGTAACATTGATATTGAAAGTTTAATGTATTCCTGGCTAAGATTTTTAAATCACAATCTGCAAAAAAATCTAGAGAACCAGAATATTGGTATAATGCCCTTTGCGTGCCGACACGTGTTTTGTCGTATTCTTGCGCCTAAAAGTTCTTATTTTTCCCCGTGTCCATGTTGAGTAATATGGTTTAGGTTGTACGTGATGGTATAATGGTAGTCGAAGTGTGCAGGAAGCATAGCTTGCAGTATCGAATTCTCCTGATGACGAAGGGCAGTCTAGGCTCTGCAAACACAACCACTATTCTCCTTCTCACTCTGTCCTCACATTTCATGCCATCTTAGTGCTTTAAATCGCCAGTGTCGCTACCATTCTAAAAACTCTCTTTGAACAGCTTATCTTCAATTTATAAGCTCTTTCTGCCCACCCCCGAGGGAGATTGAAGCAAGGAAATACGACTGGTACTACGCTAGAAATATAAGTACATCTGTAAAAGAGAACCTGACTTCTTTTGGTGAAACGGAAAAGTCGGGTCATGATGAAATAGTAGTATCATCAATAAGAATGTTTTTTCGAGTTTTTTGTCCCTCGAGACAGGACTGTGTTGCGGAAGAGTCGATATATCGAGACCATTCCAGTCTGGAAGAACGATACGCACCTGCAAGTCGAGGAGAAGTGAGAGGGGCCAACGAGGAGTTAATCAGAGGATAACATGGGGATTAGTTGGCATGATCTGACCCACATATAATTTCATTGGCGTCCCCTGCATTGCGAGGCTTAAGTTCCCGACGCTTTTCACGCGCTCGTGTAATCAAACTCAGTCCAATTATTATATCGGTGGAATGAAAGATTGGTCGGTGGTGATTTTTTACACCCCTGTAAATGATGGAATCCCACCTCGGCTTATTTTTTTTCCCCCTGGTCTCACCCGATACCAGACCAGGGTTCTGTCAGATGACTGCTGCACACATTTGACATGTGAAAGCATTGGCTTTCATTTCAATACATTAATCAACCATATGATACACGATTAGTCAAGCTTAAATATCTAATGATTATATGCCATCATTCTAATTCTTTGAAAGAAGTAAAAACTTTTTCACGATGAGTTCCGATGACCTAATTAGCATCGGTTGACGAGGTATTTCATTTGAGTGACCGTGTAATGGAAACGCGAACAATGGGCTCCATATTCGTTACCGTTCAGGGAGCGGTATCGCTTTTATTCCATTATCTCTTCCACTCCCTCATCCTCCTCTTCTTCTTTCTCCTCCTCCTCCTCCTCCTATTCCTCATTCCCCTCTCTCAGGTTGATGATTGAAGTCAGTGATGCGTAAACCTTGTTTGTCTCTCCAACTGACTGGCGATACGAGGCGATGGTCTCTAAACGGCTTTGAAATCTCTTCTATGGTGTTGCTTTCATCGCTTACCAAAGACCCTAATCCCGAAAAAATTAATTGCATAACGTTTACTTTCTTTCTCCTTATGACTAGTAATCACAGAATAATCCATTACTAAATAATTGATGAAATATTTTGATATCATATCGTGTCTCCTAGGAACGCATATTATCAAATTTCGTCCTAATACAAAAACTATTTAAAGACCGTGTTGTTGAATTATGAATTACATCATTTCATAATTCCACATCATAATTCAACTTTTATTGAATTGAAAAGCATAATAACCTCCCCAGAGATGATTTCAAAAATCAAATACTTGTAGCTTGTGTCAACATGTTTTCTATCAGATCAAACTTTCATAATTATTTTCATTAACATTAAATGAAACAATATCTTCTTGCGCCACGTTGTTTACTTTTTGATCATTTTTCAAAGATGTTATACTGAATTATATAGACTGGAAAAGCGATTTAAAGTAAAGGAAATGTAATTAAAAGTACTTAAGTGAGTAAAAGAATATTTTTTATCAGAACGCTACCTTCGCATGAAAGGAAAGTTTTTAACAGAGAGCACAGCTACAGAGAGACACAGACAGACAATCAGAGAGAGAGAGAGAGATAGAGAGAGAGAGAGAGAGAAAAGGATAGTTACAAGAGATGAAAGAGAAACAAAATATACCGTAATATACACCAGAAGGTGACCCGATAAATAGATGCACAAAAAATGAAGACAAGAGCCTAGAATTAAAAGACCGAAGTTATCATTAAACATACAATATGATGAAAATCAGATTAGATTATATTCAGTCAATGACATTAACAAAGGGAGAAACCTTTAAGTCAAAAGGGTTAGATTCTTGTATATATTTTTAACAGATGATCAAGATTTTAGGATTAATGAAAAGAATTTTCTGAAAGGAATGTTTACATGATAACCGATAACATTTCGTTATCTTCGTAAATGTGCGCTTTTTATCTTTGTATACGCAAGTAAATCACACAGTACATGGACCGAGAATGATTCACATTTTCATGCACAAATTGTTTGTCAGTGTTACATGGTTTCTGTATACATAAAATTATTTTTCACATGATAATATTTTTCCTACTTCCAAAAAAACTTCTTTTTTGTCTTTGTTCTGCAATCTTCGGTAGATGTGGACTTAGCGCGCTACATATACATACGAGGTTATCATTTGTTCCACGCATGCAACTCATTTTAAAGTGCGAGATTTTCCCTTACCTAATAAAATTTGGTCTACGAACCATGCCAATTAACTTTAATTCAGAATGGCTGTTAAAGTTTAATCCTTTGCATACCCCTTCACCCAATTTGCTGCTGCTGCATCGATTCGAGATTAGACTTTTGCTTTCTAGCCAACAATATACTAAAAATCGATATCAGTATTACAAAGCAGCATTCCATTGTGAATTATTTTGAAATATTAGTAACGGTCAATCAAACGTTCCGTAAATCGGCAATAGTAGTACGTACGCTCGTGATATTGCTCATCTAGACGAAAAATCCGCGTTCGATATGGATTTCTCGCTGGTATACAAATTGAAATTCTCAATCAAACCTCCATAAGCCGTCAGCATAGTGGAAAGTATCGTTATAGAAAAATACATCTCTCAAGAAATAAGTCGGACATCCTAATATGGCTGTCAATATTTCAGGCTAGAAAGGTATCTCCTCATGGCGCCAGTATTTCATTCCTATACTCTTTGTTTATTTCTCTTTTGATCATTGCAGTAGACATTCTTCAATCTACCATTAGTTACAAATAGTCCTTTATTGTCCAATCATTTATTCAAGAGCTAATCTCTAATGACGAAAAGCAAAAAGGTTTTCCTCTATGGTTGTGTGACGTCATGGTGACGTAAACTTTTAACTCGGAAGCAAATATTTTGTAGGTAACGTTGAGTTCTATGGCAATGTATATAAAAGTCCACATAATCTCGCATACCTTTAGGTATTAAAATATCTTTGAAAGTTATTGACATTTGATTCATGGTGTACAATTTTTGAGGTCTTGTGAATAATACAATACTCTGAAAATTTCGCCATGGTCTGTTTCTTGGGGGCAGATGTCTGGGAAATGAAAATGAATACCTATTTTTACAGAAAAACCTCACATTTTAATAAAAGAGCTTATTTTCAAACCTCTCCTTAAAGCCTACGACTAATGGTTTCATAACTATGATCTATAAATAAACAAGTAAGTTATTATTCACTCATTCAAGATCATGTTTAGTATGATGTTGAAATGAATGGGGAAAAAATCTTCAGGTAAACGACAGTTAATGTATTGTATAACTGCTTGAAAATAAATTCCTCCTATATATTTAGAAAACGGATGAATAGACTTACGTATACGCAATTTCCGCTGCATTAAAATTTAACCTATATTATGTGCTCCTTTTTTGGTTTAGTTATGACTCTCTTCGTTAAAAATCATTCCTATTTCATTTACACCTTGCTGCATCTTCATTAGTTATATTACTGTATTCACGTGTATGTGCATGAGTTGTCATACTGCCTTCATCACAAAGAAATTACGTAAGACTTTAATCATATCACCAATCAGTTGTCTGGGAAAGCCCTTTTTCGTGGAGTATTTGTTCTTATCTAAAACATTGATGGACTTTTAACATGTTCACTCGTTTTAATATAATTATTCTTATAGTGATTACGGAGTTTAACGGTACCTTCTTTTTAAGAAGTGAGCTTTCTCGATCTTTATCGATAGTATTTATGAAGTACTATTAAACAGGTAACAAAATTATTAAATTTCTCCTTCACGAAACTATTTTTTTTTAATGCAAAGTCTTAGATTTTTCAAAGTTGGCATGAATACGAATCTATGGCTCTGATCGGTGTGTATAGATCTTAATTGTGTTAACTCTGCTATTTTCCGAAATTCACTTTCATTTCTAATTCATTTACACAGGAGCGTCAAATCGTTTTGTATTTTGGGGGACACTCTCAAAAAAGAAAGCGTCCTCAGCTAAAATTTCCTGGGGGATATAAAATTTTGAGGGACATACACCAAAAATTTTCTGAAAATGAAAAAAAAACCTGCTCAGCTTAGAATTTGGTGGGAGCATGGGGTGGGAGACATAAACCAAAATATAAATATAATGACAAGCAAAAAAAAACGGTCCCCAACTTAATTTTGGGGGGGACATACCTTATTGTGTCCCCCAAACTTAAAATTTGGATGTACATGGTCCCCTTGCCTCCCCTTTGAATGACGCCCATGGCTTTACACACTTCATTATCAAAATCATTTTAAAAACTATATGTTCGTTTTCACTGCGTCGATGTACTCCATTTTGATTTTTAAAAAGAAGGAATCTTGACATTTCTGAACATATCTATCACTTCATAATCAAAATCATTTTAAAAACTATATGTTCGTTTTCACTGCGTCGATGTACTCCATTTTGATTTGAAAAAAGAAGGAATCTTGACATTTCTGAACATATCTATCAATTGCTGTCCTGTTTATTGTTTGTTGCGATCGACAAGGAGGACATGATAGTGAAAACGATGATTTGAATCAGCCCCTGATCATTTCAAATGGCTTCCACTAATTCTCTTTTCTGTCGTCTCATACGGGTAAAATGTATTCAGATGTAAATATTTCGAGTAATATCTACTTCATATAATCGCAGTAATTTTGTCAAACAAGTTTGGAGAAAAATGACCAGCATTTCTACTCATGTCCTTATATAATATGTACCAGTAATTAACACTGACAGAATTATCGAGTTTTAAAATCTTCATAGAGCTACGAGAAGCCCTTTAAATACTACCAGAAACAAAATAGAAAGCTAGACTTCTAATGTACCATAAAGTTATCCTCTGTACATTTACATTTTAGTGCTCTTTATTTTCCTTTTAAGGTTCACGTATTCGTCTACTCGATTTCTAACTGTTCCACGTTGACCGTTTCATGTATTACTTGGCACAAAATCACAAGCATCTTCACTCGTAAGCGAAAGGTCGTTAGTCGAGAATTTCCAATCGGTACACTTTAGATTAAAGAAGACCCGAATTTTGATTAAGCCAGAATTGCAGTAGCACTCATGGAGGTGGAGCTTTTCAATTATCTGCCCTCCATTAGCATACTTAGCAATCTTCACCAAACGACAAATAGACACTTATAAGCATTTCAGATGATGAAAGTACACTTTGACACGACTAAACAGTGGAGTTGCTCTATTTCCAGGATTTAGATTCTTTGTGCAATCTCACTTAAAGTTTCAATATTAATAGGATACTGGAATCTATCTTTTATGATTTATTTGGTCTCATTTTAAAATGGAAATTTCAGTAATCCGCGTAACGCCAATCACAACAATCAAGGACTTTCCCTTGGTATGTTTTGGCTTTTAGGGGGAGAGATGGTGAAACAATTGCTAAATTATTTATATGAACACGATATCATCTTTTCAAATAGTCACGAACGGCAATCATGCACTGAAACCTTGATATCCAATGATGCATTGGTGTCAATCTGGGGAAGGAGAAGGGGACACGTTCCTCCCAAATTTTTAGGAGAGAGGGGACATACCCTATTGTGTCCCCCACCCTCAAAAAAAAAATGGGAAAAAGACGCCTGAAAAGCCAATAAAGTATATCCCCCAGAATTCTAGAAAAAGAGACACCTGAAAAGAAAAAGAAAATCAGCATTTTTTTTTTCAAATTCTGGGGTATGCCCCCCCCCCATGTTTTTATTATTTTAAACTGAGGAGTGTCCCACCTCAAAAAAAAATCATAACAAGGATTGACGCCCAAGCAATGACACCCTAATATTTGTTATAAATTTCATCCTCATCATGTCTCAAAAAAAGTAAGTCTTCAGAGTTCTCCCCATCGATATTTTTGCCTTTCTTTTTCATGAATGAAAATCTCATAGAAAACATCCAAAGCAACCTGATTTGTTGAGGTCATGTTATCGCAGCTTTCCATCTTGCCCGTCTTGTGATTTTAGTCCTAACCTATTAGAAGCTTTTTGTACAAATCAAATCTCATTTCCTATGAATGAAACAATGTCAACGAAACTAGAGATGGTCATTTTTTCTTTCAATTGAAATTTAGTTTGTCATTTGTTTGTCAGTATCTTACCGAAGAAAATATTTAGAAATAATTGATTGTGAATTACGTCGGAAATGGAACTCTTCATCCCTTTCCTTTTCGCGTCCAAAATGTATTTCCTTAGGCGGGCTGCTTGGGCTGACGTCTCCCATCTTTAAGGAGGCTGGGTTGAATGCATCTCAGCTGGCCTAGCAGTCTCTAATATCTATCAACTCTCACCATCATTCATTTGATCAATTTAGACACGAGGATTGACGGAATATATCCAAGGAGACAAGCTTTACATCAATCTTAACAGCAATATAGTATTCTCACTCGCTCGCTTACATACTCCCCTCCTACCCTACCAACCATAGTGGGTTTTTTTATTCACAGTTATGATTTATCCTCCATCGTAGACACTGGATATCTAATTTGGCAGCTATTTGTTACTTTGTGAAAGAAGAATGAGGAGATTCGCTTAAATGCAAAAAGGCTACCATGCCGCTAGTCGA
This sequence comes from Echinometra lucunter, assembly GCA_029962745.1. Taxonomy (NCBI): domain Eukaryota; kingdom Metazoa; phylum Echinodermata; class Echinoidea; order Camarodonta; family Echinometridae; genus Echinometra; species Echinometra lucunter. The sequence continues at coordinate 56,501,448 of CM057151.1, forward strand.
TAGGTTGTTATAAATATTTAATTTAGAAAGGATTTACGGGAGGCTTCACAGGGATGAGGCGTTTATGAACAAGAGTGAGCACGGAAAGATGCAATATCGTGTTAAGGTCTATACACTGAGCGTCATCAAACTTGGATTTCATGGTGTTTTGTCGAGGGTTTTTATCGTCACCGTAGCTGGCTGTTATTGTTTTCATACCAGTGCACTTTTACTATGTAATCCCTAAGTGGGAGGATACCTTTCACAGAGAGGCTTATATACATACAAGCACATTACTATCATATCACAGAGTTCAGAAATGACCAACCTTCAAAAATAATGAATAAACTACAACCTTTCCATGTCAGCCACTTTAGTGACTTTTTTTCCCCTCCTGTTCACGTTGCTATACAGTGACGACAATGTTAAATGTTACCAGCAAGGACACTCCCTCTGGGGATTACATACCCTCTTTCTAGTGTCAATAAAGTCAAAATAGCATTCGAAAGTGCGGTTGAAATGTCTTTATGTTTTATTTGCACCATTCTCAAAAATTCATTTTAAAATGCTGTCTAATGTAAATGACTAACACGACTAACCCTGAATGTCTGTCCTGGCTCTCTCTCTCTCTCTCTCTCTCTCTCTCTCTCTCTCCCTATCTATCTATCTATCTCTCTTCCTCCTTCGGGCTTTTTTTTTCTCTCTCTGCCCAACGACTTTATTGGAAAAAGTATTTTCAAAATGGCTTTAAGGTCAAGTGTCGGATGTACCTCTTTCATGGGGCTTATGCTTCATTACGTACAAATCAATGATTCTGACTGTTTGAAAGATAGATCTTTTGACAGACAGCTGTCAGTACACATGAATGCAATTATCGTTGAAATTAATGTTTACGACAAATCCGTTGCTTTCAAACAGATTTTGTTAATTCTAATATCTTCTAAAGAAAGTCATGTCATGATCAACGATGTGTATATTTCCTTTTATGCTTACAGTGCAGCGAGTTGGTTGAAACCACCGGCTTCGAAGACATCCCGAAAGATTCTGCCAAGATACCTTACATGGAGATACGTTCACAACAACTACAGAAAAATCCTCTTCCTCGTTGTGTTCATACTAATCAATATCGCTCTCTTTACCGAGGCAGCATACCGTTACGCCCAGAAGAATTCAAACTGGTGCCTCATAACAGGTTAGATTTCTCTAAATTCACTTATCTATCTATCTATTGTGTTTGTTAGAGATTTTTTGACATATAGATGAATCGAAAGGGAATGTGATTACCTTGTATTTTCTAAGATCTGAATCTGGATCTCAAAACAGCCATATATTTTGAGAGAGATTATTGTCATGAAAATCGCATGCCCAACTTCTTGTCGTTAAATAAGTATCCGATTAAATATGAGTGGAGACCCTATCAAGGATATCATGATAATGCTTAAAAACCGCTCCATTTACTGATGTAGGTGACAAAGGTTTCAAAAAGTTTCACCTGAAGAAATACCCCATGCACTCTCTTGCTATGCACTGGCTCTGGTCTGGGGAGTTTGACGAGTTTTGGTATGAAAAAGTATGCGATGAGGAGGCGAGTTGGCTCAGTCAGTAAAGCGTCTGCCTGTCGATGGATTCATGGGTTCGAATCTACTCCGGGCGGATGACTGAAGCCTGCGTTGTGTGTTAACGTGCCCCTCCCCTGTCTCATAAACATGATAAATGAGGGCTATGTTTCAGTGGAAACACTCCGTTCTTCTGATAGGACGTTAAATTTAGGCCCCTTGTAGAGGATACTCACCATCTTTGCATGTAACCCACTGCACTTTTCAAAGAAGAGTATAGGGAAAACCCCGGGGTAGTGGTGCACCTGCACATCCCGATTAGTTATATCGGGAGAACATACCCTAGGCTATTCAGTTCTCTTTTCCTTTTCATGCGGAGGTGGCGCAAATAATGATAATGTTATTAATGATACTAGTTATAATCATTTAAAGAACATAAACAAATTTACTTCGTTATTGACTTTTGATTATTAGATCTGTATGTAGTTACTGGCACTACAAAGTAAAAGCAGTCACTGCACATTTACCTTAATCCAAATGATGGTATCATGTGGTTCTGATATTCATTTTGGTAGCCTCTCTATCTTACCTTTGAGGGATAAGGGGCGGACTGGCAAATGAGATTTTTGGGGGGGAGGATAGGTAGAATGGGTCAGTAACATAAAAAATCGGCACCCGCATTTCAGTGCAGTCAGCCTCTGTCATGATGTAACCGTTATGCTGGTGCTCCCACATAATTTCTGGCGACGATATCGCTCCAGCTTCGTTCGTCTGAATACGTTTTTGTTAGAGTTGCGATCGGATTATGATTTAGGGTTTAGCAGGGTAGGATTAAGATTAGAGCTAGGTCCAGGGTTGACTTTGAATGATTCGAGTGTAAAAACTGACTTTAGAAAATCAGTACGAGACACCTTAAAACAAAATATGCTGACAATAATCAATGGATATAGTATAGAACAAGATATAGTCATAACGTTTATCCATCAAATAGCCAGAATTTCAACGAGGCATTGAAGAACAAAGTGAATTTCAGGAAATAAAATCAGTGTTTCATCTTTTGACTCGTTTTATGTCTATTACTCAATTGATCTTGACTTTATCTCTGGATGTGTATACGCAATTAACTTAAACTGGCGGTATTTGTGTATTCTTATGGTGCGTTTTCATTCTATTGATTCAAGCAATTACTTTGTTGATAGGTAGAGGCCTAACAAGATCAGCGATAAAGATTATAATTAACAATAATATGGTTTGGAGGTAAGATACACAATACATGCCTCACGTAGGATTCCCTCTATATCTATAGCAATAATTTATACTTTAAATCGCATTTCAGAAATTAATTGAAATCAAGCGAGGGAGCTAAAGTGAGGTCTTTTCGAGGTCAATAAAGTGGTTTCCTGATTTTCCCCCTGAATTTATTTTTAAACATGGTTGCTTTCCCCTTCATCGCCATATTCCTACACCAGTTTCGTCACCGTCATCTCCGATATTCTGCTCTGGTCCTTATTGAATCTAGCCGATCGCTCAAGAAATTAGAGTCACATTCCAACCGTCGAATCGCAAATAAGCACTTTTAATCAAATCCACATATATCATGACAGTGTTGACTTCTTTAATCGAATTGTAGATGCAATGTTTACAGAATCAACTCAGCCGAAGATATTCCACCAGCGTCGGTATGTCACTAAGAAAAAAAAATCTGCTCTTTTTTTGTTAAATCTGTTCCTTCACATACCACTCTCTCCCTCTCCTTCTCTATCATTCTCTCCTTCTCACTATATCTCTTTCTTCCCTCCATATCACCATCCGTCTGTATCTGTATTACTTCTCTTTCTCTCTCTCTCTCTCTCTCTCTCTTTCTCACTGTTCTCACTCTCTTCTTCTCTCTCTTTCTCTTTCTCACTGTTCTCACTCTCTTCCTCTCTCTCTCTTTCTCAGTGTTCTCACTCTCTTCCTCGCTCTCTCTTTCTCACTGTTCTCACTCTCTTCCTCGCTCTCTTTCTCTTTCTCACTGTTCTCATTCTCTTCCTCTCTCTCTCTTTCTCACTGTTCTCACTCTCTTCCTCTCTCTCTCTTTCTCACTGTTCTCACTCTCTTCCTCTCTCTCTCTCTTTCTCTTTCTCACTGTTCTCACTCTCTTCCTTTCTCTCTCTCTCTTTCTCACTGTTCTCTCTCTCTCTCTCTCTCTCTATTTCTCACTTTTCTCACTCTCTTCCTCTCTTTCTCTCTCTCTCTTTCTTCTTTACATTTCACTTTCCGTATCTCTTCATTTGCATATCTCTTTCTGTGAATTTGATTGGGTTCAAATTGCTCTATCCTTTTCCTTCCATTTCTCTGCTATTCTATCTCGATTCTATAAATAAAAACGACTTTACCTACAACAAACATGACAAAACACCCATTTCGTAACTTTAGTCATTATTATCAATCGTCTGTATATAGTAGTTTCAAATAGGTCAATTAAACAAAAGATGCTTATCCATTTTTCATGTGAACAAAATGAAATGTTAAAATAAGATAAAATTTTTAAAAATCAATCAATTTCGTTGAACAGATACATAAAATATATGGGATATGCATTAGATCAAAATGATTTCATTAGTTGAGTTTTTAATAGTACCATTCTTATCTCTCATCCTCATTTGATGTCCAGCAAAGTTGACTCTATCAGGTTTCTCAGTCGAAATGCAATATATGTCATGTGGAATTTTAATTTTGCTAGGTGCTAGAGATTGCAAATCAATATTTGGCTCAATAACCACACGAAGTAGCGGCGCTAGGTTTCTTTTTTTAAATGTTCTTTGTTGCGATTAGGGCTTGGTTTCGTTTTTAGTCTTCATGGTGAAGGAACCAAAGAGCAAGTAGACATCTAATACTCATTTATGAAGAGAGTTCCATTGCGCTAAATCAAATGAGAAAACCATGTAGACAAGAACTTTTGATTGTCTACATCCTTGTAATTCTGTCAAGTTAAATTTCAGAAGAAAAAACATCAAAATAAATGTCATAGTCTTTACTCGTCATGCTCGCAGAATAGCCTGGACATTAAAGAGGGATGACACGACTCTTTTAAAGACCAATGTTTACGCCGTCAACACTGTATTGTCCGTGATGTTGCATCATTTATATCTGGGTTGATATTACAAAAGAAAGTAGGCCATACTGGATAAAAGTGTGATGATTGCAATATAAAATTCTGCCACATTAAGGTACATAATTCCCTTCATTACGTTGATGTTGAAAAAAAAATCAAACAAATTTTATGATCGTTACTCTATTATCACAGAAAAAAAATCAAACGATCTGTCTTGGAAATGTTTTGAACATCATTAGTCATTTGTGCATGATCGTCTACATTTCTCATAAATTTCAAATACCAACAAGTGTACATTAAATCGTTGGAATATCAGATGATAGGTCAACATTCATGACATTGCTTATTCATCATCGCGCTAACTGTCCTAGTTGTTGACTCATCTGAAATAAGGTATGAGTAATTAGCTGACAAGAAAACAAACCGATTTTCCGCGTTTAAACATAATACTGAGTGTTGTATTATAAAGATCATAGGTATTATTAATGAATATTGATGCACCCGCTCTTATGAGAATAAACTCGGTGATATGTCTATTCTGATGTTGAACTTTCCGTTCAACGATGCGTTATATCCTGGTCGATGATTTGCAAATAAAAGCGAGGAAAATATACCCAAATGCTTCTTGTGCAAATATTGACCATATACGTATTAACCATGCTAACAGTTATTCGCGATCGAATACCTTCAAAACAGGGTTTAAATGCGCACTTTCATTCAAGTGCCTTATGAATATCCGCAAAAGGTGTGTCATAGTATACTAAAATGCTGAAACGCTGGCAAAAGAACAGTCAAGCTCTTTGTCTGATTTTATTATTGGATTTCACTCTACAGTGGAAATATTGATCCAAATTGAACTTGGAGGTAAACTTTAGTAGATATGAAAAAAAAAATGAAATTGGATAAAGTCCGCGGTTTGATGTAGATAGGAGGAAAACAACTTCACCTTTCCCACAATATCTATCATATGACTTCTTCACAGGGCTTCACTTGAAGTTTTACTATAGACTGACAAAATGTGACTGCATTCAAAAAAGAAGAACTAAATTCAGTCACATGTATAATAACATCATGATTATTAATTCATGTAACATTAATAATAGATGTAATCTCGAAACTCAGTCATCAGATTCGTGAATGACTGCAATTTTGTGCTCTGTCTCTGTACTCTCCTGGAACATTGTGTTATCAGCAAATTATGCGCAGTCACTACAGCATACGAGACGGACAGTACAAAAGACCAATAATGTCAGTCTCTCGGATCTTTTGATAACATGAGTTTTCACGAGACCGACATTACAGGTCTACTGAGTTGTCGATCTACTCGGATGTCGCCTCTTCCTGCATGGTTTACTCGATAAATTACCAGAGTATGAAGTGGCAAACAGATCGTTGTCCCACCAAAAATTTTTCGAACAAGGACCAGTCTATGCAAGTCTATAGATCTAGGTCGACATTCTCTATTACTAGCAAGAAAGTGAAATAGATTTTCCTGGTAGCGTTCATATGATGATACACAAAGGTGGCATTCATAATTATGGTTGTAAATGCATTTACACTCCCCAAAACAATCAGAAAGTAGGTAGAGGCTGGTTAATGAATTTTCGTGGTAAAACTATACATCATCAAACTACTTACTGCATGTCGACAACTAAACTTAGATAGTTTTAATATAAAAGTAGGTGGTCAATAAACGCCAAAACGGGGTTTTGGTAATATAGCATCAACCGGTTCAAGCGCTATTAAAAAAAAAACCAACTTCTTACTTTATGACAGAAAAAGATGTAAACGTTCCACAGCCACTCAGCGAACAAAAGGATTTTATCAGAATAATGACTTATACATTTACCATGGAAACGCGTAAAAAAAAAGGGATGAGTCTTCAGCCGCTTCTGCATCAGTCTTAGGAAAACTGCTTATGTTCTTCAATAACGATTACTTTTACCTTAATGCATGCACGCAAGATAGTTATTCAATTCATCCTTCACCGACTCGTAAATAATACGGTTAAAAAGAAAATGCATAAACTATCATTTAAAGATGGAATATTATGACTGCCAACATTTATAAGATGAAACGGTGCATGAAATTCACATGAGCACGTTACATTGTAATGATGAGAATATACAGCGTAACAAAAAAAGTAAAGAAATGAAATAAAATTGTATGACAAATTTCTTGAAAGATAAAATAGCATTGTAAAATGACTCTTTGCTGAACATGTGTAAGCGAGATAGTAACGCGTGATATATGGTTTCAACATGTTCAGTGAGAGAAAAACCCCACCATAGATGAGACTGCACAGTCCTAATAGTTCTTTTTTATATTTAAACCGAACCAGATAGAAAACAAATTGATGAAACCAAAATTATCTTGATGTTACTTTAGACAATAATAGGTCCACATGCCATTCTGGATTAGTTTATTTCACGGATATTCTAAAAATAGTGGGAATGGTCACCAGATCTCCCAAATATTATCAAATACTCTCTTTATAGACTATAAGCTAACAGGCCCAAACATTGAATCATGCCCACTTGAATCATGTAATAATATTCCCTCATTTCCCGAAAAGTTTGGAGTTTCTTACTGGATAGGAGCTGCTGAGCCAGAAGTGCATTTTTGTGAGACAGAGAGAGGGAACCACAGGGAGAAAGCGACAGAGAGAGAGAGAGAGAGAGAGAACCAACAGAGGAAAAGACTCAGTACCGACAAAATGCAATAAAGAAAGAGAGGGAGAGAGAGAGAGAGAGAGATGGAGAGAGAACCGACAGAGAGTTGACTGGCAACAACGTACTTTCGACAGACAGTGAGAGTGAGAGTGAGAGGGAGAGGGAGAGGGAGACATGGGGGGCGTTTCATCAACATTTGTTGTCTGACAAGTTGTCAGATCTGACATCTTTCCTTGATTTTGATTGGCTGAGAAGCATCGTTACTATGGCAACTGTCGGATAAAACAGACTTTGTCGGATAAAACATCCGAAAGGTCCTTTCATGAAACGCTCCCCTGGTCAGTTCGAGATAAGCACGCATAGAAGCAATGAAATAAAATACAATAAAGAGAGGTGAACGAAACGACTACGACGTTCGAATTGTTCTATATTTTTCATATCAAAATACGGTAATACCGCCAAAATTTGTTCAAAAGAGCGCATGCTGAAATGATTTTTCACCGCTATTCTTATCAGAATTGTAGGTGTTATATTGTTGGGGTTGAATGCCCTTTCTGTCTTGGAAACTCATGTCTCATTGTCCAGAAGTTAGCAACATGCCAATTACTGCGAGGTAAATTTAAAAGTTGCTTTTTATCGGAAATGAGTGGAGATGGGTATGATTAGCTGGTGTTGAGTCTTGAACATGTTGAATATTCTGTAATATCGATTAGAGCGATCCGTATAAAATCTTAATATTCGTCTTTTGTCACTGAAACTTTCGAGATTGTGATGGAAGCAGTCAACATGAAAGAGGAACATATAAAAACGTTCAGTACCCTGACAGATGTTTTTTTTTCTCTCTCTCGTTTTAAATTTAAAGGATTACTGGCGCCTACAGAGAGCCAGACAAATTAATGATACTACGAACGTATCAGTCAAATGCTATTAATTTCTTTGAATTATCCCAACCGTCTTCAAAAATGCTTTTGTCTGTGCAGGGAACCAAGGACAGCAATGAAGCGAGTATCTATTTTAGTCATTTTGCTTCTAATTTTATAACAAGCCTATTGATTTGGATTCATGTTCAATTCACACCCTTTCACTTCATTTGTTTGAAAAAATGGGTCATAGTATGCCGCAGGGACGTCCCCTTTTTAGGGCATCTCATGAAGCAGTTTGTTCTTCTCATGTCCTTTGTGGCATAATTTTTTTAATGGATCTTAAGATTATTTTCTTACTTAGTAATCATTTCTCGTGTGGTACAAGGTTCAGAGACTTGAGACACATATGGGAAAGGTTGCAAATACATGACCACACTGATTCCTAATGATAAACAAACAAACACGATGGCATGTCTTATCCTGTGGTTTATACAATAACAAAATGCTTGAGAATTTGATAAATTTTCACCATCGTGTTTTAGTTTTACTATTAATTGTTTGTTGATTATAATCATGATGATTCTAATTCTTACAACGCAGGTGCAAATGCGTTCATTGTCTAATGTTTTGTTTAATTTTCTTCTTCTTCTTCTTCTTCTTCTTCTTCTTCTTCTTCTTCTTCTTCTTCTTCTTCTTGCAGCTCGTGGTTGTGGTCAGTGCCTGAACTTTAACTCTGCCTTCGTCCTCGTCCTCATGTTACGTAAAACGATCACGACATTAAGGACGACGAAAGCCGCTGAGATTCTCCCCACAGACCAGAACATCATATTCCACAAGATGGTGGGAATCGTCATCGCAATGCTCTCTGGGATACATACCCTGGGACACATTGGCAATGCATGTAAGTTGTTCACCAATAGACCGGCAGCTCACGAGACCGACTAAAACCGGTCTAGTGAACTATTAGAAAGTATAGAAGACTCGAGAGACGACCTCTCGTGGGCTAACTGTGAGTGTCGTAGGTCGTCGTTCTTGTAAACCCTGAGATGACTTCTCAGAAGGATTTTTAGAGCGACCCCGTCGGTCTCGTGAGCTGTCATTGGTAGTCATGATGACAGGTGTTTGGCCTACACCTGAGTGATGGTACTATTTTTGGTGTTAGCTCGGTTCCTAATCGGTGACGCGACATTTGCTCCTGCGATAATAGCTCCTGTCTTTATTTTTCCGAAGACATAGAGTTAGGGTTGGGGCTTTGATAGTGGTTTCGGTTTAGAATGATGTGAGGATAAGGATTAAGCTTAGTGTTAGCTACTGGGTTAGGTTTTATGTTTTACTTAACGTGCAGATTTCGATGGGAGCAATTGTCGCCGGAGCAAATGTCATGGAACCTGTTAATCTTATGGTGCTTTGGTGTTATATGGGTTGGTATTTGTACTGTGATCGCCCAACATCATGATATTGGGCGGTCACAAATTGGCAATGATGCCATGCTGGCGTGAGGAGCTCATGTCCATGTATTTCTAGCCAAGTGTTCAAATCACTCAAAGACGACACACTGTCAGTCCATATGCACCTTCACGGCACTCCCTCCTTCCTGTCCCTTTTCTTCTACACACTGAAGATGTGTAAATATCAAGCGACCAGAGGTAAAAAGGAAGGATACTCAAACCTAAAATTGTCTTTTTTCATTAACTGTCATCCTGATTATTCTTGTCAATCAGTGATTTCGAATAGGATCAGAAATTGTCATCCTTTCTACTCACAGGTTTTGTATAGCACTTGATACTGTCATTCACGATTGCTCTTTTGTCAATTTGTTTCTCCCTATATAAGAAATGATATTGGTGGTGGTAGTTTTGCTGATGGTGCTGATGGTTGTGATGATGTTGTTGATGGCGGTGACGATAATGATGATGATGATGATTATGATGATGGTGACGATGATGATGATGGTGACGATGATGATGATGGTGACGATAATGATTTAGTCGGCCCTCCTTCCCTTTCAATTTTTTTTTTCTAATTCATTGTATTGTGCAAGTTTATCTATATGTATGTTAATATGTGAAGTAAACTGTACCATCATTGTAAATATGAAAAGTTGAAAGAGGAAAAATAAATGAATTGAATTGAATTGAATTGAATGATGATGATGATGATGGTGATGATGATGATGATGGTGACAATGATGATGATGATGATGATGATGATGATGGTGCTGATGATGATGATTATGATGATGATAATCTTATAATGACATAATCGTCATCACAGACGATGCTTTTATGATTACTGTGCAATAATGTCATGTATTACATGTGCTACGTAGCAATTCATTATTCATCCATGCATTCCCGCAACAGATTTCTATGGCAAAGTGCTCCTTTAAACCATCCCTTCCAAGTAATGCGGTGTATCACAATTTATATTTCACAATGGATTTGATCTTAAAACGAATATAGCATGATATAAATATCTGTCGTAGTTCACCGCATGACAAGAGCCTATGAACAAACAGTGGACTTGAATGCAATTTAGCAATTAGTGTGAGCAGTCGAATAATTGTCACATGGTTATTCAAACTCCCAAGGCACTTATTTTCTAATTCGGAATTTCACATTAAGGATGAAAATTTGAGAGAAAAGGGATCAAGACGGCACGCCGCTCACTCCCCTAATTGCACGATTTCTTGAGCGATGGCGTATATGGTAATGTACTGGACATAATCAAGAGGGGGTGGGGTGAGCACAGTGGGATGCAGAGCTAGGAGACAGAAGTATACCATAAGTAATTTGGATGGAAAACACACTATGTTTCTTAGCTTTTCCCATAGAATACGGTAATTAACTGCATCTTCTCGCAGAATCCTCTCAACTTATGGAAAAGGAGTACTGATACTAGTGAGATAACGGGTTGAAACATATACTTGGGTTGTTTACACACATTTTCTCGATGCTAAATTCTAAAATAATATTGGGTTTTACAGAGGCGATTCGATTGTGCGCAGTGTTAGTATAGTCAGAAAAGTAAGATGAGAAATAAATATTACAAGGTAGCTATTGAAATTACCTCAACTTACTTACTGCTCAACACCCTCCCCCACCCCCCTCCTCGTGTCTCTCTACCATGTCTACTCTCTTTTCCTTCTCCCATTCTCTCCTCCCTCACTCTCTCTCTCATTTTCTTTCTTTCTATCTTTCCTCTTTCTTCATGTTCTTATCTCTGTACGTCTCCTCTTCTCTTTCCCCTTTCTTTCCTCTTCCTTCTCTCTATTTTCCATTATCTTCTACATTGCTCTTCTTTCCTTCTTCTCTCTATTTTCTCTTTTAAGATAGTATAAACTCCCATCCTGCTCTCTACAGGAAGTTAGAAGTCAGTCAATAACCATGATGACGGAAAATGTCACGCCGCTTTATTCGTCACATGAACATGATCGAGAAAGAATGGAGAAATATTTTTTAAAATGCCTTTGAACGTGAAAACTATGACGTTTGTAATCACATTCATTGTATCTTTAATGTAAGAATATACATGTTACCCTGCTATACAGCTTCAAAATTATGATTATGCAAAAGAAATTAGTGTGACTTGTCCCTGAAACGTCACTCTCTGTGTACATAATCAGTTACCTGTTGAACTCATTTCATCTTTAGAAAACTAGCCATCTTTTGTTTGGAGGCAATAGAGAGAAATAAAGCTTCATATTTAATATCGGCGTAGCTGAAACGTACATCTAATATGCCACTCGGCAAACAAGTCATATACATTGCATACAATACCAAGACTGCAGTAATCACCAGTTCGTGTTATTAGTGCGTAGGAGGCAACCCTTTTTCTCAGTTTGCTAATTTTCTTCATTTTCTTCTTCTTTGTCTTCTCTTGCTATCGGCAACGCGACAACCTTTTAAATACTTTGCTAGCACTCCTGCCGAGAGCGCACCAACATTATGACTATGTGAAGACGGGGATTTTAGAGCTGATTTTTCGTGGATGGTTTATGTGCAGATAATTTTCGTTAACGAACAGTGGAAAAGGAAGTGAAAATTCTCTTCTCATCAACATTATATCATTTTCTTTCCTTATATACATGTACGCATTCAGTAGACATATATCAACAAAGGGCAATCAACGGTAGCTATATTTGTCGTCGACTATCTGGCTGTTCCTGTCCTTGTACGAGAGACCAAATAATGGTCCCCTCACATTATGATGATACTGTCCAAACCTGATGATGTGAATCAATAGAACAGATTTTAAAAGCTATTTTTCAGCACTCTTTCTATAGATTTGTACATAAAGTTTAGAGAAAAGAAGCGATAAGAGAAATGGAGGCTATGTCAAATTCGCACATTTAATTTTTATGGGCGTAGTATTTATGTATGCGAAATGAAGATGCGATTCCTGTCGAACATAAATGGATTTCAGACATTTTGCAAGTAACACTTGTCATCTTATTCTGGTATGACATCATTTATTATGAAGTAGATAATGGATGTCTTTATTATTTGTTGTGAAACCTGAATGAGGCTATATCAAATTGACATCCTCTGTTAGGCGTAATAGCAATACCCCTGAGATTCTAAAGCACTTCTCAGGTTGTTGTTGTTGTTTTTTTTTAAATCACTGTTCGATTAGTGATTCAAGAGCCCATAGAGACGATTCATTTGTCTTAATTCATTATGTGACACTTTAGCTATTCTAACTGATACATATATCAGTCTAACAGATTTAAAATAAGCACTACTAAAACTATGACTATTGTAAATTTGAGCGTAGCAACTCTTGGCAATCATATACGACGATGAATATGCTTAATACAATACCACCATGAGCTCTGTGAGACATTCATGATGATACACTATATCTGGTGAAATTACAATCATGATGAGCACATGGCAGCATCGTGATAACTATAAAACGATATAGGATCAATCTGTAATAATGCCACTCTGATTTTCTGTTCATTAAATCACATGACATGTCACATGTTTGTACCACATATATACGTCATAAGGAAGGATACCGATATACTGTAGATAATAGTAGAAAGTCTGATCGTCATATTGAGGTACATGATTGAAGGAGAACGACAAAGCCACCAATCATACAAAAACAATGCACTGTCAAACCTTTTCTGGTGTGCAGCTTTAAGCTGTTGAATGAGAAAAAAAGTATTCATGCTATTCTCACAATCCTATAGCATCTGAATAGCCCAACATTGTGATCGCTGTTAAATTTCGGAGCAAGGACAGACAACTCTTTCGTCAGTACAATGGGGTGTACCTTTATAGGGAGTAGGTGGCTTTTTCATATCGTAGGGAGTAGGTAGATTTACATCTAGGCTCAAGTCATCACTTAATAACTTTGATTTCTGTTTATATTTTTAAATCCAATTATGTTACTGATACAGTTATCATTCATAAAATTGTAATTCGGGAAAGAAAGTTGCTTTGGCTTTATCGACTTTTTCGTTGCTTCTGAATTAAAGAAAAAATAAATATAAATATAATGAAAAATTAGGCCTGTCAAAAAATTAAGCGAGTGTGAGCCTACAGGCAGTTTAGATCTTTCACGCAAGAAAGCTGTTTCAATACTTTCTGTTCTAAAGTAATTCAGGCATGCAATGATTAAACATGTATGTATGATGAATTTTTGAAGCTGACATCTCCTTATGTCACCAACATTCTCTGTACTCTGGTCTCCTGTTTGCTGTAACATAGCCTGAGATGATGTTAGCAAATACGCTGAAAACAAGAGCTATATTGCTCGTTTCTCTTCGCACAAAAATCGAAATAATTTGCCCGTGGCTTTGAGCGTCAGGAAGCGATCGGATACATGTATGATATTCTAGAGCTACTTTTGAGGAGACAGGTGATAAATTCTATTAATCGTGTTTGTATTGCTGTTATGAAATAACATCACCACAAGATGATAGAAGTATGAAACGTCTCTGCAAACATACAAGAGGAAATGGAAAAACTAGATGCGTTTGAGAGAGTGGTGTCATTTTTTAAAGATATTTTTTTCTTTGTTTTTAAAAAGGAACTTCATTTTTCGTCGTAGGGCATAATTTCTTCCACATTATGTAGAAATAATCCGTTTCTTCCATGAAACAAATCTCATTGGTGAAGAATTATGAACCCTTTGTAACTATCTAAGTCATTATCAGTCTAGCAACAATGTACTTACATCCAAAAGGTGATGTACACAGGACAGAGTTTGAAAAAAAAAATGATGAAAACCATTTATCTCAGTTTTGGAGAGCGAGAAATAGAACTAGAAATGAATCTAGGCTTTCTTGGCAGGTAGTTTACAAGACAGTTTAGGTTTCCACTTTTTTTTTTATTTGTATAAGGTGATTTCACAAAGATCTTTCACTGCGTTTTATCAACATAACAAGGCATATAGCATCATGTTCTAAGACAACTTTATCAACGATGTATAAACGAAGTAATTTGGAGGAAGCAACACAGAACGAAATGTTTAAAAAAATACCAGATCATCCAAAGAGAATATTCTCTTAAATATGATACATCATGTACAAAGGCAAACTGAGACCAAAATTTGAATGGGAACTTCCAATGTGACCGACCCACTCACCCTATCAAAATATGCATTCCAAATTTTCCCATTCTTTATGATTGTGATGATCATCGTTATTCCGCCACCATGACCACAGGCGAATGAACTGCAGTTCAGCCTGGGGGAAAGTAGGTCGCTTGCTAAAAACTCAACTGTTCAGAATTTAAATTGTGCGAGCTAGCAAGGAGAGAGAAAGAGTGGACATTTCTGCTCTATAGCAAGACTTCTTTTATGAGATGGGATTTACCATAGGGCATTTTGGAGCTCAGGGCCCATATTCATGAAACCTTCATAGGCCTAGTTGTCACATATCTGTGTACTGTGACCTATGTAATTCGTTGACAGCTAGCTTAGTAAGGTTTCATGAATATGGGCCCTGGGGGCGTTTCATCAACGTTTGTCGTCTGACAAGCTGTCAGATCTGACATCTTTCCTTGATTTGATTGGCTGAGAAGCATCATTGCTATGGCAACTGTCGGATAAAACAGACTTTGTCGGATAAAACATCCGACAAGTCCTTTCATGAAACGCTCCCCTGATCTGCATCTTATGCAGCAACCGGACAAGAAAATCTCATTTTGGACATGTTGAAGCGTCGCTTATTAAACTCCTAGATATTTTATTACACATCGTTGTAATGCAAAAATTGTACAGTGTTAAAGGTTAAGGGCGAGTAATCGTGTTTTATCGAAGATGTGGTCTTATTTAAAACGATGTCATCTACTGTACCCTCTAACCGCAAATTGAGGTAAAGCAATCGTGTTGCCCAATGAAAAAAACCTTCCATGGCCAGTCCGCCACTGGGTGGGTCATGCACAACAGTTGGCCACTTCTTCTTTCCTTTATCTTTGAAAATCTAACCCCTATCTTATTTTTTCCTTATATGTTTTGCTTCTTTTGTTTTCATTTCTTCTCCGTTGTTTTTGACCGGCCCTTTTCGTTCTTGACCTTCCCCTGTTTTGTGAAAACCGAACTTTTTCCCATCATGCCCGTGGGGATAACTGACCAGTCCGCCCCCAATCAAAATAAGAAAGAATTTGAATTCAACTCTGCATGAAAAGCCTTCTCAACATTGAGAGAAATAACGATACGTTAGACATACTTAATGCATGCAATGCTGATTGAAGTCATATCATGGGATCTTAAACAAAACTTTTAAAATTAAATCTTAAATTATGTAGAACTTACACTTTGGGTTTTATTTCTTTTCTTTTATCTAGACTTACAACACAATTAGAAAAAAAATGTGTGCTGCCCAATAACCATCAAGAATGGAATATCCTGTTTAACTGACAAAAATACCACATGGATAAATGCCTCCATGAATTATGTAGATAAACCATGGCCTTCTCGAGATCAATAAAATATTGGATTCAAACACGAGGAGGGTTCGACGACCGAATTAGATAAAAATGAAGCTTGCTTCCACGAACCAAAGGCGGCATCGAAAGATATAGCACCGAGATAAAAAGAGAAAAGGAGAGAGAAAGATAGAGAGAGAGTGAGACAGAGAGAGAGAAGAGAGAGAGGGAGAGAGAGAGAGAGAGAGGGGGGGGGGGAGAGAGAGAGAGGAGAGAGAGAAAGGGAGAGAGGGAGATGAAGATTAAAACGTTTAATAGAAATGATTCGATTAGGCCCATTAGAATAAAAGGTGAAGATGCACCGATGGCAGGGTCTGTGAGGCGACGCTGTGTAACGTCGGTCAGGACAGGTGCCTTAGCTCGCAGAACAGATTCAATTAATGTCATCGTCGGAACTCTTGAAAAGAGACAAAAAGAATGCAGAAGGGTGAATTGATGTTTTACCCCTAAGTATTCAAAAAAATAAGAGAGAAAGAAATAGAGAAACGTGATTTATGATAATGGTTGTGATATATCTGGGACTATTTATTCAGGTTAGATAAATGATGTACGGAAATCAGTATGAATGGCACCTGCTGTACAAAGACGACTCTTTGTCGCCTTCATTGCATTTTTTTCCTCCCACGCGGTTGCTACGGGAACGCAACTGGTATCATGTAATACCTTTGTATATTATAACGTCGATAGTCTGGGTACAGCGCTACTTTTCGTGGGATTGCAGGAGAGTATGCGATCAATATATGTCGGATATAAGTTATTCGTAAACATTTAGAAAAATCAATAATTGCAATAGATTGATGCCCCGTCTACCGATAATACAGCAGATTATCTACGTTTTGTAAAGGTCTGAACAGATAAATAGCCCATGTGACCAGGCGGATTTACGTCCGTTTAAAATAAAATATTGCATGGCTGTCATTAATTTTAAAAGTTATGTGTTTGGCATAAAAAACGTCTGACTTCCTAATACCTGACATGCTTGATGAATATATCTAATATATTGTTTACATAAAATTCATGTTCTTTTCACCTTTGGTAGATTTACGTGGAAATCCTATCAACAAATCGTTTAGAGATATATGTATTTGATTTGCTATGTGATAGAATGGTGTGATGAATTAAATAAATAGAGCGACAAGAAGACAAATGCACTCAATTTAAAAGTGAGTGTTTAGTCTTATTTTATATTTCTGTATGACTTTCTGTTTCTGTTTCTTCCCTATTACTCACGCCCCCCCCCCCTCTCTCTCTCTCTCACGCTCTCTCTTTCTCTCTCTCTCTCTTTCTGTCTGCCTGTCTCTGTATCTCTTTCTCTCCCTACCTCCCTGTCTTTTGCCCTTCCTTTCCCTATCCTCTTCAAGCTATATTCGTCTGTATGTCTTTACTTATACATTTCTCATAACGTGATAACAGCAATTCACTTGCTCTTCTCCAGTTCCATTTTTTTCTTTTTCAGTATGTCCGTGTTCAGTGCTACTTTCCGTTTTTTTCTTTTTCTCATAGCCTCTCTTTTTCCTTTTCCTCCAGTAATTATAAAATCCATGCGCAGCTGAGCAACATATAACCTTTAATTACCCCTGATATAATCTCCTTCGATAATAATCTGTGTCTCGTCTGCATGACTAATTGCAATATAAAAATCTTACATTACACTCACCTTCATGTCTTCCTTTAATGGGTTATGTCCTCTTTGACTTCAAGCGAGGTTTTAATGGTATATCCTTTGGACTCCTACTTCATATTGAATGACCATAATGGTCCCTAGTACGGGTGAAAGCTCGTTAGATCAACCGACGGGTCTGAAATTGATTTGATTAATTCACAAATGCATAATCAACTGTTATGATATATGACAGTTATATCACAATCATGGAAATGACAGGGCATCTAAAAGCCCATTAATGGGAACAGATGATTATACTGGGAACATAATGGGGTATTAACCTGCTAATACTGTAATTTTAATTGTAACGTATTGTCAACTTTGGAAAATGCCCGCAATTCAGTAGCTGAATAACAAAATACATGCCAAAAATAGAACGTTTACTCGAGGAAATTTACGAAAACTAAAAGGCCTCCTTATTCATTGCTTGCGCTTTTGATATGCACAATAAAGCAGGATTTTTCTTAATCTGATAGCTTTAATTTATCACTTATGAACCTGTTCTAAAGTGTTCATCGAACGAATTTTTAAGTATTATGTGATCCGAAATGTGCGGTCTGACAATTCTCACGTGAGAGTGATTTGAGTTTAACCCAGTGACTCACAATTAAGCAAGTTCGACGAAACATAGAACGTTTTGACAGAGAATGATATCGGGTGCTCTTTTTTTTTTTCTCGTTGTTTTGTGGTTGTTTATTGTGTTCTTGTTCTTCTTGTTATTGCTTTTTTCATTGTAAAGAGCATCTAGAGGGGTATAGCTAGCATATATCATGACTGTGTTATCGTAATACTGACATTTTTAAATATTATTCTATGCTAATAAGCGACTGTAAGCAAATTGAAAATAACAACGACCCAATCCAATATAAATCCAGTCTCATCCATCTTTAATTAAATTTTCCGGTGAAAAATGACTGAGTAATAAAAATGTGAACAATTGTTAAAATTCTAGAAATGCAGATTTTAGTCGTGAAGACACTCGAAATCAAACATTGTTGTGTGTTTATAATAATGTGTGAATTGTTTTAGACAAACTAGTAATACCAGATTTCTCAACTTTGTTTATATTTCAGGGTTTGTAGAGAAGACGACAGATGGTAACATTACGATGTCGGCTCTCCTCTTTACGAACCCTCACTTGACGAGTCTGGGGCTTGCTCCTGTAGCCGGTAGTGCCTTCATCACTGGATGGGTATTGGACGTCGTCCTTGCTATAATGGTCATATGCTCCATGCCCTTCGTCAGACGATCAGGACATTTCCAAGTTAGTCACATTCACTATAGTCAAGTGATTTTCGGAAAGAAGAATTAGCTGCATGATTAAACTGTGTTTTGAGATTCAATTCAATTCAATTCAATTCAATTCAATTCAATTCAATTCAATTCAATTCAATTCAATTTTCGGTTTATTAATATAAAATGTACAAAGCATGTAGTCCAAGGACTAATGGTGCAATGGTTACATTAAAAAGTTTATTAAAACAGAGATAATTATGTACAATTAAAGTCATTAAAAATCAAAATTCATCCGTCTTATAAAAATCATGCGTCAAACTATATTCTTATCATAAAAAATGATCATCATAAAAGCATAGAGATTCATGAGCTCTATAAAGCATGTGTGTTATGGTATGTATTGCACAGATTCTAGATTACTGTATACATGTAGTAAAGTATCAGATAACTATCTAATTAAGGCATTTACAAATTATGTGAATCCCTATATAATAATTATGGGTACATGGCCATATACCAGAGTTAATTTTCAAAGTCATTGTTTTTAAACATGTATAATTTGATATTATCAACCAATGGGGATACGCGATTTCTTTTTCTTCCTCGTTTTTTCCTTTGTTTAACTCCCTTTCTCTGTGTATTGCCTCTTTTTCTGTCTCAGTCTCCCTGTCCTCGTCTCCCTGTATCCCCCTCTCTTTATCTGTCTCTCCCCCTCTCTCTCTCTCTCTCTCTCTCCCACACTCACTCCCTATCTCTCTGTCTTTCTCTCCATCTCTGTCTCTTTGTCTTTCCTGTAATGCTTATTGAGTCTCGCGCTTTGTTTGTCAATTTTGAATTTGATGATGTCTAAGCAGTCTTATTATAAAACTCCCGTAGGCCTTTAATGCTTGATTTTAAGACTGCAAGCATTCGAGTGAATTACATGAACAATTGATTGCGTTTCCATGCACGACTGATTGCGTTAACTTAAAACAAACTTATTCTTTGTCGTGAACTTCGCAAATTCCCATTACTCTGTGTGCCTTCATTACTGTATCAATTACTGTTTGTTTGTTTTTTTTTAAATTTGTTGCTCAGGTGTTTTACTTCACGCATATGTTATACGTGGTGTTCTGGGGCTTGCTTCTTATACACGGTCCAAGGTTCTGGTACTGGTTCGTAGTACCAGGAATCATCTTCATCGTCGAGAAACTCAGTCAGACCAAATGCGTCAAACAAGCCCGTTACGGCAAGACATATGTACAGGAGGTTAACCTTCTCCCGTCAGGGGTGAGTAGAAAGGCAACGCAGTCCTGATTGAGACCAGATAAGTGGCGGGGTGGCCTCCGAGGGGGATGGGGGCATACACCCTAATTGATTAGCAAAAAAGAGAAATTTACACAGAAGAAGAAGAAGAAACAAAGAGAAAAAAAAGGATGTTAAAAGAAGATGACAGCCCCCCCCCCCCCGTCGCACTCTCATGATGGCCTAGTTTTAGCATTTCATCCACCCAGTAAGACAGGTGCCCCCCCCCCCCCCCCCGTACGCCGTGCCCCTCATAGTTTGAATCTTTATTACGCCACTGCTTATATCGGCGGAAGATAAGGAATGATTTCGATGAAACCTTCCGCAATAATCCAATTAAGGTTCGGAAGGATGAGGCTTGAATGTTGGGAGCATTCATTCGTGTAACATACACTTCATCGGACCCCGTATGAATGCAGAATTTATTTATCGAAAAGAATTTTTCTTTTCTTTTTTAAAAAATATTTTCTTACAGAATCAAGTATCAAATATCATGAGTATGTAATTAAAATGGGTTATTTTAGTCCCGCTCTTATTAAATTTTCATCGAAATGCTACTTAATGTTTAAGAGGACGATAATCTTTGTTATTTGAATACTATAGTTGCTAAGCTTTGACTTATCCATTGCAATATTTATAAGCAATATCATAAACAATTAGGAGGTTGCCACACAATCGTAGATATATTTGGTAAATTTATTTGATTTATTATCAGTTTTGATCATATTTTTCAGCAATTGAATTCACTTTTTCCTCATTTTAAACACAAATATGAGAAAATGGTTTGCATTTCAAATGATAATATAATTAATGATGTAGGATGAAAATAATTCATAAAGCAAGATGGTCGATATTTTCTAATGGAATCAATCCTAATGGTTTCCTGAATAACTTAGTTAATTATATATTAGGGGAAATCCCATGAATATCATTTCTCCGACCATATTGCTAAATATTGATCGAGAGAATTTCTGAAATTGTAATCTTACGTACAGCGGTTAATTTTCCCTCTCATTGATTCGGCATTATTTCCTAAATTCTGAATTCTAAATATATTAAAATGATCTAGCAGTTCCCAGACCTAATCATTTATCTAAAGCAAGCCAAACGCTATGGACGAGACATTTTTGCTCAAAAGTATATCATACATGTATTTTAAAGCACACTGGTGCATGTTTACTTAAAAACTTATCATTCGGAATGAATTAGATTATTCTTTGGGTTATACTCACGAGGGATTTGTGCAAAAGGAAAGTAGAATATTAGACAAGAGAGTGTTTAGGTTAGTGATGCGAGTTGAAAGCCAGTTCTTTGCTAATGCACTTTTTCCTTTTTGTACACTGATTATTGTTTGTAGTATATCCCTTGGGAAAGCGTACTTTGAAAACGTATCACGAATAGCATTGGATAATGGAATTGTAATATCTCTGCATTGCGTTGGACTTGCATGACTCAAATAGACACAGAATGTTACAAAATAACATTAGAATATAGTGTAATATTCAGTGCATTAAGCGAATTCGTTTTATAATAGCACCAAGGACTTTTAGTTAATACGGTTCATGCCGTATGCTCTCTCTCTCTCTCTCTCTCTCTCCCTCACACAGCTAGAAGCCACACACCTTCACACTTGTCAATTTTTAATACAGATTTCACTGTTAGAATAGTTGTTTAAAAAATCATTAAGTTGTTTGAAATAATGAACCTACCAGCAGTTGTTTTGAATAAATCCCCATATATGCCATATGTTTTATATAATTTTTTTAAAACAACAGTTGGTAGGTTCATGATAAACACCCTAATGATATTAAACAACTGTTCTAACAGTGTTATCGTCTCTATTTTTCTGAGTTCATATTTTCTTCCATAAGGTTGTGTTTTGTATTATATGATATATTTCAAGGAAATATATCGGCTTACAGTCACAGTGTTAATTGATCAGTAGGAATTTGGATTCTTGAGCAATATACATGATCCGTGTGGTGTATAATTATAATTATATGTAAGGGATGCACGAAGGAAGGGCACGAGTCCTCCCAATCGAATGGCAGGAAGAGAGAGGGGGATGAGAGAAAGATAGGGGGCTTGGAAAGAAAATATAAAATAACTACATCCCATATTTTCCTCTAATCCAACGAGCAAGAGAGATCCCGTCCGAGTCCATGATGAAAGTGCCCCTATTTAGATGAACCCATTTTACACCCCTGAGTAGTGTTCTCTTCGACAGAGAATGATAGACATTAACATTGCCATCTGGATTTCTTTTTTTAAGGTTACTCATCTTGCGTTGACAAGACCGAACCGATTCCATTATAAAGCTGGTGACTACATCTTCATCAATATTCCTCAGATTGCTCAGTATGAGTGGCATCCGTTCACCATAAGCAGCGCACCAGAACAACAAGGTATAAGTAATTCTAATTCACACACCCTTTCTCAAACACAGCACAGTATGATGCAACCGAGGTAATTCGTGGTGATGGTATATCAGAAACGTAATTTGGTGGAAATGGACTTTCCCTGATTTTAGTGGGTCTTTATTTTCTGAGAAGATAATCAATCTTTACTGATTATACCATCCGTGAGTGATTCGCACTTTCATTCGATTAAGTAGCTTAACTAATTAATGGGTTAGCTCCTGTTGTTGTAATCTTGAGTGGGTGTAAAGTACGTCAAAGATGATGAATATCTCTGCAACCCGGACTAGAATCTTGTGATAATAGTATAACAGCTCCGATTAATTGGTCTAGTCATTCAGCTACATACAAATTATTTTACTTGATGCTGTGTTTTCTTGAACATTTACAGATGTCGCTTCTATTTATTTATGAAATGTGGAGCTAACAGTTGTATTTTTTCTTTAGTTGGACATACATACATAATGTAAGGATGATGTGGGAGATAGAAGGGGGATCCAGAAGAGTCGATGATAAGCAAACGTAGACATAGAAACATTAATCTAAACTTTATGTTAATAGTTCGAAGAACTGGTATCTGACAAATCTCTCTCCTGTCATCTTAGGAAAGGTTGATCACGTGTGTTCCTCCTATCAAGAAAGGGACAACCACAGTCATAGTAATGGTTCTACGAAACTTATCAACCAACTCCATGCACATTAATCACATGCAGAGCATACAACAGTCACTTGCTATATCTACTTGTGTATTGCTGAACTCATTCCTCTGCATGTTTGATTCATGCACATGATGGATAACCTCATAAATTTCAGTTAATCACTGCCCACATGTTTTGACAGATTTGATTCATACATCAACTTCCAAGTATTTTTATTTCCATTTGATATCTCCATAAATGGAAACCGTCAGAATTACAACGTAGCCACACGATGCATAGAATTGTATCAATTATTCAAACTCAATTAACGCAATCATGTAATTAATCGTCCAGTGATCACGGTGATGGTTATGAATAGAGAACGCTCAACACGCCTCCACCCCCACTTCGCTTTGACCATTAAGTCCCTCCTTATTTCCTTCATCTCCTACCTCTGCATATCATTCCGACGGTTTACCATACTCAAAGTGCTATAACACTCGAGAGTTGGGGGGAAATCATATACCTGACTAGGCTGAGCCCCGAGGCGAAATATAAGAACTTTCCTCGTTAAGTTTCGTCCCATCCATCCAAACGTGTTTTCAATGACTGGGTTGAGCTGGAGCTAAAACCCCGTTCTGGAGATCCATCCGAATTGATCTGAGAATTTATTTCAATTGTGATTTGCTCTTGTTTCCTTGAAGTTAGTAATTAAGGACTATGATCGCACTATCAATTATATGATCGCACAAATTTATTGTATTCACTTTCACATAACACATCATAAGCCCTTCCGCATTCTTAGCGCTTGTCCTATAAAGGCAAGTCGCTAGAGTGTACTTTATGAAAGAATTATGAAATAGCCTTCCACTGAACCACTGCCCCGTGATAACTTTCACTTAGGACAATAACTCTTTGAGCAACTTATCCATGAAGAACTCCTGACAATTACTTTCAAGCAATCGATTTCCTTTGAAAGTAGTTTCAAGGAAATTGCCATGCATCTACAACCAACAGGCATGGACTACACTCCTGAGCAACACCCTTCGGATGATATATGGAGGGACTAGCCCTGCATGATTAGTATCCTCAGACAATTCCAATACAAAGAAAATCTACCCTAGAATTCTGCAGTTGGTATTTTTCTTGTTCTTAAGATCAATAATCAATAACATATGGTAAGTTAACTACATCCACATCTACCATAGATCTACATATGAATAAGTGTTTTGTCAGTCATATCATTTCTACATTTTCGAGAATTATCCTTGTTCATTTAAAATGATCATTACAAGTTTAACACTTCTTAAAGAAATATCATACCAGAATAAATGATAAAAGAGTTTTAGAATCATCAACATGATCAAGATGAAAGTACTTTACACAAGAAGAAACATACGGAAAGAGAAGGAGAAAAAGGTAACTTTCATTTCCGATGACGCTTTGGAAGACTTTCCTAATGCTGAAAAGAAATCAAAAGAACATTTTAACTGTTAATGTCTTCTTCCAGGTGCATGATATTTGAAATGAATCGGTGCAATAAATTGGCAGAATGTGCGATGAAATGGGTCCAATTGAACCGGATACTTTTCTTCTAGTGTTCTCCTCTAGAGGGTTTGAAGTCAACGCTGAAATCAAGCTGACGGGCTAGAGGCCTGGGCGAGATGTCTGGCCGAAATCCTTAATTACTCCGCCTTAATAGCGCGTATCAGATGCTGGAAATTGGAGCAAACTAGATGGAAACGGATCGTAGGGAAAAGCATTGGGCAGCCCGCAGCTGTTGAATCTGTAATTCAACAATACGATGACATTGGCGGTGTCACAATCATTCACTCCATTCATCCATTACACATCCAACCAAACCACACACTTTTATATACACACCGTGTAAACTGGAGGGTAAAAAAGGAAGAGAGTGGAAAAGCTGAGAAAGTCAACACGTCACGTCGTGTACTTCTTTCGATTTTGTCCGCAGGCCATAGATTAACTTTCACATACGCAGCTTTAATCAAACGTGTTTGCATAAAATGCTCCATAATTATTCTGGTCTAATCGTTCCAGGGAAAGGTTCATTTTTTTTTTCATCTTCCTCGTCTCGCATTTTTTCAGGATTGCTTTCCAAAGGGAAGGAAATGAAGACTTTATTTTTCCCCTCCATACTTGGTTGTTTTTTCAAGGTCTGATTGATGAGTTTGGATTGTAATGTTGATCGTATGACCTATTAATCAATCTCACAAAGAGTTCCCAACAAACTCAAATCACCCTCATTACCAATAACACTCGCGTCATCGACCAGCTCACACCGTGTATTGCATTACACCTGTCCTGCCACCCTCGTTAACCCTTTCGGGTCCGATGTCAGTTTTCCAAGTGCACCTTATCGCATTGTTTTAAAGTCCTTACATTCAGTGGGTCTAAAGATCTCAGTTCCACCATGGTTTGTAGTGTCGGGCTCTGCAAGCATCATGTGTTTTCCCTGAAGTCTGATCGATATCATTTTGACATTGCAGGATAGGATTGGTATTTTAATATCAATGTTATCAACATTAACTACCACAGAACATTGGCTCCGATCTATATTGATGGAACATGTTGACTGTATCTACAGTTTGACGTCATTCTTCATTTTATTGATTACTCATGAAACTTTGCAAAGAACATAATAGAGGAAACATGACATTGATCTAAAATGCCTACATGGTTAAAACACAATCAAGTTTGTGCTGGATGTATAAAGCCACACTGTGGACATTTATTATTTTGCGCACTTTTTTGTTTTGTTTTGTTTTTGTTTTGTTTTATTACATCAGCACAAAAAGTACAGCTACATTATTTCTACCGAAATAACTGTTCGAATGAACTTGATGAGATTTTAGAAATCGTCTGAATTTTCTTTTGTTTCACTATTTGTAAAATAAGACTTCCTTCCGATTCAAAGGTCATTTGAATTTTCAGTTGTAAGGCGGACGAAAAATCCTTTCACAACGATACCATTGTGTCCCTAATTATAAATCGAATGTAAAAGAGTAACAACACCACCATAATCCTTATTCATGTTACTATCTTCATCCTGAAATCATTCTGTTTGTTAATAAGCTGATCATGCCCTTTCCAAGCAGGCATATCAATAGAGCATCAGTTGTACTGTGACAATACAGACAGCAGAGTAGAAAATGACACTTTGAAAGTGAACTGATGCACAATAATTTGCCTTCTATCATCTATCTCTGCGACCTTGACTGCAGAAAAGACAACAAGTTATTATGATATCAGATCCTGTTTTCTTTCCCGTGCAGTCTAATTTAGAGTATTAGTTTTTTATCCTCTATATATGATAATTTGACTGTGAAATCATTGAAGAAAACCTGTAATTTTGAAATCTGAACAGAGCACACAACTTTCCTAGTACAGGAGAAAAACATACGGCGTAATTAATTAGTTCCTACATGTACAGGGATTTACTTATCAGCTTAGGAATATGAATGAAGTTGCAGTCTTAATGAAAACGCTGACATGATTACCTAAAACAACATAAAATCTTTATCATTGAGACATAAAGTAAAAAACACATCCATTATTTATGTTATCACATGTTTTTAATCATATATCTTTCATTAGACCTCCCTACATGTTTACCTCCCGACAATGAATACTATATTCAGCTCCTATGGCAATGCACTTTTAAAAGATGCCAGTTTGGTTGAAATCTCATTGGTCCTATTTCCGATACTTGTCACTTTTCTATGTAGCACGTTGATCCCTACTTTTAATTTCATTGATGAACAAGAAGAGCAATATTGACGAATTGCAATACACTTTATTTAGTTATTTATTTATTTATTTATTTATTTATTTATTTATTTATTTATTTATTTATTTATTTATTTATTTCGTTTTATTTATACAGGGTAGCCCCGTCAGTAATCTTGTACTGTTTTTCAGGGGCCCTGTAGACAAATATATACAAAATAACAATCAAACAAACAAACAAACATAACAAAATAACAAACATAACTAACAAAATAAACATAATTAAATACATGAAACAAGATGAAAGTAAGGAAGTGGAGAATAAGACTAAATATAATAGATTTCAACCATTATTGTAAGGAAAGGAAATTCAAATGAAGTTATGGAAGCATACCCCCTCCGCCCCCCCCCCCCCCCCCATAATAATCTAGATACAGGTAACTAAGTGTGGATACGATACGCCAAAATTTACTTGTCCGGAATGAACTTATGAAAAACTAAAAAGTACAAATCATTAATTATTTTCCATCAAATTACCAGGGAAACTCAACTTATCATTATTCTCTTCTATATGTTACATAAATCAACAAGCATTACAGGTTCTTATTATAACACATGTATTCAGATATAAGTTAACAGGTCTTTGTACATACATCTCTGTTTCATATACTGATATACTACTTTGATTTATATGTAAGGAGTCTTTCTTATAAAGTCATTTTAGAAACGATGTTCCTTAGGAGAACGAAATTCCAAACACATTCTTTTCCTCGATATTCAAGTCTTCTAAGATAGTCGGTTCAGTCTTGAGTGTTATGCGTCTAAAACAATCAGATGTCTACAGTTATAGATCACCATACCGCCCAGAGTATTTTTTCTATTTTTTCTATTTGACCAGTCCTTCTATTTTTAGTGGCAAACTATATTCCAATAGTATAAAGTTTAAAAAAAAAAAACACTTAATATACCTTATGACTTCAGAGATTATTTGTTGAGACAATGCATAACCATTTCCCTTGACGGTTCCAGACATCAGAAGTATCATTGTATATAAAAAAGAATGTACTTATGCGTCAAAACTCGCCTCTCTATGAGTCCACACCTATATAAGGACTGTATATCTTAAAGTCCACGATGGATATAGTCCAAGTCTGTTGATATGAGACCAGGGATGGTCTATTATAACCATTTAAATTGTTCCCTAGAGTATCCATCAGGCTTGCATTTCACTGTTCCCTGGAACCGTTGTTAAATTGGCTGCAAAAAACCTTAGGACGTCGGTATAGTTGAATACACTCAAAGACCATCAATCATGACAGCCCCAGGGCTCATTCTTCATTCTATATTCTGTTTTACCTCTGTGTTTATCATGTTTATCTTAATTAGATAAATTTGTATAGCGCAGTTAATATATCAATATACTCTAATGCGCTAAATTTAAAAACCAATTAAACTTGTTATTACAGGTACAATATCCATGCATATTCGTTCTGCGGGTAACTGGACGAACAGACTATATCAATTCTTCGAGGACAGACAAAAGAGAAACCGTGACGAGACCGAACTGCTCCTGGGCAGCGCCTCTGATATTCGCGTTGCCATGGAAACTGAAGAGATTGAGGAGACGAACCATGCTGGTGAGTTCATCCGTCTGAGGGAGATGGAATGTGATGCAGCTGAAGCAGACGTGAAACCTGCGCTAAACCACCGAGGAGCTAACGGGAACCTCCCTCATGGTCTGCCGCGGGGATACTCCGTAGAGAGGGAAGAAAGCGAAGACAATGTAAGGACCTTTTAGCCTTCATCAGCCTTCTTGTACTACCATGATACCTTATACAAGAACTCTGGGGGACTTATTGCCATGCAAACTTTTTAAGATAGCAGATAAGACTTTTCAATTATCAGTATTTTATTACATCCACTGCAGACAAACTTTCATATAAATTTCAATGAATGAACTGAACCAAACAAAAATGGAAGTAAGAACAATTCACTCACCTATCAAGTACTTTTCTCTAAGGCTGTCTTTCTTTGGATTGAAATGACGGCATTAACAAATTCTTTACTTGAATAAAGTTGCTTAGTATTATTGGGCCTAAGTTCGTCTTTTCCGAATAATGAAAGTATTCAACTCTTTATGCGTGCTTCTCTTTACACAGCAGCACCATCAAAGGACTATTGCATGTCAGACGACATTTGAGATGAAAGGCGCCAAATCTTGGAGAAGTTCACTTCGTGAGGAGAAGATCCAGGTGAAAATCCTTGCTGATAAGATTCATTGATGTCAGACTCAAGTCACACAACTGAACGCATCTCAATGTACCTAAATTAATCAGGATTCATTAATAAAAATTAATAAGTAACAGTCGTTAAAAAAAAACAAAAAGATGAAGCTGCGATCGGTCTAATTGCTCCAGTCGCTCTCTTTGAAATGAGAAGAAAAAAAACAAGATTATAGCTTTTTCCCAGTCATATTTTCCTTTTCTTTCCTTTTTTTATTTGTTTGGTTCCCTTTCTTTTCCTTATTTTTAAAGTTGCGTTCAATCTTATATTTTATTTAAGACTGCAAGAGGAGCAAAGCAAAGGCCGGACGCAACGTGGACCGAGGGTTAAGACCCCCCCCCCCCCCCCCCCCAGCAATTCGTAAAGTTTCCAATATTTAGGTTCATTATCTTTTATTTAGGCATGAAAGTGATTTATTTGTAGTTTAACATCTTATCTAGTATATTCCAATGACTTTTTTCAGGAAAGTTTCTTTAGGCGACTTCAGCAGCTGGCCCTCCTACCTGTTGATATCACTCGAAATTCAGAAATCAGACGTTTGATATGCATCATTTTTCTTCATGCTGTTAATATCACCTTTGTGATATATAGGTATTCATCGATGGTCCATACGGCACTGCTACAAGAGGCATCTTCCAAGCAGAACACGCCGTTCTTGTCGGGGCTGGTATTGGTGTTACACCGTTCGCATCAATCCTTCAGTCCATCATGCATCGTTATCGTGTAGGGAGACAGACGTGTCCGATGTGTCAGCATACCTGGCTTGGTACCATACCATCAGACATGATGAGACTCAAGAAAGTAAGCGGTGATCTCCAGAAGAAGTCGTATTTTTCAAGCACAAATTTTGTCCCGACTATTATTTAATTCAAATATACTTGAAGAGATGCCTTCCTCTCGGAAACTCGTATAATCGTATACATTTCTTTGTTAATATAACTTGTAAACTACGAAGTTTTTTTATTTTTTAAATATAGGGTAACCGAAAGCATGATGAGGTAATCAAACATATATTCCCCCTCCCATGGTCGAGAATTTTTACGTTAAAAAATGCATCTTTCTATTACATCTTAGATCTTTATTCTATCGCTCATTTTCAAGGATTTCCAAGTTTGCCATACAATTGATTTGGGTATAGGCTCATCTTTCCTAATCATCAGCTTCATGGAAGAAAAAAAAAGAGTTACTTCATATCAAGGTGTTTTCTTTTGTTCTGCATACATGATCTTATAGCTCGTTTGTTCTGTCATTAATCTTCACAGGTTGATTTCATCTGGATCAATCGGAACCAGAACGCATTCGAGTGGTTCGTCAGCCTCCTTACGCAACTGGAAATGGAACAAGCCCAGGAACCATTTGATCGGTTCCTAGAACTGCACATGTACATGACATCAGCCATGGCCAAAAATGACATGAAAGGCATTGGTCTACAAATGGCATTAGATATCATGCACAAGAAAGGACATCGAGACCTTATTACAGGACTCAAGACCAGGACTCAGCCTGGAAGACCAGACTGGAATAAGGTTAGGATTTTTTTTTTCTTTGTTTTGTTTTGGGGTTCTTTTTATATACAGTACCATGCATGCTAACATTTCCTGTGAAATTACCAACACCATGCACTGTAAAAAAATAAAAATAAAAGATGGGCAGGTGTGACTTGGCAAATCAAAATTGGGCAAAATTTTCTTAATAATTGGGTTATTTCTACCCAATTATTTACTACATGCCATTGCCCAATGAAATATAAAAATTAGTTGGTAAATGGTACTGGGTAAATTATTGTTGGTGATTTTATCCGACAACTGGGCTATTTTTCCCCAATTATTTACTACGTATATACCCAATAAAAACTTTGTTAGACATTACAGGGCAGTTTAAGGGTGGCCTTTTCCTTGTTGCAATCAGATCATTTTCCCCCAACTATTTACCCAATTTTACCCAGTGGAAAAAGGTAGAATTAAACTTGGAAACTTTTTTTCAACATTTGGGTTATTTCGCATTCTGGGAGTAAGGCTAATCTAGGTTTCGAGTTTATAATTATTAGAAGACCTTACCCTCTCAGCGATCTCTCGCTGGCGCAGTAGGTAGCGCGTAGGTCTTGAGAACACTATGTCATGTCACGCACTGGTTCGAGGCATGTTCCTCAGACATGGTAAGTCAAGAATTTTTGACTGGGTAAAATCTTGTTGGGTAAAAGTTGGATGTATTATTTTTACCCAACATTGAGTAAATCATGCAAAATGTTTTTTTTTTACCCCATTGTTGGTCGGACACATAATTATTTGGGCAATTTTTTGCCCAATATTTTTTAGAGTGTGGATGAGCCTCAGAAATGCGCAAATGTGGGGCATTTGAAGTAACACAACAATTTTTTTTTTAAATCCTTAGAATAATCCTGGAAGTAATGGTTGCTACCTGCTTTAATGAAAATTGATGAAGACAGTAAATGCATACGATATGTGATTCAACGCATATCTCTTTTCTCAGGTGGTGTGTCAAATGTGGCGCCACTTAATGACGTAGTCCTACGTCATGTAAATGACGCCTTAAGTGCAATAGGTATAAAACAGAGTAATTGAAAAGTAAATTAAAGATGTGGAAATAGTTCATGATTAATTGAGTAATCACGGTAGTGAAAAGCAGTTGTCATCGTTGACTCATTGAGAAGTATAAAACTGAAGGATTCGCACACCCGCAGTATTCGTACAAATACCATGAATGCGAGGCCACAATACTGTCTGGTGGCGCCATGATCTGTAACCCTGGACCATGCTGTAACTTAAGCTATTATGTTTGAGTTTTGATAACGCTTTAGATTGCTTATCATCTCTCCTTCCTTTTCTTCTCCTCTCACTCATAACTTCCTCGCTTTCTTTTTCTCCTCTTTTACTGTAAACACCCTTTTAATCTATCTCCATGTATTTTACATTGATTTGATACGTGTGGATATACACGAGTTCCTCGGGGTTTTTTATCTAATCTTGAAGTGCTGAATTTTCAGTCTATTTTTTTTTCTCTCTCTCTCCCTCTCTCTCTTCTACATGCTCTCATCTCTCTCACTCTTTTTCCCTATCTATCCATCTATCTCTCTTCTGTATTTATCTGTCTCTCTTTTTCTCTTGACCATTTTATTTTTTTCACACATATTTTTCTACTTTTATTTCATTTTCTCGGCCTATCATAAATCTTGTTGCATAACAATTCACTCAGTTTCCGCCACTTATGTCATCCTGCCCACCCTTTCTTCCCTTCTTATATCACTACAATGACATTTGCATAACCCACCTTCGATTCTCCTAATTTACCCTCAGATATTCACACAGATCGCTCGAGAAAAGAAAGGCAAGGTCCAAGTTTTCTTCTGTGGATCTCCGACTTTGGCGAAGGTCATCAAGAAAAGCTGTGAGAAATTTAACTTCAGTTTCCACAAAGAGAACTTCTAAATCTTCATCCAAAGTAATGGAACAAAGTAAAGGACTAGCGTGATTGATGACAACGATTTATTTTGTTATGAACATTAGTCGAAGGCCAAGGGGTTGATTAAATGATTTTTAAAGAGCGTCAGTCAACATGGACGTTTGATTATTAATTATAGAAGGGGGTTGTTACATATTCCACCTCGTTATGTCTGACTCTGCTCCTAAAGATTGGGAAATGCCTACACAAGTTGAAATTATTATCATCAATGAACATGAGACATTATGACAGTTATTTCTGAGTTAGTATAGCTTTCGAGAGAAAGGAAGTACAAGAGGGAGAGGATGTGTTTTTAGAGGAGGACTGGGCTGTGAGAGAGAAAGGTAGAGAAAGAGAGAGAGAGAGAGGGAGGGAGAAAGAGAGAGAGGGGGAGGGAGATTTGAGAAAATTATATAACATGAAAAGCACCGTGGAAGTTACAAATGAACTTCTCGGAAACATGATTATACAAAATCAAAGAGTAAAACAAAAAAAAGAAAAGATTACTGGCCCATTTGTTTACCAATCAGAGGTTCAAACTTGATTTTATTTATGTTCTTGCAAGCAAGAATGTAAAATTCTAATTACATGCAGAGCATGATCACCTAAATGATTCGAAACTTTGTACATTGCTTTCTTTATGTCATGATTCGTTTGCTGTAATGATCTTATCTTCCTATTGTATGCTGTTGTCATTGTGCATTTTATAGTAGTAACACATTGAAAAATGTAGTATTGTAGATTAATTTATAGTATGCAATAGTGTTCAACCTGACGATGTTTTTTTTAATATATCTTCATTCATCTGTCTCCTAGAGAACGGATGGAAAGTCATCACTTGTTGGGAATCACAATTTGGCATATGCAGGGGGGGGGGCAACCATCCGATGCACAGCTTTTAAAGCCTATGATGCATATCATTCATGTACATATAAGAAAAATATACCAAAAATTGTGGTCTTACATGTCTTACCCTAACGGTTAAATTGGAGACGCAAAGGGCACATTAAAAAAAAAAAGTTTGCCGATTTTTTGTATTTGTCCCCTTTTTTTGGAACTGCGCGCTCCCCTTCCTCAGTCAGTTCCGTTGGCAGGTTGAACAGTTGAATAGACAGTGAGAAACTCCATTGAAAATGGTGAACAAATAACGTAAAACAATTGCTATTTCTCTCATCAACACAATACATGATTGAGACATTATTGCTTGATCAGGTAACATAAAATTGTTTGGATTCGTGAGCCAACAAGAGAAATAAGACTGCCTTCTTCTACAACGAAACAAAAGTAATACAATAAAGTTTTCCTTTTTGTATTACTTTTTTTTGACAGGAAATGTTCTTAATGTGCTTAACATTGCCCACAATTCTTCTATTATTTGGTTTTCCGAAGTTATTTCACGTTCTATTTATGGAGTGGTAGTATTGATTACACATTTAGAGTTAAATTTCTACTTTGTTTAAAATCGTTAATGGTGTGATGACGTGTAAATATCATGAATACGGAGAGAAGTTTTGCTCAAATATTTACTGTTTTGTTATATTGGAGGGTTTCGGGATTGCATCAGGTTTGCTTTATCAAAAGAGGGTTATTAAGTAAGAGATTCTTTAGACCGATTGCCTACCAGACCGTCATTGGCTAACTCGTAAACTCTTGGAAAAGTTGACAGAACTTCCACGAGACCGGTATGTTTGTCGCGCGGGTCTTTCTGACAACTTTTCAGAAGTCCCGCCAGACCGACGAAAGGCTATCGGTCTCGCGGGCGGTCGATCTTGTGGGCAGTAGCCATTAGAAAGAAAAGCTAGCCTTTAAACTTTTACATATTGTAGATACTTTCAAAATATTAAATGATGTATGGAGTGACCAAATGTATTATATATACGATGCTCGCAGTATTTTGAAGAAACGAGATTCGTGTCATTATCGCCTTTTTGCGATTTTACGCTGTCCTGCAGGTGGTTATACATGATTATATTTTGCAGAAAAGGGATTAGTCAAATCTCTTTACTTGGCCCTTTTATTAAGGACGAGATGTATGTTGAAAGGCCGTTTTAAGAATGGTTACATAAGAGCTAAATCCGTTGTTTCGGGCTTGAGTACTATGCTACCGTAAATTTTAAAAGCGCGATGTTATGCAACAGTGGTCGGGATTATTATTTTCGTGTGCTGTTAATTTGTCTTGTTTTATAAGGTGTTTTATAAGGTGGAAGTGCCTGTGGTACATTCCCTTTTAGTCCTTTTACACCATAGTTTGGAAGTTACGTCTTCAAAGTGCAAATGAATAGAACGGTCACATATCATATCAAGAAAGATTCCACGTGATAAACAACAAAACAACAGCGACACTTACGAAAGAAAAATATAAACAAACAAAAAATTACTTTAAAAATACTATATCTTCAGATGGTTGCCAAAATTAGGTTTCTTTTATCAGCTATAAGTCCAGAGACTTTTAGGGTTGTGAATAATGTTTGGTTTGAATTATCCTTCATCATCCGTTTTTATTGTAAAACAACATATTATACACAATTACAACAAATTTTATATTCATATATCATTATGAAATCATAATAGTACAGAAGATTTGCTGGGCCTCGAATCCACATGAAATCAAAAGCTGCTCAAGGCAAACTAATGCCAGGTTTGATTTTCAAACTCGGCTGTTAAACACCCCATAAAGAATATATATAATGTTAGGCCTATAGGCACTGACCGGATTCCCACTTTAGAAATTAGTAAATGGAATATATTCTTTAGAGTTTTGTTTGCTAATTTACAGTAGTTATGTTCAATTTTAGTTAGAGCATGACATGTTTGATAGTATGAATTATGATAGTTTTAGTTTAACTTTACGAACAAATTCTAGGTTAATAGAAACAGGTTCAGCATGTGACTCTCGACGAAGGGTGGTATGTAAATTTTTTTAGAGTAAAGAACAACATAATCACATAATACAAATACCGATTATCATTATACGACTGTACATAGAATACAATACGCAATGATGGCATCCCTCCCCTGATTAAAATAAAGATTCAAAAGTATGTAATCAAAAAGTCAAATTTAATACCGAAGTGCCAAAGATAAAAGATGTCATTATGCTAACGTTTCTTTACCAACACCCTTTTTAATGTTGTTGAAATATTGTTAGTAAATTGGTTCCTTATATAAACATCACCGATTCTGTTGGTTTCAGTTTTAAGCATGATGGTTACCAAAGGATTTACTCAGTATTTGTCTGTTCTTTGGTAATTAAGTAACTTATCACAAGAACTATGCAGCTATTCAATACTAGTTTTCTTA
Source organism: Echinometra lucunter (assembly GCA_029962745.1). Lineage (NCBI taxonomy): Eukaryota > Metazoa > Echinodermata > Echinoidea > Camarodonta > Echinometridae > Echinometra > Echinometra lucunter. The sequence continues at coordinate 56,537,588 of CM057151.1, forward strand.
AATCTACAAAAATAGTATAGCCAAATTTGGTATACCATTGTACTTTTCTCTGTATACTATTTTATTTCACTCCATTTTCGTATACTACTTGTAATTGCTCAAGATTAACTGCTACCGCTTAAAATGTAACAACTACTACTATTACTATTTCTACTACTACTACCACTACATACTGCTGCTGCTACTACTGCTACCGCTACTACTACTACTACTACTACTACTACTACTACTACTACTACTACTAATACTAATACTAATACTACTACTGTCGCTGCTATTGCTGATGCTACTTCTACACCTACAACTGCTCCTGTTGCTGCTACTCCTCCTTATCCTCCTCTTCTTCCTTCTCCTCCCCCTCCTCCTCCCCCTCCTCCTTCTCCTACTACTACTACTACTACTACTACTACTACTACTACTGCTACTACTACTACTGCTACTACTACTACTACTACTACTACTACTACTACTACTACTATACTACCACTTCTACTACTACTACTACTACTACTACTACTACTATACTACCACTTCTACTACTACTACTACTACTACTACTACTACTACTACTACTACTACTACTGCTACATAATACAGCTGTACTACTGACTCTACTGATACTTTACTACTACTATTTCCTTTCCGCTGCTAATACGACCTGTACCTATTACACTTAATACTATAGCACTCGTAGTTATAATCATGATGATACTTCGATAGTACCTTGGTCGCTGGTACTTTGTTTGTAATACCATTATCACTGCTGCGTTTACTGCTAATACGACTTATAGACAGGACAGTTACTGTATAGCGACGACCACAACTGCTTTCAGAATTACCATGCCACCTATCACTGATCACCGTGTCCATACAATACTCTCTTATTTTACCTTTACTATAAAATCATTCTGATGGAAATAATATCTGTATGTTATTACCTTACTAGAGTTCTTATTAATCTTCAATTTTACTTACGATTGCTGCGGTTCCGATCGCAATTATGTATAAGCACGATATCCCTTTTGCCCTAGCTGTGCACCATCAAGTGCAACAACGTTACTACAGAGCCTAATTTTCTTGTGCCGAGTGCCAGTAAGCTGTCATCTTTTCCAACGCTGTTCGACCTTTGATTTTGACGATAACTATTATACTATCACTTGCATTTCAAATTCTTTTTTATTTCTTACTAAGAGTACTACTACCACTGAAATCATTTGCCTCGTACTACTACAATGACCATTACTACTAGTACTACTAAAACGACGACGGCCACTGACACTATTTGTAGTATGTAATATTACTACTACCACTACTACTACTACTACTACTTCTACTACTGCTACTACTACTGCTGCTGCTGCTGCTGCTACTACTACTATTACTACTACTGCTCATGATAGTAACAATACTATTTCTTCTGCTACTACTAATACTACTGATACCGCTGCTGCTGGTAACACTACGAAACGACCTCTACCACGACCGCCACCGCCACCACCACCACCACCACCATACTTCTCCTACTCCTCCTCCTCCTCCTCCTCCTCCTCCTCCTCCTAATACTACTACTACTACTACTACTACTACTACCACCACCACCACCACCACCACCACCACCACTACCACTAAATAAAACCCATCATGCTAGATAGAGTTTTGTCTCCACTAAAGTTTGGTATAATGATGATGAAATATTCTTATTCAGCTTCTATTTTGATATTTAAAAGGACTTTTAGGAAGCAATGCGACACTTCGGGGTGTAAACGTGTGTGTTGAGAAAGATTATTGTTCTGCTGATTTCATATTCATTAAGGAAAATAAAATTACGTTCATGTATATATTTATTTATTCCTTCTTACAGCGTGTATGCTTTATGTAATTGTTTGTGTAAATACAGCATGTAAATATCATGAATTCACTGTGTTGAGTCAACTGCATTCCGTAAAGTTATAATTACGTCAAATGCATTTATTTACACAATTTTAATATGCAAGGTTATCCGTCTACTAAATTGCTTTTTGTGTGTACCATACTACTTCATTTGACAGATTAGAGTATTTATCAAAAATTATTTCTTTACTTATAGATTTCTGGCGACAAGATTAGAATATAAATATTGATTATGTAGAGTGTGCAACTAAAGTCTATCGAGCCTGAATACACTTTAAACAAGTTTGTCATCTTTGTATAATAATATTTCAAGTAATAAATACTTTCTATACGACGCACCTGTGACGTTTGGTATGTGCAGTTCTTTACAACAACACGTATTTTACCTTGAGGCAAGCTTCGTAGCTTCAATTTATTATTTTGACAATGGTTATGACACTAATGATAAGGTTGTCAATTTATCTAGTATGGGAGAATTCCTAAATGTAGTATACAACTATTGTTAACGTATTATGTAATTTCTTTAATCAGCACATGAAATCACATTGAAACGTCAGTGTATTCTGCCCACCCTGAGTTAATTTTTTGTCTTCCAGTTATGTAAGAATAATTTACTTCATTTATTAGCCAAGTAAATCAAAAGCATTGAAGTGTCTATCTATTCTCTCAGCTCTGACCTTACCAAATTTACATTGTTACAACTCTTTATTTTTATTGAGTGATGTAAGAATTATTTTTCAGGAAAGTAAATCAAAACCACTGAAGTGTCTAACTATTCTCTCAACCTTGACGTAACCATCTTGTTTACAGCTTTTTGCTTCTTCTTTTTTGAGTAGTAATTTCTTTAAACAATTAAGGTAAAGCAAAACCAGTGAAGAGTCGAAGAGGTTCTTTTGACTCGTGATGTAACGTTGAGAACTAATCGTTTCATACAATCAGTTAAAATATTTAGTTCTCAAATTATCCTCTCACTTCTGAGCTACCCATATACCCACATTGCTTACACTCCTTGAATGATTTTTATGTCAAAAGGCATAATAAGTTAAATTAATGACGAAATTGCTTGCGAAATGAAAAACTTTTCCTATACGTCCCCGGAATTGCAAATTATTATTATCAAAATAGAACTCAAAATTATGGTCAATGTCTGATTGTAACTGGATTCAAAAACACCAACATTGGTATAAAACAACCCCCTTCAACATCAGTGTTAATAATATATTTTATTGAAGGGGGATTCTACCCTTTCTTTCAAATTACTCAATAACTCGATTTGAAAAAGATGACGGTCCATCTGCCTCTTAGCACATGTAAAGTAGTCGCTGTTGAAAGGGAGATTGATTCATGTAATCGACTCTCAGGGCCACAAAAAGCTATTAAGATACCAGCGTGAACAAATGATAATAGACTCATCTGTTTCTCCATGACATTTCCACTTGGTTCCATGTGCGTCATACGAAGAAAGTCGCATGAATTATAAATATCTCCATGGACTGACCCAAACTACATCTGTGGTCACCTAGAACAAATCACAGTCACAAATGGTGTCATTACTCTTTTGTAGTTTCCATGACATCTCATTTTCCTTACCTATCCATCAGGTAAATAAGAAAAAGGTTAGTCTTGGTCAGTTACCTAGAGCACGTCGGCATCCACTCCCTAATAAAGAAAAAGTAAATAAAAAGGAGAGAAGGAAATACGAGAAAGAAGGGAGGGGAGTAAAATTTGGAAAGAGATGATGCCCCCTATAATAGGTAGCCTTGTTTATTAGCACTTCATTACGATGAAACCTCAAAAGCTGAATTCAAGCTACGCCACTGGCCCGAGACATGCTGCTATATTCAAAGGCACTACTTTGATCTCACTCTCTCTCTCTCTCTCTCTCTCTCTCTTTCTCACACACACACACACACCCTCCCAGACCACACCCACGCATACTCTCCCCACCCATCCCATCCTCCTCACCCGTAAATTGTGAGTTGTCCTTGTATTGCTATTGCCCTTTAACATCTTTGCAAGAAGATGTATCAATTATTCACACTTGGCATCCCACCCCCCCCCCCCCACACACACACAGATTATGCTTCCACGGATTATGGTTTCAGTAGTTATCATGAAGTTATTTATCACAAAATCTTCGTGATATGCCCAGTACAGAAGGCCCTACATATAACTATATCGCCTATTTTGGAGCCAGAAGGGCATTAGGCCTGTATAAAATGATATGAGTTAACGCCCTTCTGGCTCTGAACAAATGATATGAAATATTATAATTTTAATTTGTAAGTATGTAACTATAAATAGATATCACTGGTCTTTGATATAAGTCATGTAATGCCAAAAGCTACAATGGGGTTTCAAGCATGGAAACACTTCGTCAATATCTCTGTTTCTTTTTTGTTATCAAAATCTAACATACTAAAAATAAAATAAAAAAATAAAAAAATATATGAAGCTTGGATTTAACCTGCACTCTATATTCGACTCTGAGTTTAGTTCTAGGGCCCTCTCATTGGATTCATCATTATTTTTTCACAAACAAATGCAGCCTTCCTGGATTTATCTGTTTATGCTCGCTACTTTGAGAGGTAAGATAGATGGATCAGAGGAGTTCCACGGATAGGTGCTAGCCGTCATAATTACACTACACTATAGTGAGAGAACGAGATGAACTTCAATTAACGAAGGACATTTTTGTGAACGAAGGATGCAAACACACGGTAGGTAAAGCATGTACCACCCCCCCCCCCCGACCTCCCCGCCCTTTATTTTGACTGTCCAAATTCATTTACAGGCCGATTTGCTTGTTCTATTTTCTGTGAAAATAAGGTAAACTTGTTAAATATATATTCTTTAGCCCTCCACATGCAGGCTATTTTATTACTCACAAATCATCAGGTTTACATATAAAAACTTAATCATAAATATTCTCTTTTGACCACATAGTATAAAAACATTACCTTTTTTTCCTCACATTTTTTCAAGCAAATAACGATTCAAGCATTAGCCATTTTTAAAAATAAAACTTGTAAAGTTCGCCGGAAACAATATAGATATATTTCTCGTCCTCATGATACTGAATTATCTTTTGTTTTATCACCACAAACCTCAGTAGTTTACTATTGATCTTATACCAATATAACTGTTGTTTGATTACAATGAGGTTGATTTAGGTCTTAATGCAATAAATCTTCCCACACGTTCCACATTGGTACACATTTTAAACATTTCTCTCAAAGAACAGAAAGTGAAAATTCTCTTGCCTTTGGGGTGGTGCTCTAGATTGTCTCATGTATGAAGTAGTCATTGAATGTAACTCTATGATTTAAGAATCAAATATTTATTTACTACCATTCGATAACATCCTGGTCTTTTTCCCTATTTATAAGGACAGTAAGACCTACGTGGAGAATAAATGATAATGGCCGTAATTTAATTTTCACGTTTGAAAAAAGTCGACACGAATGAAAGAAATATTCAGTTAGAAAAAAGACATTACAATTGCTAAACCACTGTTTCAGAATATTAGTGAAGACATTCCATGGGAATGACAAAAAGCAGTAGAGGGTCGAAATGTTGGATTTTTAAATAATTTGGCTTTATGTACGTGAGTGGTTTTACCGGATTTGTAGCCGATCAAAATGGATCTTTGGCTGTCCTTCTCTTTTGTGATAAAAATCCCCTTTCCCTATTGACAATGGTTTTAGTCACATAATTACATTCAAACTACTTTCATTTCATGCATGATCCAGTGTGGATCCCGTGAATACATAATTGGATCTAAGAGAGTTTTATCAGTTTAAAGAAAATGACCTGACCACTGATGGGTGGCAGACATAATGTTTGCCGAAAGTAACATTTTTGTATATTAAATGCTATTTAATATGGGCTTTACACTTTGGTACTGCAGCCAAACATAATCCATTGCCTTCTTTAGAACAATGGGAACCAAACTTTATGTTTCCATTGATTCCGATTAATATTTGGTGAGAAATTCAACTGTAAAGAAGACTATTTTACTCCTGAATTCGTAAGAGGTCAAGACATATTTGTATCAAAGAGTTTTCGAAAGTTTCATATTTTATTTTGCACTTCTGAAATTTAATCTATTATTACACTTTAAACTCAGTAACATTGCGAAAGTTTGAAGTAGATTAAATGCCAATTTAAGGGTCCATTATTTAAATATTCTTAAAAAGCAGCGTCGCTCCTAATAGGTATATTTAAATGTAAACTGCCCTGAAAGAAATTTCGATTTTGTTTGTACATCCTCATCAGAGCAACTTATGTAAAGATTTTCATCCAATTGTTTTCTTCTATAATTAGTTGATAAATAACAGGAAACGCAAAAAAAATATCTGCTGCCTTTTTATTGGTGATGAAGTGGAATCATAAAAAAACGATAGAAGAGAAAACGCTTGATATGTTCTTGAAATATTGATTTTAAAACAAATTATCATTCCTTTCCGGTCATTTTGGTCGTTGACTTTGTCATTTTCAAATATACAGATTTCGGGACCCTCTCAA
>CM057151.1:56544504-56566439 GCA_029962745.1 Echinometra lucunter
ACTTCTAAATCTTCATCCAAAGTAATGGAACAAAGTAAAGGACTAGCGTGATTGATGACAACGATTTATATTTTGTTATGAACATTAGTCGAAGGCCAAGGGGTTGATTAAATGATTTTTAAAGAGCGTCAGTCAACATGGAACGTTTGATTATTAATCATAGAAGGGGGTTGTTACATATTCCACCTCGTTCTGTCTGACTCTGCTCCTAAAAGATTGTGAAATGCCTACACAAGTTAATTTATTATCATCAATGAACAAGAGACATTATGACAGTTATTTCTGAGTTAGTACAGCTTTCAAGAGAAAGGAAGTACAAGAGAGAGGAGAGGATGTGTTTTTAGAGGAGGACTGGGCTGTGAGAGAGAAGAGAGAGAAAGAGAGAGAGAAAGAGAGAGAGGGGGCGGGAGATTTGAGAAAATTATATGAAAAGCACCGTGGAAGTTACAAATGAACTTCTCGGAAACTTGATTATACAAAATCAAAGAGTAAAACAAAAAAAAAAAAAATTGGCCCATTTGTTTACCAATCAGAGGTTCAAACTTGATTTTATTTATGTTCTTGCAAGCAAGAATGTGAAATTCTAATTACATGCAGAGCATGATCACCTAAATGATTCGAAACTTTGTACATTGCTTTCTTTATGTGATGATTCGTTTGCTTTAATGATCTTATCTTCCTATTGTATGCTGTTGTCATTGTGCATTTATGTAGTAACACATTGAAAAATGTAGTATTGTAGATTAATTTATAGTATGCAATAGTGTTCAACCTGACGATGTTTTTTTTGAATATATCTTCATTCATCCGTCTCCTAGAGAACGGATGGAAAGTCATCACTTGTTGGAATCACAATTGGGCATATGCAGGGGGGGGGGGGGGTGGGGCAACCATCCGATGCGCAGCTTTTAAAGCCTATGATGCATATCATTCATGTACATATAAGATAAAAATACCAAAATTGTGGTCTTACATGTCTTACCCTAACGGTTAAATTGGAGACGGCAAAGGGCACATTAAAAAAAAAAAGTTTGCCGATTTTTTGTATTTGTCCCCTTTTTTGGAACTGCGCGCTCCCCTTCCTCAGTCAGTTCGTTGGCAGGTTGAACAGTTGAATAGACAGTGAGAAACTCCATTGAAAATTGTGAACAATAACGTAAAACATTGCTATTATCTCTCATCAACACAATACATGATTGAGACATTATTGCTTGATCAGGTAACATAAAATTGTTTGGATTCGTGAGCCAACAAGAGAAATAAGACTGCCTTCTTCTACAACGAAACAAAAAGTAAAACAATAAAGTTTTCCTTTTTGTATTACTTTTTTAACAGATGTTCTTAATGTGGTTAACATTGCCCACCTTCTTCTATTATTTAGTTTTCCGAAGTTATTTTCACGTTCTATTATGGAGTGATAGTATTGATTACCCATTAGAGTTAAATTTCTACTTTGTTAATCGGTAATGGTGTGATGACATGTAAATATCATGAATACGGAGAGAAGTTTGCTCAAATATTTACTGTGTTGTTATAGATTGGAGGGTTTACGGGATTGCATCAGGTTTGCTTTATCAAAAGAAGGGTTATTAAGTAAGAGATTCTTATAGACCGATTGCCTACCAGACCGTCAATGGCTAACTCGTAAACCCTTGGAAAAGTTGACAGAACTCCACGAGACCGGTATGTTTGTCTCGCGAGTCTTTCTGACAATTTTTCAGGAAGTCCCGCCAGACCGACTAAAGGCTATCGGTCTCGTGGGCGGTCGATCTTGTGGGCAGTAGCCATGTAGAAAGAAAGCTAGCCTTTAAACTTTTACATATATGTAGATACTTTCAAAATATTAAATGATGTATGGAGTGACCAATGATATATATACGATGCTCGCAGTATTTTGAAGAAACGAGATTCGTGTCATTATCGCCTTTTTGCGATTTTACTCCTGTCCTGCAGGTGATTATACATGATTATATTTTGCAGAAAAGGGATTAGTCAATCTCTTTACTTGGCCCTTTTATTAAGGACGAGATATATGTTGAAGGCTGTTTAAGAATGGTTACATAAGAGCTAAATCCGTTGTTCAGGCTTGATTACTATGCTACCGTAAACTTTAAAAGCGTGATGTTATGCAATAGTTGACGGGATATTTTCGTGTGCTGTTAATTTGTCTTGTTTTATTAAGGTGTTTATAAGGTGGAAGTGCCTAGGGTACATTCCCTTTTAGTCATTTACAACCATAGTTTGGAAGTTATGTCTTCAAAGTGCAAATGAATAGAACGGTCACATATCAGATCAGAAAGATTCCACGTGATAAACAACAGAACAATAGCGACACTTACGAAAAAAAATATAAACAAAACTTTAAAAAGACTTTAAAAATACTATATCTTCAGATAGTTGCCAAAATTAGGTTTTTTTTATCAGCTATAAGTCCAGAGACTTTTAGGATTGTGAATAATGTTTTGGTTTGAATTATCCTTCATCCATCCGTTTTTATTGTAAAACAACATATTATACACAGTTACAACAAATTTTATATTCTATATCATTATGACATCATAATAGTACATAAGATTTGCTGGGCCGCGAATCCACAGAAATCAAAAGCTGCTCAAGTCAAACTAATGCCAGGTTTAATTTTCAAACTCAGCTGTAACACCAAACCCCATAAAAGAATATATATAATGTTAGGCCTATAGGCACTGACCGGATTCCCACTTTAGAAATTAGTAAATGGAATATATTCTTTAGAGTTTTGTTTGCTAATTTAAGTAGTTATGTTCATTTTAGTTAGAGCATGACATGTTTGATAGTATGAATTATGATAGTTTTAGTTAACTTTACGAACAAATTCTAGGTTAATAGAACAGGTTCAGCATGTGACTTCTCGACGAAGGGTGGTATGTAATTTTTTAGAGTAAAGAACAACATAATCACATAATACAAATACCGATTATCATTATACGACTGTACATAGAATACAATACGCAATGATGGCATCCCTCCCCTGATTAAAATAAAGATTCAAAAGTATGTAATCAAAAAGTCAAATTTAATACCGAAGTGCCAAAGATAAAAGATGTCATTATGCTAACGTTTCTTTACCAACACCCTTTTTAATGTTGTTGAAATATTGTTAGTAAATTGGTTCCTTATATAAACATCACCGATTCTGTTGGTTTCAGTTTTAAGCATGATGGTTACCAAAGGATTTACTCAGTATTTGTCTGTTCTTTGGTAATTAAGTAACTTATCACAAGAACTATGCAGCTATTCAATACTAGATTTCTTAAATCTACAAAAATAGTATAGCCGAATTTGGTATACCATTGTACTTTTCTCTGTTTACTATTTTATTTCACTCCATTTTTGTATACTCCTTGTAATTGCTCAAGATTAACTGCTAACCGCTTAGAATGTAACGACTACTACTATTACTATTTCTACTACTTCTAAGCTACTACTACCACTACATACTGCTGCTGCTACTACTGCTAACCGCTACTACTACTACTACTACTACTACTACTACTACTACTACTACTACTATACTACTACTACTACTACTACTACTACTACCACTAATACTACTACTGTCGCTGCTATTGCTGATGCTACTTCTACACCTACAACTACTCCTATTGCTGCTACTCTTCCTTATCCTCCTCCTCTTCCTTCTCCTCCCCTCCTCCTCCCCCCTCCTCCTTCTCCTCCTCCTACTACTACTACTACTGCTACTACTACTATACTAACCACTTCTACTACTACTACTACTACTACTACTACTACTGCTACTACTACTATTATTACTACTACTACTACTACTTACTACTACTACTACTACTACTACTACTATACTACTACTACAAAATAATACAGCTGTACTACTGACTCTACTGATACTTTACTACTACTATTTCCTTTCCGCTGCTAATACGACCTGTAACCTATTTCACTTAATACTATAGCACTCGTAGTTATAATCACGATGATACTTCGATAGTACCTTGGTCGCTGGTAACTTTGTTTGTAATACCATTATCACTGCTGCGTTTACTGCTAATACGACTTATAGACAGGACAGTTACTGTATAGCGACGACCACAACTGCTTTCAGAATTACCATGCCACCTATCACTGATCACCGTGTCCATACAATACTCCTTTATTTTAGCTTTACTATAAAATCATTCTGATGGAAATAATATCTGTATGTTATTACCTTACTAGAGTTCTTATTAATCTTCAATTTTACTTACGATTGCTGCGGTTCCGATCGCAATTATGTGTAAGCACGATATCCCTTTTGCCCTAGCTGTGCACCATCAAGTGCAACAACGTTACTACAGAGCCTAATTTTCTTGTGCTGAGTGCCAGCAAGCTGTCATCTTTTCCAACGCTGTTCGACCTTTGATTTTGACGATAACTATTATACTATCACTTGTATTTCAAATTCTTCTTTATTTCTTACTAAGAGTACTACTACCACTGAAATCATTTACCTCGTACTACTACAATGACCATTACTACTAGTACTACTACAACGACGACGGCCACTGACACTATTTGTAGTATGTAATATTACTACTACCACTTACTACTACTACTACTACTACTACTACTACTACTACTGCTGCTGCTGCTGCTGCTGCTACTACTACTACTATTACTACTACTGCTCATGATAGTAACAATACTATTTCTTCTGCTACTATACTACTGATACCGCTGCTGCTGGTAACACTACGAAACGACCTCTACCACGACCGCCACCGCCACCACCACCACCACCACCATACTACTCCTCCTCCTCCTCCTCCTCCTCCTCCTACTACTACTACTACTACTACTACTACTACCCACCACCACCACCACCACTACCACTAAATAAAACCCATCATGCTAGATAGAGTTTTGTCTCCACTAAAGTTTGGTATAATGATGATGAAATATTCTTATTCAGCTTCTATTTTGATATTTAAAAAGGACTTTTAGGAAGCAATGCGACACTTCGGGGTGTAAACGTGTGTGTTGAGAAAGATTATTGTTCTGCTGATTTCATATTCATTAAGGAAAATAAAATTACGTTCATGTATATATTTATTTATTCCTTCTTACAGCGTGTATGCTTTATGTAATTGTTTGTGTAAATACAGCATGTAAATATCATGAATTCACTGTGTTGAGTCAACTGCATTCCGTAAAGTTATAATTACGTCAAATGCATTTATTTACACAATTTTAATATGCAAGGTTATCCGTCTACTAAATTGCTTTTTTGTGTGTACCATACTACTTCATTTGACAGATTAGAGTATTTATCAAAAATTATTTCTTTACTTATAGATTTCTGGCGACAAGATTAGAATATAAATATTGATTATGTAGAGTGTGCAAACTAAAGTCTATCGAGCCTGAATACACTTTAAACAAGTTTGTCATCTTTGTATAATAATATTTCAAGTAATAATACTTTCTATACGACGCACCTGTGACGTTTGGTATGTGCAGTTCTTTACAACAACACGTATTTTACCTTGAGGCAAGCTTCGTAGCTTCAATTTATTATTTTGACAATGGTTATGACACTAATGATAAGGTTGTCAATTTATCTAGTATGGGAGAATTCCTAAATGTAGTATACAACTATTGTTAACGTATTATGTAATTTCTTTTAATCAGCACATGAAATCACATTGAAACGTCAGTGTATTCTGCCCACCCTGAGTTAATTTTTGTCTTTCAGTGATGTAAGAATAATTTACATCATTTATTAGCCAAGTAAATCAAAAGCATTGAAGTGTCTATCTATTCTCTCAGCTCTGACCTTACCAAATTTACATTGTTACAACTCTTTTTTTTTTTGAGTGATGTAAGAATTATTTTTCAGGAAAGTAAATCAAAACCACTGAAGTGTCTAACTATTCTCTCAACCTTGACGTAACCATCTTGTTTACAGCTTTTTTTTTTTTTTTTTTTTTGAGTAGTAATTTCTTTAAACAATTAAGGTAAAGAAAAACCAGTGAAGAGTCGAAGAGGTTCTTTTGACTCATGATGTAACGTTGAGAACTAATCGTTTTATACAATCAGTTAAAAGATTTAGTTCTCAAATTATCCTCTCACTTCTGAGCTACCCATATACCCACATTGCTTACACTCCTTGAATGATTTTTATGTCTAAAGACATAATAAGTTAAATTAATGACGAAATTGCTTGCCAAATTAAAAACCTTTCCTATACGTCCCCGGAATTGCAAATTATTATTATCAAAATAGAACTCAAATTTATGGTTAATGTCTGATTGTAACTGGATTAAAAAACACCAACATGGGTATAAAACAACCACCTTCAACATCAGTGTTAATAATATATTTTATTGAAGGGAGTTTCTACCCTTTCTTTCAAATTACTTAATAACTCGATTTGGAAAAGATGACGGTCCATCTGCCTCTTAGCACATGTAAAGTAGTCGCTGCTGAAAGGGAGATTGATTCATGTAATCGACTCTCAGGGCCACACAAAGCTATTAAGATACCAGCGTGAACAAATGATAATAGACTCATCTGTTTCTCCATGACATTTCCACTTGGTTCCATGTGCGTCATACGAAGAAAGTCGCATGAATTATAAATATCTCCATGGACTGACCCAAACTACATCTGTGGTCACCTAGAACAAATCACAGTCACAAATGGTGTCATTACTCTTTTGTAGTTTCCATGACATCTCATATTCCTTACCTATCCATCAGGTAAATACGAAAAAGGTTAGTCTTGGTCAGTTACCTAGAGCACGTCGGCACCCACTCCCTAATAAAGAAAAAGTAAATAAAAAGGAGAGAAAGAAATACGAGAAAGAAGGGAGGGGAGTGAAATTGGGAAAGAGATGATGCCCCCTATAATAGGTAGCCTTGTTTATTAGCACTTCATTACGATGAAACCTCAAAAGCTGAATTCAAGCTACGCCACTGGCCCCAGACATGCTGCTATATTCAAAGGCACTACATGTACTTTGATCTCACTCTCTCTCTCTCTTTCTCACACACACACACACACACCCTCCCAGACCACACCCACGCATACTCTCCCCCACCCATCCCATCCTCCTCACCCGTAAATTGTCAGTTGTCCTTGTATTGCTATTGCCCTTTAACATCTTTGCAAGAAGATGTATCAGTTATTCACACTTGGCATCCCACCCCCCCCCCCCCACACACACAGATTATGCTTCCACGGATTATGGTTTCAGTAGTTATCATGAAGTTATTTATCACAAAATCTTCGTGATATGCCCAGTATAGAAGGCTCTACATATAACTATATCGCCTATTTTGGAGCCAGAAGGGCATTAGGCCTGTATAAAATGATATGAGTTAACGCCCTTCTGGCTCTGAACAAATGATATGAAATATTATAATTTTAATTTGTAAGTATGTAACTATAAATAGATATCACTGGTCTTTGATATAAGTCATGTAATGCCAAAAGCTACAATGGGGTTTCAAGCATGGAAAACACTTCGTCAATATCTCTGTTTCTTTTTTGTTATCAAAATCTAACATACTAAAATAAAAAAAAAAATTTAAAAAATATATGAAGCTTGGATTTAACCTGCACTCTATATTCGACTCTGAGTTTAGTTCTAGGGCCCTCTCATTGGATTCATCATTATTTTTTCACAAACAAATGCAGCCTTCCTGCATTTATCTGTTTATGCTCGCTACTTTGAGAGGTAAGATAGATGGATCAGAGGAGTTCCACGGATAGGTGCTAGCCGTCATAATTACACTACACTATAGTGAGAGAACGAGATGAACTTCAATTAACGAAGGACATTTTTGTGAACGAATGATGCAAACACACGGTAGGTAAAGCATGTACCACCCCCCCCCCCCCCGACCTCCCCGCCCTTTATTTGACTGTCCAAATTCATTTACAGGCCGATTTGCTTGTTCTATTTTCTGTGAAAATAAGGTAAACTTTTTAAATATATATTCTTTAGCCCTCCACATGCAGGCTATTTTATTACTCACAAATCATCGGGTTTACATATAAAAACTTAATCATAAATATTCTCTTTTGACCACATAGTATAAAAACATTACCTTTTTTTCCTCACATTTTTTCAAGCAAATAACGATTCAAGCATTAGCCATTTTAAAAAATAAAACTTGTAAAGTTCGCCGGAAACAATATAGATATATTTCTCGTCCTCATGATACTGAATTATCTTTTGTTTTAATCACCACAAACCTCAGTAGTTTACTATTGATCTTATACCAATATAACTGTTGTTTGATTACAATGAGGTTGATTTAGGTCTTTAATGCAATAAATCTTCCCACACGTTCCACATGTGTACACATTTTTAAACATTTCTCTCAAAGAACAGAAAGTGAAAATTCTCTTGCCTTTGGGGTGGGCTCTAGATTGTCTCATGTATGAAGTAGTCATTGAATGTAACTCTATGATTTAAGAATCAAATATTTATTTACTACCATTCGATAACATCCTGGTCTTTTCCCTATAAGGACAGTAGACCTACGTGGAGAATAAATGATAATGGCCGTAATTTATTTTCACGTTTGAAAAAAGTCGACACGATGAAAGAAATATTTCAGTTAGAAAAAAGACATTACAATTGCTAAACCACTGTTCAGAATATTAGTGAAGACATTCCATGGGAATGACAAAAAGCAGTAGAGGGTCGAATGTTGCATTTTTTTAATAATTTGGGCTTTATGTACGTGAGTGGTTTTACCGGATTTGTGCCGATCAAATGGATCTTTGGCTGGTCCTTCTCTTTGTGATAAAAATCCCCTTTCCCTATTGGCAATGGTTTTAGTCACATAATTACAACTACTTTCATTTCATGCATGATCCAGTGTGGATCCCGTGAATATATAATTGGATCTAAGAGAGTTTTACAGTTTAAAGAAAATGACCTGACCACTGATGGGTGGCAGACATAATGTTGCCGAAAGTATCATTTTTTATATTAAATGCTATTTAATGGCCTTTACATTTGGTAACTGCAGCTAAACATAATCCATTGCCTTCTGTAGACAATGGGAACCAAACTTTATGTTTCCATTGATTCCGATTAATATTGTGTGAAGAAATTCAACTGTAAAGAAGACTATTTACTCCTGAATTCGTAAGAGGTCAAGACATATTTGTGTCAAAGAGTTTCGAAAGTTTCATATTTATTTTGCACTTCTGAAATTTAATCTATTATTTACACTTTAAACTCAGTAACATTGCGAAAGCTTTGAAGTAGATTAAATGCCAATTTAAGGGTCCATTATTTAAATATTCTTAAAAAGCAGCGTCGCTCCTAATAGGTATATTTAAATGAAACTGCCCTGAAAGAAATTTCGATTTTGTTTGTACACCTCATCAGAGCAAGCTTATGTAAAGATTTTTCATCTAATTGTTTTCTTCATAATTAGTTGATAAATAACAAGAAACGCAAAAAAAAAAAAAAAATCTGCTGCCTATTTTATTGGTGATGAAGTGGAATCATAAAAAAAACGAGAGAAGAGAAACGCTTGATATGTTCTTTGAAATGTTGATTTTAAAACAAATTATCATTCCTTTCCGGTCATTTTGGTCGTTGACTTTGTCATTTTCAAATATACAGATTTCGGGACCCTCTCAATTATACTATACCTCCAAACCCTAAACGCAATCAAGCCTACATCCATCCATATTGCAATTCTGACCTGTATTGCACTTGGACTTTGAAATGAGTTGTATAACTCCATAAACATGATAAAAGATCAATTCAGAGATCTAGAACTTCGTATTTCCCAAGTGTTTTATCTCCTCCCAGATGATTAAGCCTTAATTTACTCTCACATTGTCTTCTACCTTTATGGCTACCTGGGCACAAAAAAAAAACTTATTGAACTTCAAGGTTTCTCTCCTGCATAAAGGAAAATAAGTCTTCGTTAACCACCCCCCCCCCCTTCGATACCCGGTGTCATCATCCTTATCATAGCCAGCGTGACATTAATATTATAGATAAATATTCCTTCTTTTCAAAGAGAAAAATTCCATAAAAATCCATTGAAGGTTATTAATGCAAGGATGCAGTGAAAACAAAAACCATGTTGGTGCGTATTCTAGAAATATATGCCATACTCAGAGGAAGGAAAGTAAATTAAGGAATAATAGTGTATAAAATTTATTTCAGTCAGGCATCATTACTCTTTCATGTAATTTTTTACGAGTGGTCAATCTACCCGGCTCCATTGTATATAATTATGGTAGCCATTAACCTTGATTCAGTTTTATAGAATAATAGTGTGACGTATATCAGAGAGAGAGAGAGAGAGAGAGAGAGAGAGAGAAATAGTGTGAAGACAAACATGCATGTACGAAGAGAGTGGTGCAGAAATTAAATCCATATAGATGCTTATAGAATATTCACATGAAATATGAAATGTTAAATCTTTTAGTGAGCAAGAAGAGTCTTTAGAGTGAAAAAACTGACTTTCCCATTTTTCATTAAATATTTGGGAATGTCACATATCGGAATAGTTTGGCTGTGTCATTTGGACAGAGGTTTCCACTTCATATTATGTAACAATAGTATGAAAATATGAATGTCCAAGAGTAATAAAATGAACGTAGAACAGCACACTACCCTCCCCCCCCCCCCCCACTCTCTTTCTCTCTCTCTCCCCCTCCCTCACGCTCTATCTCTCTCTCTCTCTTTCCCTCCCTCTCTCCCCCTCTCTCTCTCTCTCCCATGCACACAGCACACTCATACTCGCACACCCACCATACAAAATGCTACAACGGACACAAACAAGGTTAGTGTCGAGATTATAGATATATACACCTTGTGATTTCAGCAATCTAGACAGCACTAACTCTCCAGGGAAGAAGAAGGACATTTTGCAAATGTAATAGGCAATCTGCTATGATTGCAATCTCAGAGTGTCGACCTACATCATGGTTTACTACAAAAATAAAAACATTAACAGACAAGGATCATGATATAGGGATTCAAACGGAAATATTTATTTGTATCAGTTTTCTTTTAAAAAACAGTATCAAAATGGGAAGACTATGGCGTTTTACATGTCTTACAAGAAAAATCTATATCAAATATTTTTTTTAATGTATCAGATATGTCTCAATAAATGTACTGACTGGCGTGTAGGCTAGCTATATGATATAAAACTACAAGAAATGAAAGGAAGGATACATTCTAGAGACAATTTAAATTTCCCATGTAGATTTGGGGGGGGGGGGGAGATCTAAGAGTGATTAGCATTACTGCGATCAGAAGATTCATCACAGCTTTTAAAGTTTTTTTTAAAGTTCTTTTAGATAGTTTTAGATTTTGGTTTAAGTGATAGATTAGATTTGAATTTTCAGAATTCAATGAGAAAGCAGATATCTCTATTGCAAAATTACGCTTACTGAATGATATTTAGTTTGTTAAAAGGACAAGTCCTTTGGTATATCTGCCGGGCAGGTCCTTCATTATATGCATGAAAAATCTTGGCGAAAATGACAACGAGTAAACAAACCAATTTAACTTGCATGTGTATGCATGGAAAGAGTATAGGATAAAATAAAACAGGAGCTACACTTGTTTACAAAATATCTTCTGCTACTGTTGATCCGCTGAGGCCATTTAATAGAAGGACATCCTTTTCGAGGGAAACATAAACATTTTAATGGCAACTGGTTTCATTTTTTCTAATGACCCCATAAAAAATCCATCCGGTCTATGACATAAGAAAGATTCAAATCAAAATTTTAACATTTTCATTTTTTAGTATTATTTAAAAATGGAAAATGAACTCGGACAAATGTTTTTCACATTCGTTTTTCTTGTGCGCTTTGGAACAGAATTATTATTATTATTATCAGCAGTATCATCATTATTGTTATCATCATTATCATTATTATGAAGCTGCTGCTGATGATGATGGTGATCATCATCATCATCATCATCACAACCATCATCATCAACATGATCTTTATTATTATCATCATTCTCATCATCGTTATCAAATGCAGACAGCCATAAGATTGACACGTTGTCATTAGCCTATACAAAAACAATTACATTTTATGTTTAACTCAACTATAAAGATAACTCCACTTATTCCACTCATAAACAGGAGTGATAAACCTGGTCCTGAAATTAGATCTCTGATATGAGATTAGTCTGGTATACTGTTTACACATTTCATTTAGTTTACCCCTTTTCACGGTGAAGGGGTTCGTTGTCTTTTATATTTCCTTTTTAGACTGTCTTTCTTTCTTGCTTATTATTCATACTTTAAGAAAACCCTTTACTAGATTTAATGAAAATCGAGTCGTTTTAGTCACATTCATTCCGTCTCATATATGTGAGAAAAGAAAATAGTGCAGAATAATTGCACACGTTAAAAGATCTATTATTTACAAACATACGTTCTCCACCTCATAAAGATTACCATTTTGTATACTATTAAAAGTAAAATATACCTGTCTTTAACATTCACATCAGATCAGTCATTGAACCATTCTTCTCCATTAGATGTGAAACTATCTGATGGTAGAAGAAGGGCGGTTGTCATAAAAAAAAACACCAACAACATAGGCAAATCATCTACCTGTCGCATACAGGTATCTGTCGGGACAACAGTCATTAATATTGCAACGTTCCTTCTGGCACTAGAATAGTCAACTATTTAGCAGTTGTTGTCGAGTCTATTAAATGGTAGGACATGTCATTCTCCTCTGGTATATCTTCGGACTAAGGACACCTATGTGAAGCAAACTAAGAGTCCAATCTGGGAGAGGTGAGAGAGTGTCTTCTTTCGTTGTTTTAGAGGAGTTTGTTGTGATGGAGGTGTTATTGCTGTTGTTGCTGTGATGTCCAGCAAGAGCTGAAACGGCTCGTCTAAAGTATCGTCCTTTCCTACTCGCTTTAGCTTTCTTCATCTCCACCTGCACGTCACGGATGAACTCTAGGATGCTTTCCTTCAGCTTGCCGGTGTCGGTGGCCGCTGATACTTCGCGGAAGGTCCAGCCAGAGTCTCGGGCAAGAATGTACCCTTCCTTAAAGCTGACCCTCCTCCCCCTCTCCATCTCTCTCTTATTACCAACCAACATAACAGGTAGGTGGGACTTGCCTCGGAGGAAGAGTTGGGAGTGAAGTTGTTGAGCCTTTTCGAAGCTAGCTCGATCTGTGATGGAATAGACGTAGAGAATGGCATCTGCATCCGTCAGATAGTCAATAAGAGGTGCCTGGGGAGAACAAAAAGAAAAAGCAAACAGAGTCAATAGTCGCCATTCTTGATGAATAATGATTTATTCAAATCGCATTGCTTCTTTTCCAGACAAAATCCCGAAAAGTTTCTAATTGTTGTTCATTTCACTTAAAGTCTTATAACATTATTTTAATGTCAACTTTGGACACTCTCAAGATACCGTTATATGATGCTTGAAGTCAAGTCAAGTAATGCTTTTCTGAATAATATTAGGCTTCAAAAAAGGAAAGATTTGAACTCACCTGGTTTGCTGTATCATAGACTTCAATCTTCGTCGATCGACCATCGATCGTCTCGATTTTCTCATGGCAACTTTCTGTTGAAAAGAATGCATGAACAAAACGTTTTGTAAGTCAGTATGAAAAAATTAAATTTACGGTATTAGATGGACTGAAATTTCTTAAAATCTACTTTTCAGTTAACTGTTTATAAATATAAACTGAAATGACTTTAATCTATGCATTTATGAACGAAATGAGTAAGAAGGACACTAGGTAAAATGCTTTTAAAAATTTAATTCATGAATTATCAGTTAAGAGCATTTCTGCAGTACATAATGTTCTTATGTATTTTCTTTCCGGAAAATAATCTATACATCTATCTTTTTGCCACTATTGTATTGTCAGTAATAGATCAATAGTTTGTTGTTGCTATTTATCTTGTTTGTTATTGTCATTGTTGTTGTTATTCCTGCTGCTAATGTTATTTGTGTTGCTTTTGATATTTTTGTTTTGTTTTCAAGCAGTTGTTCCCAACTTACCAAGTGTAGGGTCATATTCATGGAGATATCGTCCACATAGAAAACGAACTGAGATAGCTGTAAGAAAACAAAAAAGAAAGGAAAAACTTGAAAATCACTAAGAAACACCAGGTTTTGAGTGACAGGGGGTTGTTTATTGTACAAGAAAATGAGCCATTTGGCAAAAGTATGCAAAACTTGAGTGAAAAGGAGATATATAATTAGAGAAATTCGGCACACGAGGTCAACGAGATAAATTGGCTCTTAACAAAGGGTTGATGGAATGTGTATGCTTTTGATAACTGAATAACAACACGCTAAGTAAATTCCATGCTCTGAATTGTTATGAGAACGGCCAGTCTCTCCGTTGGACGAAGGATTCAAAGAGTAAACGTAAAATGTTGCATTTCTATAGATGGGCATTCCTTCTAAACATAATCTGATTTCACGATCCGCTTTCAAAGCTCTTGTCATCACCCTTCGAAATGCCAGATGGATCCAGAAAACAAACGCCCCACTTTCAACATTTTTTTATGATGTGTCTTTAATCGTAACTCTTTTACTTCTTCCAATTAAATGAGCTGATTTTTATCTCAAGATTAATCTCTCATAATGAAAGTTTATCCATCATTACATCATTATTATCTTATATCTCTAAGTTCCAGCCTCGTGTAATTCAATCCAGAGGCGATTAAGCTAAATGAAGTAATTAAAGAAACATTTGGCTCACAAGAATAATTTTTTAAAATTATGTTTATTTTTAGAACTCCTGAAAGCTATCTCACCAAAATTCACTGATAGAATGTGTAAAGTTATTGTACAATGATTTAAATCACGGAACGATTTATGAAGGATTAAGAATAAAGAATTGTCATATGGATTTCCCCCATTTTCCCCATTGTATGCTTCAACGATGAGAGAGTGCGTACAAATGACGGTTGGTCCCTGGTATGAAAATTCAAGAATTCGTATAATAGTTTCGTGGACTTTGATGGATTAAAAGAAGCTGAAAACTGGAGAATTTAATGAGTGATGCAGGCGTGTATTTTCAGAAGCCATTTATTGTAATCACAAGCTAGTGAAAAGGGACCTGGTAAAATAGCCCATATGATCTCAACGGGTTTCCTATTTTCTCACTTTCCCCTTCCCCCTTACCCCCCCCCCCCCCCCCCCCACTTCACACGCAGGTAGACAAAACCAATCAAACTATAAACCAAATGGGGCATGATGTTCCTGATATTGAGGTGATACTGACTAAACCAAAAATGTTATTTTTTATGATTGATTTATGTCAACAGTGACTGCAAGCTGTAAATTTCAAACGCTGCCGATAAAACAAACTTTCATTTCCGATGACCATTGCTGACCAAGTATGCATCATCTTCTTTTAAGGAAAGACGGCAGTATCTTAAGTGGTATTGACTTAACTATAAATAGAGCCATGTGTCAGACGAGCCGCTATGATTGCTTGGATGTCTTGTTTGATTGGAAGATCAGATGAGAGGTTACTGGGTGAAGATCACCATTTGAGAGTCCAGTTCATTTTTTGCTATCGAAATTAAGTCAAGGCTTTAATTGGTCTAGATAGGTTGACACTCATGAAATCAGTTTTATCATCTGATCATCGAATTTCAGAAAGATCTTTATAATATTCTCTTACATACATAAATCAGTATTCTTTATTTTAATGTTGGAGATGGTGTTACCCACTGCTCATTTTCAAATCTGTTTTGTTTTGTTTTTGTTTTTTGTTTGTTTTTTTTTCATTTGGTAAAGTATAGGACACTACCTTGAATACTAAAACTTAACATCGTCAAGCGAAGCTTAATTCTCCATTCCTCTTTTATTTTTATTTACCCTGGATTGTGAAAATTAAAGTGCCACAATTTGCAATGTGCGAGCCCAAAAGGAAACCCTTTCGCTATTGGCTTGAATAAAAAGGTGATTCCCCCCCCCCCTCATAATAAGATACAAAGTGTATAGTCTAGTCTACAAGTTAGCCAACGAAATGGACAGTTATTGTATTTGAATTGGCAAAATTAGCATATTTGAGAAAAAGAGTTAATCTCGAGATGGATTATGAATAATTAGGATAAGAGTCGTCCTCTTTCCAGGGGCCACCATCTTATCATGCGATGACTTATCCACAACCAAGTACAAGCAGCTAGGCTAAACCAAGATGCACGTGTTTTGTATGTTTGCACAGATTTTGTAGTGACTCACGATGTAATTAGTCGTTACCATTGGCCGCGTAAATAGGTTAACATATTAAGAAGATATACGTACTACCATCTGACCCTATTAAGAGTGCTTTAAAGTAGAGGAAAGGTCATGATGCCTAAAACAGTTATCTTCTTTAACATTCCTTATCATTTTTCATTTCGTCCCATCCCAAACAGTGAATATCTTGGATGTACTATATTAATCCGTTACAGAATTTTTTCTTCTTCGATTAGTCTCTTGTTTAAAAAAAAAACGAAAAAAAAAAACGAAAAAAAAACCACCGTAGTTATAGCGTAAGAACTTGGGGAACTTTAGGGTATATTTGACAGTTTTCCAAGTACATTATCTTTTTCTTTACTGCAAAAAAGTGGAAATGCGTGCTTAGGCTCTTGTATATTTCTTCCCAACTTTTAAAGATATATATATCATATACTTCAATTAGAAATGGTAAAAAAAAAATCATGAGTGACATAAACATGAATTTCTGACATTTGCATTTATACCGAACACTTGATTTTGTTTTTAAATTGATTGATTTCCCTCTGATGAAGACAGATGCCGCGACACATCAAGATGATAAAAAAGTACGAACTGTTTGCTTTAGTCTGATAAGAATCTTGGGTCGTGTTCTTATATTTCGAACCATACACAATCTTAGCTTTTAACCGTAACAAAGATCTAGATCTTGTAAAATTGTCATATTCGATAAATGGAAAGCGAAAGAGGAGAAGAAGGAAGAGAGAGAGAGAGAGAGAAAAAGAGAGAGAAATGGGGAGGGGTTCAGTAGAAAGGTCATTTGTAAAGGAGTACCATTCATGGCAATGATTGGATTTATATTTCAAGAATCTATCGAAAATAGCACCTCACTGAAGCGATATCAAGATCGAATAGAGATTATTGAATGAAAACAATAGTATACTCAGAAGAGAATGCACTATAAAGGGGCAAATTATATATCAATATCACTGTATGATTTGGTATACTTTGAAAAAATCTAAATAAATTTAAATGAACTTAAGTATATCAAAATATGACAAGATACCATGGTTACAACTAAGAACACATATTAGAGATACAAAGAGATGCCTATAAACTCACCAGATTTTCCGACACCGTCTTCGCCTAGGAGGACGAGCCTGAAACTATTAGAAGTCTTCTCATTCCTCATGATGTTTGTCTGGTTGTCATGTGATTTAATCGATGAAGCGAATGTCACCGTTCTATCTTTACCCTTCTGCATGTTTTGTACAGAGCGCAGTGGGCTGCAAAAAATAACAAAGAGCAAGAAGAAAATTTGAAAAAAATAGTACATCAGGTTATTGCATTATTCATCTCGAGCATTATCTGTTGTACAAAGTCTGGTATAACTATTCAGCCATTGCATATTAAGTATACATGATGAATACTTAAAGAACGGAAAAAAAAAATAATGATAATAATTATACAAATGTATCATTTATATATTGTCCTTAATCTGTTTAAGGAAGAAAAACAATTAAGGATAATCAGTTTTAAGTATATTGCTACCAATAGTTTAAGATGAACTAATGCGATGATCAAAGTATCTACCGGACTGAATAAAGTTATTTTCAATGAAATCATCTGAATTTAACAAAACATGGAAACATACCTTTTGATATATGGAGAGATCGTCATGTCCAAGCTAAATATTCTCCAAGCAGAGAAATCGTCAGTAAAATAAAAGTAAGTTTGGAAGAGATGTGGATGGTTCTGTAGAGTTAACGGGAGATGAATTCGTTATCACACTGATAATGATGAGGCTACCGCTAGGAGATCTTCGTGTCAACTGAGTATCTGTTGACAAATCAGGTCGGGTTTTATGAGAAGTGGGACAAAGAAGTGGAGTTCGGTTGGCTAGGCTTGCGGGGGTGAGAGATGGGTATTGTTCGGGTGCATCTTTGCACCTCAGTCAGAGGCCATCGAACGCATTGTTGTTCAGGGGATAAAAGAAGAAGAAAGCAATCTTCACTAGGGGGTGATTCCAGACCACTTGTATGGGACAGACAGCAAACTGTGATTAACAGTCAACAGGCTTTAACCCCACCCCAACTTTCTCTCTCTCTCTCTCTCTCTCTCTCTCTCTCTCTCTTTCTCCTTCTCACCATCTAACTTCTGAACTTCTGGAGGACATAATTGAAGCACTACTTCTGCCTTATTTCTTTCAGGTGTGTGGAATGTCATTCCCTTCGAGGGGTGCAGGAGTTTGAATTGATAGACATCTTGGGAATAAAAAGAAAAACGGTCTCTTGGTATTCACGCCCCTGGCTAATCAGTCCTTGGGTACATGTTTTTAACACTTTTTTCCTCTCCCGATCGTGCTTGTACAAAATGACTTCGTAGAAAACACCTTTTCATGACGGTTTTCAGCGATATAAACAGGTTGTTTGCTGGTAGAATCAGTAAGAGTGTGCGATTCAGCAAACACGTTCCAATCTTAATCGTATTCTTCCCCCTCCCACTCCCATCCTAGTTACATCATTACTCAGAACAAGATAGTTTATCAGTATAATTGTCCCAGTAGATTTCAGATCCCTCACAATTGCCTCACATCATCCAGCACTCATTAGGTTTCCTCGAATGTACATGTATGTGCAGTATTAAAACACAAGACAACAAGAATTGCTCAAATACACGGAATGCCTCGGACCTTAGGAGTGAGGTGGGGGGGGGGGGGGCAAATGACGATCTAGGAGAAAACTCTCAATCAAAGGCCCTGACTTAGGGTTTGTGACACAAGAGAATTCGACAAGCTGTGTGCAAAAGAGATGCTCAGAAGTACATCGAGCAAAGAGCTGCGGATAATATAGGGAGGGGCAATTAGCGAGAAAATTTCAATTCCAGGGCCCAATTTAATATGTCTCGCAGTGGACACAAGAGAATTCGATAAGCTGCTTGATATACTTCTAAAAAAAGCCCCATTTTCAAACAATCTCAAACACTTATAGTTTAACTGTTATATCGTTCTTTGTATATATATATAAAAAAGGGGCCTTCATTGTCATGAGATTTTCTTTTTCAGCAGTTTGCATTGTCCCTAATTTGACAGGGACAGCTGTATGTACCTCATCACGACATCTCCAGTATATCTTCTTCTTATTATTGTTATTGAATCTTCTGTCCATTATTCAGTCTAAATCCTAATTCCTTTACATCAAGATAGAAGGAATTAAGTACCTTTTTAATGTTAAATGCTTCTAATCTCATAGGTGTATAGCAAAAATGAAAAGGGGAAAAGAAAATAATCTGATCCAGGTACGCTTTTTCCTTTGTTCTATCTTTTTTGTGTGCTAGATATTTGAGGTTATTACACATTATCTTAAAAGCAAATGACCCTAGTATTCTGCTTATATTGTATTTTGACAGTAAACCTACATGCAATACTGAGATGCACTGTTCATTCATTCAATCAAATAAGCAACAAGCAACATCTTAAAAAAAGAAGAAACACTGTCTTTCGCGCTCTCTAGCTCTTACCGTCGATAAACGTCATAATAAAAGGTGCAATATGCATTTTTTACTGAAACTTTCCGATTCCTCGTCAAACTTCTTACAATATCATTCGTAAGGTATTTCTTGGAATTCATTTTCAAGCAATTACACTGACGCTGCTTATCTCCTATCTCATATCTTCAATCATCGCTATGTGAAGTAGATTCCTTTCCAGAATTTGAAATGTTCCGAAACTATGATCAAGGCTACACTTTATTTTGACAGGGGTAGTGAGTACCTCACTACGACATCTCTCCTGTAGCCATGATAGCTTTTGTCAAATTAATCTTTTTTTCATTATTCAATCTAAATCTGATCGTTTCATCCATATGTCAAAAGAAAAAGAATTTAAGGCCTTTATATTCTACACGCTTTTCATGTTTAACGCTTATAATCTCATCGGTGTATAGCAACAGATAGAGAGAAATGAAGAAGATTATCTAATCAGGATTAGCTTCACTTTATGTCTGTCGTCCCTTTTTGATAAAGTTGACATCTGAGGTTATTACCCATTATCCCTTAACAAGAGTAAAAAAAAAAAAAAAAAATCCCTTGCTTTCCAAGCTATAGGATCCCATAGGCACGTAAGCCTACATGTAAGATTGAGCTGCACCACATATCCAACAAATAAAAGAGAAACACTTTACCTCCCATAATTACTGTAGTGTGAAATAATTGCAACCCTTTTCTCATTTTCACTTCAGACCCATTACAAGGTGTAGAGCACAATCTTATGCAAATCTAAAAGCTTTGCAATATCGTGGAAGAATTTGTATTAACAGATTACGATTCCAGAAGCCTCGCCTGTTACACTGTAACCAGCCGCAGATCCAGGATTTGATTGGGGGGGGGGGCATGGCCATGGAAATTCTTTTTGTAATGTAGCGACTAAAAAAAAAAAAAAAAAAAAAAATGTTGTACATTACATTCCGGCAGTGAACTCCCGGTCGCGGAGAGCTGATAAGGGGGGTGCATAAAAATTTCTTTGCGTGTGTCGTAAAAAACCGTATAAGGGGAGTAGGCGTATCCTATTATTACAGGTCCGAAAATTTCGCGACAAGCAAAAAAAAAGAAAGAAAAAAAAAGGGGTTGTAAATTACATTTGCTATTTCGATCTTCTTCTTTCTTTCACCCCTTTCTTTTTAGGGGGGGGCAGGTACCCAAAATGGTCCAAAATGGGCTGAAAAAACACAAATTTTGAGTCGGGGGGGGGCAAGGCCCGCTCGCCCCCCCCCCGAATCCGCGCCTGCATACTTCAAAGTATATTATGCAAAGTTTCATTAATGTCGTGGTTAGAAAGTATTCTAGAGTTTACCCCTTTTTTAAATCACTTATAAGGTCATTTCATACGACATGCCTATTGTAAAAGGTGCCATGAAATATTTTTTCTACATCGTCACTAAGAAATACAAGGATTGCGGTGAAGAATCACGTTATATATTCTTACATTCTTAAGGCATGCGTCAAGAGATTCCAAAGTTTGACACCTGCGAGGGTTATTATTCAAAAGTATTCAATTGAACATGTGAATGTTTGTTGTGTGTCGTGAGCCATGAATATCCTTTCATCTTTCTCTACTGACACGTACTTCTCATTTCTCTCTCTCTCTCTTTCTCTTCTTTCTCTCTCGCTTTCTCTCCCTCTCCCCCCCCCCCCCCCCATCTCTCTCTCTCTTTCCCCCTCACTTTCATTCACTCTGAATTTCTCCACATTATGCTTGCAGTTGTTGATATCTCTATCAAGGGGGCGCTCGCTACAAGGGAAGCAGGGGGAGCCGTCCCTATGATAATTATTTAAAAAAAGGGAGAAGAAGAAGAAAAAAAGAGTATGCAGGAAGAGAGGGCATGCAGGATCATGCACATATCAAATAGTAGTCCCATTTGTCCATTAAAACGTAAATAACTCACCTTGGGTCAGGTACTTGCCCCCCTTCAAAATACCCTGGCCCCCCCCCCCTCTCCATATCTCTTTATTCACGTTTTTCTCACTCTCAGCTCATTTGATGTTATGAATTCACATCAGAGATTTTGTGTCTTAGAATTTCTACTTTATTCATTTTTATCAAGAAACATGTCGATATGAGAGAATTATGGAATAGAAGATAAAAAGTGTCTTTGATACTTTCATTCTAGAAACCATTGATACCAGAGCTGATAAAGGAAATCAATTGTAATTTTCCT
>CM057151.1:56566939-56586939 GCA_029962745.1 Echinometra lucunter
CCCCTATAATAGGTAGCCTTGTTTATTAGCACTTCATTACGATGAAACCTCAAAAGCTGAATTCAAGCTACGCCACTGGCCCCAGACATGCTGCTATATTCAAAGGCACTACATGTACTTTGATCTCACTCTCTCTCTCTCTTTCTCACACACACACCACACCCTCCCAGACCACACCCACGCATACTCTCCCCACCCATCCCATCCTCCTCACCCGTAAATTGTCAGTTGTCCTTGTATTGCTATGCCCTTTAACATCTTTGCAAGAAGATGTATCAGTTATTCACACTTGGCATCCCACCCCCCCCCCCCCACACACACAGATTATGCTTCCACGGATTATGGTTTTTCAGTAGTTATCATGAAGTTATTTATCACAAAATCTTCGTGATATGCCCAGTATAGAAGGCTCTACATATAACTATATCGCCTATTTTGGAGCCAGAAGGGCATTAGGCCTGTATAAAATGATATGAGTTAACGCCCTTCTGGCTCTGAACAAATGATATGAATATTATAATTTTAATTTGTAAGTATGTAACTATAAATAGATATCACTGGTCTTTGATATAAGTCATGTAATGCCAAAAGCTACAATGGGTTTCAAGCATGGAAACACTTCGTCAATATCTCTGTTTCTTTTTTGTTATCAAAATCTAACATACTAAAAATAAAAAAAAAATTTAAAAAATATATGAAGCTTGGATTTAACCTGCACTCTATATTCGACTCTGAGTTTAGTTCTAGGGCCCTCTCATTGGATTCATCATTATTTTTTCACAAACAAATGCAGCCTTCCTGCATTTATCTGTTTATGCTCGCTACTTTGAGAGGTAAGATAGATGGATCAGAGGAGTTCCACGGATAGGTGCTAGCCGTCATAATTACACTACACTATAGTGAGAGAACGAGATGAACTTCAATTAACGAAGGACATTTTTGTGAACGAATGATGCAAACACACGGTAGGTAAAGCATGTACCCCCCCCCCCCCCCCCGACCTCCCCGCCCTTTATTTTGACTGTCCAAATTCATTTACAGGCCGATTTGCTTGTTCTATTTTCTGTGAAAATAAGGTAAACTTTTTAAATATATATTCTTTAGCCCTCCACATGCAGGCTATTTTATTACTCACAAATCATCGGGTTTACATATAAAAACTTAATCATAAATATTCTCTTTTGACCACATAGTATAAAAAAACCTTTTTTTCCTCACATTTTTTCAAGCAAATAACGATTCAAGCATTAGCCATTTTAAAAAATAAAACTTGTAAAGTTCGCCGGAAACAATATAGATATATTCTCGTCCTCATGATACTGAATTATCTTTTGTTTTAATCACCACAAACCTCAGTAGTTTACTATTGATCTTATACCAATATAACTGTTGTTTGATTACAATGAGGTTGATTTAGGTCTTTAATGCAATAAATCTTCCCACACGTTCCACATGTGTACACATTTTTAAACATTTCTCTCAAAGAACAGAAAGTGAAAATTCTCTTGCCTTTGGGGTGGGCTCTAGATTGTCTCATGTATGAAGTAGTCATTGAATGTAACTCTATGATTTAAGAATCAAATATTATTTACTACCATTCGATAACATCCTGGTCTTTTCCCTATAAGGACAGTAGACCTACGTGGAGAATAAATGATAATGGCCGTAATTTATTTTCACGTTTGAAAAAAGTCGACACGATGAAAGAAATATTTCAGTTAGAAAAAAGACATTACAATTGCTAAACCACTGTTCAGAATATTAGTGAAGACATTCCATGGGAATGACAAAAAGCAGTAGAGGGTCGAATGTTGCATTTTTTTAATAATTTGGGCTTTATGTACGTGAGTGGTTTTAACCGGATTTGTGCCGATCAAATGGATCTTTGGCTGGTCCTTCTCTTTTGTGATAAAAATCCCCTTTCCCTATTGGCAATGGTTTTAGTCACATAATTACAACTACTTTCATTTCATGCATGATCCAGTGTGGATCCCGTGAATATATAATTGGATCTAAGAGAGTTTTACAGTTTAAGAAAATGACCTGACCACTGATGGGTGGCAGACATAATGTTGCCGAAAGTATCATTTTTTATATTAAATGCTATTTAATGGCCTTTACATTTGGTAACTGCAGCTAAACATAATCCATTGCCTTCTGTAGACAATGGGAACCAAACTTTATGTTTCCATTGATTCCGATTAATATTGTGTGAAGAAATTCAACTGTAAAGAAGACTATTTTACTCCTGAATTCGTAAGAGGTCAAGACATATTTGTGTCAAAGAGTTTCGAAAGTTTCATATTTATTTTGCACTTCTGAAATTTAATCTATTATTTACACTTTAAACTCAGTAACATTGCGAAAGCTGTTGAAGTAGATTAAATGCCAATTTAAGGGTCCATTATTTAAATATTCTTAAAAAGCAGCGTCGCTCCTAATAGGTATATTTAAATGAAACTGCCCTGAAAGAAATTTCGATTTTGTTTGTACACCTCATCAGAGCAAGCTTATGTAAGATTTTTCATCTAATTGTTTTCTTCATAATTAGTTGATAAATAACAAGAAACGCAAAAAAAAAAAAATCTGCTGCCTATTTTATTGGTGATGAGTGGAATCATAAAAAAACGAGAGAGAAGAAACGCTTGATATGTTCTTTGAAATGTTGATTTTAAAACAAATTATCATTCCTTTCCGGTCATTTTGGTCGTTGACTTTGTCATTTTCAAATATACAGATTTCGGGACCCTCTCAATTATACTATACCTCCAAACCCTAAACGCAATCAAGCCTACATCCATCCATATTGCAATTCTGACCTGTATTGCACTTGGACTTTGAAATGAGTTGTATAACTCCATAAACATGATAAAAGATCAATTCAGAGATCTAGAACTTCGTATTTCCCAAGTGTTTTATCTCCTCCCAGAATTAAGCCTTAATTTACTCTCACATTGTCTTCTACCTTTATGGCTACCTGGGCACAAAAAAAACTTATTGAACTTCAAGGTTTCTCTCCTGCATAAAGGAAAATAAGTCTTCGTTAACCACCCCCCCCCCTTCGATACCCGGTGTCATCATCCTTATCATAGCCAGCGTGACATTAATATTATAGATAAATATTCCTTCTTTTCAAAGAGAAAAATTCCATAAAAATCCATTGAAGGTTATTAATGCAAGGATGCAGTGAAAACAAAAACCATGTTGGTGCGTATTCTAGAAATATATGCCATACTCAGAGGAAGGAAAGTAAATTAAGGAATAATAGTGTATAAAATTTATTTCAGTCAGGCATCATTACTCTTTCATGTAATTTTTTACGAGTGGTCAATCTACCCGGCTCCATTGTATATAATTATGGTAGCCATTAACCTTGATTCAGTTTTATAGAATAATAGTGTGACGTATATCAGAGAGAGAGAGAGAGAGAGAGAGAGAGAGAGAGAAATAGTGTGTGAAGACAAACATGCATGTACGAAGAGAGTGGTGCAGAAATTAAATCCATATAGATGCTTATAGAATATTCACATGAAATATGAAATGTTAAATCTTTTAGTGAGCAAGAAGAGTCTTTAGAGTGAAAAAACTGACTTTCCCATTTTTCATTAAATATTTGGAATGTCACATATCGGAATAGTTTGGCTGTGTCATTTGGACAGAGGTTTCCACTTCATATTATGTAACAATAGTATGAAAATATGAATGTCCAAGATAAAAAAAATGAAAGTAGAACAGAACAGCCCCCCCCCCCCCCCCCCCCCCCCTTTCTCTCTCTCTCCCCCTCCCTCACGCCTCTCTCTCTCTCTCTCTCTCTTTCCCTCCCTCTCTCCCCCTCTCTCTCTCTCTCCCATGCACACAGCACACTCATACTCGCACACCCCACCATACAAAATGCTACAACGGACCAAACAAGGTTAGTGTCGAGATTATAGATATATACACCTTGTGATTTCAGCAATCTAGACAGC
This sequence comes from Echinometra lucunter, assembly GCA_029962745.1. Classification (NCBI taxonomy): domain Eukaryota; kingdom Metazoa; phylum Echinodermata; class Echinoidea; order Camarodonta; family Echinometridae; genus Echinometra; species Echinometra lucunter. Next base: position 56,570,908 of record CM057151.1, read on the forward strand.
ACTAACTCTCCAGCAGGAAGAAGAAGGACATTTTGCAAATGTAATAGGCAATCTGCTATGATTGCAATCTCAGAGTGTCGACCTACATCATGGTTTACTACAAAAATAAAAACATTAACAGACAAGGATCATGATATAGGGATTCAAACGGAAATATTTATTTGTATCAGTTTTCTTTTAAAAAACAGTATCAAAATGGGAAGACTATGGCGTTTTACATGTCTTACAAGAAAAATCTATATCAAATATTTTTTTAATGTATCAGATATGTCTCAATAAATGTACTGACTGGCGTGTAGGCTAGCTATATGATATAAAAACAAGAAATGAAAGGAAGGATACATTCTAGAGACAATTTAAATTTCCCATGTAGATTGGGGGGGGGGGGGGAGATCTAAGAGTGATTAGCATTACTGCGATCAGAAGATTCATCACAGCTTTTAAAGTTTTTTTTAAAGTTCTTTTAGATAGTTTTAGATTTTGGTTTAAGTGATAGATTAGATTTGAATTTTCAGAATTCAATGAGAAAGCAGATATCTCTATTGCAAAATTACGCTTACTGAATGATATTTAGTTTGTTAAAAGGACAAGTCCTTTGGTATATCTGCCGGGCAGGTCCTTCATTATATGCATGAAAAATCTTGGCGAAAATGACAACGAGTAAACAAACCAATTTAACTTGCATGTGTATGCATGGAAAGAGTATAGGATAAAATAAAACAGGAGCTACACTTGTTTACAAAATATCTTCTGCTACTGTTGATCCGCTGAGGCCATTTAATAGAAGGACATCCTTTTCGAGGGAAACATAAACATTTTAATGGCAACTGGTTTCATTTTTTCTAATGACCCCATAAAAAATCCATCCGGTCTATGACATAAGAAAGATTCAAATCAAAATTTTAACATTTTCATTTTTAGTATTATTTAAAATGGAAAATGAACTCGGACAAATGTTTTTCACATTCGTTTTTCTTGTGCGCTTTGGAACAGAATTATTATTATTTATTATCAGCAGTATCATCATTATTGTTATCATCATTATCATTATTATGAAGCTGCTGCTGATGATGATGGTGATCATCATCATCATCATCATCACAACCATCATCATCAACATGATCTTTATTATTATCATCATTCTCATCATCGTTATCAAATGCAGACAGCCATAAGATTGACACGTTGTCATTAGCCTATACAAAAACAATTACATTTTATGTTTTAACTCAACTATAAAGATAACTCCACTTATTCCACTCATAAACAGGAGTGATAAACCTGGTCCTGAAATTAGATCTCTGATATGAGATTAGTCTGGTATACTGTTTACACATTTCATTTTAGTTTACCCCTTTTCACGGTGAAGGGGTTCGTTGTCTTTTATATTTCCTTTTTAGACTGTCTTTCTTTCTTGCTTATTATTCATACTTTAAGAAAACCCTTTACTAGATTTAATGAAAATCGAGTCGTTTTAGTCACATTCATTCCGTCTCATATATGTGAGAAAAGAAAATAGTGCAGAATAATTGCACACGTTAAAAGATCTATTATTTACAAACATACGTTCTCCACCTCATAAAGATTACCATTTTGTATACTATTAAAAGTAAAATATACCTGTCTTTAACATTCACATCAGATCAGTCATTGAACCATTCTTCTCCATTAGATGTGAAACTATCTGATGGTAGAAGAAGGGCGGTTGTCATAAAAAAAAACACCAACAACATAGGCAAATCATCTACCTGTCGCATACAGGTATCTGTCGGGACAACAGTCATTAATATTGCAACGTTCCTTCTGGCACTAGAATAGTCAACTATTTAGCAGTTGTTGTCGAGTCTATTAAATGGTAGGACATGTCATTCTCCTCTGGTATATCTTCGGACTAAGGACACCTATGTGAAGCAAACTAAGAGTCCAATCTGGGAGAGGTGAGAGAGTGTCTTCTTTCGTTGTTTTAGAGGAGTTTGTTGTGATGGAGGTGTTATTGCTGTTGTTGCTGTGATGTCCAGCAAGAGCTGAAACGGCTCGTCTAAAGTATCGTCCTTTCCTACTCGCTTTAGCTTTCTTCATCTCCACCTGCACGTCACGGATGAACTCTAGGATGCTTTCCTTCAGCTTGCCGGTGTCGGTGGCCGCTGATACTTCGCGGAGGTCCAGCCAGAGTCTCGGGCAAGAATGTACCCTTCCTTAAAGCTGACCCTCCTCCCCTCTCCATCTCTCTCTTATTACCAACCAACATAACAGGTAGGTGGGACTTGCCTCGGAGGAAGAGTTGTGGAGTGAAGTTGTTGAGCCTTTTCGAAGCTAGCTCGATCTGTGATGGAATAGACGTAGAGAATGGCATCTGCATCCGTCAGATAGTCAATAAGAGGTGCCTGGGGAGAACAAAAAGAAAAAGCAAACAGAGTCAATAGTCGCCATTCTTGATGAATAATGATTTATTCAAATCGCATTGCTTCTTTTCCAGACAAAATCCCGAAAAGTTTCTAATGTTGTTCATTTCACTTAAAGTCTTATAACTTATTTTAATGTCAACTTTGGACACTCTCAAGATACCGTTATATGATGCTTGAAGTCAAGTCAAGTAATGCTTTTCTGAATAATATTAGGCTTCAAAAAAGGAAAGATTTGAACTCACCTGGTTTGCTGTATCATAGACTTCAATCTTCGTCGATCGACCATCGATCGTCTCGATTTTCTCATGGCAACTTTCTGTTGAAAAGAATGCATGAACAAAACGTTTTGTAAGTCAGTATGAAAAATTAAATTTACGGTATATTAGATGGACTGAAATTTCTTAAAATCTACTTTTCAGTTAACTGTTTATAAATATAAACTGAAATGACTTTAATCTATGCATTTATGAACGAAATGAGTAAGAAGGACACTAGGTAAAATGCTTTTAAAAATTTAATTCATGAATATATCAGTTAAGAGCATTTCTGCAGTACATAATGTTCTTATGTATTTTCTTTCCGGAAAATAATCTATACATCTATCTTTTTGCCACTATTGTATTGTCAGTAATAGATCAATAGTTTGTTGTTGCTATTTATCTTGTTTGTTATTGTCATTGTTGTTGTTATTCCTGCTGCTAATGTTATTTGTGTTGCTTTTGATATTTTTGTTTTGTTTTCAAGCAGTTGTTCCCAACTTACCAAGTGTAGGGTCATATTCATGGAGATATCGTCCACATAGAAAACGAACTGAGATAGCTGTAAGAAAAAAAAAAAGAAAGGAAAAACTTGAAAATCACTAAGAAACACCAGGTTTTGAGTGACAGGGGGTTGTTTATTGTACAAGAAAATGAGCCATTTGGCAAAAGTATGCAAAACTTGAGTGAAAAGGAGATATATAATTAGAGAAATTCGGCACACGAGGTCAACGAGATAAATTGGCTCTTAACAAAGGGTTGATGGAATGTGTATGCTTTTGATAACTGAATAACAACACGCTAAGTAAATTCCATGCTCTGAATTGTTATGAGAACGGCCAGTCTCTCCGTTGGACGAAGGATTCAAAGAGTAAACGTAAAATGTTGCATTTCTATAGATGGGCATTCCTTCTAAACATAATCTGATTTCACGATCCGCTTTCAAAGCTCTTGTCATCACCCTTCGAAATGCCAGATGGATCCAGAAAACAAACGCCCCACTTTCAACATTTTTTTATGATGTGTCTTTAATCGTAACTCTTTTACTTCTTCCAATTAAATGAGCTGATTTTTATCTCAAGATTAATCTCTCATAATGAAAGTTTATCCATCATTACATCATTATTATCTTATATCTCTAAGTTCCAGCCTCGTGTAATTCAATCCAGAGGCGATTAAGCTAAATGAAGTAATTAAAGAAACATTTGGCTCACAAGAATAATTTTTTAAAATTATGTTTATTTTTAGAACTCCTGAAAGCTATCTCACCAAAATTCACTGATAGAATGTGTAAAGTTATTGTACAATGATTTAAATCACGGAACGATTTATGAAGGATTAAGAATAAAGAATTGTCATATGGATTTCCCCCATTTTCCCCATTGTATGCTTCAACGATGAGAGAGTGCGTACAAATGACGGTTGGTCCCTGGTATGAAAATTCAAGAATTCGTATAATAGTTTCGTGGACTTTGATGGATTAAAAGAAGCTGAAAACTGGAGAATTTAATGAGTGATGCAGGCGTGTATTTTCAGAAGCCATTTATTGTAATCACAAGCTAGTGAAAAGGGACCTGGTAAAATAGCCCATGATTCTATCCGTTCCTCTTTCTATTTTCCTCCTCCCCCCCCCTTACCCCCCCCCCCCCCCCCCCCCACTTCACACGCAGGTAGACAAAACCAATCAAACTATAAACCAAATGGGGCATGATGTTCCTGATATTGAGGTGATACTGACTAAACCAAAAATGTTATTTTTATGATTGATTTATGTCAACAGTGACTGCAAGCTGTAAATTTCAAACGCTGCCGATAAAACAAACTTTCATTTCCGATGACCATTGCTGACCAAGTATGCATCATCTTCTTTTAAGGAAAGACGGCAGTATCTTAAGTGGTATTGACTTAACTATAAATAGAGCCATGTGTCAGACGAGCCGCTATGATTGCTTGGATGTCTTGTTTGATTGGAAGATCAGATGAGAGGTTACTGGGTGAAGATCACCATTTGAGAGTCCAGTTCATTTTTTGCTATCGAAATTAAGTCAAGGCTTTAATTGGTCTAGATAGGTTGACACTCATGAAATCAGTTTTATCATCTGATCATCGAATTTCAGAAAGATCTTTATAATATTCTCTTACATACATAAATCAGTATTCTTTATTTTAATGTTGGAGATGGTGTTACCCACTGCTCATTTTCAAATCTGTTTTGTTTTGTTTTTGTTTTTTGTTTGTTTTTTTTTCATTTGGTAAAGTATAGGACACTACCTTGAATACTAAAACTTAACATCGTCAAGCGAAGCTTAATTCTCCATTCCTCTTTTATTTTTATTTACCCTGGATTGTGAAAATTAAAGTGCCACAATTTGCAATGTGCGAGCCCAAAAGGAAACCCTTTCGCTATTGGCTTGAATAAAAAGGTGATTCCCCCCCCCCCCTCATAATAAGATACAAGTGTATAGTCTAGTCTACAAGTTAGCCAACGAAATGGACAGTTATTGTATTTGAATTGGCAAAATTAGCATATTTGAGAAAAAGAGTTAATCTCGAGATGGATTATGAATAATTAGGATAAGAGTCGTCCTCTTTCCAGGGGCCACCATCTTATCATGCGATGACTTATCCACAACCAAGTACAAGCAGCTAGGCTAAACCAAGATGCACGTGTTTTGTATGTTTGCACAGATTTTGTAGTGACTCACGATGTAATTAGTCGTTACCATTGGCCGCGTAAATAGGTTAACATATTAAGAAGATATACGTACTACCATCTGACCCTATTAAGAGTGCTTTAAAGTAGAGGAAAGGTCATGATGCCTAAAACAGTTATCTTCTTTAACATTCCTTATCATTTTTCATTTCGTCCCATCCCAAACAGTGAATATCTTGGATGTACTATATTAATCCGTTACAGATTTTTCTTCTTCGATTAGTCTCTTGTTAAAAAAAAAACGAAAAAAAAAAAACGAAAAAAAAACCACCGTAGTTATAGCGTAAGAACTTGGGACTTAGGGTATATTTGACAGTTTTCCAAGTACATTATCTTTTTCTTTACTGCAAAAAGTGGAAATGCGTGCTTAGGCTTTTGTATATTTCTTCCCAACTTTTAAAGATATATATATCATATACTTCAATTAGAAATGGTAAAAAAAAAATCATGAGTGACATAAACATGAATTTCTGACATTTGCATTTATACCGAACACTTGATTTTGTTTTTAAATTGATTGATTTCCCTCTGATGAAGACAGATGCCGCGACACATCAAGATGATAAAAAAGTACGAACTGTTTGCTTTAGTCTGATAAGAATCTTGGGTCGTGTTCTTATATTTCGAACCATACACAATCTTAGCTTTTAACCGTAACAAAGATCTAGATCTTGTAAAATTGTCATATTCGATAAATGGAAAGCGAAAGAGAGAAGAGAAGAAGAAGAAGAGAGAGAGAGAGAGAAAAAGAGAGAGAAATGGGGAGGGGTTCAGTAGAAAGGTCATTTGTAAAGGAGTACCATTCATGGCAATGATTGGATTATATTTCAAGAATCTATCGAAAATAGCACCTCACTGAAGCGATATCAAGATCGAATAGAGATTATTGAATGAAAACAATAGTATACTCAGAAGAGAATGCACTATAAAAGGGGCAAATTATATATCAATATCACTGTATGATTTGGTATACTTTGAAAAAATCTAAATAAATTTAAATGAACTTAAGTATATCAAAATATGACAAGATACCATGGTTACAACTAAGAACACATATTAGAGATACAAAGAGATGCCTATAAACTCACCAGATTTTCCGACACCGTCTTCGCCTAGGAGGACGAGCCTGAAACTATTAGAAGTCTTCTCATTCCTCATGATGTTTGTCTGGTTGTCATGTGATTTAATCGATGAAGCGAATGTCACCGTTCTATCTTTACCCTTCTGCATGTTTTGTACAGAGCGCAGTGGGCTGCAAAAAATAACAAAGAGCAAGAAGAAAATTTGAAAAAAATAGTACATCAGGTTATTGCATTATTCATCTCGAGCATTATCTGTTGTACAAAGTCTGGTATAACTATTCAGCCATTGCATATTAAGTATACATATGATGAATACTTAAAGAACGAAAAAAAAAAAATCATGATAATAATTATACAAATGTATCATTTATATATTGTCCTTAATCTGTTTAAGGAAGAAAAACAATTAAGGATAATCAGTTTTAAGTATATTGCTACCAATAGTTTAAGATGAACTAATGCGATGATCAAAGTATGTACCGGACTGAATAAAGTATTTTCAATGAAATCATCTGAATTTAACAAAAACAGGAAACATACCTTTTGATATATGGAGAGATCGTCATGTCCAAGCTAAATATTCTCCAAGCAGAGAAATCGTCAGTAAAATAAAAGTAAGTTTGGAAGAGATGTGGATGGTTCTGTAGAGTTAACGGGAGATGAATTCGTTATCACACTGATAATGATGAGGCTACCGCTAGGAGATCTTCGTGTCAACTGAGTATCTGTTGACAAATCAGGTCGGGTTTTATGAGAAGTGGGACAAAGAAGTGGAGTTCGGTTGGCTAGGCTTGCGGGGGTGAGAGATGGGTATTGTTCGGGTGCATCTTTGCACCTCAGTCAGAGGCCATCGAACGCATTGTTGTTCAGGGGATAAAGAAGAAGAAAGCAATCTTCACTAGGGGGTGATTCCAGACCACTTGTATGGGACAGACAGCAAACTGTGATTAACAGTCAACAGGCAGGCTTTAACCCCACCCCAACTTCTCTCTCTCTCTCTCTCTCTCTCTCTCTCTCTCTCTTTCTCCTTCTCACCATCTAACTTCTGAACTTCTGGAGGACATAATTGAAGCACTACTTCTGCCTTATTTCTTTCAGGTGTGTGGAATGTCATTCCCTTCGAGGGGTGCAGGAGTTTGAATTGATAGAATCTTGGGAATAAAAGAAAAAACGGGTCTCTGGTATTCACGCCCCTGGCTAATCAGTCCTTGGGTACATGTTTTTTAACACTTTTTTCCTCTCCCGATCGTGCTTGTACAAATGACTTCGTGAGAAAACACCTTTTCATGACGGTTTTCAGCGATATAAACAGGTTGTTTGCTGGTAGAATCAGTAAGAGTGTGCGATTCAGCAAACACGTTCCAATCTTAATCGTATTCTTCCCCCTCCCACTCCCATCCTAGTTACATCATTACTCAGAAACAAGATAGTTTATCAGTATAATTGTCCCAGTAGATTTCAGATCCCTCACAATTGCCTCACATCATCCAGCACTCATTAGGTTTCCTCGAATGTACATGTATGTGCAGTATTAAAACACAAGACAACAAGAATTGCTCAAATACAACGGAATGCCTCGGACCTTAGGAGTGAGGTGGGGGGGGGGGGGGCAAATGACGATCTAGGAGAAAACTCTCAATCAAAGGCCCCTGACTTAGGGTTTGTGACACAAGAGAATTCGACAAGCTGTGTGCAAAGAGATGCTCAGAAGTACATCGAGCAAAGAGCTGCGGATAATATAGGGAGGGGCAATTAGCGAGAAAATTTCAATTCCAGGGCCCAATTTAATATGTCTCGCAGTGGACCACAAGAGAATTCGATAAAGCTGCTTGATATACTTCTAAAAAAGCCCCCATTTTCAAACAATCTCAAACACTTATAGTTTAAACTGTTATATCGTTCTTTGTATATATATATAAAAAAGGGGCCTTCATTGTCATGAGATTTTCTTTTTCAGCAGTTTGCATTGTCCCTAATTTGACAGGGACAGCTGTATGTACCTCATCACGACATCTCCAGTATATCTTCTTCTTATTATTGTTATTGAATCTTCTGTCCATTATTCAGTCTAAATCCTAATTCCTTACAATCAAGATAGAAGGAATTAAGTACCTTTTTAATGTTAAATTGCTTCTAATCTCATAGGTGTATAGCAAAAATGAAAAGGGGAAAAGAAAATAATCTGATCCAGGTACGCTTTTTCCTTTGTTCTATCTTTTTTGTGTGCTAGATATTTGAGGTTATTACACATTATCTTAAAAGCAAATGACCCTAGTATTCTGCTTATATTGTATTTTGACAGTAAACCTACATGCAATACTGAGATGCACTGTTCATTCATTCAATCAAATAAGCAACAAGCAACATCTTAAAAAAAGAAGAAACACTGTCTTTCGCGCTCTCTAGCTCTTACCGTCGATAAACGTCATAATAAAAGGTGCAATATGCATTTTTTACTGAAACTTTCCGATTCCTCGTCAAACTTCTTACAATATCATTCGTAAGGTATTTCTTGGAATTCATTTTCAAGCAATTACACTGACGCTGCTTATCTCCTATCTCATATCTTCAATCATCGCTATGTGAAGTAGATTCCTTTCCAGAATTTGAAATGTTCCGAAACTATGATCAAGGCTACACTTTATTTTGACAGGGGTAGTGAGTACCTCACTACGACATCTCTCCTGTAGCCATGATAGCTTTGTCAAATTAATCTTTTTTCATTATTCAATCTAAATCTGATCGTTTCATCCATATGTCAAAAGAAAAAGAATTTAAGGCCTTTATATTCTACACGCTTTCATGTTTAACGCTTATAATCTCATCGGTGTATAGCAACAGATAGAGAGAAATGAAGAAGATTATCTAATCAGGATTAGCTTCACTTTATGTCTGTCGTCCCTTTTTGATAAAGTTGACATCTGAGGTTATTACCCATTATCCCTTAACAAGAGTAAAAAAAAAAAAAAAAATCCCTTGCTTTCCAAGCTATAGGATCCCATAGGCACGTAAGCCTACATGTAAGATTGAGCTGCACCACATATCCAACAAATAAAAGGAAACACTTTACCTCCCATAATTACTGTAGTGTGAAATAATTGCAACCCTTTTCTCATTTTCACTTCAGACCCATTACAAGGTGTAGAGCACAAATCTTATGCAAATCTAAAAGCTTTGCAATATCGTGGAAGAATTTGTATTAACAGATTACGATTCCAGAAGCCTCGCCTGTTACACTGTAACCAGCCGCAGATCCAGGATTTGATTGGGGGGGGGGGGGCATGGCCATGGAAATTCTTTTTGTAATGTAGCGACTAAAAAAAAAAAAAAAAAAAAAAATGTTGTACATTACATTCCGGCAGTGAACTCCCGGTCGCGGAGAGCTGATAAGGGGGGTGCATAAAAATTTCTTTGCGTGTGTCGTAAAAACCGTATAAGGGGAGTAGGCGTATCCTATTATTACAGGTCCGAAAATTTCGCGACAAGCAAAAAAAAAGAAAGAAAAAAAAAGGGGTTGTAAATTACATTTGCTATTTCGATCTTCTTCTTTCTTTCACCCCTTTCTTTTTAGGGGGGGGCAGGTACCCAAAATGGTCCAAAATGGGCTGAAAAACACAAATTTTGAGTCGGGGGGGGGGCAAGGCCCGCTCGCCCCCCCCCCGAATCCGCGCCTGCATACTTCAAAGTATATTATGCAAAGTTTCATTAATGTCGTGGTTAGAAAGTATTCTAGAGTTTCCCCCTTTTTTAAAATCACTTATAAGGTCATTTCATACGACATGCCTATTGTAAAGGTGGCATGAAATATTTTTCTAACATCGTCACTAAGAAAATACAAGGATTGCGGTGAAGAATCACGTTTATATATTCTTACATTTCTTAAGGCATGCGTCAAGAGATTCCAAAGTTTGACCACCTGCGAGGGTTATTATTCAAAAGTATTCAATTGAACATGTTGAATGTTTGTTGTGTGTCGTGAGCCAATGAATATCCTTTCATTCTTTCTCTACTGACACGTACTTCTCATTTCTCTCTCTCTCTCTTTCTCTCTTTCTCTCTCGCTTTCTCTCCCTCTCCCCCCCCCCCCCTCTCTCTCTCTCTTTCCCCCTCACTTTCATTCACTCTGAATTTCTCCACCATTATGCTTGCAGTTGTTGATATCTCTATCAAGGGGCGGCGCTACAAGGGAAGCAGGGGGAGCCGTCCCTATGATAATTATTTTAAAAAAAGGGAGAAGAAGAAGAAAAAAAGAGTATGCAGGAAGAGAGGGCATGCAGGGTCATGCACATATCAAATAGTAGTCCCATTTGTCCATTTAAAACGTAAATAAACTCACCTTGGGTCAGGTACTTGCCCCCCTTCAAAATACCCTGGCGCCCCCCCCCCCCTCTCCATATCTCTTTATTCACGTTTTTCTCACTCTCAGCTCATTTGATGTTATGAATTCACATCAGAGATTTTGTGTCTTAGAATTTCTACTTTATTCATTTTTATCAAGAAACATGTCGATATGAGAGAATTATGGAATAGAAGATAAAAAGTGTCTTTGATACTTTCATTCTAGAAACCATTGATACCAGAGCTGATAAAGGAAATCAATTGTAATTTTCCTCTTAAAGCAATTTAGAATCCTTAGAAAATGAGGTTATTGTTTAAGCTTTGACAGATGATACATCATTTGTAATGATTAATGTCAATTAGAGTTTGTCAGGAATTTTATATTCTTGTTACAACAGGGAAAATGGTTTTCTAACGTGCAGTTCTACAGCTTCATGTTTCTATTTATAGATTTAATACGCAGCAAATTACAGATAAAAATCATTAATATCATGAATGTAAATGCAAGTAACCTCTCGTATTGAAAAGATAAAAGGGCATGACTTTATTTCATGTTAACAATTTTGGATTGTGCAAGAAGATCAATAACACAGACCTAGAAACAGGGCGAATATACGACACCCAAGTGGATTTTCAGATATTACACAACCGCCAGGTTTGAAGGTTTAACATTGCATAAGCTTTGAAATGACATTGGGCAGGTTGAGAGTAAATATGCTAAACCATTAAACACCATCCAGCATTTCCAGTACAATTATTTTTTCAAAAGAGCAACTTTATAGAGAAGGACAGTGGTATTCAAAAAGTTTCATGGGACACGTCCGAACTGTGTACTTTGATTCATTTGATGTATTTAAAAAGCAGAATTCATCAGTCTACAACATGGGCGTGTTAAAATCATATATTTTACAAGATCTGCTTCTTTTAGTTCCTCCTTTTCCATGCTTTCTCTCTATTTCTTGTATAATCGCTTTAAGTTTTTCGTATACGTATTTAAGAGTTATTGCCATCTTACATTCAGTTGTTATACTGTATATCAAATAATGCTATTTCCATGTTATATTGTTTTTCTGTTGTAATGCATGAGAAAATAAAAATCACTTGAACTTGAATTATATCCGTTTCAACTTCCCCTGATGGAAATTAGGATGTAGCTGATATTTTGATTCTATAATCTTTATTCTCTACTAGGGCAGACTAGGGTAGACCAATCAAAGAGCTTCAACTCCATGTGTAGATTAGGGTCAGCCTGTGTGTAAGCATCTTTGTTTTGTTTCGCATTCTAAAGCTGGTTTTATTTATGGTTAAACGATTGGTTTATGCAGGGAGTTTGGTTTACATGACTGCTAATAAGGTTGTATATGCCCATTAGCAATTAACGTTCGTCCTCCGCTCTAAGGGACTTGCATAGTAATGAAGATTTATACTTCACCAAGGGCTCTAGCCCATCCACCTGGTTTCGAATACTTCCAAGTTATGAGACCACTGCTTTTATACCACTCAGCCATCGCGCCTCCAAATCGTTTTCTATATTTTCTTAATATTTTTTTTTGAAGTTAATACCCCCGAATATATTTTATATATTTCCAGATTTGTACAATAGACATAGTCCTCATGTTAACATTCTTGTTAACACATGCATTTGATCTCATAAGATCCATGATTTTATCATGTTGCAGGAAATTCGCGGGACCTTCTACAATGAGTCACAAAGATTTTCAACAAGAATAAAACCAAGAAAACCCCAAAACAGCTTGACATAATATTCTTTCTAAAATATCGAGCTGTATACAGTTGTTGTTTTGTCTTACTTTCATCAGTCATCTGCGCGCAGATTCGAATATTTTCTCGTTGTTGTTGCTCACTCAAGATAAAATTCCATTCCAATGAGAGTGTTTTACAATAATTGTATTTTACTTTCCTGTTTGTAATCGTTCTAATCCTGATAATCTCTTGTTTATCTAAAATGGGCAATTAAGTGAGGGAAGATATATCACCTGACGTCAAGTCAGTGAACTCTTATCCGGATGGTGAAAGAAGAACGTTTTAAAACGGCAAGCTTTTGAGTGTAATCTTATGTAGATGGATTCATACGTGCTGTCAGCGAAATTCCTCTCGATTGACAATACTCAGGATTTTAGTTTTCATCTTTTCTTCAAGCACGGCAAAGTCATTTAGAGAAGTTATACTGACCTTAATGAATCACGGTTGGTAACCGGTTCCATCTAATGACCCACAACATGATGAATATATTCCTCTCCTAAATTTTTTGCAGACATTTTGAAATTAATTTAAAGGTTCCTAAATAAACTGTTTTACCTCCTGAAAGAAGGTTAAAGTGACCAAATGAACCTTCGTAACCCCAGCACAATTTAGGTGCACACTTCTTCAACGGGCTGAATAGGCACTGGAATGTTAATCTGTTGACTTAATAGAATCGAGCCTTATAATCGGTGAATTGTGGGAGTTGATCCTTTGTAATCCCTGCACTGACCAAAATTTAATCACTATGAATAGAATAATACAGATATTTGAGAATCAAGATTTCAATAATTATTTTCTTTATTCGTAAGGCAAAGCTGGGGATCTATTCAAACAAAGATATAATTTGCTTTGATTTATTAAGGACCATAGCCAAGTTGAAGGACTTCATATCAATCTTGACTCAGGGGCTATTTATCAATCCCTTTTATCTAATTCATTTTTTGAAGCGTTCTTTTGCGGGAAAAATAATATATTTCCGAAATATTTACACCCATATTCCAACGACATTTTTTTTTGTAAGAGGTCGTAGACAGACTGCTTTGATTTATTATCAAAAGTAGATTTATTGAAATAATTTATGTATTCTATACTCGTTTCTAACCATACATCTAATCAAAATGGATTGTCATGAAATTCAGAGTGAGAAAGCACGCTCAAAAACGGGGTGATACCCTGCAAAATAATTGTGCCATCTCGTGACAAATGCAGAATATCTAAAACGTTTATATAGCTGCTTGAGGCGTACTTCATGAGAAAGATGTCACAAAGTTCAATATTTAATAGAGTTACATATTTCTTTGGAAAATTGGGACAGCGGACAGTTTCGACAGCAACATGTGTCTAAGTAACATGTGTCTAAGTAACTGATATTATATATATATTTTTTTCATGCGAAGCTATCCACTCAATTGTACTGACAATCTAATATTTTGTATGTTTCTTTTATTACCATTTTCTTTAACTGCTCTGGTAATTAATAAAAATCTTAATTCTAAACATTTTTTTTCCTTTGCCATCACCAGGAACCCGTTATAAGATTTTTAAACTGTTATGATAAAGACGCTTCTATCAAGATGTGATTTTCTAGGTGCCCGATAGGACATCAGTGAGTTCAATCTCTCTTTACTAGGCCTACTCCACTTTTATTCGTCGAGCTTTGAACAGATATTCCCAGGTGCAGGACACATTTCAAAGAATTCGAGTATCAATCCTATCTGATTTATTTGTGTGATTGAGTGCTTGTTGACATCACCATAGGTAGTGAGTTCTGGAGAGGTATTACCGTCAAGACACAATAGGAATACGACAGATAGTCGGTCATCAAACTTGTATACTCAATTAATTGGTGATAATATGCGTAGGTTTGGTCGTCTAGAAATTGGGCAAATGATCGTTTGGTCAAAAGTGGTGTTTTCTTTCTCCTTTCTTCACTATCCTCAATTTAAAAACTACGTATGCATATCTCTGTATCTCTGTGTCAACAACCTTCAAGTTATTTACCGATGCCGATGCTTGTTTATATGTCCTTTAAAGATACTTTTCTTGCCTTTAGTAGGGATTCTAGAAAGTTTTCAGTGCAGTTCACCTGAATTTGCTTGTTATTATTTTGTAATGATATAGCGCTTAGATACCTGTCTTTGTATAATGCATAGGTGGTATGTTAACTCCCACCCCCCCCCCTCCATAATATTGCATGTATATCACTTGCTGGTAAGTGAATGCCCGATAGGTCACTTTTGAATATTTGAAAACATGATCAACAGGATCAGAAGCGATATCGTAGAAAACATATAGTTCCTAATTTAGGAAAAATATGCACTGACAATGACAAAAAATGGCCATTGTGTAGTGTGCTGTAATACATGTAACGATCATTTTTTATGGTATTGCACAGAGCCAGCAAGAACGTCAACAAGCTGTACGCAAACACCAGTGTTGCTATATGCTGCCTCTTAGTAGGGTGAATCGACAGTCGGGAACAAGAGCATTTATGATAATAATAATGATAATAATAAGAGTCTTCATTTATATAGCGCCTAATACATCTCTCTGATGTGTCCAAGCGCTTTGCAGAAATGTTATTACCCGGGTCGTCGGATTCAGGCTTGCCCGCACAATGTATGCACCTTCTCCACTCCTGATGGAGCATCCCAGCCAGGCGCCATTAATACAGGCGCTAACAATGCTAAACAAATCACTATGACTTTCGCATCCTACCGGGCACCCACTAACACCTGGGTGGAGAGTGGCAAATATAGATTCATATCTTGCCAAAGGACATTAGTGCCGCAGCGGGATTGGAACTAGGACCATTAGATCCACAGCCCAGTGACATATCCACTATTAGACCACAACACCCTTATGGAAAGTGGGTACATTTTCAAATACGGTATATTGTGTTTTTCTTTAAACATGTATAAATTGTTTATAACGATGAGTTATCTTTTTCATCGACAATTCTTTTGTTGCATGTCATTTGCATATGTATCTTCATGTTTTGATATAATGTATATTAATCAGCTACCTAAGACTGATATTTTATAGTTGCATTATACTGGAACAAAACTCGCTTAAAGGACAGAGAATGATGCACTAACGCTGCACATTCCATTGAGACAAACAAATTCTAAAATATGCTCAAACGGATAACAAGATTACTGTATGCTTGAAATAAACAAAAGATTCGAACTATCCAAAACATCCGTTTCGTTTGGTTAAGTTAAGAAGGATTGCAACCTCAAAGTAATGACAGGAAGTATCTTAACGTTTATCACACCTGGGCTTGTGTTGAAATAACGTACCCATCTTAGAGATGGGCTTTCCTTGGTTTAAATAGGATGGTATCTTAAAGACAAAACCTGATGCTTTTTTTCCTCCCAATTTTCAAATGGAAAGTCAATGTTGAAGAGCAATACTTATCCTACATTTAATGTCTGAAACATGACGATAGGAATAGGATGAGGATGATGCAA
>CM057151.1:56589439-56596939 GCA_029962745.1 Echinometra lucunter
AAGGCAGAGCAAAGGAAAAAATATAATGTATATCAGTTTTGGCAAATTTTGATAAGTTTTATCAAAGGGAAAAAATAGAATTTATATCAGTTTTTGGCAAATTTTGATAAGTTTGTTAAACAATAATATTCGGCATATCCATACCTTCTTGCAACCCGAAACATGAATCAGACAGGATGCATTTTTCAAATCTAATGTAATAAGAACAGTAATCATCTAATATGTATGAAAGCATGCATAAAGAGATATTTGATGCCCTCAAGGAACTCTACTTATAGAGGCACCATCTCCCTTTAACTTATTTTTAAAAAGTTATTTATTCCTTGGTGCATATCATTTGTTGTTGTTGTTGTTACGATTCAAATTTCTTTCTGCCATGTCTAGTCATTTAGCATTGCTTAAAACATTAATCATCACCCTGATGTTTGTTAATACATTTAGACCAGTAGAAGAAGATTCATAGTTTTTTAGTAATATGCTCTGGAATTTCAACCACAAGGTGCCACTTTTAGATAGACAGGAAAACAATTTCTCGATAAAATCAGTATACATATCGACAGAAAATGTGAAAATCTGATTAGTAACACAAGATCCAGTCTAGATAGGTCTTCATCTGTCTATCTGTCGCCGCACTTGTACGAATTCTTACGAATACCTGACGTGCGCACTGATTTTAGACGTTGAAACATAGCAAACAAGGATAAGTCCATTGAATTACTGGTAGTTTTTTTTATAATTATTGTTATTTCATTCGTGTGTGTATGTGTGTGAGTGTTGAGGTTTTTTGGGGGAGGGAGTGCTTTCCTCATTAGATTTGAGGAGGGAAGAAGAATCATGGACGTCACCCCATTTTATAATTTTTTGAGACACTGTCCTTTTGGGGGCATGATATGTTTTTTGGGGGGGGGACATACACCAAAAATTTACTTACAAGCAAAATAAAAAAAAAAGAAAAGAAAAAGAAAAGGGTCTCAGCTAAACTATTTGGAGGACATACCGCAACATTTGCTGACACATTTTTTTCTCATGTGTTTCTTTTTCTAAACTTTTGGGGAGACATATCCTTTTAGCTTTTTCAGGTGTCTTTTCCTTCAAAATTTGGTGGGCATACCCTATTCTATTGTGTGCCCACCCCTAAAATTTGTCTTCAGGTTACTTTCCCCCCTCCCCCCCCCCCCCCCCTCCGATCGATGCCCATGAGAAGAATAAAAGAAAAGGGGAGGAATGAATTTTCGATGGCGAATACGGAGATAGAAGTTATGGCTGTTATATCATAAATTTCAAATAGGTATCGTCAGCATAGTACACCATTCTAATGATAATGGTCAGAGAGAGATAGATAGAGAGAGAGAGAGAGAGAGAGAAGTGATAAAGAGAGAGAGAGAATGATTGAGAGAGATCAGAAAGAGAAGAGATGCAATATACAGGCAGAGAATCGGAGAGAGAGAGTGGAAGGCCAAAAGAGATATACGTGTTTAAAGGAAAAGATAGAGAGAGAGAGAGGGGGGGGGGGGGGAGCTGTAGCAAAGGACGAAAAAAAAAAGTTTTCCCATACAACTGCATCTGTTGACCCGGTGACCAAATTAATCCTGAAACAAAAGTCACTCAAAATAGTAAGGTCTTGTTTCCCCCTTATTCTGGACATTATTAGTCCGGTCACCTTTGAAACAAAGCTGGTTTAGTACACGCCACCCGCCGTCTCGCCAAAGCTTACTGCAAGTGGAGAACACTTCACACGACGCCACTCTCTGACTTTATGTGCTGTTCATAAGGGAAGATTCGAGACGACGGACCATGAATTTCTTCAGCGAGCTAGTGAAAACCGGTCAATATATTGATTTTTAATGCTTCAGTAGAGACATACCTAAGTATAACTTTATCAAATTTATATTTTCGTTTTACTAATATTAGTATTAGTATATCAACAAACAATATTTCCGTTGTAAAAATGTATTAATATATATTCACCAACAATTATCAAAAATTGACAGTAATCAGCTATGCCCTTTAACTTTGATTGTTAAAGAATTTAATTTCCTTACTAAGATTGCATTCTACGAATTCCAAAGTATTTAGACAAATAAATCCATTTATTTAAAACATTTATAAAGCATCTCAAATCATAAGTTCACATTTTAGATCTTTGTTAGATATGATACAGATGCAATTTTCCTTTATTTTCAATTTTTTCCTTAATATCTCTTTTACTTCATAATTATGTAACTCATTTTAATTATATCCCTCTGCGCCTCAGAATACTTCACTAGATCAATGGTGCATTAATGATGTATTTATTACTATTTATGGAATGTTAGTGATATAAACTGAAATAAAACGAAAAATCCTAATATAGGTGTTTTTCTTACAGCATTGCATTTTATGTCATGGCCATATAAACACTCTATCCGCATGTATCAGTGTCTCTATGCTAATTCCGGCCGGCAGGTGGATTTGCTTAAGTGTCGGATAATCCCATGTTACAAATTACTAACTTGACGCCACGTGTTTGTCACTGAAGTATTATATTCCGACTCTTTCTTTAATCAATGGCGAGACATTCTTGATAAGTATTATTACTACATGCAGCAATGGGCGGAAAGAGACATGTAATCAGATATTCTTCTATGAACGTCTGCGGTTTATTTGGGAAATATCTGTTGCAAACAGAATTCATTCTGAGTCACCTTTCGATTTTTTGATTTTCTAAAGAATTTTAGCTCTGGCTTAACCTTATGAAGAATCTATATCACAGAGTGAAGAAAAATCCTTATAACTATGACCATTCTCGTAAATCCCGGGGGATGGGGGATATATCCCCCCACTTTTGCGAGAGGAGGATAGCGTGTACAAAATATCCCCCAGTTTTTGAGTAAGAAATATTTTAATTAATCAGTTAGTAAACTTTTTGATAATCTGTCATAACTACCATCATATTTTAAAATTTCTATTTTAAAATGGGATTAAAAACCAGAAGAGTGGTTATTTTGGCTCACTCACAAAATAAAAATCAAAATGTGTGTAGGGGGTCTGTGCGGTTGGGTGAGGGTGTATGTTTATACTTGAGTGTGAGTTCGACAGAAAAAAAATCCGCAAAAAAGTCGATCATCCCCCACTCCTCAAAGTGGATTTACGCCGGTGACTGTGACAAATATATAGCCATATATATAGACATAGGCATAATACATTAGCAAAAGTAAACTGGAGTTCGTGGACATTCTGACGTTTGGGATAATCTCTGTTCTCATTGTCCTTGATTCACTTTCTCAACAATGACAAGGGTATACACTATGGTGACCTTCTGATTCCAGCCATTATGAATGTATAATAGAAACCTGACATTGGTTGTGGAAATAAACACATTTTCATTATCCCTCGAGTGCTGACTGGAAAATACTAACATATGATGTTGAACAAATTCAAGGTTTTGTTTTAACTGTCTTCACATAATAAAGAAATAATCACAACAATAAAATGGTACACACGTTGTACATTTGATTTGTAAACACGAAACGTATTCAGAAATGCCTATTGGCTTCGTCTGGCCAAGAGCCTGTCCAGAAGAGTCATCTGTCGTATCCATAAGATTTAACCCTTTAAAGTAACTAGACCGTCTTGTTATTAAAAAAAAAAGAAAATAAAAAGGAAAGAAAGGAAAAATAAACAAAGAAAAATAAGCTGCACCAAACCAAAATTTGGGTAGATTTCATTCCATTTTCCGCTGATGTAACCTTCTGTTAATTTATCATTGGACTTTGGGTATATTCTGTTGTCTAAAGACAAGATGCGAAATAACATGGATAATGGTTGCAAGACTAAACATTGGTATTTTGAAGTTCTAAATTACAAGACCACACCTACGAACCTCCCCCCCCCCCTCCTACCCTCCTTCATGCTTCATGAGAATACATATTCTTACATTAATGATTTTACTTTGTTGGTACAGGACGAACGTACCTGCATTTCCAATAAACTTTGCATCAGATTGTCTCACAAAGCACACTCTTCATGTTTTTTGTTTTGTTTTGGTGTTTTGTTTTTTGCATTGAACGCAAGTGAGATAGGAGCACTCTGAGTGGGATTAGAAGATAACATTACGTTTTTTCCCCTTATCATGCTTATTGAAGTCAGTCATGGACTATTTGATTAGCTGCTTAGCGAGAAGTTGATTGAGACGTGAAAAACAAGTTATCCTTGTCATCAGCACACTTTTCATGTTTCTTAATTCCAGTTCACTTTTCGAGAGTTGTTCGTTAAGACCTTGGGATAGGGATTTCATTCACGAGATAATCAAGTATCCCAATTCTTCAGTTTGAATGCACTGATTTTGAAGGATATGCAAGAATGTTATTAACATATCATCCCGGAGTAAAGTATTTTTTCACCTGCCTGAGGTCTGTCGGACATATTTATTTTGTTGATTATAAACCGGCGAGATGATAGTTTTACAATGACGGCATGATGATATTGTAAATGACTGCATTGGCGGAAATCCTGTGGGAAGGGGGACGCCCCCCAACTCGCAGAGATTTACCTCCATGGGCCCTCGAGAGTCTTATTTTTCCGGAAGCAAAAGTTATTTGGCCAAAATACATGAGACCACATTGTGACATATGGCATGCATGCTCATCATCTGTTTTGTTTTTGTGTTTATTTAATGTTTCATTTTGCTATTATGATTTTTTTTATGTTTGTAAATTGAGAATGATCCAAAATGTTTGGATTGAAACATTGGCGTAAATCCTGGGGGATGGGGGATATATCCCCCCCCCCCACTTTTTTGAGAGGGAGGAATGGCGTGTACAAATACCCCCCCCCCACACACACACACACTTTTTAAGGAAGAAATGATATTTGAATTAATCAGTTGATAAAATTTTTAATAATCTGTCATAAACAACCATTATATTTTAGAATTTCCATTTGACAATGCGATTTAAAACCAAAAAAGCGCTTATTTTTGGCTCGCTCGCTTCGCTCGTTCATCATATTTTAGAATTTTCGTTTGAAAATGCGATGGAAAACCAGAAAAGTGGTTATTTTTGGCTCACTCGCTTCGCTCGTTCATCATATTATAGAATTTCTATTTGAAAATGCGATTGAAAACCAGAAAAGTGGTAATTTTTGGCTCGCTCGCAAGATAAAAATTAAAATGTGTGCAAGGGGGTCTGTGCAGGTGGGTGAGGGAGTGTGTTTATACTTAAGTGTGAGTTCGACAGAAAAAAAAATCGGCAAAAAAGTCGATCATCCCCCCCCCCTCCTCAAAGTGGATTTACGCCGGTGGATTGAAATCATTTTTTTTTTAATTTGAATTTGAATTTGAATTTGAATTTGAATTTGAGACCAAGCCCAGCCCCCCCCCCCCCCCCCCGCGACTTTGCTGGCCTTCTAAAAAGTTGTCAGGCACCCTGCCTGCTCACAGGGGCGGACCGACCATGGGGAATTCAGGAGTTTTCGGAGTTTTCCCTATTGGCCGTTCGCTATTTTGACGCGAGGGCAAGTCCATCTGTGGTAAATGAGGACTGGTTGATAATGGTGATAACAAAATTCACCAACCGAATTTTAGTCCCAGTCCACGCCTGTTGTCAGAAGATCACAGTTCTGTCATTTTTTGTCTCTTTTCACTATCTTTTTTTTCTTTTTGATTGTTATGAAATTTTAGATGAGTCCCCTTCACGTTTGGATACAGAGTTCTGCCTATGAGAATCTATGAAAAGAGGAAGAATGTTTTTCTTTCTCTCTTTTATGATCGATAGCCAACTGATGTAATGATTGCTTGACACTGCTTAAAGGCATAAGCTAAAGTCCCCAGTTTATACAAATTCCGTGTTCTTCGGTGCCTGTGACCGGTAGCCTATTCCTATCTTACCAAATATGAGAAAGGATCGGATGCTAATAAAATGTACATTATTAAAATCATAGAACTGTAGTAACAGTACACTAGAACCTAGCTGCATGTTCTCAGTATTAAAAACATAGCCCTTTCTCGCTCCCTCGCTCTGCTCGCGCATAGAAACAAGATCTGGGGAGCATTTCATGAAGAGTTTTGTCGGTGATTTTCACTGACTAATTTGCTTTCAGCCAATCAGATGGGAGAATTTTCAGTAGCTTATAACATTTGTCGGTGATTTTCACCGACAAAACTCTTCATGAAACGCTCCCCAGGAGTCAAGCGCTCTTATTCCCTCAGCAACATGTCCGAATATTGTAATATTTCTACAGCGAGATGTAAAGCTTTTCTCGAATACAGATAAATGGGACATCATAAAATTCATCTAATTTATTTTGGTGGAAATTCTACGTTTTACTAGAAAGAAACAGAGTTTTTGTCGGTAGCTCGCTCGCTCATAGAAACAAAATGGTTTTAGATGGCAAGCGAGGCACCAATAAAGCATCATATTTGGCAATTAGGTGATCAAAACTATTTAGATATCTTTGAGGCTATCAAAGAATGTAATTTTTTCCTCACTCGCTGCGCTCACTCGAATATGTAATGTAGATATTTTATAGACCTATAGTGGATTTTTATAACAAAATAACGTTTCGTCACTAAAATAGTGTGTTTTCCCCTATCTCGCCTCCCTCGCTTGTAATATGTGAAATAGGGTGGTTTAGGGAAGTAACAATTTGGACCAGCGAGGTGCTGAATTAGTCAAACTTTTTATATTGCTTGAGTGTACTTTGAGGACAATAACATTTCTTTTATAGCTAGAAAGTGGAATTTCCTTCTTGCTTGCTTCGCTCGCTCGCAAATTAAAAAACGGGATGGTTCATACTCTAAGTAAAGGTTCAAGTCCCCTACACTTCTCATTCAAGTAATGAGGATGTACCTCTGCGATATTGTTTGAAAACATTTTTTTTCTGTGCGGTTAATCGGAGGAACGTTAGATTAGACTAAGAATACAGAGATATGGCAGCAAAAACAGGTCCTACCCCCCCCCCCCTGCATATTAAGTCTATCCTTCACGTTCGAACCTATACATCCTTTCCCCGATCGGTCGCTTTGCTCCGCGGTCGAGGATATTCGGCATCAGTCATCCCCCCCCCCCCCCCACCGCGAACACAAATCGACACCCATGGCAGGAATGTGATGGTGTTTGATAAGGATTCAATCCCAACATGCCCGGGGCATCTAATGTGACGTGCATTGGAAGAGCTTCTTTAAATGAGATCGCTTTTGTTACATTCAGGCAGATGCAGCATAGTAAGAATATTTTGTTGGCATATAGGGTTATCCTAATTAGTAGACGAATATGTTGATTTTGTAGATCTGATGAATCACTTAATTTCAGGGTTTCTGTAGCATCCACCCAGGAAACTTTTGCAATTACTGTAACCCACAACTTTACACTGTGGAATTCGTGTTGACATTCATTTATTCATCAAATCTCGCTTCAGCAAACACTTTTTTATCATAACTATTGAATAAACATTCCTAACATTTTTCTCCATTAAAAGCCGCAGGTATGTGGCGATGCTATGGTAAATTATAACATGAATGCA
>CM057151.1:56601939-56757278 GCA_029962745.1 Echinometra lucunter
AGAAAGTGTGATTTGGAGGCATAATATTTCTTTGTTGACATTGGCCTCCACAGGGCAAATAGCAGAGCTCAAAGTTAAGCTCTGCGTGAAATATCAGAATAAAAAACACGCAGAGCTTCCTTAAGCTAGGGCAGACGACACAATAAATCATCGTTTTGGTGGGAAGTTGTATAATAACAATTATAAATTTATATTGTATAGATATACCACATGTGTGGATTCTAAACCTGTAAATATGCATGCATGAAATTCACTATGGATTGCTGGGCAGTATAGCAAAAATACAGACTAGGCACAGGAATACTTGCACGTATATTAAAGGCAGTAACACAACAGATTGGTATGAAGTTTATGCTTGTCACACCTTGGCTGCATTTTGCACGAACACTGACATATAAGCAGTCGTACCCAATAAAGCGCAATTCAATATGCAGACTAGCACATTGGCCTGTGCTAGTCGCTTGCTAGTTCTGAAATTTTTAAACTATCGCAAGCAATCGCAAGGTCAAATCTCCTCTTTTTGGAGTGTTTGTTACTGTCCATAGCTGCGTTTCCTGCACAATTTATCTCACTTGAGCTTGTCATTTGCATGATTGCACATATTGTTTCCACTCACAGCAGCACAAACCATTGTGTTAGCTGCTCGATACACTGCAAGTCTAGCTTGTACGCCATTCCCTTTGTATGAGCAGCATATATGAGCTACCTAGATATGCAATAGTGAGACTGCTACCTTCAGATTTGCCACGTTATTGCTGGGTACTGCTGTGTATTGATAGCGCAGCAATACACAGCAATATACGCAAAGGTGTGACCGAGGCATAACAATGGATATGCGCAGTGACACCAGCACTACTCTTGGACTGGTAAAATTTCTTTCAAATATATAAATTTTGTCAAGCATGTCCACTTTGGGGAATTCACACTCAAAATATGACATGTCAAAAAAAAGTAATTGACTGCTTACTTTCCAATTCATGATTAAAACTTTAGCATTGCAGTGATCTTAAAGACATTCAGTCGTGGTCTTTCATGAGGAGTGGATCATAATTTGCTGACACCAGACTTTGTGAAAAGCACTGGAAATACCTGTAATAGAGCTACATTTCTGGAGCACAGCAAAACAAGCTGTCCCACCATGAACATTCTTTGGCCTGCTTCGGGCATTCTTGGGCCAGGGAAAGTGAGAAAATGACTTTGCCATATGGGGCAAAGGGTGGAATATACAGAGCATTACATAAGGTCTGTTGGTCATAAAACTCATAGTGATGGACAACACCTGTTACTGGGTAAGCACCCATGGTGTCAAATTCCCCATGAAAGCCCATGACTGAGCATCTTTAAAAATGTACTATGCCCTTTGACTTCATCTTAGAGTACAGTACAGTTTCAAGATCACCTTGGGCTTTAATTTTAACCTTGCCCCTCAAACAATACTGAAATAATCATATTTTTTCTCATTCCAAGTAGTCGCTGAACCAGACAATGGTCAATAAGGCATCAACTAGCGAAGACCATCAGCTCCAAGATGGTGCTGCAATGGATGATGAAGTGGTTACATGTGAAGCTGTCCTGGATGATTCTAAGACTGAGATTTCCAGGAGCACTGCTCCTGTTTCAAGGGAAGGAGATCTAGGATTTGAGATGACTCCTGGTGCAGTCCAAGTACCTGATACAGGAGCAGTAAGTTGTTTGATATTTTCATACAAAAGCAGAGTTGGTGAAATACATGAAACTTGCATTGCAAAGCTTGCCTACTACTACTACTACTACGACTACGACTACGACTACGACTACGACTACGACTACGACTACGACTACAACTACTACTACAACTTCTACCACTACTACTACTACAAATACCACTACTACTACTACAACCACTACTAGTACTACTACTACAAATACCACTACTACTACCACCACCACTACTACTACTTCTACCAATTCTACTACTACTACTACCACTACTACTACTACTACCACTACTACTACCACTACTACTACTACTACTACTACTACTACCACTACTACTACTACCACTACTACCACTACCACTACTACTACCACTACTACTACTACTACTACTACTACTACCACTACTACCACTACCACTACTACTACCACTACTACTACTACTACCACCACCACTACTACTACCACTACTACTACCACTACTACTACTACTACTACTACCACTACCACTACTACTACCACTACTACCACTACTACCACTACCACTACTACTACCACTACTACCACTACCACTACTACTACCACTACTACTACTACTACTACTACTACTACTACTACCACCACCACTACTACTTCTACCAAACCACATTGCAAAGCTTGCCATTTCCACCTTCTTGCCTTAACTGAGTATCCTATGGTACTAAGATAGTGATAATTGCTTTGATGATGTCATGATGTCATATTTATTATGATTTCTTGCAATGATTCTAGCAATGATTTTGAGGAATTACCTGAAGTGAAGTATGAAAATGAACAGCATAAATTCATATAGTGGCTGTTGGCATGAGAGTAGGTTGTAGTTTAGTGCCCAGAACCTAGTTCAAGAAATCAAAAAGTTAAAGAATTGCCGATTTCTATGGGAAAACAGTGGTTTTAACATTTCAAGTATGCAAAATGAAGGATTGTAATATTTTTACTTTACAAAGTCCCCCACATTAAACATTGAATGTCAACACAATGTCAATGGGCTAAACTCACACAATTGGTAGGGAACCTGAAGTCCTAAACCCGAAGTTATCAAGCCAAACCACAAAATACAAGTGTCCTGAAAAAGGCAAATGAGTTTAGATGGTTTGTCTGCTAAGGTGAAAAAAGGAAAGAAAAGGTGGTACAGGTACAGTGATACAGCAATGTATTAAGCTTAAAGTGATTACACAATGGTAAACAAAATTTTGATATATGATCGAGAATAGAATTCTAAGAAGAATTACATTAAAAATATGATGATTTTTAATCGAAATCAATGCATTTTGGCTAATTTTCTCATGAAAAGTTATGTGCTGACGAAAAAAAATTGAGTATGAGGTATGACGTAAAAGTGGGTACCCAGCTTCGCGCATTGCAGTTGTGCTACGCGCTAGACTGTACAATATGTATTATACCTTGCGCGCATTTTGCTAGAAGTGCGCGACAAGGTACCCACTTTGACGTCATTTTGACGTAAAAGTGGGTACCCAGTTGAAACTGGGTCACAGCTGAGGGGTCAAAAATATCCTGAAATCTTACCACATTTGGGGGTTTCCTTGGCAACAGGACTTTTTAAAAAACTTTAGACAGATGATTTTCGGCTAATAAAATCATGCTCTTTTAAATGAGCTAACATTGTTTCAGCATTGGGTACCCCCTTTAAAAATCTGTTCCTTTAATTGCTTTGATTTAATGATCTCATGTGTACCAGCAAAGGAAGCAATTGATCTGTTATCAGTTTAATGTCATGATGTAATTGTTTTCTTATGTTTCCTTAGACCAGCTTCAGTCTCAGGAAATTGTGGGCTTTTACCGGTCCTGGTTTCCTGATGAGCATAGCCTACCTTGATCCAGGAAACATTGAATCAGACTTACAGTCAGGTGCTATCGCTGAATACAAGGTAAATAGGCAGGTTTTCACAATTAAATTTATGAGAATTAATGAATCAATAATTCCATCTCATCTCCCACAAATGTTAAAGGTGCAAAACTTTAGTACCTCACATTATTGTCAATTTTTTAGAAGTCTTCTTTGATACAAAATTGCTTCAGAAGATTGGTTCCTTTAACAGTGTTTTGAATGCAAATTTTACGGAGAAAATTTGTGATGCTTTATATCATCTGGAATGAATTTGATATTTCCTTGTCTTGCCAGTTACATATATATGTAACAGAGGAAAAAGAATAAAGAATTCACTGATTCACGTTTCAGATTAACCCATTCGTGACAGGAATTATTTAAAGCCAAATTTGATCAGCTTTTATTCTTCAAATTGGCAACACCAACATTTTTCTTTTATTGCTACATTTTTCTTATAAAACATCATGTATCTGAAATAAATATTAATTGACAGAATGTATGATGAGAAGTCATAAAGTTGCTGATTTGCGGGGGAAAACGGTAATTTTAACATTTTCATCGCATTGCCAATTTAAGGATTTTAATGCTTATTTTCCTTTAAAAAAATTTCAGCATCAAACAACAAATATTGATGCAACGAAAATGGGCACAGTAAGTGTAGATTTTTTGCTCTTTCTGCTCATGTATTTGGTATGATTTTTAAGGCTCTGCATCAAAAGTTATTAGTCCAAACCACAAAATGTGGACCCTCTGTCACGAATGGGTTAATTTATAAGAATACAAATGTAAAATTAATGCAAAAGTGCATGGCCCATCAGCTGTTCTGAGTTTTCATTTTTTCTTTGTGTGAAAACAATCAGTCTGTTACAGTTATTTAGCATAAATCGCCACATTGAGTTTTTGCATCCCTTTGACCAAAGTTTAAATGAATCACTTTTCCTTAATTCTGCAGCACTGTGTTTGAGTACATGTGTAGCTCTTTAAAAGATTTTATTCTAGGCCATGAAATGCCCTATTATATGCATTTGCTTTAAGTATAGGCCAGAAGAACAAGTATCCATTTCAAATGCTTACTTTAGAAGTAAATGAAATTAAATTGTTAAAATACAATGTTTCACTTCTTTTGACATCTGAAAGTATAGAGGTATAATTTGAGATTGCAGATGGCATCTGTTCCAGGCAGACTCAAAGTGACTTTCATTGTCAGTCACTTTTGACCATATCACACTACAAATCTGTGTTTGTTTTTTTTTAAGTGATAGTCTTTGTATTAAAGACAAATTATTGGTTTATAACCCATAGGAGTAGTCAAATTATCAAGTGTATTAGACTATTTTTGCATTCTGCTATTCTATGTTGTAAACCCAGAATGAAAAATTAAATCCACTGACTCTTGGTGGCAGATGGAATTTCTGTCTTTATTCCTTAAACATTTTTGCTAACTTTCTAAAGCTACTGTAAAAATAGATACTATTCTACAAATCAGTATGCCTTGTTTCTTCATGATTTGATGTCCTTATGAAGAAAAAAATTATGATTCCTTGCATTACTTGAAAAATGTACATGTACATGTACAGACTGAGGCCTGTCCAGATTTACACAGTGGGAGAGATTGTGTTTAAGCTACCTGTACTACATGTACGTGTCAAGAGCTGTTTAATATGACATTCTTTCCCTTCTTATTACAGCTTCTATGGGTTCTCATGTGGTGTACAGTGATGGGTTTAGTACTACAGCTACTAGCTGCACGACTAGGTTCTGTTACAGGTAAGTCGCAAGCTGTGCAGAATAAACATTTTCTTTCTCTTGCATTTATTCATGTTCTCATTGATGAAGTATATTTCATTATAGTACTGTTATAAACCACGCCGTGATGCCATAATCATTTGAGCGTAACATAATTGTTTCCCCTTTCTTTCTTGCTTGCTTGTTACCATTGCTGTTATTGTTATTTTCTTTGGTTTGTCTTGTTAAGTTTTTTAAAAAATTAGCATCCTACATTCACCATGTGGGTGATCATTGAATATTGACACACTTCCTTAAAAAAATTCTCCTGACAATGGGATTATTTTTCATATCAGAATAGGGTTTAGACATGATATATTGGAGACCATTGCAGCCATGTTCTTGTATCATCTGAAGCAGATTTTGGCAATTTACTGTATACCTGTGGTTTATCATTGCCTACAGGTTATCATCTGGCCCAGGTATGTTACCGGGAGTACCCTACCATTCCTCGATTAGCTCTTTGGATCATGATTGAGATTGCAATCATTGGATCTGACATTCAAGAAGTGGTTGGATCTGCAGTGGCAATCAATCTTCTGTCCAATCATAAGTAAGCTTTCTTGAAATTTTATTAAATGGCCAAATTTGAGAAAAACATTCAAGAAGTGGTAGGATTAGCAGTATCAATCAATTTTCTCTCTAGTAAAGTTCTCTATACATTTTGTGAGATTTCAATCATTAGATGATATGACACAGATTGTAGTCATAGGATCAGACATTTAACAGGTGGTTGGATCTACAGTGGTAGTCAAACTATTCATTTAAATTTAATTTAGTTTATTACTTTGGTTAGATATCATATGGCAAAGGTTGTAACACCAATACTGTCATATTTACGATAAAAACATGAACAACAGAACACATTGTAAAATAAATACAATGATAATTTTGTGATCACTATTGTACATTTATAGGAAACAAATACTCAAATTGAAGAAGCTGCATTGACATGGAAGTTAATGTTAATGAAAAAATTTTAAAAAGTATAAATATATTAGGGAAATTTCTAGAAATGTAATATCCTGGTGTAACTTGATTTCATAAGGAAATCATGTTATTGAAATATGTAGGTATTAACTAGAAACTAAACCTACTCTACAAAATACTAGTAAAAATTTACAGGATTGAGATGTGTAGTGATTTATAAACAGTAACCTATCTTTTTTAATTTAGGAATTATATTGCCCAGAAATTTGCCTGATTTAACATGCGAGAGGTGATTTGATCAGCTGTGGCAATTTGTCTGTTGTCCAGTGATAAGTAATTTCTCTTCACAAAGTATTAGATTGTAGTCATAAGATGACATGACAGTATGAGAATACACCTTGACTGTCAACACATCAGAATAAAGTATTTTTTATAGACTATCAGTATCTCCCTTTGCTTCTGTGCAGAATTCCAATCTATGCAGGCTGCCTAATCACAGGAGTAGATACATTTACATTCCTCTTCTTAGAGAGTGCTGGTAAGCATTGATTTCTTTTCATTGTTGGTACATGAGATATAAGCTGTAATCAGTTGTATTTAGAAAGCAGAATAGACACTAGCTTTTAGTGCTATCAAGAAGTAGCTCTTTCTGAAGATAAAAAAAGTTTGGTTTCATTAACCGTATTATTTGCCTATGACTTTACAATTAAGTTGATCATATGAAATGATATTTTATTGATCAGCTGCAATTTCAAATCAAACTGAAAAAAATATCTTGTTATTTGTAAATATTCCACAGATTGAGTATTGTGTTATCTACTTTCTGGATGTTTTATATTCGTTCAGGTCTACGTAAATTGGAAGCATTGTTTGGTGCGCTCATCACAACTATGGGAGGAGCTTTTCTCTACATGGTAAGAAAGCCTGCAATATTCAGTCTCATTCTTTCAAGCATCTTGTTATAGTGTCGTTCTTTTTAAATATCATTGAACAGAGCTTTTTCAAACTTTTACTCCACTATCCAAAGTGATTTTTGTCTGTTTGTTTGTTTGTTTGTTTGTTTGTTTGTTTTGTTTGTTTTGTTTTGTTTTGTTTTTTTTTAACTTTTATTATCAAAGGTAAAGTCTGGTAGGTACACTTGGAGTTGTACAATTCTGTTTTCATGGCTCTGCATGACACAATCACATATTAGGAAGCTCCTCCTGTGGAAATTTTGGGTTGAGAATCAGCAGTGCTAGTATAGGCAAATGTACATACCTACATGTACCATAGGTCCGACCTTGTTCTCAGTCAAAAAGTAAAGAATTTTCTGAATTAGTGCTCAAAATCCTGTATGAATGACAGATGTTTTAGTGGTTTAGGATTTTAAAATGAAATACGAAATACAAATAGTGTATTAAGTTGTCACCACGTGTCATTAATGTAACACCTTTCTACACTCTGCTCGTATTGTAGCTTTAAACTTTGTTTCTGTTTCCTAGTACATTGTTGTAGCACCAGATCAGGGGGAAATCTTAAAAGGTATGTGGTTTCCTTGGTGTCAAGACTGTCACCTTCCAGCAATTCAACAAGCAGTTGGTATCGTAGGAGCTGTCATCATGCCTCATAACATCTATCTACACTCTGCTCTTGTGTTGGTGAGTGACTGTCATTGCTGGCTAATGATCCTTTCTTATATCATTTCATGAGACAGGTACTTCCAAACTGTTATGGGAAATAGGTTTAATGATGTTCATTATGGTCATTGTTTATTGATGAATCAGAAATTTATTCATGTTTGGGATTTTGATATTATATGAGTCTCGCAGTTGATTGGCAGTTGTTTGTCCTTTTGACTCAGGACATGCCTCACATCTAATTTTTCTTGAAATGAAAGAACTTTAATTCATTATGACCTAGTATTAAGAGCAATCTTTCATTCTGTGTTCTCTGTATGTAGACTCGCAAGGTGGATCACAAAGACAAAAACAAGGTCCGAGAAAGCAATATGTACTATTCCATTGAATCAGGTAAGATCATTTGAAATGTTTGGTAATTGCATTCTCCATTTGAAAATAAACAAATAAACAAGCAAACAAAAACAGTTCTAAATGTAGTTCTGCAAATTTTTCTTTATCACAGTTTGTAGTTGTGATCATTTCACAGTCTTGTTGAGGAATAGATGAATGTTCGTTTGTTTTTTTATTTGGGTTTTTTTTGTTTGTTTGTTTGTTTTCCCATGCCAAAATTTATAAGCATTTGAGAAAATACTTGTGCAGGTTGATTTATAAGTGTGAATGAATATTACTGATCATGAAGAAGAAGAATTGTTAGGTATGAGAGCCCTTTTAAAAGGATTCAGGTTGTGTGAATTCAAATGTAAAGTCATCTAAAATTATCTTCAGAAGCTCAGTAGTATTATTGGAAAGGTAAATACCATGTTGCTATCTTTATTTTTTGTTTCTGTTTTTGTTAGTTTGTTTAAAGGAAGGTCTGCATATTTATATCATAATTAATATAGTTTTGCAGGTTGAACAGTGAAGAGTGTAACATATGTACCAAATGTACTATCAGGCATTCTAACTCAGTTGCTAGGTGATTTCTTTTTGCAGCAATGATATTCCTTCACTCTATTACAATGTAAGTCCCAAATTGGACATATCCTGGTAAGATATGGAAGGTAATGGATCTCTATGTTTTTTTTATGTACTAAGGCAACTATGAACATAATAATCTTTTCATATTATTCTGTCTACAGCTATAGCATTGTTTGTGTCATTTCTTATCAACCTGTTTGTGGTGACTGTGTTTGCTGCTGCCTTCTACCCATCTGAGGATGCTACCCTCCTTACTGCTGTAAGTCATTCAAATAATCAGCTCAGTTTTAGTCACCTTTGGCGTATGGTGCAGAGTGAAATCACAATGCCGGACCTCTAGGAAGAACAGAGTCATTTTAATAATGCCTTTGAATAGAGCTTTCCAGTCGTACTTTATTTGAATTTTGATTTACAAATTTGTTTGTATTTATTTGTTTGTTTTATATGTTTGTATTTGATGTCTTGTTAATGTTACAGAAAATAAAACCAAACCAAACCAATGCTAAAGGAAAAAAAACTCACTTGAAAATGTACCTGTATATCTTACTAGTGTAGCTAGTAAGTACATTTAATACTAGTTTGATAGATACCTCCCACAAGAAGGCTGTTGTAGAAGTCTGAATTCATAAATCAACATTGTGGTTAAGGTTTGAAGGAAAATGTGTGGTTGTAATGGGAAAGGAAGGAAATATTGTATTGTTACAGATACCACCAGCAGAGAGAGAGAGAGAGAAAGAGAGAGGGATTCATCACAATTCGTTCTGAATTTTTAGGCTATTAGAAACTGAAAACATGATGATTTTAAACATATTATTCATATTATTTATATGTTATTCGACAGGAACAAAATCTTGGAAAATCCAGATTCAGTGATTCACATAAATGCTTAAATCATTGATTTCAAGCAAGTAAATGTTAATTGTTATATCAGTAATTATTCTACAGGTCTACTTTTGGGCCACCATCACCATTTCATTCATTTTAATCATTTCTTCACATACAGTGGTTGATCTTATTTCTATCATTTTCTCCAAAGTGATCTCAGTCTTGATCAATTCTTCATTACTTCCCTAGGGTGAAATGATTTACAAGAAATATGGAAATGTTATGAAGATCATCTGGGGCATAGGACTCCTTGCTGCTGGGCAAAGTTCAACAATGACGGTATGTTGTCCCAACTAACTTTACTGACTTACTTACTTCCTTACTTTCATTCTTACTTAACTTACTTAAAATTGATTATTGTCTTTTGCAAGAACATGTTATGAAGTGATCCCAGTCTTCTTAAAGAAATGATATGAAGTGCTGTGGTATTAATGGATAATCTAGTGCAAATAATAGAGCATGTTCTGAAATCCAGAAACTATTCCTATTTGACTGCTCATTGAGAAATTTGTATTCTCTTTGAATATCTTTCTACCGGAGTCAACTTGTGTTGATAGAAATACATGTTGTAATGTTATAGTGACACATTTGCAGAGATTCCACCACCTAGGACATTCGGTGGTGGAATTTTTTATTTCCTTCCGAAATTGATCAGGTTCGGAGTCGTTTCAGGGTTTCTGAAAATGACTCATAATAAAAAAAAAATAATTTGCTTTATGTTGTTTACGGCTCATTCTTCTTCAAAATTATTTAAAGATAGTCCCCAATGAAAACACCTAAAATTTATAGAAAAGGAGGGGATGCTCAAGACAAGAATTATGGAGGAAGGGAGGAAGTGTTATCTTTGGAAGGAAAATGCTGACTTTGATAAATGATGTTGATGATGATGATGATGATGATGATGATGATGATGAAAGTAAATGTTATAATTATTCTTATTTTCCTTTGAAATTTTAAAGTGTACATGTAGTGTTAACCCGAAAGTATAGAGTTGACTAGTGGTATTATCAACAGGATTTATTATTTCATTTTGCAAAATAATATGTTCTGTTGTGTTCTCAAGTCAAGTCCTCGGTGATATTGCGTACTTTCCCATTTAGGAAATTTTTCATGTTAATACTTGCAATATAAAATTTTTATCTTTCCTTTCCAAAGGAAAGCATTTGTTAAAAGTTAAGATATTTCTTTTGTTAAATTGATATTTCCTATCACTTCTGTTATATTGCAGGGTACCTATGCTGGTCAGTTTGCTATGGAGGTAGGTTAAATCAATGGTTTTTCCTGAACACTTTGTTCAGTGTAATTATGATGAAGCTAAAGCTATTATATACTATCAGTATTCCCAAGACTTGGTGTAGAGATCATTGTTATTTTAAGAGTTTTGATGATTTAATGTAGCGGCATCTGACAAAGGCTATTCAGGTGTATGACCACTTAAAATGTATTAGCATTCCCATCGAACTGAATGTCATTTCTCAGGAACACCGATATGCCCTTTTTCACAGACTCTTCAGTTTGAATTAGGGTGCCATAGTTTTCTTTCCTCGCATTTTTCGATTCATTTTAATCAAGTAATATCGCATGATTTTCTTGCTGCAATCCTCAAATTCATTGGAATGACTTTCTCGTTTTTCACAGGGTTTCCTAGGCATCCGATGGGCCAAGTGGAAAAGAGTCTTGCTGACAAGATCTATTGCCATGGTACCGACCATCTTGGTTGCTGTCCTTGCTGGGAAAGCTCTAGATGAACTCAATTCAGTTATCAATATCATCCAGAGTATACAGCTTCCATTTGCTCTTCTTCCCATTCTATACTTCACAAGCCAGGAGAGGCTGATGGGAGAATTCAAGAACTCTAGGTTTGTGTCCTTGTCTTGGATTGACTCTGTATTCAGATTCCGTCGTTGATAAATCTTTTTTTTTATCACGGCTTTGCTAGAGAAACTTAAGAATTTTCCATCAGCTCCTAAATTGCCTTCCCCAAAGTGAAATAATATTTTATTCACAATGAAATGAAGTTTTGAAGAAAATTTCTTGCAACTTCATAGTTGTCATGCAAAAATTGGAAAAAGGATGAATTTTGAGTATTCATTTTTTTTCCTCCCCCCTTTTTCAAAAATAATTTTGGTAAAAGTTATTAGTACTGTCTACTCATGTATTTAGTTGAATTTTATGATGTATTCTTTGTCCTTGCAGATTCACCAAATTTATAGTGTGGTGCCTGGCAGTACTGGTTATGGGAGTCAATTTCTACTTGGTTTTTGCAGTAAGTTTTTCATATCTTTGGTATTTAGTGTTTGTGTTTAAATTCAGTCATGTTTATATAGTATAAACAAGCTTCATTAGACATCCAGATTTATGTTGTTGATGCTTAAAAACATTGAAGGCAAGATAAATTGTAAGAATAATTAAAGGTATATGTATAGTGATAGTGATTTATTGATCTACCATCTGAGTAAATTTGAGGTCCATCTGCAATGTAGAAATTTGTTTTTTGTTTGATTAATAATTACCATGATTTGGGGGGATTTTTAAAACAAAAGTATGTCAGCATTCTGTGTAAAACCTTCACATTAAAATGTGTACATAACTCAGAAGTTATTCACTCTTTGGCTTTCAGAATCTAAAGAGGGAGAGAAGTACATCTCTTTTTGAAACTTGTCCAAGTTTGAGCCTAATTTGATTATCCCTTCATAGTCAGTACCAGGAGTTTTCATTTAACTTTTTAGTGTTATTCTGGTGATTAGCCTGTCTGACAAGCTCTCATTCTCATTATGATTTCAAAGGTTCTGCGTGGTCTTGACAAGGCAAGCTACATGTATATATCCTTCTAAAGCTTCAAATCCAAGCTTTCAGACTATGTTAAAATGTAAAACTGCCAGATTTCCAACTTATTGGTTGTTTTGTTGTGGAGGGTCACAAATAAGGTTAAGCTGCATGCCAATATGACTTTGATAGGAAATACATGATTCAAGCAAGTCATGGTAAAAGTATTTAGATGAGAACAAAATGATAAGAAACCACCTTCTCATTTCCTGTTTTCAAATGCAAAGTTCCTTCATGAGAATCATGTCATATTAAGGTATTTGAAAGTCATCTATGTTTTTTTTTTCTTTTTTTTTTCCATTTGTTATGTTTACATTACAGGAGCTGGCTAATAAACCATGGTGGGCTTATTTCCTCATGAGCATACTGGGTGTGATATATGTTATATTTGTAGGATATTTGGTGAGTTGGAATATTAATGAGTAATTTCATTTTGTACTTTATAAATTTCACTGCTACTCCCATGCCTTTGCTACTTCCTACATGTATATTTGTTGTTGTTTTTTTTCTTAATCACTTTAATATTTTTTTCTCTCTCATTTTTATTCTTTTTCCTTTTATGTTCATGCTCTTCTTTGGTTTTCTCATTTCTCATTTCTCTTCTCTCTCTCTCCTACCTTTTTGTTTCATTTTGAAACAATGGAAATAACATTATTTACATTTATGGTTTCATATCTATGTATGACTATGATACCAGTAATATGAATTGTCCAAACCATATTCTTATTTTTTTCTTGGAATTGTATGTTTTGTTGAATCATAGACATAATCAAAATATTGATAAGTTATCACTAGAGATTGGTAGAAAGAGAAAAGGGCAAAAAAGGACAAAAAAAATGATGATTCATTTAAACTAAAACATATTATAAAGAGCAGTGCATGTACTTAGCCACAGAGATAAAAAATTATATAACAGCATCTGATAGGATTGCGCAATGGGGAGTGCCCTTGCCAACAGCCCTGTACCTCCAGTCTTCGAGGGGTGAAAAACCATTCCATGTCAAGGGCCACCTGAGACTGGACATACTCCACAAGATTCCACATGTTCCATTCATATTATTCTTCTCTTTGTCATATAGCTGTTCTATTTCATATTAGAAGTATGTGTGCTGTCAGGTTAGGCAAAGACAAAGATGAGTAGCCTCAGTTTAGAGTTTCTTTCAGATGTTTATATTGTTATTAACCCAGTGACAACTAAATTTTTTCATTCTCGTATAAAACAGGGAAGACCTGGTTGTGGTAGAAAAGGGGTTATATGCATTAGAAATCATAGACAGCATATAAATGAATAAGCAGGTATTAATATGAAAACAAGCTTTAGAAATTAAGGTAATTTTAAAGTATGTTTACCATGTGATCTGTCACAATTGCTGTTTATTGAATTCTATGTTTTCATTTTCTATCTTACAGGCTTTTGGAATTGAGTTGTCACATAAGATAAAGGTTTGTATTTCTATTGATGTTTACTACTTGATTATACATAGATTTCACTTCTGAAAAAGCATGCTAGAATTGACTTTATACATACAGTTATCTTTAACATAAATCTGTTATAAAAAACAATAAATATATATTGATAACAGTACAACATTATTCATTTGTAAATGCAATGCTAAACAAGTATCTACATTGATTTTTAAAGACTTGTATTGAAGCCATGATGGTTATAGAATTCAGTGTATGATTGTATTTGTTTTTCTTTAGTGTTGGACATTGAAGATAATGGGTAGGATGGAATACACAAGATTGGAAGAAGACTTTGCCGCGATGCGACCACGCTATCCTCAGACTCCACCCACACCACAGGAAAGAACAGAAACTGGAGCAGGAATTCAGTGATGTAGACTCCACTATGAAAGAGAAACAATGATGGAGAAAAAAAATGTAACAAAACTCACTTGCATCATATTCTTACTTTCTAAAGCCTTTTTTACACAGAATTGAAAAAAAAGATGTGGTTGCCTTTTAACTGAGAGCAGCATTAATTAACATGTTAGATGATTTGAGAAAGTGAAATGAATAAATGCCGTCTCATTTAAAGCCCCAAATATATATTAGTCTCATGCAGTCACTAATTGAATACTGTACTAATTCATATCTTGCTGATCAAAGATCGATATTTAATTGTGAGCCAGTGAGTGATTTTACAATAAATAGTATTTTGACTGAAATCATTTATCTTCTTTGTAATTGTCATAGAAATCATGGATATCTATGATTTAGAACACTATACCAATTTTGATGTGGTTTGTTGGTTTTTTTTGTTATTCAAATATTTGAAAGTTATTGTCTACTTGAAAAGCAGTACTTAGCATGAACTTACTTCCTTATTCAAAGTTGTGTAAAGGGATATTATCTAGAAATCTGTTTTCTCTTTTTCTACATTTAATCATGTGTCATGAACTCACCTCCCAAAAAGGGTGGTGCTGTTACATTTTGTGATTTCAAATTGAAATATTTCTTGATTTTTATCAGAA
Organism: Echinometra lucunter; assembly: GCA_029962745.1. NCBI lineage: Eukaryota > Metazoa > Echinodermata > Echinoidea > Camarodonta > Echinometridae > Echinometra > Echinometra lucunter. The sequence continues at coordinate 56,617,002 of CM057151.1, forward strand.
CCATTGAGGCTACCATAATAAGTTTGGTATCGTCTTAAAGCTGTATTGATATGCTATTAGTCTGCAAAGTTTCACAGCTATATGTAACATACAACTTGAATTACAGCCTTTTATATTTGGAAGGCCAGGGGTGGTGCCGGAAGTGGCGCAGCATGTACAAAATGAATGGGAAAATTCAGATTTCAGTGCAGTTTTTTTGGAAAAATGTTGATATTTTTGTCAAAACCTGTCATATGACTTCAAATGTTGTACCCAATTAAAGCTAATATACTCCTCATTACTGTTTTATGATTGAAAAGTGAGTTTAGCTAAGCAATGGTAGTGTTAAAAACTTAAATACTTGGAATTTTAGGTAAAAATTGGCACTGGCTGTACAAAGTCAACACGGAACTTACATTTTTCAATAGTTTTGGGAAGATGTCAGTATTATATTCAGCTGTACTATCATATGATTCAAAAATAGGCATGGTTGTCATGAATACATTATAGAATACTTAATATACAGTGGCTCATAAAAATGTTCAATATTTTTGGCAAAAATTTTAATGAATTCTTTTAGTTATTACATGATCATAAACCCAAGACAATTATACCTTTTTGAAAAAATTTGAATGTCTCCTGTAAGAATATAACATTAGAACTGTCATAGGAGTGCCACAGAAGAAGTTATGTTGAAATCAATGAGATAATAAGAATTTTCATATTCATGTTTACATAATTCTTTTGCCTTAATTCTTGTGTCATTTTGTAGCGCACATTTAGATTCTTCTTGTAATTTCCTTTTGGAAAACATATACTTTTGCTATCACAGGGTTGATACTTAAGGAGATATCAGTTTTCAAAATTAGAAGTACACTACTGAAGGTAGAATCACTATGTAATGCAAAAGTAGGCAACCTCATGAAGCATGACCATTTCTTTCTTTTTTGACATTATATAAATATTGAACAAAATTCAATATGCTCTTTGACAAGTGAAGCTATATCATTCTGTTGATTTATCCTCTCAACATTATTGAATAAGCACTGCTTTAATTCAAGCACCTAATTCATTCAACATTATTTGCACAAAAATGTTTCATTTACTAATTGTATACTAAAGTGATCTATTGGTACAACTAGACATTTCATCTCTTCTCTCTCTTATGAAATTATTGTGATTTGTAAGTATTTTCTTTTAAAGTAAAGGCTATAATTGAAATTATTGTGTTTTTATGTATTACCACCATACTTTTTTCCTGTGGCGCACATGCAGATTTGACATGATGTACATGTAGTGCATTGACAGCATTTGATTAATTTTTGAAGGTAAAACTTATTACATTTGGAAAAGCTAAAGAAGAGTGTTTGCAAATTCATTGCAATCAAAGCTCAATAATTCGGGGGAGGGGGGGGGGGGGGGGTGTTGGGGTGGATCTGTGTTTGAAATTTCTTCTTGTACGATATTTTTTTGTGAGTACATGAATTTAATTCATGACTCGTGTCACTCTGCTATACTCTGCCCTGTTCATATATTGTTCATTTTAATTTTACTATTTTTGCATGCCTATTGCCTGGAAAGTGTACTTAGAAATGTTTCATACCTCAGTCCACTGAAGGATGTATCTGAGGTGCTGTTAATATGTCTTTAAATTTTAATTGTTGGAAAAACAGCTGCCAGTAGAGTATGTTGCAATTGTCAGACTAAGGTTTACAATATGTGCAATATGGATGGAATGATGCAGTTCCAGACAGTATACAGTGTAGTCTGAGGTGCTGTTAGTATTATGTCCTTCAATTGTAATTGTTGGAAAAACAACTGCTAGCTCAAAGAAATGTACAGTATGATACAATTGTCAGACCAAGGTTTACAATTTGTGCAATATTGATGGAATGGTGTAGTCCAGACAGTATAGGTATGTATTTAAAAGCTCAAAACTGAATGGCACCTTTATTATCTTTCTCTTTTTGTCTTCCAACTTTGATACAGTTATATATTTTCTTACTACATGTAGTGTATTTATGTTATACACATAAAAGTTTACAAGTAGGCTAATTCAATTGCCTGTATGTTTATTTGTTTGTTTTGTCTTCATATTCCTGTTATCAATTAAGTTATGAATTCTAATGTTAAATTACAATTGATGTGAGTTTCATTTAAGCAAGTCTTATCATATTCCAGATTGTAGCCCTGAAATATTCAAAGCAAACAAAGAAGGGACAAAAGATCAAAGAGAAATATCATTTCCAAAAATCAGTCACTCAGGGTATGATATATTTCAATTACAAGCAAACCTTGAGTTGTTATAACAAACTCCTCCAGACCAAGAAATTAGCTCTTTATATCAAAACCTTGTTATATCAGGGCTAAAAAACAATGAAATACAAAGAAGAGGGACTGGCAAAATTACCTTGTTATAACAAGAGTTTGTTATAACAGTGTTCTTTATAACGAGGTTCCGCTGTATTGCTGTGCATGTAATGGTGATATCATTGTGCAACCTGAGAATGGAGGTATGCTCAAAAGTTTAGATGGTAATGTTAGATGTTATGCACAAAGATACTTAACAAATTGGACAAAACAATTCAACTTAGTGTAATGATTTATTCTCTGGAAATATGGACCCTTTTTATATATATTAATTTTTCTTATTTTTGATACTCAACTCAGTTGGATTCAAAGAAATGATATTAAGAAATACAGGTATGATAGTATCATAGTACACATTTGTCTCTATACAAAATATGTCACGAGATGGCATACTTCTGAAATTAAATTGCCTTTTCAACACTGACATAATTGAGCCTTGGTCAGTTTGAAAGGAAAAGTTAATTGAAGTGGTAGGAGGTTTGCTGATGAAAATGATTTTATTGAAGCTACAATGTACTATTCAGTATCCCTTATTACCACAGATGATGTGAACATCTGGTAAGAGAAATAAAACTGATGAGAGCCATTGTTTTGTTTCTAATTTTCAATCTTTTCCCGGTAATTAAGATCATTTACAGGAAAATTTACCGTGAAATGAGTTGCTTATACATGAATGTAGGCAGGAAGCCTGACATTTAGTGAATGTTGGGCTTCATGTCTTTGATAAGCTGTTAATTTGGTTCCTGATGATTATGATCCTAATTAAAGGATTGAAGATTACACACTCACCAGTGGTCAGTGGCTCTCATCAGAGATTTATTTCTCATACTATACTGTTTAGTATGTTGGGTTAGTGATTACTTGAAGTCTTAGTTATCACTTTTTATTACGTAAAAACTTCAATAATTATATGTTTATATTTTGATAAGATTGCAGTATACTGAACCTATGATAGTGCCAAATCATGCATGACAGTTCGTCGGTGTTTGATTTTGACAGCAATAAAAAGTTCTTCTGAAATTTCAAATGATATCTAATGTGTTTTGAGATGTGCGAGAAGAAAAGAAAGAATGAATGTGATTGTAGTACCCATTTTAATGAGAAGTGGGAACGCATTTGTTTGGAAATGTATAAGTGGCCTACTGGTTGGTGCAAATTTGAAACCCTCAGTTTTACTCATTAGATTTATTTGGATTTATTTGATAGTACTTGTAATTTCATGATTATTTTTCACTAATTTAAATTGGAATATTATGGAGTGATTCACTTCTCCACCACATCTCCAATTCAATATTTTGGATAAGTTTTATGTCTGTCCATGCAAAAGGTGAACAAAAACACCCCACTTTCTTTTCAATTGTGGCATGACCACCAAGACACATAGGATCACTAAATAGGCTGAATGGTGAAAATGAACCATCTTGAGATTCCCTGTTTTCCCATGAATCCTTTCCCCATGTTCTCCTTGGGCAATCTCTCTCTCACCCCGGGCCCCCGGGGGGGCCACTCTATGTACAACACTGTAACCATGCTCGTGCACACCCTTTCAAAAAGTACCCTTAACTAGGATTCGCGGAGCTCAAAAAAGCTACCCTTAACTAGGATTTTTTCTCTCCAGCATACCCTTAACTAGGATTTTTCTCTCCAGCATACCCTTAACTAGGATTTTTCTCTCCACGTATACCCTTAACTAGGATTTTTCTCTCCACGTATACCCTTAACTCCTGGGGGGGCCACTCTATGTACAACACTGTAACCATGCTCGTGCACACCCTTTCAAAAAGTACTTCAGATTATGCAAAAAATGACCCTTAGCGCGGATTTAGCGCTGAAAAGACCCCCTTTTTCTCTCAAATCGGCGATTTTGATACCCTTATCGCGGATCCGTGCTCTGCCTGAAAAAATACCCCTTATTCCGCGTTTTTTGTGCACGCGCATGGTTACAGTGTTGTACATAGAGTGGCCCCCCCGGGCCCGGGCCCCACATCCGGTGTATCCGACCATAGATCATATGAGTTGGTTTTAATAATAATGTTGATTTCTCTCCACCCACCAAATCCTTTTTACTTGTATGAGACGTAATTGTCACTCTATTCCTTCTTATACCTTTTTTCCTTTTTTTTTTTTTTGGTTATTTTTCTTCATTTTGGTAGTGCCTTTTATTACCCCCGCCCCCCCCCCTTTTTTTTTTCCAGCTCGCGCATGCGCGCTTATTTCATGAAACAAGATGGCAGCTTCCAGTGGCAAAAAGAAAGTCGACCTTCGGGAGCTAATGAGGCAGCAAAAGGCAGCGAAGCATGCTAGCATCAAAAGGATAGAATCGCCATTAGCCAAATATCCTTTGAAATAATAATATGAATAGAACATTCTGAAATTCTGACATTAATATCTAATTTCGGGAATAACAAGACTTGATTCAGTCCCATATGATTGAATAAGCGTTGGCAGTAACGTTAAGTGTTCTGTAACTTGATCATGAGCAGTCGGGGGTCGTTTCATCAAACCAACTGCATGAAAGTCATGACTCTTGTTGGCAATCTATGGAGATTTTATGGAGCTAACAAACTGTTCAACAAAAAACTGCAACCAACAAATTTATTATAGCATCAGCTACAACTAAGTTTACGATTACAAAAAGACCACTCGGCAAACCCAGAGAATAGGGGATTGGAACGCGCGTGCATGCCATTTGTACAGTGCAGAGATTGGCAGAGACAGCCGAGAGTCAGGGTATGTGACAAGTCCATAATCGAGTTCAAAATGACTTTAAAATGTGTTTTAATAATCTAGTAATGTTCTAAGTAATAGACCTATATTACATTGTCCTCTCGGCTTTCAGATTTTTGGTTATGTGATGAAAATCATTTTGATTTTGGCTAGAAATGTTCTCAAACTCACAAATGTTTCATTACTGAATCTTGTGCAAATCGTCCCCGTCACCGCGCGCTGCCACTGGCTGCATTTGCTTGCACACAGACGAATATGCGCGCGTTCCGGTCCCCTATTCGCTGCATTTGCAGACCACTCACACTAGAAGTGCTCGGTTATACTAACCTCGCACAACAGACGTGCTGTAGCGTGCAAATTGCTGACAATAGGAAAGTAGTGCTCTACCAATTAATTTTTTGGGACAGAGGAGCAAGAGCTGTGTCACCAGTGATCAGAAAAATATTTTTCAAAATTCACTTGATCAAGATGATTTACATCCAGTTGGAGGAATGGAATAGAAATAGGATATATTATCATCCTAGGTGTAAAAAAACAAATATTTTATATGAATTTGTTGATTACTTTAGTAATTTCAATCTTTGACTATAGAGGGCAGCATGTCACATAAATTTGCACAGCTCGGCATACCAATGTAGCCCTGTTTGCAGAAAGACCTAAGTTAAGCTTAGTCTCCATAACTATTCTATTAACAGTTAGACCAGAAAGAGATAACATACATTTTTATGATGGTTTCATGAAACGACCCAACCTAAGGAACATATTTTCCATCAATTAAACATTTGAAAATCAGTGACAGTGATCTTAAAAATGTGTTTTGTCTTTATCTAACTTTAACAGGGTTTAAAAATGCAGAAAGAATATAAATCATTTTGTTCTTGATTCTAACTTAAATCTTATTTTTTTATGAGTGCTGTGTTGTAATTCAGATTTTGAGTCTGAATTAAGGATGTATGATTCCTTAACCCTATCACACATACAATAATTTGGGTCACTTGATCTGCGTGGTGTGCAACCAACAGGTTAAGAGTGAAATACTGTGGACGGCTCATATTCAAGGAAAGAAGCATAAAGATGTAAGATGTTTTCTTCTACATCTCCTCCTCTCTTCTTCCTCCTCTTCCTCCTCCTCTTCCTCCTCCTCCTCCTCCTCCTCCTCCTCCTCCTTCTCTCCTTCCCCATCCCCTTCTCCTCTTCCTCCCCTCTCCTTCCTCCTCCTCCTCCCCCTTCTCATCTTCCTCCTCTCCTCCTCCTCATTTTTCTTCTTTTGCTTTTTTTTTATTCATCTTTCTCCTCTTCTTTGTTCTTCTCAACTAAAATTATCTTGTCAAACGTTTTTTAACCTCCATCCATTATATAGTATTACCCCTCTGTCACCACTTCCCATGATTTTTGATAAGATTTTAAATGAACCAAACATAAACAAATGTCATGAAGTTATCTTTTTTAATGATCCTCTTAAATGGCTTTTAGTGTATATTCTAAAAAATGCTGATCAAGTCGATGGAAGTTGGTTAGTTTGCAGAAACACCAAGATTGCCTTTTCCCCTTTCCTTTTTTGATTAACTTCCTTCACTAACATTAAGTGGAAACAAACAGCTTGGTGGCGTGTATAGATAAATGAAAAAGATTCAGTCTAGAAAGTAAATGAATGAATAGATCAAAAACAGGAGTACAGCTTATATCTGCACAACATTTTGTCCATTGTACTCTTTCACAGAATGTATTATTACTGAAGACAGGGAAGGCAGCTGCTAGTCAGGTAGTAAGTACACAACCTGTGAGGAGTGAGTCAAAGCCAATATCACATTCCACTGCACCTGTAAAGAGGAAAGCAGAACCCTCTACTACAGCACAACCTGTCAAAGGCATACTCAAGAAACCAAGAAGTAAGGTTATCTTTATGTACTACTCACACCAGTCTGAGTGAAAAATGTTATGATACGTAATAACTTGCTTAATACTATGCCTGAGATAACTCTGCCTGGGGTCTAAGGAAAATGCATGATAAACCATAATCAAATCATGTTCAATTGGTCAATAGAGTGTAGTAGGACTCTATATAACAGCATGAAGTGATAAATGTGTGTTGATGAAACCAAGAAGTAAGAATACTATAAGTAATCATGTGACATCCTTCACATCAATCTAGTTTTCTTCTGCTTTCTTCAGTGCCACAAGAAATGTATCTTAATAATAACTACTAATGTTATACTTTATATTTTTTTTTACTTGTATTTCCCATCTAGTTGGTCTACCATATGAAGATTCATCATCTGATGAATCTGACAGTGAAACACCTCGAGACAAGTAAGTATTAATGTCCTCTTTCTTAATCCTAATCGTAAAGATTATCACTACCACTCACCTTCCGACCGAATGATATGAGACTTATACATCAGAGGTGTTATTTCTCAATGGTATGAGACTTATACATCAGAGGTGTAATTTCTCAATGGTATGAGACTTATACATCAGAGGTGTAATTTCTCAAATAATGAGGTGTCTTTTATTGAACTTTTTGTGTTTTCATGATACCAAATAGGGAATAAAGTGATTATTGTTGTTTTCCTTGGTATAGTTACCAGTAGGCAATCTATTATTCCTTTGATCATATTGACCATGAATGAAAGAACACATAATACAAGCCTTTTTGAATTATATTTGTAACATGCTATTCCTATTACATCTACCTTTGCAGACTACCACCAGACTTTTTTGATGCTAAGAGCACATCATCAAGAGCAAAGACAGTCAAACCTAGTACTTCACCGGCACAGCTTAAAAGCAGATCAAATGATGCCATCCCATCAGGGCTACCAGCAGGTATAAAATCCTTCTTGACTCTCATCTTTGATGGTTATGTTTCACAAATATTAAAAGACAAGAAAATCTTTCAGATAGAAAATAACAGTTCTTAATTTGGTATTGAATGAAGATTTTGATGCATCTACATTGAAAATAGTGTTTCAAAAACCAACTTCAGTTGGATGAAATGTAGCAGTGATTTTCTGCCTTTTTATTTACTGAATGTCATGAATATATAATGCATTAATTCCTTTGTACTGATTTCAACAGAATAAACTGTAGTGAAACCGTTGCTGATTATACTACATATTGTTTTGCACTATCCCTTGGACTGATTTATTAGGGAATCTCTTAACTTATTTCTGCATCTGACCTGATATGGTCACACATCTTTAATCTTATCTTCCAAAATTACATTTCTTGCAGATTTTTTCGACAGCAGTACCTCATCAAAAAATCTTTCAGAAGAACCTTCAGGTCAAGATCAAGCAAAGTGAGTATGACTTATTCTATAATTGACAGTCCTCAAAAAGTTATTGCTCAAACCTTTATATGTACACATTGTGTAACTGTAATATTTGAAAAAAAAAATACAAGCTATTTTGTATTGCATTGCCAATTTGCCATGATATACATATTTGGATATCTGGGGGTGTTTCATAAAGATCACACTGAAGTATTGACACTTATTTGCAATTTCACTTAAAGTCCACTTTAGTGTAAGTAAGATTTATGTTCATTAGGTCACTGTTTGGGTAAGAAGTTATGCATGATTTGGTACTTAAGCATGATTTGGGCATTTACACAAGATTTTGAGTCAAACTTCAGTCTTTTTGAAATTCCTTCCCCCTGCCCAATCAAACATCAGTCATTCATGGCAAAAAGTTAGTGTTAATAAATTCATACATGTCTTGAGATATTTTGTTTTCCTCTGTATTTCTGTCCAGTAAGCCAATGTCAGAGGTTCTTCCAGAAGGTTTCTTTGATGATCCAGTAAAGGATGCAAAGGTATGTCTTTCAGAACCTTACTCAAGCCATCCATGGCAAGGTAGAGATTGTGAAGTTCATTCTAATAAAAATCATTGGAAAGGACATTATAGATTTTTGCTAATGAAAAAAATATATATAATTTGAGTAGGGTTTTCAGGAAAATTGGTATCAGAAAAAAGAAGGCTAATAATAAGTAATACTCGATTTGAAAGGTTTTATTGGTCTACCTCTATCAGAAAGATATTTAGGATACACAGACAATGCTTCTGTTATACATTTCCGGTTTTCCCATTTTTCTTAAATAACAATAAGTTTCTCTTCTTCCCCCCCCCCCCCCCCCCCCACACTCTCTCTCTCTCTCTATTTCAATGTCTTGAATGTCTTTTTTTTGGTGAATTGTCACTTGGTCTACTCCCACTTTGTCCAATGCCCATTTGGTCTCATCCCACATTGTCTAATCCCATTTCCTCTACAACCAGTTTGTCTAATAACCATTTGGTCTAATTGCCACTTAGTGCATTTACCATTTCGTGTAATTTCCAGTTAGGCTATGCCCATTTCGTCCAATACCCACTTGGTCTAACACCTCTTAGTTTATGTGATTGGACGAACTGGTAATAGACCAAATAGTCATTAGACGAAATGAGGAAAACTAAGTAGACGAAGTGGCAATTAGACCATTTGATCATTAGACAAAATGACAATTAGCCCAAGTGGGTATTAGACCAAGTGATGATGGGACCAAACGGCAATTTGACCAAAATGATAGTAGACCAGATGGGTTAAGCCATGGTGGTGTTATATGATTTGACAATCAGACCAACTGGTAGTAGACCATTTGGCCATAAACCTTTTTTTTTTTTTTTACTTTGTAAATTATACTCGTTGAATATGATTCATGTCTTTCTTTGGTAATGTTGTAGGTGCGGAATGTAGAAGTGAGGAACACTATGGAGGAAGAATGGGAGAAATTTCAGAAAGAAATGGAGACACAACAACAGGTAAGTTATCTCATGCTCAACTTTATAAACATCATTATTGCCATTAGTATTATCACTTCCATTATCATCATTATCAACATCACTAAATCATCACCAAAATCATTATCAGTATCTGTACTACAACCATCATCAGGACTAATGTTGTCACTACCACCATCATGAATATCATCTGTCCTTCAAACCTTCTTCATCATTGTTATCACCATGTTCATCATCGTTAGCAATACCATGTAAAAATCAATTTCACTATTGTTGTTTGTTTAAATCCATTTTCAGGTGTCAGAAACTCTTGCAGAGGAAGATGATGAAGCAGCCCAAACAGAAAGAAACATTGATGAGATTGATGAACAAATGTAAGTCTGAACATACCTAGGAATACAATAACAAAGATGTTTACTCCCCTCCATTTATTATATGTATGGGTTCTTGTTATAACTAGAAAATGAATATTCTACAATAAGTTGTAACAATTTCAAACTAGCTACACGATAACAAGGCATGTGATTTAGTTTGCATATTCCTATTACGTTTTTTTATCGTCACACATTGTCTACTGTCAGAGCACCTGAACAGGGGAGTAATTACAGTTTTATCTTCCTCGATGGTATTTGACTTTGTTGTTGGGTCTTTACACTTGCAACCAAATATTAGTATGGGAACATAGTCAAAATAAGCAGTGTTTTGTTTCGCTTCTCTTATTTTTGCCATTTCTTGTCATTTTCATACACAACAGCTACACAAATTATTTGAGGTCTGATTATTACTTTATGTGTTTTATCATTTGCAGTCAGTGTTTTGCCAAAGTGGAAACACTATGGGACAAGAAAGACGAGTTGAAATCAAAGGCTGAAAACAGAATGAAGGATGGCGAAAAGAAAGAGGATGAAAATGAACGTGATGAGAGCGGAGATGAAGCAGAGTTTGATGAATTCTTAAACTGGAGATCAAAAGGTGCTTGGAAATGAAATGAAACTTTGTGAAAATTTCTCTGTTGACTGTTTGAAAAACAATGTTGCAGGCCTTGTTGAAATGTCTTACAGGCAGATGAATAAAAGTCTATACAGTATTGTGAATATGAATACTGCATCAGTGGACAGGAGAACCACATCTGTAATCCCGGGAGTAACGTGAAAATGTGCATTAACAGAGGATTCAGGATTTCATGTGGCAACATTCTGTTTTTGTATAGTTTATGAACTACTTCATAAAAAAGTAGCTTACTCTCAGAAATCTGGACCAACATGAGTGAACTGCACTCATGTTGTGGAATTGCCATGCCTAAAATATATTAGTAATTTTTGTATTAAATCTGTTTCTTTGTATGATTGAAGGGAGACGTTCTATTTCACACTTAGAATGACGTGGTAATAACATATCATAATGTCATAAAAGGCAAGAAGATAAATGAAATCGACTGAGTGAAATATTTCCCAAATGGTTTATTAGAAAGTATTTTGGCAAGCCTTCAAGTCATGTTTTGTCCTGTATACAAAGACATACAAATTATGAAATTTCTTTCAACTCACTCTGATAGCTTTACATGTAAATTCATAAGTCAATCATGTAAGAGGTCACAAGTTACAGCTTTTGAAGCAGAATAATGAATTTTGCATTGTTCCTTCGAAATACTTGATATTTTCTTTTGATTATCAGGTAATTTTCTGGTAAGGGTGAAGTAAGCATTACAAGAGCAAGACCTACTCTACCACAAACCTTCCTATGTTAAACCCTCATAATATTGTCATTACTATGCATAGCAAAGCTGATCACTCTTCAAAGTAATTCTAGCTTCATCTGAGGCATTTCAAGACAATATTGTTTGCTAATTCTCATTTTTTCTGATATCAAACGGAAACCCGAGTAACAAAATGTTTCAAACCCATGAATATACGATATATATATATATACATATATTTAAGTATAAAATGCCTTTCAGTTTTTTATTAAATACTATAAAACTTGAAAAGAAATGTGTCCTGCTCCTCATTCAAGATTTTAATGAATGCCAGCAATAAATATGGCATCACTTTACACACAAAATTTCTTGTACATTTAATACTGTATATGTAAATATTTAAAACAAAACATTCTAGTACTGAGTTAAAATATATTGCACACACATATAACTGTTATTAACTTATTCAATGTATTAACCTGGCTTCTAATTTCAGTGACGAGCCATAACAACTACATGATGCATTTCTCCTAACATTTATAACAGGTGTTTTGTCTTCCAAATAGGCAATCATTAGACTGAAGTGAGGAACTGGTCTGAGTTTGACTACTGGCCCTAGTTGGCACTAGCCTTGTTTGACAAGGCATTAACATTTAACTTTGAACTCTTTACCCTACTTATTGATGAATAGGTAGCTTTAAAAGAAATTCATATGATACTCTGAGCACGAGATGTGTGATAGCTTCACTCAAAAGATTTTAATATTGAAAGTACCCCCAAGTTCATAAACAAATATTACGAATAGATTTTGATATGGAGTTATTCCATAATGTCCCTTTTCATCTTTGTAAAAAAAGCTTTTTATCCTTGCACAAAAAGTTTTCCATGATATAACTTTACTGTAATTCCTGGGCTTGTTATAAATTTCTAGACAAAAGAACAGATCAACTTAAGACATGCATTTACAATATTAAGAGCTACATTTAAAGTCTGAGTGGAAAATAATGAAAGTCTAGATAATATCAAGCCGACACAAACAGCATAGCAAGTTTCATTACTGGCAATTTTCTTATTGCAGAATATTGTCCATGGGGTAGAGGGTTTCTATAAAGGTCTTGTCATTTGAATTTACTCTTCAAAATGAACTATATACCTGTACTTACATCAAAATCATTTTATCCAAAAGAAAAGCCTGAATATTTAAAGGTTCTATACAGAATCAGTCAACCAGTGTACATCATTCTGTTTTTTTCCCTTATGGACATATAGTTTGAAGCTTGCGTACACATGGTTCAATTTGTTGAGGTGGCGACAGCATCTTCAGATTAGCATCACATGACGTAAGTTAGCATCACATGACGTAAGTTAGCATCACATGACGCAAGTTAGCATCACACTGTAGTCTCTGATGATATACATCTTTCTAATACCCTCACTACATCTCCTTTCCTCAGCATGGTGCCTCCCTCTACCTTGGGACCGTTCATCACATGGACTCCAAAGAAAATCTGCATATAAATTAGCACAACAAAAATTAAGAATGTAGTACATTGAAAATAGGATTATATGTATTTGAAACTGGACGATGCGAGGATGAATGCATGGTGAATCGCAGTTTCAAAGGTATGGAATTTTTAAAACTACTTTAGATATTATCAGCCAAATAATTCAAAGTGAAGGAGAATGCAACAAACCAAAAGTAACTACATTACAAAAATTGAAAATTTTAAGAAAAGGAAAGTAACCACAGAAAGTTTATGAAATATTCTGTCAACAAACACTTAACACACAAGAAGTAGTCGAAACACAATATATGTTCAGTTCAAGATATATTAAGTGAGCTTACAGGCAAAATTTACCCACGGGTTTATATCTATTCAAACAGGCTTGCATTTACATGTATTTTAAGAGTTGAAATAAAAGAGATAAGGTAGACTAAGCCTTCAGAAACCTTACCTTTTTACTCCTGACAGCTGATAATGTATACAGAGGCTCTGTTCCTTTCTCACCTGTATCTTGGTTAATACAGATCATTTGGCAACGGTTACAGCAACCTTTGACCTATGTAATCAAGTACATTTAAACATGGAATCTATCAGCAATAGCACTGATCGGTATTTGGGAAAAAAGAAGTGTTAACGCTACATTGTAACAGACTATTCCGATGAGCCATGCATACAAGTACATATTTGCTATCCGAAATACAATTCCATTTCAGTACAAAACTTTTCAGAGATTGAAATTTTAGAGCCTCATGGAAAATATGGTTAAACTTGGGGTATGATATTATTATACAGTACATTTAGTATGTATAGTACATATTATGTGTATGACATCCACACACAAAAAAAAAGAGGTATAAACTTTAATATATTTGCACCTCAAAATCTTGATTGCCAATGGCTATTTTGCTCCAAGATTCCTCATCAAAAGCATCACACCCCTCTACAACCAGATTAGACCTGAATCTTGATATCATGTCATCCATGGAAAGCTGATTACTCTCATGATGTGATGAGTGCTGAACAGCTGATAGGAGGGAGGCTGAGGATGATGTAGTCACTAGGAGGTACTGAGATTGGTTGGCAAGGGAGAGAGAGCAGTTAGATGCTCTCTTCGCTGTTCACAGAAAGAAATGATATCAAGAAATAAAATTTGAACCATTAACCACGAAATATCAGACATATCTAAATTTGGGTTTAATATATCTATCACAGGTTTCTAAGAACTGAACTACCATATGAAAAGTACAGATGGGTGTGTCTTGGTGTGTGTTTATTAAAAGAAAAGCTGGTTTAAGTGGTTTTCAATAAAATCACATCCACTTCAAGGTTAGCATGGCATTCAAATATTGATCAATCATTATAAGCAATGAGATATACACGTATCTGCTATCTATTTAAGCCTTTAATTATCTAGAAATGTAAAAAAAATTATGCCTGCTTAATTTGAACAAATTCATCTTGAATAAAGTTTGTAATCACAAGGAAAGTGGTTTTGTGTGATGGACACGGCTACACTTACCTGTATGTCTGTTGAGTTTACTAGCTCTCTGGAAATCTGGATCTTGCTGCTGTAGACGACAGTGCTGACCTATGACCTCTGTGAGCCATGCTGCAACCTCATCTCCACAATCAATTGTGTTTACTCTGATAGGGCAGAAACATTAAAAAGATAATAACAATTTCAAAAATAAAGAGAACAATGTAGAATAATATGGGCTAGGACACAGTACAGGGAATGAACTATAATGGAATAGTGTTAAACAAACTTCTTACTTTGGGAACATTTCACATATGTATTTATATCATATTGGTACATAGCTAAATTGGAATGTCCTAAATATGTCCATTTCACTATCCAGATAAGGCGTTCTATCTTTATGTCATTGTGCGAAAGAACGCATCCAGAATGCAAAATACAAAAATGCAAAAATGTCTATTTTTGACATGGTGGAACAGAATTTTAGCAAAGATCATGCTAAAAGAAGATCATATATCAATTTACAAGGTCTACATGCTACCCGTGAAATTATCAATCATTGTTTGAAAAATTTTATTTTCAATAATTTTCCATTTTGTGCACCAAAAGTCTTCTTTCGCACAACGACATAAAGATAAGACGCCTAATGGCTTTTCAGGTAAATTTTCATCACTTCTCTAGGTGGTAATATCATGAAAATAACTGCATGTTATGTTGAAGCTACCCATTAAAGTGTATTGTGTATTAATGTAGACCGTGCAGTCAATGGGATTTTGACTGCATTCACATATATACCATCTGACATTTATAACATGAAAGTATCCTTCTTTTCTTACCTATCTCCACACACCTTCCCTTGACTGAGGGATGTTTCATTGATGCAAGACCTGGGCACATTAAGGGGTAGTATGAAAGGTTCCTTATCTGCAGAAAAAAAAATGGAAGACAAAACTGTATGATGTGGATTAAGGAAGTACAATATTACACTCCTCCTTACTATGACGAATTAAGAGCTAATGAAGTTCCTGAAAAAAAAAATTCTCATGGTAGCGATTACATAAAAATACATGTATATATATTTTCTATTTTTCAAGCCATATAAATTTTGCAGTACAATGCTGTATTCTGTTCAATACAAATCACTTTGATATGTAAGGCTAAGTAGACCACTACTCCTATCCTCACTTATATTTGGGTTTTATTCTTATAACATGTGGAGACTGGAAGCCATTTTCTAATCAGAGGGCCTTCAATCATATTGGGAGACACAATTCCTATCAAATGCTCATTCACATTATGTTGATATTATTAAACAATATTATGGTAGAACAAGAGAAGTATTTGCAATTTTCTTTTCTTTTAATTACCTTTAAATCTTAAAATGAGTTGCTTGTTGACCAGGTCTACAGAAGGCTTGATGAGGCATAAATGAGGGATACGTTTCTGAGACATGTACACACCACCATCGTTGACTATCATCCATCGTCTATCATACTTCAGTCCTGCCTCACTTAACTCCCATTCAGAAACCTGGTAGAAAGAATGCAAACAGGGTGATTCTGAGATATCAAAACTATCACTGACTGGCTACTGCCCCCAGTCCTCTGCTTTCATGGCCCCTGACACTAGTACTTAATCAGTGCTCCACTGTGTTGTGATACACAATAGGAACATCATTACAGGTAACTATGTATTTACAAAAAAAAAAAAAAAAAAAAAAAAGGATTTGTATTCTATGATACCAATACCCCCAGTAAGTCAAACCATATATTCGATTGGAATTTATCAACAGCAACACTGCTGTATGTTATAATAATACAATACAAATTCAATAACAATGAATGAATACCTATTTAAGGACACATTGTGAGTGAGAAGATTAAAGAAATACAAGAAAAGAACAAAACTGATGTCATTAATTCGTACCTCCATAGCACCACATGACTTGACTGGATAAAGATAGATCCCAGTGAGTCTTGGAGTATCCTTGATGAATGGACTATTAATTAGTGTATGTCCAGGAGATGTTCTTGGGCTCTGTACATCAGTGCTGGAGTCATCAGTCTGATCCCTTGAGGAAGTAATGTTCTTTCGCCCAGATGATACTATTGTTGATGATGAAGACGATGAAGGTGAAGATGTAGATGGTGACCTTGATGATAACGATGGATCTACACTTGTAGGGGGTTGAAAGACTGAGGTAGGTGTGGATGTTGGCAATGCTGACTGTGATAATGATGGTGATGCTTCCACTGAGACTTTTAATCTTTCTGTTCTTCCCACATCTTCAGTTGAAACCACTTCAGTTGATTCTACAGTATGAACTGCTGAGGTGTGAGCTCTATCCACAAAGTAGCTTTGAACAAACTTGAGAAACCTGTCAGCATCTTCCTGGTTAGACATGTATCCAAAGGAGATCCTTACTGATCCTGTAGGCCTGCCATTAATAAGATCCATGTCATCTCCACATACATGTCCAGCCTGAGAAAACAAAAAGCATTCTGGTAATCAAAGTCAGTCCAAAAACAGAATTTTTGTTGACAATTACTGAAATAAAAGGTTCAAGTACACATTGCAAACCCTGTCCCAGAATAACTCCAAGGAAACCAAAAAATATCCTAGTCTTGTCAAATCAAGCAAGTCATATCTTAAGTACACAAAGCAATATAACTGCTGATCTTTGTAATAACATTGATTACAACAAAATTATAATGAAAATAATCAACTACACTTTCTAAATTTTTCAAATTATTTCTACTATCTGTTTATCTACAAAACAAAATTCTGTAATGAAATAATTACAACTGCTGACACAGGATCCAACATCTTACTATGGGAACAACATTTGCTTACATTTCAAGTACATTAACAATTAATTCTAGATGAAAATGTGTAGATAACTTCTTTATTCAATAAACACTAAATTATACACTTTATTCAATAAACACTAAAATATCCACAAAATATAACGAAAGGATAAAAAGTACTAACATTTCCTCAAAACAGTATCAAACATACCATCAAATGTAATATAAACAGAGTAACTTACATCTAGATTATTCTTGATATCTTGATCTGAGATGTTAAGGTATGATTGACAAGCTCCAGTATTACAGAAACAACCAGTTCTCAAATGGATGTCATGCAAGGATGCTAATCTTTCAAACTAAAGAAATAGAACAAAAAAAATCACATTCTACTCATCAAACATGTTAAAATAATTCTACATAAAAAGCTTGATAACAAAACCATTTGATATCTTATAAGAAATTTCACTCAACAACAAAAACCTTCTGCATCATAACCCCAAATTGCTTCAGTCATGGCATGAAAGTAGACCACAAATGTGTTGCAGATCACTGAGAGAGGAGAGGACTTTCTCAAATTTGTAATTCAAGTACCAAAATCTTGTATTTTCCACAAATTTAATTTTATAGAAAAGAGAAACAATCCGAGAGAATGTACGCTAAAGAGAATACACTGCAGATAAAAAATGGAACAATCAAAAGACTACCATGACTACATAAAATATAAAAGCAAAGTGAAGCAAAATGATGATTGCTTGATACAATGCTAGAGAAAGAATGTCACTATCAAACTTTTAAAATGAAGTGACTGCCATTCTAAGAAATGGCATAAAAAAGAAAAGAATTTGTTATAAAGGTGGTTTTCTAAAAGGACCACGTGTTGCAGGTGATCTTAATATTCAAGAAATTTGTACAGCATCTGAACTTGAAAGATTTTAAATCACCTCTGCATATCCCGCATGCTCTCCACTGGATCGAAGCAAGTTGAAGTTGACAATAGGACCTTGATTATCTGCCCTATCAAATCCACTATGGTTGTACATCTCACAAACTGGTTGTCCACTGCTATGCTTGATTCTGGAAAGCTGATTGTAAACACAGTTGGCCAGGAGGAATGTGTGTTCAGAGATAGACTTCATACCACCTGCATTCAATAAAGCAGAGTTTGATCTATGAAGGGGAATAAAAGTACAGCTCTGAAATGGAAACGTCTTTGATACCAAAAAACAGGGCTGTGTTTCACGAAACCGTCATAAGTCTAACTTCCTGGACATCCCAATGAAATGCGTGTTGTAGAATGAACACGCGTTTCAATGGGATGTCCATGAACTTAGACTTATGACCGTTTCATGAAACACAGCCCTGATTGAAATGTGAGCATTCAAGATGACAAAACTCTCCAGAGAAATATTGCATTTCACTTCATTAAAGATAACAACTGAGATAAAAATATCTGTAGCCCTTTCATTATGTAACAAAACAATTCTTACCTCCAAGCCTTTCAAGTGCATCGAACCCATGTCGTAGGCTGACTATATCTAGAAAGGGTAAAGTGCCATCTTCAAGCCTGACAAGTGAATGATCACATAGAGTATTACTGCAAGCATTTCAATTACTACACATTTCTAAATAAATAATATATGTTCTATGAACGAGGAAAAACAAGGGATATATAATGTAGGTGCAGGCATATAATCCATCTGGGTTTAGAATTTGGTAGTGTACTCAAGAAGAAATGACACTCTAAAATTCACATTAACTACACATCTGATCAGAATACAATTATACAAGATTGCTAATTTTTTTTTCAAAATGACACTTTGTGAAAAGTTAAATACTGAACTTTGTGCATTAAAATATATCATCTTGTTGACTATTACAGAAAGCTACTAAAAACACATATGGTTAAAAGATTATCCTTCTCACACAATATCTCATTTTGATATGATTATTTTCTGAAGTATTGTTAAAAGTTCCCCTGATACCATGAAACTATCTCTGAAAAGACCTACCTCTCTGCCAAGTCTGTTCTTGCTTTGTTGAATCTCTCCTTGGCTAAATATGCCATCACAGTACCACCTCCAAAGTATTCCTTCACCAACACATTGGCAGAATCATTGCGTACAATCAAAGCACCAAGACCCGTCGGGAATCCAAACATCTTGTAGAAGGAAATAGTAACAAAGTCGGCATCACATGTGCTAAGATCCAGAGTAGATGTACTGACCAGTGCTGCAGCATCCAATACCACATACCAGTTGCCATGACAACCTGTTTGATGACAGAGGATGCCATCCTGTACTTTCTTCACCCAATGCAGTGGGTATTTGCGTCCACAGAAATTACTCTGTGCTGGGTATGCAAACAATCCATAAGGGTTATCATCTGACATCATTTTGATCTTGCTTTCAGAGGCAATCTCATTCACACAGGAGACTGAAGATTTGAAGACTTTTTCCATCGCATTATTAGTCAAACAAATGCTACCAGCACCTTTTGCATGAGCAATCTCTCTCATACCAACCACAGATGTATGGTTATCTTGCAGATAGCAGAAAATCCCTCTCTTGTTTTCTCCATCTTCATTGCTATTATGACTCCAAGATGATTCAACTGTCTGATGGCATGATTTCAGACCAGACCAGTCAAAGGATTCAGCAAGCAGCTTCAGGGCTCCAGTACATCCTGATGTAAAAATTACAGTGTGCTTCTCTAGTGTGGTATTGAAGTGCTTCAGTATCCTACAAAGATGACATTGAATAGCAGGCAGGATATATGTATGAATATACAATTCAACTAACAGTTAAATGAATGTGATAACATTTATCTGGGAGTATACTATAATTAATCAAGTTTCACATAAATATCTATGCAGCCAGTTCTATAAAAGATCGATACCTCGCATATCATACAGTGATTCTGTGATCCTTCACTATGACAATAAAATCATTACTAACTGTCAAAAAGTTAATTTAGAAGAATAACTATCAATTATTTGAAAATCGGAAAAGCCCAATGAAAACTGATTAAGCAAATATAAAACATCTTAATGCTCTGATATCAGGCAAGCATTAAAAAAACATAAATCATGCTCATTGTTATGTTATAGTTTCAACTTGATATGGTAGCATGTCACCATTCTTTAAGCATGTAATTTATTACCTGAACCTAGTTTGGTCAATTGTTTCTGTACAGAGACTGCTACTAGATGAACGACTGTGTGGGTTACCATATAGATTCTCTCTCATGTCTCTGTAAAAGCCATCGAGTTGACTGGAGCATGGCAGTGTTGCTCCTGTGTGATCTAGATACACTGTATCTGTACAGGAGAGAATAGCGAATCAAGGCAAATAACATTTTTTTTAATTGCAAGAGCTGTCTTTCTATATTATATCTGACAAATCATGATATGAAATTCTAGACATGATGTATGTAAAATCTATCAATATCTGGATAAAGACGCCCCAATGAGTTTCACTAAATACTATGCACAGTGAATGAGTGGTTCCTAATTTCATGATAATACCAGCAATGATTAATTTTGAGGGCAAGATCTAGTATGGTTGGACCTAATACTCATCGACCACCTTTAATTAATTACATCGTATCTCAGAAAATATTTGCTATCTTACTTTCCCCTCACTTGGGCAGAAAATGCAGCAGATTTACATCTTATGCGCAGATTTTTGACTTGTCCAGTATGGACAGAAATCTCGATGACAAACGTATGTGATTTTTTTCACTGTTTGCCTGTGCAAGGCCATTATTTAAACCATCCCCCACTCTCCACTGATTAAGCACGTAAAGTGAATGGAAACATCTTGTCATTTTCATCATCATCATCATGCTTGTTGTTTGTTTTGTTGAATTGGGTTTTTATAGACGTGCATCAATCAAATATGATTACGTGTATTTAAGTCTTGGACCGCCCTTTTACGTCACCATCCGAGAGACGTGACTCAGACCACTCATCCTGTGTACTCAGTCAATGAATTGACCTCGTCCCGCAAAAGTGACAATTCTGTACCGAAACTACGTAGCATGCTTTTCTCTTGGTTACTCGACGGCATGCTGTCGACCTACGAGTCTGATAAGCGTCATTTTTCTTCTTGAAATTCACCATTTTCAGTTCATTCATCAGATATGACGCAGAAAGGGGAAAATTGAGAGCCTCAGGAACATTGCTGGTAAGTAAAATCAAAACATTTCTTCTCTATTATAGAAGATCTTAAGTCAATTTATTTCGTGTTCGCATCAGCAATTAGTTTCGCTATTCAAAACGCCGTTTTGATCTACGGGTGACTCAGACGATACTCGAACCCGGGTCCACCGAATCAGTTAATAGCACATACTTTTTTTACTTTATATGCAAAAAGCCATTGCGTGCAGGTGGTTGGTTGAAAAAATGGTGGGGCAATGAGTAGTAACGTTAGAGCTAACATACATGTATATTAAACAAATTGAACAAATCAAAATCATCAAAGACAGACACATGACAGAAACCTTTAATTCATCAAAGAAACTAAACCCAAGATTATTTGCAAATATTGGTGTAGTCAGTCATACAATTTTCTATACAATTTTACACATCTAGTGCATACTTGTATCATAATGAGATTCCCATGAATTGCTAAACTGTATATGCTAGTAATGTGCTTAACAAACAAAGAACGACACGTTGTCCTCTGCGCACTACACGAGTATAGATGAATGGGACTGGTCAGTCACTCGGATCACTGTATCACAAGGAAATTTGGGCACATTTCATAATCGAATACGCGCTACCTTAAAAGCACATATTACTTACTCTTCAGCTGAGGAAACTCTTCATTTCTTTTGAAGGAAAGCATGCTTTATCGAGTCTATATTTCGCTTTCGGAACGGTACCTTTCGCCGAAAGGTACAATCTGACACGAACGTCACGTAAACATTGGTTGCGCAACACTTGTCCGACCTTTATGGTGAAGCATAGCCCCGCCCCCTCCTCCTTTCTCTTCCCGTCATTCTCCTTTTGTTTTCCGTCACGTCCTTCTTCTTCCCTCATTCCATATCCTTCCTAACTCGGCCAAGCCTCTCCTCAAACCTCCATCAATTCTCTCGCTCTTTCTCAAATTTAGGTTACTTCCATTTTACATACCAGACATACTTTGTTGCCATTTACTTTTTGATTGCTCTTATTTTTTCACTCATGTGTAAGCATGAAATTATATCTCCAATCAATAACAGAATTAATAACGCAGAGGATTTCTTTACTTCATTAAATGCATATGTAGAGCTTGATGAATGTGCATGAAATATTACCCTGTAAAATGCTTCTGGAATATACAATTAAAATTTGCAAAATTCCATTTTTACAATCAAAATGTATTTTTTAATTTCACTTGACATCATCAAATAAAACTGAAAATGAAAAATCAGTTGTGAACAAAAGACCAATTTAGTGTTCCAATTGAATTACAAACAAACTCTACAATCAAATTTTTTTGTTGTTGAGAACACGATATTCTTCAAGACGGCAAGTGAAACACCGATACAACTAATCTGATTAAACCTCCCATGAGATCAAAAGACATGACAGTGAATGCAACAATGAATTGAATTAAATATAGAGACAATCACTGAGGAGACAATATCACTTTTTTCTCAATCTATTATTTTAATGAGCAAAAGAACCTCATAAAAAAATTTCTTTACATGACAAGACAAAACTTCACATAATACGTTCACCATTAATAGTCAGGAAACAACAATCAATAATGATTACAAATAACCTTCCATAATATTAGATCAATTCACCTTGCTAACAATAATTTGCTTTGTTTGTACATTTCAACATATATACATGGACAAGAACATTTCATCATCGATGCAATATAGAATATGCCATATATAAATATGACATTTCAATATCTTACTCATGAGACACAATATAAATGCTCTGTTTAACATCAATCTGATTGTATGTTCTTGTTATCCATTCATCACAGCATGCAAACTTTCGCTATTATGTCAAGTGGGCAGCACTGGGGAAATTTTCAAAGATGCATGTATTTTGTTGGTTTGTTATTTTTGCATTGAGGGAGCAGATTTCAAAACATTAAAATAAAATAAGAAAGTATAATAACACTGAATTTCACATTCACTGGAACAGTATCTAATCTCTTATCAAATTTAAGACATATATACCACAAATATCATCAGACCATAGGAACCCACAGAATGCGTTTAGTCCATTAAAAAAAGTTATAGTTGTAATTCCTTTTCAGCAAAGTTCAAGAAAGCAATACATGTAGTAAAATTTGATTTGGTCAAAATAAATAGAGAAGAAGAAAAAACACCTATAAAACAAACACATATTGCAAGAGACAGAAGACATAATTCATCATGGATTTACAACCCACTTTGGTCAAATGGCAACTCTTCATGGCAATTTATTCAGCAATAATATAAACATCTAACAATTAAAATTAGTTAAAGGCATCACCTATTCTTTCCTTTGAAGAGTTTAATCTAGAGTATTATTAATCCCATTTTCTAGTATTCCAAAAACTTATTAGAGGTTTTCATCCAGATTCAAAATAAACATTTCATTTCATCTATGTTGGTGTGTGGGAGATCTTTCTTCAAATGTCTTAATTTAGTTAAGATTTCATTTGCCTTAATTCATATAAATTTCAGTTACCTTAATTCATAAGATCATTCAAGTGACTGAAAAATACAATTACAACTGCAAAATGTAAATGCATTAAAGAAACAGATACTGAAAAGCATAAAGTCATTTCCAAACTATTCACTTTAGATCTTGATCAAAAGACTGTGAAAATTACTCTACACTTTTCACAGAGATATAAGATGTATAAATTCAAGGAAATACATAACAAAATTCATATCATACAACTTTGTTACCAATATGCTTTCACTTATATCTTACTACTAGCTAGTAATAATAATAATCACATGATGGTGTCAATTTGGAATTACATAGTGCTTTACACTAATGGCTTTGAGTGCTTCAGATATTACACTTGTCATCGGAATCATTCTTGGATGTATGATATCCATTATATTGACTGACAAAGATTATTGATGTCAATTCAAGAAAATTCCGAAAATGGTTTTTACCAAACATTTTTACAAGAATCAGTTATTACCCTATTAAAGGTTGTGCACGCTGGTACTACCTAATAAGAGTCTTCATCTTTGTTATGTCAGACATGAAATTTCATTGTTAACCTTTTTTACATAGTGCAACTCAAAAGCTACACAAAATACTTTAGTAAGCAAATGATATCAAGTAAATAAATGTCACTTTCCAAATGAGGGATGTAAACCATTAAATCACAAGGAACAAAAATAGCAGAATATCAAATTGAAGGACATAAGCAAGGAAATCCCTCAAAGAATTGTCATAAATTTCCCTGTAATAGCAGATTTTTACCTGTCTGCATTAACAAGCTGCACATATGCATACACAATTCGAGTTGATTGAATGAAGGTAAGCTGGGGCAAGCAATAAAATCTGGATGATTGATCTATGATTTTCCTAGCCACTTGGAAAGGAAGCAAATCCTTAAGCCCGCTGCACACTATATGATCGGTCTGCGATCCGATTTTGGAAAAAATTGTTATAGCATTTGATATGAACATTCAAATGTGAAATCTTAGTTATCGAAGTTTGGAATAGTCATATGAATACAAAAATCGAAATTCTGACCGATTGCGAGCTCTCTGTAGGAATAAAAGCAAACTCAATTCCGAATCGTAGTGACATTATAGTAATCTTACAATCGGCTGTGATTTGAAGCCAATTTGTTCTTTACTCCGACCACAAGGCTTGCAGTTAACCATAATTTTGATTTTAGTATTCCTATCATTATTCTGAACTTCAAATAAGATCATTCTATCTGTTTAATCTTTCACATTTAATGCTAAATGCCATTTGTTCGAAAATTGGGTCGCAATCAGATTGTATAGTGTGCGGCGGGCTCTACTCTTCAGTATCTTGTATTACAATATAATTGTGTTTTCAAGCTCATGCTCATGATTAAGTAGAATATTTCAGACAGACCAAAGTAGTCAATATTAATGAAAATCAATACAGCATGCGACTGGTATATGAATTAGATATATGAGATACATATTCCAATCAAGTCTTGAGATATTTACACATAATAAGCAATACAGTCTCACATGAATTTTGTGAAAAATTACACTCAACCCACCTTTTAACAAACAAGATATAAATCACAGGTATCAAACTATCTTGCAAAATATATTACGTAGCCCAATACTTCTCACAATAAAACAAATATGGCAAAAGGCACTCCTATAACACAAAACTTCTCAGTAACATTCAATGATGAAATCTGAATTAGATAATCATGGCTAATCTCAATGTTATTTCATAATAATGCTAGACTGAAAATACCTAAAGCACACCAGCAGCTGGTTATAAAGAACACTTATTTCCTCCCCTTACTCTAAAATACTGGAACTGGAAAGTTTTATGCCATTTAAAAAAACGCCTGCGATGATTATTGATAAAAACATTTGGTATTTTCAAAGCAGAAAGATGATGTGTTGAATGAAAGCCTCAATCACACAGAACTCTGCATATAATTCATTTACAACATACTATCTTTGCAATGAAAACATAATAATCAGTAAGACAGCAACATGCAGTTTTATGCTAATTGCAACAAAAAAAAAATGTATGTATTTATTATCACTGGTTTAAGTAGTCCACAGACCCGTTGCATAAAACTTACCACTGATGGTAACTTTACCATCAGTGGTAACTACCACAGAAACCTTGAATTTGATTGGCTGTTGAGCAATGTTACCACGATAGTTACCATTGATGGCAGAGTTACCATTAATGGTAAGTTTTATGCAACAGGGCCCTGTAGGCTTAATATTGTATCTATTTTTGTAGGAATACAAAAAGAATCCACAGAGCATCAAAACAGCAGCTAATACATCAAATAAACAATGCTTGAATCACTAATGTGAACAATAGCTGTCAGATATCGATTAATCCTGACTTCGATAGTATCCCCCTGTTGACTAGCTGCTAATTGAATTAGACCAAATATACAACAGGTTGATGTACACAGCACAATACCACATTATGAAAGGTGTACAGTGTGACCAAAAAACATCACAAAATGAGCAGTTTCATACATTAACTATCTTGAAAATAATATGTGACAAGATGTCAAAAGTCTTGTTCATTATCAACTCCTGCTTCAACAAATAAATGAACTGTATACTGTGCAACTAAAAGGACAAAAGGGCTTCAGATAATAAGAAACTAATACTGAACAATTAAAAAAATGAACAAGCTATCTGAAAGAAACAATGGGATGAATGTGTGAATGAAGGGATGTGAAAACAGGAGTTAAGAGAAACTGTTATCTGAGTTGTTCTGTTTCTAGAGCTTCACTATTTTCTGGTACTTCTGCTGTACAGTAGGTAACATCTGTATGGTCTCCCTCTTCTCTCTCAGTAGTCTCCTCCACAAGAGTTCCTTCCAGAGTTTCTTCAGTGTTTTGCATGTCTGCTGATGGCTCTGTTGTGGTCGTAGGTTCTTCATTTTGGCTTGGGTGGCTGGATGCTGACTCTGTGTCAGACCCGCTGATTTCACTACTACTCATATTAGAACCAGAACCTCTTCTCTCAGGATCTATTGAAATACAAGGTGAGGAGGAAAAAATGAAAACATACTGGCTGGAATTCACAAAAGAGGTTTAAATCATGGGATGGTTAAAACTTTCGTAATCATACTGAAAGAAACGTGAATAGGCGCATATTGCACACTTAATGAAAACGGATAATTGGACTGGAATCTGTGCGCACATATGCTTAAAAACCCAGGGGGAGGGGTTTAAACCACTCCATGATCTCTTTTGTGAATTCTAGCCAATATCTCATTTCCCAGTGAAGACTGCTCCATGACCTCCATCTACTATAGACTTCAAAATGTACAGCTCCACCTGTGTTTATTCATAATTCATTATATTAGGCAGCAGTCTCAGAAAATAGTCAATGCACATGTAGAGTCATTAATATCGGTGAAAACTTGTGAATAACATCACTGGTAAAGAATTCAGTTCCTCCAAGCAAGGATTTCTTGGTTCCATTTTAAAATCATTGCCAATGTCATAAGAATTCCAAATGCCAGCTTGCTTTAAATGCAAACAGAAATTTACTGCATGGAATATGAATACAATGAGTTTTGAACAAACCAGACTTATTACAAAAACCAAAACATGATGAATTCAGGGGGAGGGGGCTCATTATTTTTTTTTCTTGAAAAAAAGCAATACCCTTTCTTTTCCTTCTTCCTTTTTTTTTCTTTGACTGCAATCATTAAAGGTAATCTTTGCACGCAGACAAGTAAAGGTTACCGGTACACTGTATGTAATTTCTTACACACATATATCAATCAGATATGATTATTTACATCTGGGACCGACCTGTAACGTCATCATCCAAAAGATGTGACTCAGGTTAAAACTTGCGTCCGTTCAGAGTCGGTATGAAGGCAGAGACAAAGAGCTGATGGAAGACGTTACCGTCGGACCAACTCCCCTGCCCATTAAAATACTCGAAGACTTTTTAAAGGACATTTGATATCAGTTCTATGACTGCATTAAAATTCCATTATGTCAATGTAAATAAATTACATATCTTACCTTGTCTTGCTCCAAATGAGACAGCAGGTGTTTCAGGAAGCTTGGGGGCATTAGGTCTGACCTTCTTAGATGGGTTAAAGGTGTTACAATAAGCACATCTAAAGGCTGTAGATAAGATCATAACAAGCACAGTACTATAATGCAGCTCCTATAGATATTTCAGAACAATAGGTGTAGTTGAACCTGAAAGACTGCAAGACAGCAATTCTTCACAACAACATCTCATGTATGACAATGTGTATTTGTTGATTTATTCAGACATAAGCCTGATTCTTAATACCAACACTTTTTCATACATTTTGTGTGAATGCTTTAGACATATCTAACAAGAGACAAATGATTTGAAGAAAATGCAGCTTTGGGCTGATGGAAGTGTTTCTTTGTAAAGATTTAAGTATCAATCTATTTTCTTAATAAAAATGATTTGGCAACCAAGGGCCATTGCCTAATTCTATTCAAATTTGCATCCAAACTGCACATATCTTTTGATGTATAGGAATGACATGAATACTTACCAAGATATTCAAACTCTTCTTGAAGAGCCATACCATTGTGTGAGTAACAATGTTTGCAGACCAGAGCATACCTGCTGCTAGGTCCATCTCCAACCAAGTAACCCACGAGCTTGTCAAAGGTTGTCTGCTCTTGTGAGAGGATGGGTCTAACTGTGCTTGGGGATCCTGAATACAATAAGAAACAAATATTTCAATAACAAAGCCCTTTCCCAATAGACTATTGCACTTCAAGTGCATGTACTCTAGGGTAAAAGTTAATTGAGCTGATAGCATGACTACCATCCCATTGAACAGAATTCAGTGAAAATATGATACGCTGCCAACAGAAGTCTTGATAAGTAAATTGTGATATAACAATAATGTTGAATATTCTTTATAGGGCTTATATCCACCACACAAGGTGTTCAAGGTGCTCAAAGCGCTCCAATATTACCCTGACTCATTTAGGCAATCAATTATGGCATGCACTTCAATCACAGCAGTTCTTCCTGCCAATATCCAAACAAAAGCCTGGGTGGAGAGTAGTAGATTAATGTCCTCTAGTAAGACTTACTGATCATAGCAGCTTGAGGTGTCTGTAGCATTGGTTGGTGCCCTAGACGAGCTGTAGGTCGCTGGGGGGTCATGACAGGAGATCCTCTCCCCCGACCTCTGCCTCTTGCACTGAATGGTCTCTGGCGTAGAGCTAAAACAGAAAATTTATCATTACTGAAAGCTAAGAAACATTATCTGTATTCACATACCTAAATTGAAACTTCACTACAACTACACTTTCTATTTTTGTCAGATATGAATGGAATGTATGTTATTGCTTACATGAATTTTTTGACACTTTACTGCCTTTCCCTGCAGACAACTAAAATCAATAAAACACATCTGTGCAAGCTTGAAAGATCAAGCCAGCACATATGATTTCAGAATTTCATTGTAATTTGATATGCCCTTAAATAAATGTATCTTGTCATACACTGTCCATTTTGAATTTTCTGTACAGAGTTTTGGTAATTCAGGCATGAACATGATACGTTTATCAAAGAAAATGAGTTGCAGTTGGCAAAAGCGATAAAAGATTTTTATTTTCTCAAAAAAGATGCATCTTTTCCTTCATTATTGCTTAACGTGTGATTTCTGAGTAGTTGTCTGTACAACTGAAATCTGGTTTGCATGGAGCATTAGAATGAGAAATACCAGTAGAGGAAATATGTGACCCGTCACGTCAAAATCAGACAGAAGTCGCATTTTTTCAAATGTCATATTTTGAATGATTATGATTCCCCGTTTCTCAAGCTTTAATTTGATATATAGCTCAAGCTAAGGGGTAGAGTATTTGTTGAGATAATTGCCGTTAAACCCCGAGAAGGCGGGGGCTCTGGAAAAGTATTTCTTCGAGAAAAACGCTTTTAAAGTTTGACTTCCGTTTTGTCTTCACGAGGCATTTTCCAACGGGTAATGTCAAATTCATTCTGGAAAAGGCCTTAGCAACCATGTATGAAATGGAATAAAAACTGGTTTTCCTGATTCTATAGTATTTCTACTCACTAAAAACATAAGTTTTGAATTGTTTCGGTCATGAATTATAATGTTTTTTTTCATGGGAAAAAGACAAGTTGTTTTACGGCTCCGAAAAGCTTCCCGCCGAGACTCGCAGCCGTATTACTCTGCTATTGTGCGTTGCGGGCCTTTGAGGGCAGTCATGGCGTGGGGCCTTCTCTCTTCCAGAATGCGCGCTTTGTTTTCTCAACAAAGAGTGTAATTTGGATAAACCAGGATAAAGCACCGCGATGCTTTGAAAAGAATCAATACTGAAAGACATGATATACATAAAAGTTGTCTTGCGTGATTTTAAAAAAAAAAAAATACCTGTTTCCTCAGTCCTATTTTTTTCTTCTTAATTTGCCGTGATCAGTCATCATGACCTGACAGTTCTTCCATTTTTCTCTTTATCTTCACGGTTTGACATCACACATCAATACGATGATTATTATAAGACTCTTATCATTTTTTCTTTCCTCATTTTGCACCTTCAAGTTCAAGATTAGCTGATAATTCTATACATTTACCCGACTTTTGCAAGAGTATGCCTATAGTTTTCCTTCGATTAAGCTACAATTTTTCTTCATCAAAACACAACCTTCTCAACACAGTGTTCTCCATCATTTTTTTTTTTTCGGACAGAGATTTGTCTCTCTTGCCACCGTGATTTCAGTCGACCTGTTATCATTTTGAAAGCGAATTGCAGATAAAAATTGACGGTTCCATTTTTCAACGGCCAGCGTCATTAACGTACTACCCCCACCAATCTCCTCCACAATAACATTTTTACACCGCACTTATCAAACGCCCCATACACCCAAACACCTATGTCGCTTCATCTTCTTCTTTTCTTCTTCTACTTCTTCTTCTTCTCCTTCTTCTTCTCCTTCTTTTCTCTTTTTTCGACCTCCTCTCTCTTGCTCTCTCTCTCTTAAACTCTTCGTTCCTTCAAGCCAACAAGTGAAATGACGAGAACGAGTTCGAGTATTATTCGACGGAAATCTTCCTTATGAACGTTTATTTACCCCAGTTTGGTGAGAGTGAGAGTGTCCCCTTAATTCAACAAAATTATCGTTACATTTCTTTTCTCCACTTTTAAAAATGGCTAAAAATCATTAATCATTAAAAAAAAAGTGACATGTCTATACAAGTTTGTGTTCTCCTTCCTAATCATCTACTTGTTGTCCCAGTTCCTTTTCTTTCTTTCACCTCTCAAAAAAAAAAAAAAAAAAAAAAAAAAATCGATAGAATTCGCAGCCGGTTCGTGAACTTACAAGCTTTTGTACATGATTGATTTTACCTTCTTTTTTGTGTTCTCTACTAAAGAAAATACTCGTGTTCACTGAAAAACCATCTTGTGGAGTTTTTAAATCGATCTTTCTTTTGAATGTGATTTCTGGGTCTTTTTTTTAAGCCACTGATGGGAAGTGAGAAGAGCATGATCATGGACTGAATAATGGTTATCTTCACTATACCCTTCTTAATTCTGATTTCAATAAAAATTAATCTACGGTCCACTACCTTTTGAAAACTTATTTTCCTTACTTTCTTTTAGCGTCACTATAGATCTATTATTCCTCATCATTCCCGGCCTGGCCCTATCGATCGCCACCCCCGCCCTTGCCATAGAATTCGCTGCCCGTTAAAGGATTTGATCACAATACTGAAAGCTATACCTTTGTTCTGTCTTTCTAAAACCCGGAAGAGGAGGGGAGGGGTATAGGTCCTTCTGATTATCCTTTCTTTGTCCTCTTTTTTAGCTTTTAAAAGTCATAAAACACTAAGCACTGCTCAAGCCTTTTGAAAACTTCTTTCCTTCCTTTCTTATGTCGCAGTCACACCAGCGAAACCGACTCCAGACCGATCAAAACTATTACGTTATTTTCAATGACATGCCATTGGGCGGTTTGGAGTCAGTTTCGTTGGTGTGACTGCGGCATTAGCGTTTCATCTTCCTCCCTGCCCGGCCCCATCTCGACCCACACTCACACCCTTGCCCTTTGATTCCTTGTTCAATACTGTCATTTATTCATTTTACGCTTTCCCCGGGTTTTGCAAATGTTCAAGAGAGATATCCCTTTATTACCAAGCATGCCAGACACCGATGTCGTTCCAACAAGCTTCTTCTTTTCTTTGGTATATTCCGTTAACTTCCCCACCACCAAAACACAACCAAGACTTTGTCTTATTAGTTTGACTTCGGTCTAAAATCACGCAATAATAATCATGGACATTATTTTACACAGACCGCCCCTCCCCTCCTTTGGTAATTTCTCTTTCTTTTCCCCCTCTCTCTATTTCTTTCTATCTTTTCTTTCTATCTCCCCCTTTCTCTCTCTCTCTTGTTCTTTCATTTCAATCTGGTATCATGTTAAAATTTAAATTTAAATAAAACGGATTACATGTCTTAATCAAGGTTTGTCCATTTTCTCAACTCTCAGAAACACGAGTTTAGAAGGAGGGCATGACTTGTATGCGAGTTGTACTTCTTTCCGTTTAATCATTTACCCCTTTTTCAGAAAAATAATTACTTTTATTTTTCATCACTGTTCAAAAATTCTATAAAAGTTTCCATCTTTAAAAAGTAACAACACACGACGAGACACATCTTTGTATCTCTGTCAAAATAATAGGATCCCAACCCGCTCAGGCTTTCCTTTCTTTCTTTCCTAAATCGCGTTTTCGCTTTTGAAAAACCACACAACATTGCGTCATTCTTTGCTGAGATCACGTGACTAAGAATGGCCAATTAGCGAAGGCGTGTGTCGCTAGGGGGCGGAGTTTAGCGCGGAGCCAAATTTGATCTTTGGATCTCGCTCGTGTGTCCGAAAAAGATCTGACTGACCGAAAAAAAACACTCCCAGAAAAATTGCTTTTTCGACCCTTTCCCTTTATTGTTTTCGCTAGATTTTTTTACAGAGCATACTTGAAACATGGAAGATCCAGAAAATAAAGAAAACAAAATTTCGAAAATTTTTGAGTTTTTTACTATTTTGCCCATTTTCTCGACTTCTCTTCGCGCGACTTCTGTCTGATTTTGTTGTGACGAGTCACATATGTCCCTGAAACAAAT
The DNA here is from genome assembly GCA_029962745.1 of Echinometra lucunter. Taxonomy (NCBI): domain Eukaryota; kingdom Metazoa; phylum Echinodermata; class Echinoidea; order Camarodonta; family Echinometridae; genus Echinometra; species Echinometra lucunter. Next base: position 56,650,159 of record CM057151.1, read on the forward strand.
TTGTTTCCTTAACCTTCAAGTTTGATGGCTGGAAATTTTAAGATAGCTATCTTTGCTCTTTGAAAGAATCAAATTATACTTATAAGGTGAAAACACTCTAAAAACATATATTTGCCTAAAATGTCTCTGCACTAAATAGAAAAAAAAAATGCACAAGCAAATGGCCAGATTACACAGCATGCTCTGTGATATGATGGGAGTAATGTGGGGAAAATAGGAATACAGACCTGGTGTTGGTGTTTGACCTCTACCAACTGCTGGTGTCTGGACTGGGGTCAAAGGTGGCAAGGTAGCACTTGGATCAAACTTCTCTAGGATCTCCTTGGCCTTCTTATAACTCTCATTCTCCTTCACATCCTCTAGCTATAAGAATATCAAACAATGAGCAGATAGTAATGACTTTTCTGAAGGAACTGCATTTAAAAATGTGCTTCTCATGAAAAACATTGTTTTATTTCTTTATACAAAAATAATGAAAACTTGACAGAATTTGCTGATAATCACAGACAATGAAAAACATGAGCACCCATACCTATACTATACCATATGTTTATAATTTGTCATATCAAACTAATTCATTCATGAATGCATTCATTTATTCATGCATTATTCTTTCAAATGGGCTGGGGGCATTACTTTCTCCAGAAGAGAAATGTAGACCAAAATAAATTTGAATTACTTTCATTGCCAAAATTAGTATTTTGCAAAAATTCTCCAACTTACAATAGTCTTTTTCTTGTTCCTCAATTCTTCAAGGGCAAGATCTAAGAGAGAAACAAAATTAAAACAAATTTCAGTCAAATGACATAGAACAAAACTAACAATGCTTGACTATAATTTGTAATTTAGCCCCATTTCAATATCAAAACTTTATGACATTGTCCATTAGAAATTCATGTGAGTTGATAAACAATGTTGTGTTGAATCTCCCAACCCTGTTCAAGTCTTTGAATATCATCTCAACCCATTCAGCACAATAATTTGATTTCAGTAAAACAAGCATTTATCATAGACCCCGCCCCCAGTTATCTTGGGCTTAATATTCAATGCATTAATAAATATACATAATTCAGTCTAGTGACTTATTTACAATACTGCAATAATGACATAAATCAAGTCACAATCAATATGCAAAGAAATTCTTACAGATGTCATAAAAATCAGTGTCAGAATATCTGTTTTACAATGTACCTAATCAGGAAGCCAATCTGAGTTGGGTTTTTTTTGTTTGTTTTGGTTTTTTTTTTTTTTTTTGTTTTTTTTTTGTTGAAAATCCATTCTAAACTTCATCTCCATTACTCCATAGTCTGGTCACAGACATTTGAACATGATAAGAGAAGACATTCATTGATCAGTCACTTTAAGGTATTTCCAGGAAATTGAATCCAAGAATACTAATGACAATAGTATTCTTGGTTTCAATTGTGTAGATATATAAATATCTATATCTATATATATGTATATATATATATATATATATATATATATATATATATATATATATATATACATGTAGGTAAACCATGTGATGAGATATTTCTTACCGTTCTGGGCAATCCTCTTCACAAAGTACCAATGTAATGCTTTCCTTATTAGCAATATTCTGCAGAAAGAGAAATTTGAAATTTCAATATCAAATTTATGAATATCCTCATTCAGAAGGATATCAAGCAGCAAACCCCCACGGAAAACCCACACACTATTTTCGCAGCACCACTTGCAATAATGGGATGCACATTAACACTCAATAACAGTTCATCCTCAAATAAAGAGAGTTTTGCCAAAAGTTGCACAAGCTCATGACGTCATATTTTGCACTAACTTTATAAGAATTTGATTGATCCATACCTTTTTGCTGCCAGGACGCAAAAAAGATGCTATTTGCCTCAGCTGTTTGTTTTTTGTTTTTTGGTATTTGTTTGTCACCTCATATTCCATTCATTTAGGCACAGAAAACTACAGAGATTTACTGTGAGGGCTTGCCACTTCAAATGAGAACAAGCCATTACTAGAACAAGGAATTCATGCTTAAGTTTCACTGGAACAGAAATCAATCATTTTTCATGATCTAGGATACAGTCATGAGATACCTTGAAAATCTATATTCACTGATAGGCTTGCAAAATATGTGAGGTCATTTTCTATTCTTCCCACACACAGAAACACTGCCCTAACCCTTTTACACCATGTATGGTTTGTGTACTCACAGGAATGGAAAGAGAAGAAGCGGCAATATCTGAACGACTCTCTGTTGCCAAGTCGTAGCATTGTAGAGAAAATAGAAGAAGAGTGCCATTATCAGATATCCAATGACAGAGTAGAGCAGAAGCCTGCCCATATAGTGTTTCTCCAGCTCCACATTACGTCGCTTGGATCGAAGCAGTGCAGCAATGTCTTTCTCAATCCCTTCCAATATCTCTATAGTAGTCTGCCGTTTCTGTGTAAAAGACAATTGATTCAGATAATGTACAAGTTACAGCATAACAACATCTAAATAACAAAAATCAAGCAAACACTCTAATTGGAGTGTAGAAAAAAAACAACTGTCCATGCCTTGCCATTCTGGAGACATAGGATTGGTGGATGCCTCAGTGATTGAGCTCAGATCATACAGCTAAGAAGACAGAGCCTTTGTTTGGAAGTTATTTAAAACTAGATCCAAAACAGCTCTGAATGGCTATTATGAATATGTTTCTTTTAAGAAAAAAAAAGAACATTAACACTGATATGTACGCAATAGATCTACAGAGATGTAAGATCGTCAGAATTAGCTTGTTTAATACCAAGCACATCAATTTTTACGCCAATAATTGTGTATTGAAGTTACCACTGTGCAAATCAAAATGATCACACAAGCAGAATCAAATTATTGCATATCCCAAGAAACGTCATACCATGGCATGTATATTTCCGATGCGTTGCATCAGCAGATTTCATGGTAAATTACAGGTTTTATTTTTAGACTAGATGAATCCTCGACCGCGCCGTGCGCGGTCAAAATTTATGCCTCCGCCTTTGCAGATCACAAATATATCACTTATAATTAAGGGAAATTTATTAGGATAAATTTAGAGTATAAAACTGGAAAAATGATTCAATTTAAATGACACTGTGTCAGCCACATTTAGAATTGGTTCTTAAGTTATCGCGAGAACGAGCAATTTTCACGTATACAATGACATCTATGATCTCTGACCTTTGACCTTGTGGCCCCCAAATCTAACAAGATCACTGTCCCTCCCATATGCATACAACTGTCCCTCCCATATGCATACAACTGTCCCTCCCATATGCATACATGACTCACGTTTGAAGTGTATCCGTCAAATGGTTCATGAGATATCGCGAGAAAGAGCCGTTTATATGTATATAATGACCTCTGTGACCTTTGACCTTTGACCTCGTGACCCCCAAATCTGATCAGATCATTGTTACTCCCATATGCATATGAGCCAAGTTTGAAATTGATCCATCAAATGGTTCTTAAATGATCGCGAGAACGAGCCATTTTCATGTATATAATGACCTCTATGACCTTTGACCTCTGACCTCATGACCCCAAAATCTACTCAGGTCATTATACCTCTCATATGCATACATGAGCCAAGTTTGAAGTTGATCCATCAAATGGTTCTTGAGTTATCTCGAGAACGAGCCATTTTCATGTATATAATGACCTCTATAACCTTTGACCTTGAACCTCATGACCCCAAAATCTAATCAGATCATTGTCCCTCCACTATGCACGCACGAGCCAAGTTTGAAGTTGATCCGTTAAACGGTTCTTAAGTTATCACGAGAACGAAACGGGATGGATGGACAGACGGACAGACAACCTGAAAACATGCCTCCGGCACCCACCTTCGGTGGGCGGAGGCATAAAAATGTTTGCAACGTCAGCGATTTTAATTTTATTGATATTTTGGAGCTGGTATTTGTAATCAAATTCTGATTTTGAGTGCATGTTAGTGACTTCTGTGGATTGATATTGGCAAGTGTTGAAGTGTACTCCATACCCTGTGGGGGTCACTTCCATTGAAGAGTGGACAGCATCCGCGAGGAAAAAAAACGTGGAAAAGGGGTATTTTTTCAGGGGTAGGCGTGAAACGTGAATAGGGTGTCAAAAAGGCAAAAAAAAAGGGTATCTAAATCACGATAATCTAAAACGCGAAAAGCGTATGTAATTTGCACCGACTGCGGGACCAACTGTAACAAGACCTGTGAACGGAAAATCCTATAAAGAGAATTAGAAGCCACCACGATAAAAAGTCCAAATTCGAAATGTAATCCCTAACCCCACATCTCAAACCCAAACCCAAATCCCCAATGTACCCCGGCTATGTACAGTGCATAAGGCCTAGCGCTAGCAGTTGCGGCTCCCTTGTCCAGTCCTTGGATGAGAGTGAGACCCGCGTGCACAAAAGAAAACTTTTTATCCAATGAAAATGTCCAGCTGAGAGCTAGCACATATGTGTGTGTTTACATCCCATGTTTATTGTATAGCTCCCGTGATCGCCGCCGAATCAATGAAATCCCTGTGCAAATCTGGGCGCTAGTGCGCTTTCGCACCGGATGACTTAAATCCAATTCTACCACGCAAAATCACTACAAATACTAAATCAAGTTTCTAAGTCTGTCTTGTGCTGTCTACGTGTATTTTTCCAGAAATGCTCTATTTTATGACAAATTCACCTGCATTCACTGTATTCAATTCTTGCATGGCTTCATCACAGCTTGAAGATATAGACTGAAATTAGCAGTCATTATTTACGTTGAAGCTATGACAGCTGTTTGTCTTTTTTTTTTCACTTTTGCGTTTCAGTCAGATATGGTTTCAGTATACTTGATACGAGAAAGATTGCATATGTGAAGAGATGGAAAACTTGACAAAGGACTGGAGGATAGATTGAAGACAAGGAATGTATAAAGGGAAGAAAAGAGATAAAATTCAGAATTTAAACAAACAGAAACATCTATCTTTCCTTTCTCCTTTTTCAAAATTGTCATTACCTTTTCTCTCGACCCTTCGTCATTGTATTACCTGTTTTCATTCTGTCAGTCTCCATCTATCTTTCCTTTCTCTTCTTCACTATTATCTTTTGTCTCCATTCTCTTTTTCAATTGACAGTTCTATCATCTTTTCCTAGTTCTATCATCTTTTCCTAGTTCTGTTCTTTGTTTTCATTTCATCCGTCTCTATTGTCTGTTTCAATATACTTTTCTCTCAATCTTTCTGTTATTCCTTGTTTTCATTTTATCAGTCTGCCTGTCTGTCTATCTCTCTCTATCATTCTTTCCTTTTTCCTGTGTCACCAATACTTTTATCTTTTCTCCCTTGTGCTATGAATTGTTTGCATTCTATCCATCTCCATATTTTATGTTTCTGTTTGTTTGAATACTAAATTTTATCTCTTTTCTTCCCTTTATATGATATTCCTTGTCTTCAATCTACCTTCCTTTGTCAAGTATTCCTTTTCTATATATACTGTAGTCTTTCTGGTACAAAAAAAATGCAAAAGTGAAAAAAAAAGACAAACAGCTACCCTAGCTTCAACGTAAATAATGACTGCTAATTTTAGTCTGTATCTTCAAGCTGCGATGAAGCCGTGCGAGAATTGAATACAATGAGTGCAGGTGAATTTGTCATAAAATAGAGCATTCCTGATTTTCTGGAAAAATACATGAAGACAGCACAGGACAGACTTAGAAACGGGTTTCTGACACTTGATTTAATATTTGTGAGTGATTTTGAGTGGTAGAATCGGATTCAAGTCATCCGGTGCGAAAGCCCATTAGCACCCAAATCTGGGACATCTGCACAAAATCCATGTTTAGGGTGTCCTAGCGGCCTGGGGCCCGTTTCTCCAAACTTTCATTAGTCAACTTGTCAGCTATTATAAGATCGCCACTAGTTGGCTAGTTGTCTGCTGCATGTTTCACGAAGCCGCGTTTGCCAAGATCAACGCCAACATCCCGACTAAGAACTTGTGACACCTCTGACTCTGTCATATCTTTTTTCATCGATATGCAGCGCCATCACATGTCATTAATTTGGTAGATTATGGCTGGCAAAAAAGGAAGCTAATAGATTTAAAAATGATTCACATCTATCTTTTCTACAGGTTCTGAAAATCATTAATTCCTCCTTCCTTATGTATGAATATTATATTTCATATTTTTCATATGAAATGATCTGCAAAAGGAGTTTCCTAGGGGGGTTTCTCCCGTGATTTTGACATCTCACAAAAGAACACAATTCTGCCACGTCAGGCAAGGCATAGTCAAAGGGGTAGTTTGTAGTTTTCAGACACGTATTTATTTAAAGATAAGTGACAGCGTAGATTTTTACACGAAATAGTTCCAAGACACATATCTTAGCTTGTATAAGTGGTAAAATTTTGCATTTCAATGTTTTGGTCAAACCATGATGCTGGATAAATCTTTTATTGCCTTCTGCTTTTTAAGATCATGAATGTAAGTGTTTATTTTGAAAACTAGTGTCCCGGGGGTGCCCATCTTACGTTTCCAGCGATAATGAACGTATTTTCTAAAAACTGAATTTTGTAATTGTTTCTTTCGGGTGATCTGCCTAATTTGAAAAATATCTTGCATCCATAACCCCTTGCTACTATTTCTAATCTTTGCATTCTCCCATTCACTCAAATATTTGCAGTTAAGATAAAAATCCTTTTACAAAATGAATGTGTTTTTGTGATCAATGCTACGTCACTCATCCTGTGTACACAGTCAGTGAATCGACCTCATCCCGCAAACGTGACAATTCCGTACCGAAACTACATAGCATGCTTTTCCGTTGGTTACTCGAGGGAATGCTGTCGACCTATGAGTCTGATAAGCATCAGTTTTCTTCTTAAAATTCACCATTTTCAGTTCATTCATCAAATATGAAGCAGAAAGGGGAAAATTGAGAGCCTTATGTTCAGGAACATTGCTGGTAAGTAAAATCAAAACTTTTCTTATCTATTATAGAAGATCTAAATCAATGTATTTCGCATTGGCAATTAGTTTTGCTATTCAAATTGCCGTTTTGACCTACGGGTGGGCTATGACGTGCTGTCACATTTCCTCACCGATAGTATCGATATCATGAGAATTTTAGCTAGTAGACCTACTACTAGCTCTTCGTGAGACGGTTTAGCAAGATAGTCATCTCCGTAGTAGGCGGACAAAGATATGACTAACTTAGCGTTGATTTCCAGAAAAAGGTCCCTGCCCTTGAATTCTTGTTTAGGGTGCTTTTTTAGGACGATTCTCGTGGATGCTGTCCACTCTTCAATGGAAGTGACCCCCCCCCCCCCCCCCCCCCCCCCCCGGAAAAGTGCCCACCAAAAATCAACTCGCGTTTTACCTCTATAGTCTACCCGAAGATAGGAGTCTAAAGCCACGCTTCAGCAAGCAAGTTCAAAAAGCACGACTTCAAGTCAATGGAAACAAAACTTCGTATGAACATGGCAGATAATCTATCAAGATTGAAGAGCGCCATCAACCTCCACCAACAACGACAACCAACACAACAGCGATCGCTAGCATGAATTTGAGCGTATGGGACTGGGGTCAAAGTTAATATCCTACTAAGTTACAATTTGGATCTCCTCAAAGACCTCATCTATACATAACCAGTGATGAACTCACCCGGAACTTGGCCAAGATGGCACCCATTTTTTCCCCCAGTTATAATATCAAAAATCGAAGAAACTGAAGAAAACAAGAAGTGGAGAAAAATATGGAAATCATATGCAGCATCAGAACCGTAGCGGTCGATCGTGACTAAAAAATCAATCGCCCGATCATATCGCGCGCGATATAAGAGAGCTAGCTCTGGCCGCGCCGGGGAGAAAGAGAGAGAGAGAGAGCGAAAGAAGAAAGAAATTGACTGTTCAGATCAATCGATTTATCTTTTTCAATGTAGAGCCCCGCCTACCCCCTCAGCCCGTCAACCATGCACGCTTGTTCCAGATTCTTAGAGATATGGGTTAGGATTTTGACCCCCTATAAATTCCCCCCCCCCCCCCCGGCAGTGGCGATACCAAGGGGGAGGGAGCATGGGGGCATTTGCTCCCCACCCAACTCAGAAACTTTGCCCCCCCCCCCCAGTTGCCCCCCAGAAATTTTGAGGACTGAAAAGAAAAATTATACAGTAATCTGTAAATAAGTAGATGCTGTCATAAGCATCATATTCAAGCTGTGAAGTGCTCTAAAATACCATTTTCCGCTCTTCAAAACTTGAAAATTTTCTCACTCAGTCGCTGTTGGCTTCTTCTCACAATATTAGTTTGTAATAAGTTTGTTATATCTTATAGTAAGGCAGACATTTCAGTGTGTAATACACAAGCTAAAGTAATTGTTAAACTACAGTACATGGCGAGTATTCTGTCGTCAGCAATGTGTGTGTTGGGGGGGGGGGACGTGGAGAACAAATACTCAAAATCTGCCCCATTGGCGTAAATCCCGGGGGGATGGGGATATATCCCACTCCCCACTTTTTCGAGAGGGAGGATGGTGTGTACAAACACCCCCCCCCACACACTTTTTAAGGAAGAAATGATATTCGAATTAATCAGTTAGTAAAACTTTTAATAATCTGTCATAAATAACCATCTTATTTTAAAATTTCTATTTGAAAATACAATTGAAAACCAGAAGTGGTTATTTTTTGGCTCGCTTTCTTCGCTCGCTCATCTTATTGTAGAATATCTATTTGAAAATGCGATTAGAAACCAGAAAAGTGGGGGGGGGGGGTTTGGTCTCTCGCTTTGCTCGCTCATATTTTAGAATTTCTATTTGAAAATGCGATTAAAACCCAGAAAAGTGGTTATTTTTGGCTCGCTCGCTTCGCTTGTTCATCATATTTTAGAATTTCTTTTGAAAATGCGATTAAAAACCAGAAAAGTCATTATTTTTGGCTCGCTCGCAAAATAAAAATTAGAATGTTTGTAAATTTGACTGCCCCTGCCCCCAACATTTTCTGCCCCATTTGCCCCCCCCCCCCCCACTTTAACAATCCTGGTGCCGCCACTGCCCCCCCCCCCCCGTTCATCACGGGCTCTTGGAAGGGAAGCCGGAAAAATTACCCCCCCCCCAAACCCCACATTACAGGTTTTTGGAAGGGAAGCTAGCAAAATAACCCCTGAATGAAGGAAGAGTGCCGAGGTGAAGAGTTCGGGGGTTTGAAACTAACCCGCTATTCGGGACCTGATTTCAGGACTGTCCATTAAGCTAATAATATTATAGAGGAGAGGAGAAGACACAGGTCGGATCAGTGCCCCCGCCCTCCATCCGCCACTGAAATGAAAAATGCTTGTTAGAAGATTTCTTACAGCAGCGGCGGATCCAGGAATTTTCAAAGCCTGCGCAGAGATTAAGCGAAAACAAAATGAACGAAGGGAGGTTACACCCTCTGGTTACACAGCCACCCAAGGGCGGAAATCTGTTTTGAAAGGTGAGGGGGATACAATAGAATTTTTCAGACGGGTGTCTCCTTTTACACCAAAATTTGCTGACAAGCAAAAAAGAAAGGATCCTATAGATCGACATTTTCAGGTGTCTCTTTTTATCCGAAAAAAAAAAAACAGACAAAAAAGATCCTATTTTTGGGACCACCCCGAAATCGGCGGGGGGAAGGGACATTTTATATTAAGTGCCCCACCATCCAAATCGTGGGGGCGCGTTCCCTCTACCCCCGGGATTTTCGCCCATGGTTACACCTGCAAACTATACTTTTCTAACTGAATACCGGGATTTTCGGGGCTTTATATAGAATCCATGTTTCATTCTCATTTTCGCATATTATTTGTTATACCGGTAGTTCAGAATAGTTTAAAGGTTGGCAATTAATGACGATGCATAGGCGGATCCAGGGGGGGGGGGGGCCGAAGCGGCCGCGGCACCCCCCCCCCCCCCCCATTGGCGGAGCAAAAAAAGAGAGAGAGAGAGAGAAAAGAAAAGAAAGAAAAGAAGAAAGAAAAAACGAGAAAAAATAACAAAAAAAAATAAATAAATAAATACATAAGACGTAACTTTAACCCATGAAACTCTTGATTACCAGGCCCGTAACTGGGGGGGGGGGGGGGGGGGAGAGATGTTCGCTTGAACAAAACAAAAACAGGTCGGGCTATGGCAAAATTTCCGCTTGCACTTCACGCTCCCATGCTTTTATTTTGAGAGTTATAAAAAAAGAATTACAAAGAAGTATAATTCATTTTATGGGCATTTTTCCGCTCACGCTTCGCGCTCGCATTATTAAGGGAGGTTAATTAGGTTATCATCAGTTTTAGAAGGAGTTCAAGAATAAATGAGAGGCAAAATTGCTCTGCCTTCAGGTTATAAACCAAAATTTCCGCTCGCGCTTCGCGCTCGCAATTGTTACTTCCTCAAAAAGGTCCACTATTTCCAAAGTCGAACCCCTGTAAAAATCCTATAGTTACCACTGGTTACGGGCCTGACAGTGACTTACCCCCATAATGTAAAACTAGGGAGAGGTATCATTTCCAATAATCCATGATGGATCGCATTGTCGGAAGGGCCAGGGCCGTCGATATCGGGGAGGGTGCGGGTGTGTGTGACATCCCCCCCCCCCCACTGCTCAGGGTATCGTCGGTAAATCTGCGCTGCCGTCGGGAAAAATGAAAAAGGGGGAGAGAAAAAATGAGAAGGGGAAAGAAAAAAAGAAAGAAAAAAGGAAAAAGAAGAGAAAGAGGAAAGAGAAAAAAGGAAAAGGAGAGAAAAAAGGAAAAAGAAAAGAAAAAGAGAAGGAAGAAAAAGAAAAAGAAAAGAGAGACAAGAGAGGGGAAAAGGAAAAGAGGAAAACAAGGAAGAAAATGGATGAGACAAACAGTAATGACAAGGTAATGAGAAGAAAAGTCTCGGAGAGAGAAAGAGAGGTTCCGACGTTGTGCTTGCAGGTACGGTGCAGACGTGGAAACGGGGGGGGGGGGGGGGGGGGGGGATGATGGACCATGTTGGGTCAGGAAGGGTTGTCCCGGCTGTACTTTGTCGGTATTCTTGCTGGATCCTTCATCATCCTTGGCAAATTTTGATATCACGCAATTGGCGCGCTCTCTGTATATCGACGATAGTGTACCTTGATGATGGGGTCGTCAAGTTATCAGGTTACCCAGCCCTTCATTGAGTCATGAATTACAATTCAAATACGGGATCGTTTCCGAAAAGCAAAAGAATTCGGCACGCGAGGTTACCGAATATATGATTTAGATATCTTACTGGTCTAAGTGTATTTTGACGATATAATATGCAAAAAAGGAATGTATATTTTTGTCGCTCGCTGCGCTCGCTCGTATAATATTCAAGTACGGGATTGTTTTGGAATAACAGAAGAATTGGGCAAGCGAGGTGACCAAATACGTAATTTAGATACCTTTCAGCCCATTGTGTATTTTTATGAAGAATAATTACCTCAACCATGAAAAAGGAGTATATATATTTTTCCTCGCTCACTTCGCTCGCTCGTATAATATTTAGATAGAGGATAGTTTTGGAAAACGAATGAATTCGGCAAGTGAGGTGACCAAATATATAATTTAGATACCTTTCGGCCCATTGTGTATTTCTATGAAGAAATCACCTCAACCATGAAAAAAGGAGTATATATTTCCTCGCTCACTTCGCTCGCTCGTATAATATTTAGATAGAGGATAGTTTTGGAAAACGAATGAATTCGGCAAGTGAGGTGACCGAAGATATGATTTAGATATCTAATACTGGCCTAAGTGTATTTTGACGAAATAACATGAAAAAGTTGTATAATTTTCCTCGCTCGCTGCGCTCGTTCGTATAATATTCAAATACGGGATCGTTTTGGAATAACAGAAGAATTGGGCAAGCGAGGTGACCAAATATATAATTTAGATACCTTTCGGCCCATTGTGTATTTCTATGAAGAAATCACCTCAACCATGAAAAGGAGTATATATATATTTCCTCGCTCACTTCGCTCGTTCGTATGATATTCAAATACGGGATCGTTTTGGAATAACAGAAGAATTGGGCAAGTGAGGTGACCAAATATATAATTTAGATACCTTTCGGCCCATTGTGTATTTCTATGAAGAAATCACCTCAACCATGAAAAGGAGTATATATATATTTCCTCGCTCACTTCGCTCGCTCGTATAATATTTAGATAGAGGATAGTTTTGGAAAACGAATGAATTCGGCAAGTGAGGTGACCAAATATATAATTTAGATACCTTTCGGCCCATTGTGTATTTCTATGAAGAAATCACCTCAACCATGAAAAAAGGAGTATATATTTCCTCGCTCACTTCGCTCGCTCGTATAATATTTAGATAGAGGATAGTTTTGGAAAACGAATGAATTCGGCAAGTGAGGTGACCGAAGATATGATTTAGATATCTAATACTGGCCTAAGTGTATTTTGACGAAATAACATGAAAAAGTTGTATAATTTTCCTCGCTCGCTGCGCTCGTTCGTATAATATTCAAATACGGGATCGTTTTGGAATAACAGAAGAATTGGGCAAGCGAGGTGACCAAATATATAATTTAGATACCTTTCGGCCCATTGTGTATTTCTATGAAGAAATCACCTCAACCATGAAAAGGAGTATATATATATTTCCTCGCTCACTTCGCTCGTTCGTATGATATTCAAATACGGGATCGTTTTGGAATAACAGAAGAATTGGGCAAGTGAGGTGACCAAATATATAATTTAGATACCTTTCGGCCCATTGTGTATTTCTATGAAGAAATCACCTCAACCATGAAAAGGAGTATATATATATTTCCTCGCTCACTTCGCTCGCTCGTATAATATTTAGATAGAGGATAGTTTTGGAAAACGAATGAATTCGGCAAGTGAGGTGACCGAAGATATGATTTAGATGTCTAATACTGGCCTAAGTGTATTTTGACGAAATAACATGAAAAAAGTTGTGAGGTGACAAAATAATTTAGGTCTCTAATAGGCCCATCGTATATTCTAATGAAGAATTATCACTTTTACCATGATAAGAGGTATATATATTTTTTCCTCGCTTGCAAGCGAGGTGACTGAATAGGCTATGATTTAGATATCTTATTGGTCCAAATGTATTTTGACGAAATAATATGAAAAAGAGTGTATGTTTTTTCTCGCTTGTATAATATTTTGACACGGGATGTTTGGGGAAAGCGAATGAACTCTGCAAGCTAAGTGACCAAATTTATGATTTAAATATCGTATAGGCCCATCTGGTATTTTGATGAAGAGTCATCACTTCTAAAACGAAAAGGAGATTCATTACCTTGCTCGATGCGCTCGCTCATAATGTAAAACTCACCAAATCTGGTTGAAATTGAATGAAAATGTGTAGGAGAGACGAAGGAAAATGTGATAAAAGCACACAATTGAAAGTGCCCCATGGGCTTTATACGGAATGTACGGTTTAAGTAGTAGACGTTGGTAGTCGGTAATTGATGGCAATGTTTGTCGGTAATCAGTGGCCTCTACACCCTCCCCCCCCCCCAATTGCAAAAGGTCTGGCGACGCCCCCTGGAAGGGCAACCATAACATATATTGACTAAACTTAATAATGCTCCCATTTTTAAACATTGTTGATGCCCCTGATTTACGGTACTATAACGATAAATTTTCTGATGTTCTTCCTCCCTTCCCCCGGCGGGCATGCTGACAATGTTGATCGACGCCCCTGGTGTAGACGAATGTTCTTCCGAAAACTTCGTTCGACCCCATCAAATAAAATTCTTTATTGGATACATGTACTTGTAAAAATTGTTTAATAAAGATATGTTTTTTTTCAAAAGCTCATTCTTTGTAATCACTTCGTTTATGGCCTCTGAATTGCAGATGACTATCTATTTCCAACTTCATAATATTTATCTTCTTTATGTGCCGTGCCAGAGTCTGACGTTGGCGGCCATGAGTCTGTCCTATCTTGAGCTCAAGATAGGACAAGTTTCAGTCGCATGGCCTCAAGATAGGATAAGTTTCAGATGCATGGCCGCCAACGTCAAACTCTGGCAAGGCACATACAGAAGAAGAAGATATTCTGTCTTCATAAGTTATAAAATCAATATTGTATGCTTATAATGCACGATTTTCTTCATTTGGAATCTCAAAAATTTTCAGCTCGCGCTTCGCGCTCGCATTATCTACATTTCCTTTTTGCTCAGGAAAAAGAGTTTTTTAAAAATTCCTTAATTAAAGATAACTCTTTCAAGATATAGGCGCATCTACCCCCGCGGGGGGGGGGGGGGGGATGACCCACAAAATAATCTTATTTATTACGCCACTGAGCGCAGCCTTAAACCATACGTTTCTCCTTGGTTCGGGCGGTTTTGAAAAATTCCAGCCCCCTATTGGAGAATGCTGGATCCGCCCCTGCGATGGACATTATAGTGAACCGATCTGTGGCGGAAGGCTCTGAGGTTACACACGACCAGTTGCATGGTGGACCCTTATAGCTAGACCATGCAGTGAATTGTACGAAGCAAGTGTTTTTCAGAGAGGGAAGAAAAGAGTTAAGCGACCAAAGGCAGTGATGAAGCTATTTCTCAACGGGGGAGGGTGTTTCCCTCCCACAGTAGGGTAATTTTGTGCATCAAAATGGAATTTTTGCGCATTTCATTTTCAGTATTAGGTGTAGGTAATAGTGGTATAGATATAGGCCAATGCCCTTCTCTTTTAATTCCAATTCCAATTCAATTTTATTTTCGTCCAAAAGTAACATGGAAATTCAGTTCGGGATTTTACATGCATATATTACGTAATCCATCATTAATTAATTTTTGTACTCTTCGATCAACAAGGGGCAGGGCCCCCTTGTGCCCCCCCCCCCCCAGCTACGCCAGTGGTATCAAGAGACAGAGAGAGAGAGAGAGAGAGAGAGAGAGAGAGAGAGAGAGAGATGAATGCATGCGTGCAGTTAAGCTATGTAGTATTCACGTGGTTTGTTCGTACATACAGATATTCAGCATGTTCAGAGAGATATCCGTGATATTTTCTTGATGACTTTTTACGTGTATAATCCCCGAAACAATTCAAATTCAATGTGTTGTTACTTTTACTTGACCTTTAGTACCTAAACTTGATCTCACACTGAAAAAATGTGGCATGGAAATTCTATATGACCCTCACAAGTCAAAACCGTAAAGTAGATCAATTCGCTTATTGCACCCACTTGTCGCACAGGATCATTAAAATAATGGGTGCAAAGATCCCTGCACTTCTGAAAAAAATGTGGCATGGAAATTCTTTATGACCCTCACAAGTCAAAACCGTAAAGTAGATCAATTCGCTTATTGCACCCACTTGTCGCACAGGATCATTAAAATAATGGGTGCAAAGATCCCTGCACTTCTGTTCAATTTACCCCAGATTCTGTTGTCCAAGCTCCAGAAGCTACAGGATACTGCGGCTCTTATTGTTATAGTCCACCAAGCGTATACCCATTTCTCCGGTTTTACGGTCGCTGCACTAGCTTCCTGTAAAAGATCCCCAAAGATCGCATTATTTTCAAAATTTTGTTGCTCACTTATCACTGTGTTCACGGTTCTGCCCCCAATACCTTATCTCCTTAATTAACGAGCACATCAATGATGTGGTGCTCATCCGGCATCCGGCAAAGAAACTCACGTAATTTTAAATTTTCACCAAATTTTAATTAGTATAAAATTTTCTTGACCAAATTTCAAAATTCTGTGTAGAAGTTTGGTGTACCTCATGTATGTCTATAAGATGAAACCCCCCCAAAAAAATCAAAATCGGTTGACAAATGAAGAAGAAGAAGAAGAAGAAGAAGAAGAAGAAGCATTTTTAGTGATTTTTTAAATACATTTTGCATAAATTAGCAGCATAAATTAGCATGAATAAATTTTGAGACAAAATTTCAAAATTTCGTGTACACGTTCTCTGTACGTCATGCAGTTCTACTAGATGAAACAAAAACAAAAACAAAAAAAAATCAAAATCGGTCGACAAAATAATGAAGGAGAAAAAGCATTTTTTGTGAATGATTTTCGAATAAATTTCGCATAAATTAGCATAAATAATTTTTTAGAAAAAAATTTCCAAAATTCCGTGCAAGAGTTTGGTGTACTTCACATAGTTCTACCAGATGAAACAAACTAAAAAAAAAAAAATTAAAATCGGTCGACGAATGAAGGAGAAGAAGCATTTTTGTGATTTTCAAATAAATTTCGCATAAATTCTCATAGATAATTTTTGAGACAAAATTTTTAAATTCTGTGTAGAAGTTTGGTATACCTCAGGTAGCTCTACCAGATGAAACAAACAAACAAAAAAAAATCAAAATCGGTCGACAAAATAATGAAGGAGAAAAAGCATTTTTTGTGCATGATTTTCGAATAAATTTCGCATAAATTAGCATAAATAATTTTTTAGAAAAAAATTTCAAAATTCCGTGTAGAAGTTCGGTGTACCTCATGTAGCTCTACCAGATAGAACAAAAATAAAATCAAATTTAGTTAACGAATGAAGAAGAAGAAGAAGAAGCATTTTTTTGTGATTTTCGAAAAATGTGCATAAATTAGCATATCTAATGAGTTTCAAATTTCTGTGTGGAAGTTTCGAACCCCCCACCTAGTGCTATCATAAAGCAAACGGAGTTGAAATCAGACAAGAAATGACGAAGAAGCATTTTGAAATTGTAGACAGACGACGGACGACGGACGACGGACGCCACGCCAGGGCATAAGCTCATCTGGCCCATTCGGGCCGGATGAGCTAAAAATTACACCCCTGCGAAATCCTTATACTCTCATTCACTTCCAGTAAAACCGGGGGGGGGGGGGGTAGATAATTTAACCACTCATATCCTAAATATCATGGAATAGCCTTCCTGAAGACACACACAAAAAGCAAAAAGTGTTTAACCTCTGAATCCTGCTGTGATAAGCATCTTAAAACATTTTTGTTCAATTCTTGATTATTTCTACATTACGCCTTGAGCAATCCACAGAGTGGATTTGGCGCTATATAAGTCACATTTATTATATTGTTATATTTATTATCATTATCATTATTATTAGGCTATAAGATAATTCAAATGGTATTTATTTGGTCACCTCACTACCAAAATAATATATACCTCGCTGGTCCAGTAATTGTTTGCTGTCCAAA
This sequence comes from Echinometra lucunter, assembly GCA_029962745.1. Taxonomy (NCBI): domain Eukaryota; kingdom Metazoa; phylum Echinodermata; class Echinoidea; order Camarodonta; family Echinometridae; genus Echinometra; species Echinometra lucunter. The sequence goes on from CM057151.1 coordinate 56,667,302, forward strand.
ACCACCTTGTTTCTAAATACGAGCGACCGAAGCGAGCAAGGAAAGCACACTCTTTCGATGATAAAATTTCATTTCGTCATCAAAATATACCACAGACTTAAAATGTATTAGGTTACTTCTCTTGAATACCCAATTTATTTGCCTTCCCAAATAATTCTATATCTAGATAACATGAGTGAGCGCAGCGAGCGAGGAAAAATATGCAAATACGCTAAATGATTTACACCTCCCTGCAGAACTCAACGATACTCTGACACCTCACTAAAAAAATATTATGATGTTCGGGCATCTGCTGCAGGAATGAGAGTAACTGCTGATCTAGATTTTATGAGTCAGCAAAAATTGATTTTTTTTCTCTAAATACTGAGAACAGGTTCAAGTACTCCCTTCTCGTGATTTTAGTAACGTACAATAATTATCAGCATCTTCCGTTCTCACAGAGGGTATGATAGCCATAGCCAATAAGCTAATGGTCACAGGTCGTTATCTCCTGCAAATTCATCAATTTTAGGTCAACTTGCCACTCGAATCCTTGCAGTTATAGGCCTATAACTGATCTTTATGAGTAGGAGTATAGCATAAACATAGGATAGATAGACAAGATGCAAAACGATCTCCTTTCTTTAGAATAGTATATGCTAATAAAACCGGCACTGGTTTCTAAAATGCGAGCTAGCAGGTAGGCGAGCGCTTCCAGGTTTTTCCTTTATTTCTATTCATCTTTTCCCTTTCTCTTTTTCTCTATTTTACAAAATTATTTCTTTTTTTAAATACTGAAATAAGGGGGTATATATTTTGTACACGCCACCCCTCTCGAAAAAGTGGTGGGGGGGGGGGGGGTAGGTAATATACCCTATCCCCCCATCCCACCCCCCCCCCGAATTTACGCCAATCACAGTCTTATACGCAAATTTTAATCAAGGTTTCCCCTTGGGCAACAAAGCTCAAATCGAAAGATTGATCTTTAAACGGTTCCATGACATTTGCTCCGGCGACAATTGTTCCCGTGGGAAGTCTGCACGTTAAGCCAAACATAAAACCTAACCCCAAACCTTACACTATTATCCTCACATTATTCTGAACCAATCACAAATGTAAAGCCAGGCGCGGATCCAGGATTTCTTTGGGGGGCCCAAATTTGAAATCGTGCGAGTCAAATATTGACACGTAATGCAGTGGCGTATCTGGCATTTGGTCATGTGGGGGAGGGGGGACATTCTGAGAATTTTAGGTCCATACAGAGCATTATAATGGCTAAATTTTCTAAATTCCGAAAGATAATGTAAATTTGCACCTATGGTGTTGAAGGGCTCCTTCTTCATGTTTTGTTCGGTAATGAATAAGTTTAGTTTCAACTTTCTGTGGGTGTCACCATGCAATGTTATGTATACGCTAACTCCCTCGAAACCTGCCCTAAACTCTTGTGAATCCTAATACATCGGCTCTTGCCGTAAGCAGTGCTGTAACTGGCATACCGGCTGAAGGGGGGGGGGGGGGAAGCGAGCGAGGGTGGGGCGGCCACAACCATATTTAAGTCGATGTTAATTTCATTTTGGCGAGCGAGGGTAGCGAGTGAGCGAATATAAAAACACTTGTCTTTTAACATTGGCAGCATAAACTGCTAGGGTTTTGATGCTGCCGGTTGGGGCGGACAATATCGTGATTCAGGTGATGTTTATTCCATTTCGGCGAGCGAGCGTAGTGAGCCAGCAAAAAAAAAACTTTCCTTATAATGATAATTGGTACATAAACTTTGATTTATTGTTAAAGGACGGGAGCGGGCACAATATGAGGCAATCGATATTAATTCCAAATTGGCGAGCGAGCGTAGCGAGCGACCAAAAAATTCCTCCTTTAGGCCTAATTACGTTTGGCACATAAACTGGGCGTTATTATTGCAGGTCGGGGGCGCGCACATTCGTGTTTAATATACACTAAGAAAAAAAGGTGCAAGTTTGCACCCTAAATGCAACACTGGCAGCGCCTTTTGGGGTGCAATCTTACACCCTAAACATGAAAAAGGTGCAAGAATGCACCTTTTTGTTCTTGTTTGTACCCGGAAACGTCCTTTGCATCCTTAAAGGTGCAACTTTGCACCTTTTAGGGTGCAGAAATTTTTGCGTTCAAAAAGATGCAAATTGGCACCCTTCCCTAAAGGGTACAAGCATGGATCCTACTTCCTCGGTACAACTCTGCACCCTTTAGGGTGCAAAATTTAGCTAACTGCACCCTTAAAGGTGCAAAAAGCTTCTTAGGGTGCAAAGTTGTACCCAAAAAGGAGCTCCCAGTGTTGCATTTGAAGGGTGAAAAATTGCACCTTTTTTCTTAGTGTGTGTATATACAGCGATGCTAATTTCATTTTTTGCGAGCGAGCGAAAAATACACTTCTGTAGACTGTTTTAATCCTAATTGGTACATAAACTGGGTTTTATTCTTGCAGGTAAAGGACCAGATCCAAAATTTTTCAAAAGGGGGGGGGGGGGGGTCAGCTTTTTCAGGTGTCTGTTTTACCCGAAAAAAGGTTCCTCTGCATTTTCACATGTATTTTACCCTAAAATTTTGCTTTAAAAGTGGGGCCGCTGCCGATTCGCCCCCCCCCCCCCCGATCCGCACTTGAGGTAATTCGTCGGGGTGCGCACAATCGTATTCAAGGAGATGTTGATTTAGTTTCCGGGGGGGGGGGGGGCAGCAGCCTATAGGAGGCAAGGCCCTTTCGGCTCCTGCCTACTTGCTTCCTCCCCCCTTTCTCTCCTCTTTCCGTTTCCCTTCTTTCCCTCCTTTTCTTTTTTTGGCGGGGGGGGGGGGGGATAGGCAAGGCCCTTTTCGGCCCCCGGCCTCATTCTTCCCCTTTTCTTTTTTCTTCCTTGTTTTCCCCCCTTTCTCTCCGCTTTCCCTTTCCCCCTCTTTTCCTTCTCTCTCCCTTTTTTTTTGGGGGGGGGGCGGGGGGGGGGGGGACAAGTCCCGCTCGGCCCTCCCCCTGGATCCGCGCCTGTGTAACCCCACCCCTATATCTTTGAAGAAATTAAGACAGGAGCAATTGTCGCGGGAGCAAATGTTGCGTCACCCTTTAAACACTTGCAATCACGAATCAACACAAAATTTCAACGGAAAGAAGTGAAATGCCAAATCGATCTTAAAGTATAGACGGCTTTCGACATGTTTGGGAATACGGGCGTCGTCTGGTTACAGTAATGAAAGTCATCAACTTCGTAAAGACCATGATGACTTGATTCATGTACACCTTATCAAAGAGAATTCGAAAGTCCGGAAGCAATCTTCTTCTCATGCTACTTATGACGTTCACCCATCATAAATAGCCTATATATATATATATATATATATGCAGGGTTGACTTCGTTATAAAAAAATCTCATAAAATTTAAATGTCAAAATAGTGTGGGAAATACGTCAAACTGATGTGTACACAAGATAAGGTGTGTTTACACGCCATGCAGAAGCACAAGTAAAATGAAGCGGATCATAATAGTGGTTTTTTTTTTATATAGCACTCATATATCTCCTCCAATAAAATGCTCTATCAAAAGTTCAGCCGATTATACAGTGCATACATGTAAAGTTCCGGAGAGTGACGGTATTATAGTAACGTTTCTAATCAAACTTTTATAAAATTCTTTCTTTTTCAGAGATGTTATTTCTATCATACTACAATGATTTTTCTATGTAACTCGTTTTTTAATTTTTATGCACCTGGAGAGCAGAATACTAGTAGTTACTTTTATTTTTTACTGTTAAGAGCTTTGAGCATAGTTTATGGAAAGGCGCTAAATACCAATATAATAATTATGTAATCGGGCATTCCATCTTTCAATTCACCACCTGCGTAAATCTACTTTGAGGAGGAGGGGGGGGGGGGGTAATCGAATTTTTTGCCGATTTTTTTTTCTGTGGAACTCACACCTAAGTATGAATACACACCCTCACCCACCCGCACAGACCCCCTTACGCACAAAAATAACCACTTTTCTGGGTTTTAAATCGCATTTTAAAATTGAAACTCTAAAATATGATGGTCGTTTATGACAGATTATCAAAATTTTCACTGACTGATTAATTAAAATATCATTTCTTCCTTAAAAAGTGTGTGAGGGTATTTGTACACGCCATCTCCCTTACGCCAATGCAATTCACCATTGGAAACGTTTCAGGTTTGAAGTTGTGATTATTTTAGAAAACGGACCCCACGATTCTCGATCAGCTCGGGGATTTGGTATATATACCGCAGTATACCAGACTTGTTTTGTAGGGTGAGCATTTGCCTCCGTGCCCCTTGATAAACCCGGTCGAGCCTTTATGGCACCGTTTCATGAAAGTTGTCAGCACTGACCTGGGGAGCGTTTCATGAAGAGTTTCGGTGAAAATCACCGACAAATGTTATAAGCTACTGAAAATACTCGCATCTGATTGGCTGAAAGCAAATTAGTCGGTGAAAACCACCGACTTATTGTTTCATGAAACGCCCCCCTTGTCATTCTCTGACAATTTTAGTAAAATCCTTGGTTTTGATTGGCGGAGAAGCATTGGTCACTGACTGTTACTATGGTAATTGTCAGAGAATGACAACTTGTCAGTGCTGACAACTTTCATGAAACGGTGCCCAGCAGAAGACAACACGAAAAGATGACCAGTGAGATTATCGCTCGAGAGATCGCTGCAACGAAATAAAAAAGAATAAAAGTAGAAACTCTGGCAGTTTAGTTGCCCTGAGGCTGTGCATTACTTTTTGAAACAGGCCAATGCTACCATGTATTTTATTTTCATAATTCTGATAGCCGATGCAACGCCATCTTCAGGGTGGCATGATTCAAGAAATTCAACTTTGTAGAGATGGATTAAAAACAAGTATCGTGTTGGAGCAAGTGATTCACAAATAGTCACACTACAGTGACTTTTGAAAGGCAGATTGGATCTATTTTACCCGCCAAATTCTTTGTGTCCCTTCTTGAACCCCCGGCCCATCCCCTGCTCTCGTACCTTACCGAGAAAGGAGGCCCTGGGGCGTTTCAGAAAGCTGTTCGTAAGTTACGAACAACTTTACGCACGACTCGAACAAGTTCTTGGGTGCTAATCAGATTCTCACTCATTTACATGTAGCATAAGAAGGTATCACCAGTCGTGCGTAAAGTCGTTCGTAACTTACGAACAGTTTTATGAACCCCCCCCCCCCCCCCCTTTGTTTACAAATGCTAATAAGTCTAGATTTGCATACAACAATTTTACGTCACGTGAAAATGAACCAATCATAATACTAGTACTAGATTTTGACGATCGCCGCAATGATTGCGTCATATCGCGCGCCCTTCATGCATATGCTCGCTCGAGCTCGCGCTCGCGGCTTGCAACGTGAATGCACATACGCATAGCGCATGCAAGCATCACATGATACCCATTCATATTGTATTCTTGAGTGAGTGAGCCGGCAGGTATTCGACGGCGCGTCTTAAATCGTCAATTTTGGTAGAATTTCCGGGAGAATTTCCACAGATCAAAAGTCAAAGTGAACATCCTGATTTGTTCTTGTCAAAATCTTCATTATTTCACTTTCGATTTACATAAAAAAAAGGGCATAATTGAAGACTTCCATCCAGTTATTCGATAAAAATGAAAGACACCGGCACGTCAACAGCTCCCATGGACATATCAGAAAACGGAATGGAAAGTAGTGCAGCTAGCAGCCCAGTGGGCTCGCCTCCGGAACTCGATACTAGCATGAGCCTTTCCTGTAGTTGCTATGGAGTTAGTGAGGGAGACTCATCATCAGACATTGCATCCGATGGCGATCTAAGTCTTCAATCTTCCAGCTGTAATGATGGCGAAACTCCTGTCAACAGAATATCGCAGCCGCAGGTAGGCTATTTGATTTGTAACTGAAAATAAGACCAAAAGTTAAGTCTAACTAAGTAAGACGGCTCAAAAGTTCTTGTGTCTGTGAGGTGATGGTATTTGAAAACGATGTACGGTATGTGAAGTTAGCAAAACAATGTTATATTAACTTATAAATAAAATCAAAATAAGGACAAGACATTTGTTGATGCACAAAGCTGTCAGCCTTTGTGTTAAAAGAAGTAAATTAAAAGAGACGTATGTGCAAGCAAATGTTACCGTCTTGTCAGGAATGGTAAGTCAAGGGGAAAAAAAAGAGTTAAGAAAATAGGTGAAACTGAGAGGCTTCATTTTTTACACAGGAAAAGGAAGTGGAAAAAGGAAGCCTTTGCGTAAAATTTAACACCATTTTTCATACTAGGCCTATAGTCTATACTACACTTGTAAATGCAGTACTACTATGAGAGGTATAGTTACTGCCCAGTTAGTTACTTCTAACATTTTTTTCCAGAACACATGGTGCTAATTGATCATAATAAAAAAAATTTAAAAAGAGAGAGAAGTGATTATTATTAAAGAAAAATGTATTTTGGTGTATGTTAACAATTTTGTTTCACTTCCCACATTGTTAATGTTTTACTTGCACATCATGTTCCAGATAGGAATATTAAAGCTTAGACCATTCCAGTTTCAAAATATGTGTTTGCTGTGAGTGTGACGCCAAACACCAACAAGTTTTACAGATAAAAATACTAGGCCACTGTAGCAAGCATGTACATCACCCCCTTTTTTCTGTTTTTTTTTTTTTTAAGTAGTTAGAAATGAAACACTACTGCATTGTAAATAGTTTTAATATCAGTAACAGGGAGAGCAATAGGGAGTTCACTCTATTGAGCAATAAGGAAAGTCCTCCAGTAAAAGTTTATTTCAGGCTTCTTCCATACAACATCCTGTTTAGGCGATTCCTGTTCCTTGACCTGCTATATTATCAACCATACATGTAGATATGCTTCACAGATCTGTTGTACATGTACATATTAGGCTTAGATAAGATGCCTTGATGAGCTCAAATTATATTCTTGTTTAACATTTCAAATACTTTTAACTTTTAAAGGTAGTTTTGAATTCTGTTAATGAAGAAAAATAAATTCTCACTGAATCAAAGAAAATGTATGCTTTGTGATGATGTCTCTGAGAAAAAGCATGTTTAAACTGCTGGGTCAGTGTAGTGGAGAAGAAACAAAGAGAAAGATAGTGGTTCAATCACGTGCACAAGTCCTTGTCTCCTAAATTTATTTGCAAAAAAGAAGAGTTTCAGTTTCATGTCATGTAATTTTTCAGTAAGATTTGTTCAGTTTGCTAATATTCACTAAATACAGGTATTGCATGATTAATAAGAAAAAAACTCTTTTCAGCCAGTATTACATCCCTGAAAATTTTTAACGAAGAGAAAATCTTTAACAAAATGTTTAAAGAGAGAGAGAGAGAGAGCGAATATAGCTTTCAACTAAGTTTGAAGGTTACATGTATCTTGTTTTCTTTCCATTGTGATTATACATTTGTAGAACCTACCAGTAATTTATTTTGTGATATTTTTTATACACTTGAAAACATGCTGTACATTGCAACAAATACATGTACATGATGAAAGTTAGAGCATGACATCATGACAAATAACCCCTCAAAGTGATCTAAGGCATTAACTGTGAAACTTAATATCACATCATTATGCACATGTGATAGTCTTTCAACAACCAGGCTAAATTCAGTAGCATATTGCTGGAATAAATTAGTTGGTGATAATATGCTGGTATCATGCATGTAGATGTGCAGAGTACATGTACATGTATGATAAATGCATATAAAATAGAGCATTGAAATACCACTGACTGACACTTATATTATATTGGATGGCTCTGAATGGGATACCAGAGAGTATTCCACGAATTAGGGCCAATATTGCACGAATCGAAGATGAGTGCAATATTGGCCCTAATGAGTGGAATATTCCTGGTATTCCATGAAATAAAGCCATCCAATATAATTATTATTATCTATACCCAACAGGAAAGGGATTTAAAATTCAATAAATGTCATTCCAGCAACTAAAAAGGGCCCCCATCGTACATTTATTTTGATCACACAAGTTTGACTTACCTCTTTATGACGTCATCAAAGTGTCGTTTGTGCATTGCGTGTATTGCGTATCCGCGCATTGTAATCCTGATTGCGCATGTTTGTTTTATTGCGCGCACGCGAAGAGACCATGCAATATCGCATAACATTGCATGGCAAATTTGTACATGAGCCTATGGGGAAATCTGCGTTTTATACAATATGCTCTGATATTGCACAGACAAAACATGCAGACATGAAATATGTGTTTTTAATGCGCCGCTAAAATGCCCTATATAGATAATAATGTAGCATGTCATACAACTATTAAAGTATCCATTATTCATGAACTGGGCAAGAAAGTATATGTACATTTAAAAGTGCTATCTCATTGTTTACTTTTTAAACGTTATAATTCCAGGTTCAAACTATTGTTGAGGTACCGGAGATGATTTCATCAACAGACAGTATGGGGTCCAAAGTCACATTGTATAAAATCAGTGTGGAGGTACGTAGGCTCTCTAGCTGTATGCTAAACACTTTGATATTGTTCAGGGCATTCACACACTCGTCTGAGCTGTAGCAGATATGTGTGCAATGATAAGGAAGTACTTTTATTTGAACTTGACATGTGTTTCCACCTTGGAAATTCCCCTCAACCTACCATGGTACTTATTGGTCTTAAAAGTAGAATAGTGACACATAATGTGATGCTCAAAATTCTCTTAATTGTTAAGAAACAAAATTGTGCAGTCAAGATTTTTGATCACTTCCACATACCTTCATTTTTGCAACTATTAAGATTGTTTTGAAAATATGTGGGTTAAAATTTACAATCTACCTAGATACCTAGTTGGTTTTGATAAAAAGCAGAAAAATAGAGAAAGTGAAGGATGCTGTTAAAGACAAGATTAAGGAATCAAGCTAGAAGTACAAATTTACATTTTATTCTTTATTTTATGCTGTAATTGTAAATTTCAGTGAGATATTAATGTGGGTTTGTGTTTTTTTTTTCATGTTTCATTACTGTATTTAATGGTGAGCTCAAATTTTTAAGTACCTTATTTGAAGTGAGTTGAATGATTTTCTTTTGTCTCTTCAGTCTAACGACATCTGCTTTCACCTTCCATCATCATGTGTATGGCGTTCATACTCTGAGTTTGTGTGGCTTAGAAAAAGGTTGGAAGATGGCTGTTCATTCATAAGAAAGTAAGTTTAACAACGTAGCTTACCTAAACAGGAGTCTTAGAAAAATAACATTGTCATAATAGGCTCTCTAATGTGTGTAAGAGAGGCAATTAATGGTATAAAACAATGAGTTTGCAAACAGAACCAGAAGAATATAGTGCAGCTACACTATGCTTTATGCTGCTAATATGTGCATGATAGCCTCATCAGCTGCAGAACAATGTGATGTACATTGTATACCTTTACTGCATGTTTTTTTTTATAAACTTCGTGACAATAAGTATTTTGCCTTGATTGTTAAAGTGAACTGTTAAGATGTGATCTGAATACAAGTTACATGTAAGCAACTTTACCTTACTTAGCCTAGTAAAATGCTAAATAAAATGAATAGCTGAATTGAATATGGCCCTAGGAGTTTATGATCATGTTATTAAGTGCAGACCTACATGTACACCATATAAAATCTGGAGACTCCCTAAGCTTATATGGTCAAGGATCACTGAATTTCTCACACAGTTGCCATTCAGATAAGTCATATTAGTTTGGGGCATTTTTGCATTTACCTCAGTTACAAGTACCAAGGAGTTTACTCCGTGCAAGTACCCTTTCCATGGAGTTTTTTTTTAATGGGTGCACAAATATTTCTTATAAAATTATGCTCCTTCCTTGCTGCTGTTGAGAAGTTGTGAATATAGTGAGTATATTATTTTAATGTGCTTTATAGAAATGTGAGATCAATGGAGTAGACAACATGTGACTCATATTCAATACCGAGATTATCTTCCTAATTGCGTTTTGGTTACAGGACTGTACCAGATCTGCCCTCCAGGACTCTATTAAATCTGTTTGACAGAGATTTTGCTGAAAAGAGAAAAATTGGCCTTCAGGAATTTCTCAAGAAGTAAGTTTTCTGTATTATCGTGAAATAGGAAACCACTGTTCACTCTGTACAGTAGCGCTCCATTCCATCACGGGCATTGGTTTCCTCATTCCCTCGCCATTCACTTTGTACAAAAGTGCGTGTGTACAAATGAACTGTACACCATGATATAGCCTCGCATACAACAATAATTTTGATTGGCCAGTGGCAATCAGTTGCAACTTGCAATCGATTGCCACTTTCTTGCAACACCCCATTAGAGAAGTAAAATATTCTCTTTCTTTCTATACAGTTAAATGGTTTCAGATGTGGAATATAAAGCAAATAATCACCTTTTGGTTTCAGGCAAGGAGACAAACTATCACTTTCTCGGCAATCTAGATGCCTTTCCTTAGCTTCACTTCGGATAGATAGCTACATCCAGATTGCCTCGGAAGTGATCGTTTGAATATCACCTTCACCAGCGGTGATTATTTGCGTACTATCACCTGGTTTCTCTATAAACTCTTAGTCTATGATTTCAGATGTTTTCAGGGTTCAGACACCCCTTTAAGACGAATATTTCAGGAAGCATTGTCTCTTTATCATTGATGATAATTTGAAAATGAAAGCAAAGCATTCTCCGTTATGTATCTCTGTGATGTCATATGTACATGCCATGGATGTATTTATTCCTCATCTGAGTGTATACAACTACTGGTAATTTCTGCTGCTTTCTTTGAAACAGAGTTGTGGAGAAAAGATCTTTCCTATCTGATGCAGGGGTACATCTCTTTCTTCAGTCCAACCTCACAACAGATGAAATCCAGGCATGGTTAGACAGGAAAGTAGATAATACTATACTTGAATTAATACAGCGGGGTAAAGAACTGGCGATACAAGATACTGCTCCTTCACCAGCAGTATCAGAGATGGGATGAATTATTTTGCCCTTCTCTCAGATTGGACATGGAATGTGTGTTCTTTTCTACATGTCATGAGTTACATCCTTGAAGGGGATTTTAATAAATCCTGCAGCAATAGGAGAGCAGTTTGACTTGAAGGATCCAGTTCTGTGGGTTGCAGGTTGGAGGGGATGTCCTGCACCATTTTTTGATGACAGATATGTTTTTACATGATTTTTAAGAGTCAGAGGTTTAAGCATTTTTGAATTGATACTTTTATATGTGCTGAATAAGATGTTGTACATACTCATCTATCTTCGCAAGCCAGAAATGATGAACTGAAATCATATTCATGTATTTTATTTGTACAGGTAAAAGCTTCTTCATTATGACTACATGCACATCAATGAAAATACTTTTAAAAATTCATCCTAAAAGATATGAAATATAGATTGTTGTGTTAATGCCAGTTGCTCCTGGAGTTGTTCAATCAAGATATCAGGGATGCCAACTGTTCCTGTTTTGTAGTATTATACTTTTTCTAATAAAAAAAATACTGCAGGTTTCATGGAAAGTACATTTTTCCAAAAATACATGTCCATTGCAGAAAAGATGAAAATAATGTTTTCACCCCCCCCCCCCAAAAAAAACCCACCATTTTCATCCCTCAAAATACTGCCATGCTTTTTATGAGGTTGGCATCCCTGACATAAAGTAAAAATATTTCTGGATAATATCTGTGGAAAGGATTGCATAAACCCTGGACTTCTCCACTCAGATGATGATGATAATAATAGAGAGTGAGTCATACATGACATGAAGACTTTCTGGCAAAGAAAAAGCCTGTGCTGTTAATGGTACTTAAGATTAATAAATGGTGATATTAAGGAAACCGCATTAGTTTCACAATCCCTTGTGTGAGTATCAAGATATTGCCTTTATTTTGAGCAAACTTGAGTGTAATGGGTAATTACCTTGTTCAGTATTTGCCTCTGTATTGAAACAATGCTCTGAATTCAAAAGAGATATTGGAGATTGCAGTTTCCTAGATCAGTATTTGAAATTGACAGCCTACTTTGAGCGGATTTCAGGTAACAGCGTTTTGCTAAATTCCTTAACATTTTCCATTTCGAAGGAGATAACCATTTCTAGAGAGATACATGCACTCTAAAGCTAAAAATGTCAGAAAAAGATTTGATATATTTCTGAACATGTCCATACATGTATAATCTACAGGCAGTCTAAAAGCTTTTGGAAATCAATGATACTTGAAACCATGACATGAAATAACATGATGCAGGAATGCAGTGTAATAGTTTTATTAGTAATATTTTCCATTTTGATTGAGATAACAATTTTCCACATCAGTATTCATAATTGATAACTTACAGGTATTTCAAAGAAGTGTTTTCTGAATTCTTCAACATGTACATACATGTATATATCTGAAGGCAATCAAAAAGTTTGTGTGGAGATAAATGCTTTTGAAATTGAAACCATAAATTGAATAACATGACGTTTCAATGCTGTGTGATAAATTCATCAACAAAAGCATTCCCAGTTCTTTGTGATTCTAATCGAGTGAGCTCGCAGGTCACATGCTGCGCTTCTAATCATGTGATTTTCTTTTTAGCTCGAAACATAAATATGGACTCTGGTCTTGGTGTTTTGAAACCCTCTTGTATTGTTTAGAAAACTGTAATTATTGTAATAGTATAACAACTGCTAGGTTTATAAGGGAGTGATGAAAGTAGATGATAATAATGATAACAACAATAATGATGTTAATAATAATAATGATAATAATAATAATAATAGTAATGATAATAATGACGATGATGATTATAATGGTGATAATTATAAGGAGCAGTATGAGCAAAAGCCTACTCTCTAGCATAAACTAGGTTTGAATACCGATAGTTGGACATGTGGAAGATTTTTTTAGCTGATCTAAGATTGCGAGAGGGAGCTTATTTTACCAAGAACTCACCGAGATATTCTGATGCCATTGAATGAAGACAGTGATATGTCAGTAAGCTAAGTAACGGTATTTTAAAAACAACATGCGTGACTGGATTGGGAGTCAGTGTAGCTGCTTCACGACAGGAGTTATGTGAGGGTTCTTCTTAGTGTGGGTAATTGATCTTGCTGCACTGTGTTACGGATTGCTTAGAGTTTATATATTTGAGAGTCTGACGTATATGTACATGTACTATTTAGTAAACTAGTAGTGGTCTAGATGACATGTCGCAAGAGCCTGAACAAGTTTCTTAGTTGCCATGGAATCCAAAAACTGATGGACCTTTGCAAGTTTGTGAATAGTATCTGCCATATGGCAAATGTGCAATAAAAATGTATCCTGCAGCTGCAGAAATTTTTATTAACAAAATGTCTTATTGCTTATCATAATGTTTAATATGCTGGAGCAATAGTGTTACATTGCTTTGGTTCATTAATTGGAAAGGACTATTTTGCTTGTTTTTGAAATATTTTGTTCAGGTCTTCAGGATGTCTTTAGAAATGAGTATGATTCAAATAATGATTAATGGTGCTTACATACATTTGCAATATTACTAATACAAACGTGACATACATTATTTTGTTTCCTGATATTTTCTGGGGTCGAAAAAGTGAGATTAGATTTTTGTTCTGAAGCTAAGTTGCTCTCTCAGCTCAAAGTTAACTAAAATGGCAACCACTAAAAATATCTGCATATCCTTGGACACAGATCTTACAAACTGACTGTGGTATCAGTGTGTTTTACTCAGCTTCATAACAATGAATGAAAATACCACACATACTTTGCTCCATTGTGTATTTCATGAAATGTGTTTGCAATGACATGTAAATGTACTGTAATCAATTATATGAAGTGATTGCATTTTAATATCAGAACATTTCTCTAGACTGGATTTTAAAGCCAAATTTTTCATTTGTGGTTAAGTAAGAATAAAATGTAGTATCAAGTTCAACTCTTGTCTTTGTTTACATGTTACCTCAGTTGGGTATTTTAAATTCAGTTATGTGTTGTTTTTATTTTTTACCCATGAAATTGAAAATGAAAAAGTTAGCTTGATAACAGTTGGAAATATCTACTGGTGTTTTTTTTTTTTTAACTTTGAGCTGTGCTTTAGGGAGATATGTTGCTGAATATTTAACATGGGAAAAAGCAATATCTCTGCTGTATTAACTAAAACATGTAATCTGACGTACAATGTAATGTACAGTTTGATCAATATGTTAATAAATGTTGATACTTTAACCGAGAATTTAAGCACATTTTAGATACCCTATATTCATCCCGATTGATGTGTGTGACAAATAGTGTGCATTGTTAACATACTGTAGGGCAGGAGGAAAGTGAGAAAAGGCAGTTAGCAATTTTAATTCATTTTTCATTTTTTGGAAAAGCTATGAAGAACTTTATTTTTTATAATATTTTCTATAGCTTATGTGCAGGCTCATGTAACATTAACACTGCATACATGTAGCTAAATTCACTGCAAAAACTCTTTGCATAACACATGATAAGAATTGCTTGTATATTATGTTCAGCAGTATTATCAATGGATGTATTAATGTAAAATATAAGAATATTCAGGTGCATTTTGAATTTTTAATGTCCATATGCCTATAAAAAAATCCTATATTTTGTATTTCAGAGAGTAGAGTACATGTTGGTTGAGTTGTACATGAATATACATGTACATGTATACATCATACACACTTTTCTACAAGAGTATGACAGTGAATGGCAGCTGAAATTCTTTTATATTTAGATGTACCAGTATGTATTGACATACTGCTATATTGATGGTAAGGGGACTTTCAGGATATTTGTTTGTTTCGCTTTCTTTTTGATAGCTGACCTTGCTTGATATCATGAATTGATAGTCATGGGACTTTTGTTAGTACTTTTGAATGGAAAACAACTAAAAAATATAAAATATACTTACAATTTTCCTTTTCTCAGGTTTCCCCTGCCATTTGCTGTACATGAGGAAACCGAGAATGGATTTGTAATTTGAAGGGAAAAGGTGAATAAGTTGTTTTAGTGCTTTATTTGAGGTTAATAAAGGAGTTCTAGTGTAGTGCTAAATATTGCACAATACCATGGAAACTCCCTATAACGAGGACCTTGGCCCCATGAATGTTACTGTGTTATATCAGGAAGCTCCTTATATTAGTGTGAAAAAACAGAAGAACATAAAGACCTGGGACCAGCAAAATAACCTTGTTATATCAGGAATCTTGTTTTATCAGATCTCTTTATAGTGAGTTTCCACTGTACTTGTAGTTCAAAGTGCCAAAAGACTATGCCATCGATAGGAGTTTCCTATTAATTTAAAGTGTACCAGTCACCTGAAAAAAAAATAATTTGTGTACAGTTAATGCATGTGAAAGTGAAATAAACCCCCCAAAAAACTTTACCGTGCATTCTAGGGGTTAGCAATAACAAGAATTCAAAGAAAAATTTGGATAAGACCGTAAAAAAAAAAGGAGTTAACTGATTGAAATGGTGGTTTGATTCCATAAATGCCCCAATTTATGCCAGTGCATGCATGTACGTGAACTAGTTTACCACTCCAGTTGCTTTTATGTGAGCTGATAGGAAATTTGAACTCACAATATCTTTTTGCAGAAGTAAGATTTTACTTTTATTTTTTGACTGTAGTACAATAACATAGAACCCCTCACATACAGAGCCAAATGTCTTTAGGTGATAAGTACATTTTAAGTAACCGTACCTGAACACTCTCAAGGTACAGTATTTCATGGAAGGGAATCTGGAGATCTATCTGATTCAAGAATCATTTCAGATTGTCTTAATGTATCATATGAAACTGGTGCTTCCATAACAGTTTAAGATGATAAAACTATTTGTGCATTACATGTATCTGTCATATCTTCTCTTTTTTAGCAGAGTGTAATAAAGATGTGTATATTTTACGCTTTTTGAAAAGAGAACTTTTGAATAGGATGTTGTTTTCATTTGTTCATGAGTTTGGCAATGTATGTTGTAATTACATTGAGCATGTACAGTACTATACATTGTGTTAGCACTAGAAAGTACCCAAAAACTTGAAATAAAGAATTGAAATGCAATAGCTTGAAATCAAAGTAAGGAAAAACCTATTTCCCTCAAAGGAAGGGTATTTAATACAAGCTTCAAAATTAATTACATTTATTTATTTTCTTTTTTTTTAAGAGAGAAAAAGAAAGAAACCATTAAAGTAGAACAATAGGTCATTTTCTCCTCAAACACAAGTTAGACTTTCAGAAATCTCATTTCTAATACCTTTTCATTCTTTAGCAATTATAACTTTTCAGCACTAAGGTTATAAATTATATGTACATAAAATTAACTTTGCTCTTACATGTATCAAAAACATAGGATACCGATTCTCACATTGCATGTAGCTGATATCAACTGATATAAGCTAAAGATACTGGTATTACAGATATGCATGTTGGGGCACTTACATTACAATTACAAATACAAGTACATCCAGTCTAACTGAGTCATCGTGCCTGCCTTGTCTTTTTAGTGTGATTATTTGCTTAAAATGACATCAAATCTAGGCCGATTTTACAATAATCCTCCCTTAGAAGAACCTCATTTAAATACACTGTACCAGAAGTAAATGTAAGAAAAAAACAATTATTTGCCAAATCAAAGGAAAAACAGTGATCAATAACACAGCTGTGTGTACAGGAAGTACCCTTTCATAAAAATCAATTGTCTCACAGGCCCCCAAATTAAAGCGCTGCAAGCGTTGGGATTGAGAAAGCTACATGCTAAAGACAGAATTGGGACTGAAGTGTGATTGTAGTGTTAGTCTGATATTTGTCACATTTGCATTTTCAAAATGATTAATTATTTAAAATAGGGTTTTCAGTGTCATAAAATCTAAGAGAATAGGTCATTATATATGAAGACCAATTTAACTGAGAAAAACACATGCTGAAAATTCAAACAAAAGGTGATCTAGTACAAATGTCATTAGGATAGGGGTTTGTTCAACAAGTGCCTGTGATCAGGATCAATAAAATATTTTGTGTCAGTTTAAACAGGAGCCATTAATGGTTAATTGAAAATGGCTCACTGACTATAATAACTTGATACAAACAGCAAAAGAAAATATTATCTAAAGACAATGGACATATAAAAATCAATTATTGCATGAGTGGTACCAACACAGATCCACCGAAGAATCACAGCACACATCAAACTACATGTAATAGACCTTAGTGGTTCATTCACACCAACAGAGCATCATATGGGTCTCACCTACCATTAACAATGAATGGAAAATTAGCAAGTCTATACAAGGCTCAGAACTCGGCAGATCATCTAGGTGGTTTGGACATGCCCTCCTTAATTCAGAAGCATACTTCATCATATGGTCATTTCTTGATAAAAATAAGTTCTTGAAGATAATTTTTTTTTTTCTCAGTCTCACACTGTTCCAAATTTCCTTTCATTCACTGGGTGGTGGTGTCTTGGGGAGCTCTAGTCCAACAAGCCTTGCACTCTCTTGGACCGTCCTTTCACCATGTGTGTACTCTGCTTTCAATTCCTGTATGTGAAAGAGGGTGCTATATAACATTATTCAAGTAGGCACCTTCTAATGTGTAAACAAGACTTCTCAGGAGAAATTCTCTTCAGCTAGCTAATACGGGCATTTTGTTATGAATACTGAAGAACAATTATTGCAACAGAATCAGAATTCAGATTTAAAGGAGAATGCAACCCAGGCATTAGTGTGCTTCCAGTGATTGAAGAAGAACAAGAAGAGTAAACAGTGAAAATTGGAAGGAAATTGGACAATGTGTTCAAGAGTGATGAACTTTGAAAGTTTAAGTAAATCCTTATTATGGAGATTCTTGATGAAAATGAATTGAGGGTTGTCCACAATGACATCACAGATGCTGGCAAAGTTGCCAATTC
Organism: Echinometra lucunter; assembly: GCA_029962745.1. Taxonomy (NCBI): domain Eukaryota; kingdom Metazoa; phylum Echinodermata; class Echinoidea; order Camarodonta; family Echinometridae; genus Echinometra; species Echinometra lucunter. The sequence goes on from CM057151.1 coordinate 56,685,162, forward strand.
AAGGATCCCCATAATAGGGATTTACTGAAACTTTCAAAATTCATAACTATCTGATTTTGCTCAAACTTTACTGTTTACTCCTCTCGGTCATCTTTATTCACTAAGAGCATACTTATGCCTGGGTTGCATTCTCCTTTAACACCGCTATGAGAAAGTCTGTTCTACACTTTTTTCAGAAGTGCTTTAAGTAATTTTGCAGAATTTTGTATATCAGAATTGACAAATTCAAATATACCTGGTTTAAGAGTGAAAATAATGACAGTTTTCTCTTTATACTCTTGAAAAAAAAAAAGTTTCCATACCCAATTTTTTGGTTTGTTTAAGTATGTTTTAAATCCATGCATTTTCCAGTAAATTTAATAATAGGCGTGGGTAAATATCTATGTCTCCAATGAAAAAGTAAGAAGATGTAAGAAGAACTACTACTAATAATAATTATAATTAGAAGAAGAAGAAGAAGAAAATGAAGATGAAGAAGAAGAAAAATAATCATTATGGCCGGTATTCTCGAAAGCTTACTAACTTTAGTAGCCCTACTAAGTCGATATTTAGTAGGGGTTGCTATTCTCGAAGGGTAACTAACTTCAAAATGACGTCATCAGCTCACTAACTTTAGTCACAGCTCACTAACTTTAGTCACCCCTCACTAAGTTAATCACCCCTCACTAAGTTAATCCCCTTCTCCATAGAACTGTGTACTAAAGTAATTTTAGTTTGCTATTCACGAAGGGTGACTAAAGTTAGTGAGCTGTCACTAACTACGTCATCAAGGGCAGATTAGGCCCAAAAGTTAGTCAGCTCAGGGGGCATGTTTAACTCTTCGCTAGACGGCGACCAACCAAAATTTCGTGCTGAAATGGAGTGGAATTGGGTCTACTTATGCTGCATTTTCACCTTTTCTGTAAGTATCATGTATCTGTTGGTTTGCTCATTTGTATTTTCATGATCAAGTCGTATTTACCACGCTATGATGACATAAGTTTATTTGCAATAAAATGAATTATAATCAGTCAAAGTCAATTTGACCGCGTTTGAAACCTGAATTATTGCAGCGCTCTGTCACCTCACAGTCCCATACGACCAGATTTACGTATGGCGCTGTGAACGACCTGGTGCATGTATGTAACTGTATGGAACGACCAAGTCCAAGTTAGGCCTACAATCTACTGACTTTTCTACGGAGATCCGAAACAAACAAATGCATAGGCCTTATGTCTTTTCGTGATCTTGTAAATAATTGCAAATTGCAGAAGGAAACTTTCCACAAAACTTAATATTGTGGCACTGTTTGTGTTGGCACAACCTGGCTCTGTATGGTCGATCTTGTATCCGATTCCAAGCACTCGGTCTCAGGAGGGCCAAACTAACTGTTTTAGACCAAAAATTTTGTCTCAAAATTTCGCCGTTACTACCTCTTAAGTGGTAGGGTTGGCACTTCTCCTTTTAGTTTTAACAGGAATGCCGATCCTACCAGTATAAGAGACTAACAAAATTTTGAGACCGAACTTTTGGTCTATCATGTCTACCGTCTAGGCCAGGGCAAACGTAGGCCTAGGTCTACCTCGGACTGTGTGGTGAATGCCGAACATTCACTTGGAGTTGCAGCACCAGCAGTCCAAAACAGACAACAAAATTGCCTTTTTAAAAGCAAGATTTATTTTTTTCAAATTACTAGAAATCTCAAATTTTGATTCAGGAACTTTTCAAGTTTAACTCTTGATATTCCACAAATTTGTGGATTCAGAGTTGAAAATGGAAGTTAAACTGCCTTTCATGTGTGGCCAAGCCCCAAAGCCTGGGAATAAATACACACAAAAGGCTTTTCCACTGCAAAGACTAAAGTAGCTTGTACATGCTATTAAGTGGAATCCTAGCAGGCTAGCATCTTGCAGTTAATTCACTATGTTAGGCTTTATGAATACGCAGTTCCGAAAGACCAAAGTCAAGACAAAGCCATGTTATGACATTGTGGGTCTAACAACTGTTACGATCTAACTTAGATCTAGACCTACTCACCTAGTCTGTCTCACAACCCAACTTTGTCTTACCAAAGTTGTTTCAATACAAAATGTTTTTTTTTTTTTTTTTTTGGGGGGGGGGGAGAAATTCCCAAATGTAATAATTTTGGCATTATCGCTGGGACACCCGCATAGCCAAGGGAGATGGTGGGGGCGGTCACTCTCCCCCCCCCCCCCCAAAAAAAAAGCCAACAAAAAAGAAAGAAAGAAAGAAAAAAACGAAACATGTGAGCGAGAAAAGAAAAAGGTCTTGGAAAACATAAGAAAAGCAGGAGCAGACAAGGAACAATTCAAAGAAACGGAACTGCCTCTCTGCACCCCCCCCCCCCCCCCCCCCCCGGAGCGGACTTTGCTTACTCTGTAAGGGGCTCACACGCTTTGCATGCTCATTACTGCCCCATCCAAATGAAATCCTAGCTACGCCACTGTGCTGGGACCCTGGGCTGGGTTAGGCCCAGGTTACAAAAAAGAGGTAAAACAAAGAATGTTGAAGAAATCTCAAAACCAATATCAATACAAGCCAATAAGATGTCAGTTTTCATACAAAATTTTTTATGAACATCACATAGACCAAATAAGCTTCATTTCTAAAGTGTTTTGGAACAAAAAGTTTCAAGCTGAGAATATATTCTATTTTTGTAATCAATTGATGCATTTGGGAGAAAATAAAACCTGCCAATACAGTAAATACTAAATATGAATTGAATTTTTAATTCCAATTATGGCAATACACAGCAGAGTGGGGGAGAGTGTTTCACTTTAACAAAAGCAAAAGCACCCCATGACAAGTTTGTTCCCTCGCTTTTAAGTTTAAAAAAAAATTGTATGCATCTTGCCCCCCCCCCCCCCACTTGAAAAATTTATGCTTTTGGCCCTGATTCTGATGTGCAGTATGTTGGACAAGTTGTACTTACATGTGAGGTAGAAAATTATTGCCCTTACCAAATGCTTTATTTCTTGTATTTTCTCTTTTCCTAGGTTCAGAAGATTTCAAAAAGAAAATGCAATTTTGCTGAGATGTGAAATGGTGAGGCTAACTCTATGATCAAGGACACTAACTGCCCCCACACATAGGCCTACGACTTCTTACTGCACGAAGGTAAAGGAGACAAAAGAAGAAAAAGACTGGACTAAGATTTAATGCTTTTGGTAAGTTTGTGTTTTTATACGGAATGATGACAAAAAGACAGCCGCTGGTCTACCAGCAGCTGGTCTAATTATCTGATTGTCTAATACCACATAGGCTAAACCCATTTGGTCTACTATAAATTTGGTCTAATTGCCATTTGGTCTAATACATACTTGGTCTAACTCTCATTTGGTGTAATGACCACTTGGCCTAATTGCCAGTTCGTCTAATAACCAACTTGTCTAATTGCCTTTTCGTCTAATTCTCACATGCATGTTTGATTTATTACTGGTTTATTACAGGTAATAGACTAAGTGGTGTTAGACCAAGTGGACATTAGAAGAAATGGTCATAAGAAAAAATGAGAATTATACACAAAGGTAAATAGGCGAAATGGCTACTAGACCAAAAGGTCATAAGACGAACTGGTAACTTGTAGACAAAGTGGAATTAGACCATGTGGGGCGAGACCAAACAGGCATTAGACATAGTGGGAATAGACTAAGTGGGAATTTACCAATTAAACAGCATATCACTGTGTGAAATGGCACGACAACTGCCAGTAATGTAAAAATTCATAACTGTGACAAATTTGTGGCATGTTAGGGGAAATGAGAGAGGGATGGTTGATTATTTTACCATTTGCACTAGTAGTGCAGGGCAAACCATTTATTTAGAATACAAGTGTGTAGCATCTCACTTCTTGGCACTATGACTAAACAATAGTAAGATTCATTGAAAGGTTGGACTATACAAGTATAGTTTTAAGAAAAAAATAACTGGTAACCATGTCATAGTGTAATTACTGAAACATATTTTGTTCAAATATCCAGAATGTATTAGATTTTTTGGTTTTATCCTTAGTGCTTATTATTACGAAAGCCCTTAGGCTGAATTACATTTTACAATAAAAAGTTGAAAATGGAACATAGTCTAAAACGAAATCTGATATATAGGTTATTTTGATAACTGTGAGCTGGTAAAACATACCATAAAGTAACTGTTGATTAAGACGAATTGTTTAGTAACATTGGGACATGTTACTTATATAAGTTATCCTACTCTTTTCTCATATTTTTTTTTTTCGTTTATGCAGGAAGCTTTCAAATAATGCACAGGGTGAGGCTAACCTTTCCTAGTGGACCCTATCCAGAATGGTGTCCCACTGCCTTGCTGCAAGAAGGAACCAATACATCAATTCCCTACTAGAAAGGAAGTTGATTGGGGAATCTGGCAGCAGTTTTCAAATATGGCAAGTCCCATGTGCAGCCCAAGAGGACCCAGTGCTCTATAGAGAAAATAGATACTTGCCTGATATTCAGGTATATTTTATTCAATCTTACAACTACATGAAGGTGGAAAACAACAGAGTTTTTGACTAATGAAACCCTCCAGATAATCCAAGTTGAAACAGATTGTGTACAAAACTGGTTACTTATGAGAAGATCATGATTTAGATAATGGTTAAAATCTTCTGCCAATTTGGGCCGCAATAATACATACTGTTTAAGCGTATTGATTTTGCTATTTAAATAGCACATGTATTACCTTGAATATGGAGCTTCTTTCTTGAATAATATGACACGGTTGTTTCTTTGATTAAAGTGAAATAACATGTGAGTACAAGAGTAAATGAAAACTGCATGTAAGGCAATTAGGTGGCCTTAAATATTTTTTTCAAAAGTAACAAACTTAAACTCCACTTAACTAATTTCTAAATTGCTTCTTCTTTTTCAGTTCATCTCATTGAATACCTGATGATTTCTCCCAAGTTTTCCGGATTTGCCAGTTTTCCCTGGGTTCAGGAGGCTGCAGGTGGTATAGATCTAGCTGGGAGTGGAGTCAATGAACTGGATCTTCTTGTTCCTTCTTGGAGCAATCCGAGGTCTCTCACTGACATTTTTTATTATTGGAGAAAAAATTGTCAAGATCACCTCAGTTTTGAACCAATGACCCGATCTGTATCCTAAGCCATTCTTTCCCGAAAATTTAGTAAGTTGTTGAACTAGGCCTTTTAATGCAGTATTTGGTTTTATTAGTTTATCCTCTACTCGTGTATTTTATGTCTGAAATATTCTTTGGAATATAATTGGCCTGTATGCCATTAAATTGATAAGAAGGATAACTTGTATATACCTCAAAGGGTATTTATATGATTCATGTCATTATCTAAATTCAATACCATCCATAATTGTAGTGTGGCATTGATTGATTGATCTAATCTATTGGAAGATCTTGTTGCTGTGATGTAATTATTGGAAGAAATCATTCATATGGACCATTAAGTCACTAGGATGTTGGAAGGGCATTGTAGCATTGCTATCTTAACCCCAAACACACTTACAGTGTAGGTTTTTTATTTGATTGCAAATGATTGAATAACAAGCAATAACAAATGATGCTTCATGTAAGGGGTTAGGTTACCAGTTATGCTCTTAAGTAATTGATGATACTTAGTTGAATTATTTTTTATTCAAATCATCTCTTTCATTATTGCTTGAACCATTTCACAAGGCAGACGTGAGAATGAATAATATGTCAAATTTGTATTAGAAAATACAGATATCTCGCCATGACTTCTATACACACCTGGCCTGAGGGTAGTTGAGACTTCCCCATCAGTGTTGCACTACAGTGTTGTAAGATGTCTGTATGATTTTCATGGAATATTAGAGTTCAAAGAAGAAATGCATGCACTCTTCGTATATTTAATGCCCCCTTACAGAGGGCAATTCTATAATGATGTCTGGTACCCTATATGTACAACTTTGCTGGAATGATTCGTATCAGCTTTGTACTTCATAATGTGAAAAAATGTAACATTCTCAAATTATCATGGCTTGAGTAGTTCACAAAGTTAAATGAAAATGGAGAATAGTAGGGGTGGGACGTACAGAAAGATCATTTTGTGGCACTGCCCCAGATTGATAATGACATTTTGAAACATTTTTCTTTTTTTCCAGGGGGGGGGGGGGGTGGATAAGGGGAGGTTTATTAATACAGATTTATAAAATCATTTGAAACGAAAGGTACCCTGCTGCATATAATATTATGTCTGTGCTGATGGAATTCTTTATTTTGTATTACTGCATATTATACATATATTTGTTATTATACATGCAGTATAATGATTCTTATTTCCTTTAATTGTTAAAGATTTTTGTTAAATGTCTCACAGAAAATTTATGCTGGTGCTCATTGAATTGCTTAGTTTTGTATTACTTGAATATTTAGGATGATACAATCATGATTGGCTTTATTTTTGATCGTCATTCATCATCACACAGTTTAACACTCTTCCCGACTCTTTCTCCAAATTAAATGTTTTCATATTTCTTGGTAGGTTTCTGAGTTGTATAGAGCTTGTTGATGGGAAGTGAAACACAGTACACAACAATATTGTCATGATTTCTTTTTAATGATTTTATACCCTTGTACTATTAGCACAAAACCAGAGATGTGGTATTTTGCTTATTAGTAAGTGCAGCCTTTTCTCTCCCTGGTGTTCATTTATTGCATTTTGTATAATGCTGTAGTCCTTTTTACAAGCCTAAGAATTGTGAGTTTTTCCAAAAATAAAGGAAGAAAATTACATTGCTATATTGTATAAAAGTGGATCTAAGAATGTATTTTTTTCCCGTTGTTTGCAGAGCATCAGTGTCATAGCTAGGATTTTATGGGGGGGGGGGGGGGGAATGGGGGACAGTAGTGACCACTCGAACATATGAATCACATGAGCTAACCTAGGCGAAGCTTGAAAATTGTGACGTTTCTTTCTTGTCTGTTTCCGCTCCTCATACGTTCTCTTACATTTTTTTCCCTCTTTTCTCACTTTTTTTCAAAATTTCTTTTTTCCCCTCTTTTAGCCTTTCTCTTTTTTCGGGGGGGGGGGGGGGGCAAACACCCCACTGACCTCTGGCTAATCATGTGATATTTATTTGAATTTATACATGACTTTAAAAGGAATCAGGGATCTAATTCACCAAAATCTCAAATAAGAACAAATTCTTCAAGCATATTAGAGTTAGGTAAGCAATTGACCCCCCCCCCCCAAAAAAAAAAAAAATAAATAAAATAAGAATGATATGATCAGTGACTCTCCACTTCCCCTCCCCTATGATGGCAGATATATGGGGTAAAAAAACAGGACCAAAAAGCAATTTGGGGGTAAAAAAAATAGAGCGGGGGGGGGGGGGGGGGGACTGTCAATTCACAAAATGTGATGGTCCGACTACCTACTGGTGTTGGGCCTACCCATTCATATAAAATATAATTTAAAAAATCACAAACTCTCATACATTCCCTCACATGGTGGGAGGGAGGGGGGATACTCCAGTTATGGAATTTACAAAGGGGCACCCCCTCCCATCGCCCCGCCTCATCCGCGGCTGCGGACAATATTTTTTGTTAGCCTTACATCCCATCCACCCCATCCAGCCCCCTTAAAATGAATATTTTTGTCGATTTCTCATACAAAAAGTGTACAGAAAGGGTCTGCCTACGAGGCTTGCAAACAAGAACTTGTATGGTGGTACGGGGATGTGCAGCTGCTCTAATGGGTCGCCGATTCCGAGTACCCCTCACAGAGAGAGAGAGAGAGAGGGGGGGGGGGGAAGAGGGAATCCAAACTTTGATTGATTGTGGAGGTCCCATGAATGAACGGTCAGACAGGGTGTAGAATGAGGGAATTATTTCGTCAAATTAGTCATTAACATGAGAACACACACTTTGAATTATTCCTTAGCCATTAATGCTTATGAATTCTTTTTTTAAAAAGGGGGGCGCAGATAAGAATGTCCCTTCTTTAAATAGTCTAGACAAATCCCCTATCAATTCGCGCAAAGATTCACAATCCGCCCTCATTTTGATTCAATTGTGACGTCACTGGCCTCCAGCTGGGTGCTAGCAAGCGCACGCTGACAGTGATGCGTAATATGAACTGAGCATGCTCAGTGCGCGCTCCTAATCCCAGGATTAACTTAGTGAGCTCACTAACTTTAGTGAGGGGTCACTAACTAGTATGCTTTCGTGAATAGCTCACTAACTTAGTGAGCTCACTAAGTTAGTGAGCTCACTAATTAGTGAGGGTACTAAGTTAGTGAGGGTACTAAGTTAGTGAGCTTTCGAGAATACCGGCCAATAATAATAATGATAATAATAATAATAATAATAATAAGAAGAAGAAGAAGAAGAAGAAGAAGAAGTAGAAGATGAAGAAGAAGAAGAAGACAAAGAAGGAGAAGAAGAAGAAGAAGAAGAAGAAGGAAATGAAGAAGAAAAAGAACAAGATGAAGAGCAAGAAGGAGGGGAAGAGGAGGAAGAGGAGGAGGAGGAGGAGGAAAAAAAAACACATATGTAATCATGATAAAATAAATTACCTCACATTCCCTGGTGCTGCGAAGTAGACACAGATAGGTCTGTGCATTATGTAGCCAGGCATTGCGTGCCCTGCATACTTGCTCTTGTGTGACTTGGTTTTGTCTATACTGCTTCATGAGATACTGGAAAGCGAGAAGGTTCCGAGGAGATGTCTAATAAAATACAAAGGAGAAAGAGGAAACAATGAAATTCAATTGAAAGATGGTAAGATGGTAGAAAGGATAGAGAGTGCAAGCAAAGTAAGAACATGTCTTCAGCTATTCATGTCAAGTAAGAATATGCGAATAATTCACTTGTCAGTTTTAACATGAAATTTGCAGATCATGATTTTAAAACTCTTAGTCTCAGGTACAAGATTAAATCAAAACTGACAGCAATTTTTCTCATGAAAATCTTGAATAATAGTAGTTTGTCATTCTGCAATATACCACAGACTTAAGATCATGCATCCACAGGTTGTATCACTACCAGACAAAGTGTGCATGACATGACTGATGAACGGACCAGTCAGGGACTAGTAGCATTACTGGCATAGTTCTTGGACCAACCACCTTGCAAGAATTGGTATGATGATTACCTTGCAATGATCTGTATCATGCACAATTCTTCCTCGCTCCTGATCGGTATGAAAGTTAGATCATCTAGATTTCTAAATTTCTTAATATTCTAAAATAAGCACTAGGTCTGTTCAATCCATATTTTCTCAAATTCTACAAATTATTTAGACTGATAGATGCCAAAGCCAAAGGGAAATCAATTTTTTTTTACTATCAATGGGTGCAAGAAGATAAATCATTAACGAAGATATAAGAGATATCGTGATTGCAAAATCTGGTGTCATTACAGCACACTACAACTTACAAGTAAGGTTTGGTGCCCCATGTCTGCAGATACAACTGCGCAACACAAAAGACGCAACACAAGATTTTCATATCATTTTCAGTGCAGTGATATGTATTATGTGCAAAAATTAGGAAAAATTAATGAGAAGTCTATTGTACGTATTCTTATTCACGTGCCCTGAAAATGCCACCTTTCTTAAAAAAATCTGAACTGCGTGTAAAATGAATGAGTGCAGTGCGCAGACATAGGAACCTTCGTTTTTGCAAGTGTGAAATTGACACCATCCCCTTTTCTTGTGAAAATGACATTATTCTTAATTGAATTTTGACGAGATTTTCGACACAATTACTCTCTAGAATATGAGGATTAAAATGAGGTCAGCCAATAGGGAATATCAAAGAAAAGGCTTGTCAATTTCAAGTGAAATATTAGGTGCAGACATACATGTAGGGCGCCCCCCCCCCCCCCACAGGTTTACACAGACAAGTCCAAAATTCGCACACACCAATTTACTAATAATTTATCCAAAATAGAGATCCATGAAAGGTAATATAATTCATTGCATCACTAGCAAGACAAAACACAAAATCATTTGGTATCACACACCTTTTACATATTTAGACATCTCTCAAAATGAAGATTTCTACATAACGTCAGAATAGCCTTGATGTCGTTAAGTTTTTTCAAAAATAGATAGAAATGAACTGGATGATAGATAGATCTGGGGCCTGTTTCTGGAAATCAATGCCAAGTTAGTCATATCTTTGTCCGCCAACTACAGAGATGACTCTAATCTTGCTAAACCGTTTCACGAAGAGCATGCTAGCTAAATATCTCGTGAATCGATGAGGAAATGTGACAGCACATAGCCTTGATCACAATCACACATACATTTTGTAAAAAAGAAATTATCAGAACTGCAATTATTTGAGTGAACTGGTGAGGGCAAAGATTAGAAATAGTAGCAAGGGGTTATAGATACAAGATATTTTCAAAGAAGGCAGATTACACTAAAGAAAAACTTATAAAATTCTGTTTTTAGTAATTAAGTTAATTGTCGTTTTGAACGTAAGAAGGGTACCCCCGGGACACTAGATTTGCAAAATAAACCCTTACGTTCATGATTGGAAAAAGGAGGCAAATTAAATATTTATCCAGCGTCATGTCTTGACCAAAACGTTGATATGCATAATTTTGGCGAATTACAAGCTAAAATATGTCTCTTAAAAAGTATTTTGTTTAAAAATCTACAATATAATTATTTTTTAATAAATATGGGTCTGAAATCTACAGACTAGCCCTTTGACTATGCCTTGCCTGACGTGGCAGAATTGCGTTCTTTTGTGAGATGTTACAATCACGGGAGAAACCCCCTAGGAAACCTTTTTTGCAGATCGTTTCATATAAAACATGAATAAAATATTTATACATGAGTAAGGATGAATTACTGATTGCAGGAACCCTTAGAAAAGATAGATTTGAATCATTGATTAAAATCTATGTAGCTTCCATTTTGGCCAGCCATAATCTACCAAATTAGTGGCATGTGATGGCGCTGCATATCAACGAAAAAAGATATGACAGGGTCAGAGGCGTCATAAGTTCTTAGTCGGGATGTTGGCGTTGATCTTGGCAAACACGGCTTCGTGAAACACGTAGCAGACAACTAGCCAACTAGCGGCGATCTTAGCTGAGAAGTTGACTTATGACGGTTTCGTGAAACAGGCCTCTGGAAACCTGACTGCAGACTTCTGCATATTTCCAGTATATCTGGTATGGTAATAAACCTGATATTTAATTTCAAAGAAAATTAAAAAGTATTTTAAGCTCCTCTATCAAATGGTGCTACAAGTATGATTCTAGAAATCCTTATTTTTTGCCTTGTGCACAAAATGTGGACTTTCGCGAAGTTTTGTACCCGTGCTGTACTACCTGTAGTACTGTAGACTAGTGTAGCCTGTGCTAGTGTGATGTGTGGTGCTAGTGTGATGTGTGGTGCAACTGTACCTAGCTAATCATCCGAGCCGGTGGCCGAGGCCGAGTCTGACTGAGCTGTGAGTGTGGCTTGCTGGCCTGCTCCATAAGGCTAAGCTGTGCTGTGCCTACAACCAGTTCTACAACTTCTACTATTACTATTTTGGAAAGAGAAGGAAAGAGCCGTGATTTGATACATCACCTTAGGCTTTGCATATCTCAGTTCTCTTGTTATGCATCTCAGCACATTTAATGCGTCAGTTTTAAGCACCGATGAAGAAGACATCATCGCCACAGAGCATCCACTTCTTCACGTTCGAACGAAAATGATTGACTATGGCAAGCCAATGCGATATCTGAAAAACCACCTCAAAATATGAGAAAATCCAAGAATTAAGGAAGAGAGAGATGGGAAAAAAAAGAAAGAAAAGAAAAAGACCGGGCCCCGGGGAAAAAGAAGGGGAAACAGAAGAGAAATCAATTAAAAGAAAAGAAATCAAGAAAATGAACAATCAAAGTAAAACAAAACATACAAATCTGAACATAACAAACAAATCTTTACTATAATATCCGGGCATATATAGGCGCCGGAAGCGGGGGTTAGGGGGGTAGGGTAAAAAAAAAAAAAAAAAAATTGGATCATAATACCATGTAAAATAAGCAAATCAGCATGATTATTGCTCTAAAATGCAAACTTTCAGCATTCAAAAATCAAAATTTTCTTACTCGGTCGCTACGCTCCCTCGTAAAGTAATAAGAAGCAATGTTTCTCACTATTCAGAAATTCTGCCTATCATCTATGAAAAAGGGGCAGATGTTATAGCTTGCTTCATTTGGGGGATTATTCTGTCCCCCCCCCCCCCATAATAAAGTTTGCTGTATGGCGATCAACTTTCGTGTAAAAAGAGTAGGTTAATTCGAACACCTAAATTTTCTCACATTGTCTTTACATTCATTTACATAATCACTTACAGATACATCGGAGTAGTGTAGGCCTATCCTCTGTCTACCAGTGGCGGCAAAATAAAGGGACAAATCATCTTTGCCCCCTCTCTTGATTCCTAACACCATAATTCAGAGTATAATACGAATAACTTTCTAGTATTGAGAAATGCAAGTTTTCAGCACGAAATTATCTGAAATTTCTCGCTTGCGCAGTTGAAAAAGCTGTTTTGTTTTTCCCTCGCAAGAAAACAGGATTTTATTTTTAATTGAAATGATGTAAATGAGCTTTCCTTAATTTACAAGGCCTCGACATTCTATTTCTTTTGCTCGGTCGCTACGCTCCCTCGTAGATTAAAGAAAACACTTCTTCATGTTCTTATAGACTTTAAAAAACTGGTGCTTCTCTCTGCGAAAGAGGGGACATTTCAATAAAATGCTGTTGGGCATGGATTTTCCTTTTTAAAAGGGATAATTGAATGTATGTAATCCCCCCAAAAACATTCCATAAACTAAAATTTTACAACGGGACCCAGCATTCCGAGTTGCACTTTAACAGAAGTGGTGTTTCTTGATATTAAGAAACTATGCCTACCAAAGGCGCCAACAGCTGGTCCATGCAGAGAGGACGGATAGATGCTTCTCTTTGTAAATGTTTTTTTTTAAAACAACAACACATGCACACCTTGGTATCAATATGCATTTAGCACATCCTTTTATTTGATAGACGATAAAACGGCAATGTAGATCAAATGCCTTGCTCAAGGGCATAAGTGCCGTGCCGGGGATCGAACCCCAGACCTTCGCGTCTCCAGTCAAGCGCCTTAAACCACTCGACTATGGCACCTCTTTGTAAATGTATGGGGTTAAAGGGGGTACCCAATGCTGAAACAATGTTAGTTCATTTAAAAGAGCATAATTTTATTAGCAGAAAATCATCTGTCTAAAGTTTTTTTAAAAGTTCTGTTGCCAAGGAAACTCCCAAATGTGGTAAGATTTTAGGCTATTTTTGACCCTTCAGCTGTGACCCAGTTTCAACTGGGTACCCACTTTGACGTCAAAATGACGTCAAAGTGGGTACCTTGTTGCGCACTTCTAGCAAAATGCGCACAAGGTATGATACATATTGTACAGTCTAGCGCAGCACAACTGCAATGCGCGAAGCTGGGTACCCACTTTTACGTCATACCTCATACTCAAGTTGGGTCAGCTCTTTGGGTCAGATAACTTTTCATGAGAAAATTAGCCAAAATGCATTGATTTCGATTGAAAATCATCATATTTTTAATGTCATTATTCTTAGAATTCTATTCTCGCTCGCTCGCTTGGCTCGCGTGAACAAAGTTGTGAAACTGAAGAGATGCTTTTCGGGAAAAGGGTGTTGGCCCCATCCCGAAAATTTACCCGTTCGCCATTCATATCCCTCGGCAATTGCCATGCCCGGTCTCTAATCTCTTAAGCCATGCTACCATGCTACCAGCGGTGAACAGATGATCATGTTTCAGTACTAATGATGAAAGATGATGGTAAATAATTTATGACAACAGTGGGTATTTTCTTAACTTGGAAATTCTAAACATGCCCTTATATATATATATATATATATATATATATATAAAGTATGTATAAAAAGGGGGAGAAATGTGCTTGTTCGGGGGGAGGGTGTAGGGTATGTTGTATGCTAGTAGTAAACATTTGAGGTGGGCCCCCATAAGCATGATAAAGGTTTGGGGTGGGCCCCAAGAGTCAGTCCCCCCCCCCCCATAAGCTGGGACCCTTCCGGCGCGCCTGTATCCGGGAATTATATAGGCAGTAATGAGCCTGAAATTTATCATATGTCTATGGATTATACCCTGCATCAACATGTACATGCGACTCCTGACCCTCCCTCTTTCCCTCTCTCCCCCTCTCGCCCACTCTCTGACCAAGAGCACAGGCGCTAGGCCAGGTTGACCATCGGGGATAATTACCCGGTATTTGGCTGATGGGAATTAAGCTGCCAAATGACACGATTCCAAACAAAATGGAGTCTACCTGACTGCTAAGAAGGCATCTGTATGCTTGTTAATAAGCAACCAGGGGAGCCTGACGGCTTTGAGTCCACTCCGAAGGACTTTTTTTGTGTGTGTGGTCGCAGTGGCGGCACCAGGATTGTTAAAGTGGGAGGGGGTGGGGGCAAATGGAGGGCAAAAGAAAATGTTGGGGGGCAGGGGCAGTCAGATTTTTTTTGCGCGTATGGAAAAATCGAGCGTGAAGCGCGAGTTTTAGTCGCCGGTGTAAATCCACTTTGAGGAGTGGGGGGGGGGGATAATTGAATTTTTGGACTATTTTTTTTCCCTCTTACACACATTTTAATATCAATTTTGCTAGCGAGCGAACAAAAAATAACCGCTTTTTTGGTTTTTAATTGCATTTTCGAATAAATATTCTGAAATATGACGAGCGAGCGAAGCGAGTGATCCAAAAATGGCTACTTTTCCTGTTTTTAATCACATTTTAGAAAAGAAATTTAAAAACATGATGAGCGAGCAAAGCGAGCGAGCCAAAAATAACCACTTTTTTGGTTTTCAATCGAAGTTTTGAAGAGCGGAAAATGGTATTTTAGAGTACTTCACAGCTTGAATATGATGCTTCTGACAACATCTACTTATTTACAAATTACTGTATAATTTTTCTTTTCAGTCCTCAAAATTTCTGGGGGGGGGGGGCAACTGGGGGGAGGGGCAAATGCCCCCCCCCCCCCTTGGTGCCGCCACTGTGTGTGGTACACAAATTTTGGTAGACCCCGGGGTAGACCACGTTTGGTTGGTGCTGCAGTGCAGTACTGCGGCACTACTGCTCTGCAGTGTTATATATCCTAGATACCTCCCATCACAAATATCAATCAGAAGTGAGTAGGCCTCTATTCTGTTGTATTTATTAGTTCTATTTTTCCCCCCTTTCTTTCTTTGTTATTTCCCTGTTGTGTAACTGGGCATTATGAAATAAGCACCCTGAGCACCAAGCACTGTTCACCGGCACCAAGTGATACAAAATGACCACTACCGCGCGATGCATTTATGCATCCATCTACCGTATATGTTATGGAAAGCCACACGCTATATGACTCATTATTGAGTGCATAATGCATGCCGCTTGCGTATTCCACGTCACGTCAACATAACCTAGCAAAACCGCGTATTAGGCCCTACTCCATACTGTAATTTAACAAGCGAAAGCAATATTTCTGCAGGCTCATGCTGTTGTTGGAATTCAGTCAAACCCCAATATGATGAGGTATATTGTGAGTATTGTAATCTCCCTTTTAAGTTTTTTCTTCTTAAATTTTGTGTGTGTGTGTGTGTGTGTCGCTGACTGTGTCTGTGACAGTATGATCACAAATTTGTAACTTCCATGTAGGCCTAATTTCTAACTTAGTAATATAGTATCGCGGCCAGCTCGGCCTCGGGCCGCATACGGTTAGAGTCTAGATCTAACTGTTACTGTTAGCATGGTTAGTGTTAGGCCTAATGTTAGACCGAAAATTCTGTCTTTTGTTAGCCTCTTAATGTTAGTCTTATTTCGGTAGGGTCGGCTCTCCTCACTTGAGGAGAGCCGACCCTACCCAAATAAGAGGCTAACGGCGGATCTACTAACATTAGTGGTAGTACTAGTAGGGGGCCTAGAGACAGAAAATCCGGTCTAACGTTAGGCCTATGCCATGGCATGGCCAACCGTCTGGTCATGCATAGATCTAACAAGTAACAGTTAGATTCTACTCTCTAACTGTTAGATCTAACATTATAATTATATAATGTACATGATGTAGGTCTAACATTAGACTGACAGAAGTTAGGCCTAGTAACATTACCTTCGTGAGTTACAAATCTGAAAATTTCACTTGATCCTGATCAGTTGGATTGAGATCCACTTGAAGGAAATAAGATTCTATCATCCTGCAGATATTACACACTAACTTTTAGTTAGAACTTAAAAGTAAAACAGTGCAAAGCCAGGCCAAAGGCAAAGAACATATTTTTTCTATACTTATTTAGTCTAAGTTACTTACTTAAGGTTACTTAACTTGAGTTCTGGACAATGCTGGATGCAGGAACTAATGCCTCTATGTCTAACTGTTAGATCTTGTGATCTGGGAAGATCTCTGTTGTTGGCCTTGACATGACTGATATGGCTGGGAGGAACTGCTCTATATAATTCAGCATTGTGCCAGAACTTATCTAGCTTGTTTTCAAAGTGTATAACACTATCAGCCTCTACAACAGAATTTGGAAGGCTGTTCCACATATTTACCACTCTCATTGAGAAGAAGTTACAACGTGTATTTTTGTTAGCTCTTTTCTTGCTTAATTTATAACTATTGCCGCGGGTTCGGGAAATATTGAATTCTGATATAGGAGCAAGGCTAGGGTCATACACCCTGATCATTTTAAAGGTCTCAGTCATATCACCTCGTGCACGTCTATAAACTAGAGTAGGCAGATTCAATTTACGTAATCTTTCTTCATAGCTTAGACCTTTTAAAGAGGGAACAAGTCTCGTGGCCCTTCTCTGAACATTTTCCAAGGCATCAATATGTTTGTATTTATATGGACACTAGACAGACTGGGCATATTCAAGATGAGGTCTTACTAGACCTTTGTAAAGTCTAGAAAAAATATGCTCGTCTAAATAGATGAAAGATCGTCGGATCAAACCAACAACTCTATTTGCTTTTGTAATTACCTGTTGTATATGGTTATCAAAAGAATGCATATTATCCACAATGGCATCAAGGTCACGCATGGAAGTAACAACTTCAAGGTCCTGTTAGGAAGAATCCTGACCTAGATAGTATTTACGGGAGTTACTTTGTTTAGATTTTGTGCCAATTGATAAAATTTTACATTTCCCTGGGGGAAATTTCATTAGCCATTTAGCTGACCAATTTTCAAGACGTGCAAGATCTTATTGCAGAAAGGAAACATCCTTGGAACTGATTATTTTACTGTGGACTTTAGTATCATCAGCGTATAATAAGGTTTCACACACAGTGACATCGGGCAGATCATTGACATGTATAACAAATAAAATAGGTCCAAGAACACTTCCGTGTGGAATTCCACCAAGCACAGGGGCCCATAGAGACATAAAAGAATAAACAATAACACGATGAGAATGACCCGATTGGAAAGATTTGATCCACTCTAAAACATGTCCGGTGATACCATAACTTTCGACTTTGGCAACGAGCCTTCTGTGTGGCATCTGATCAAACGCCCTAACAAAATCCATATACATGTAGGCAACATTGATTTCAAAGTTATTATCGATTGCTTCTGTCACAAAATCTAACATTTTTATTAATTGTAAGGATGTAGATCAGCCTGGGATGAACCCATATTGTTTCTCACTGAAAAGAATTTTCCTTCATGTGATCGATGATTTCATCGCAGATTATAGATTCCAGTACTTTGCACACAATGTTAGTAAGACTAATAGGTCTATAATTATTTGGTGATGTTTTAGAACCCTTCCTCTTATACACGGCTGAGATATGAGCCTTCTTCCAGTAATCTGGAAGTATGCTAGTTCGAAGAGAGGTGTTAAAAATTAAAGAAAGTGGTTTTGCTAAAGTCCCTGAAAGTTCTTTTAGAATTCTAGGGTGGAGTTTATCATGACCAGGAGATTTGGAGACATTCAAATTCTTCAGTTTCTTCAAAACCGCATCCTCAGAAATATAAATATCACTAAGGACTGATTCAACAGTATGAGTCTTTGTGCTTGGGATATCACCTGGAGGCTCATCAACAAAGACACTAGAGAAATGAACCCAACAGGACTTCTGCTTTCTCAAGATCATTTTGAATCAAGCAAACACTGTCATTATTACATGACTTCTGCAGATGAGGAATACCACTTCTTGTTTTGGTTTTTCTGCTTACATAATCCCAAAAGACTTTAGGATTGGCCTTCACTGCTTTAGCAATGGCCCTCTCCTTCTCTCGCTGGAAGTTTCGTGTCAAGGCACATACTTTGTTGCGACTGCGACAATATTCTTTCCACTTCTTTTCACGAAGGTGTGTGTGCTTATTTTCAATAAACCTTTGCCAGCAGCGAGGTTTTTTTTTCTTTTGGTGGCAAGAAAAGACTTCAACGAATCACAGGGGATAGATTCACCAATAGATAGAGACTTTTTCTTTGGTATATGTAAGTTAACGGCATCAAGTAAAACAGACAAAAGCCTAGACCACTGTTTTGATGGGTCATCAACAATATCAAGAAATTCAGCAGTCCAATCTAGGTCCAACAAAATTCTCATTTCCTTGTAATCACCTCTGTTATAGCAATGTGTTTCCCTTGAAGAGGATTAGATGTAGCAATAATAATTAAAACTAAACACTCCGTGGTCACTCTTACCTAGCAGGCAAAGAACTTCAACATCCGAGACCATATTTTCTTCATTGGAAAATACAAGATCTATAGATGAAGGATTCTGATCAGTCCTAAAACGAGTAGGCTGAAATACATGTTGAAAAAGGAAACTGTCCCTTATGGACTCAATGAAGTGATATTCCAAATGATTTTCACTGTGTATTGTGGTCCAACTGGGCCAGTCAATGCCTGGAAAATTACAATCACCCATAATAAGAATGTGACTAAAGGAAAATTTCAAAACTGATTTAATCATACCTAACAATCTACTATTGTTTATATCAGAGCCGCTAGTACTTCTATAAACAACACCGACCAACAACCTATCACTATTTTTCAACATAATTTCGCCAAATACACACTCCTCAAAGTCATCAAAAACTCTGTCTGATATTGGGATTTTTTCAATAAAAATTGAAACTGACAATGGTCTATGCTACTTTGCTAGCTCCAGGATGTTGCCACGGAAAATTAAGGGTTTACTTTGGGCTCTTCACCAGAAAACTATGTCTTGCTAGGGTCCATTGTCTTATTCACGTTTTGATATTGATACTACTTCTGGGTTGACATAATACAAATAAATACATGTAGCTATACACTAAATAAGAACTAGCTAGGTCCACTTGCTTCTTGAATTTCCTCTGTAAGTTAGATGGGCATCTAATCAAGAAATGAACAGAGTCTGCAGTAGGAAGAACAAAGCAATAATGGTGAATTATTAGATCCAGTTCTGATCGCAGTCCTCTATCTCCCCCCAAGTCTTTGATGCAAAGAAATACATGTACCATGAAGCGTGTCAAAGATAACAGGAACAAAAGCAAGTAACAGTGTCCAAAGAACAGGTAACATGGGTAAAACTGGCATTGTGATAGCACAGTTCTCGATTCAGTACTCTGTTCATAGATAAGAACTAGGTCCACTTGCTTCTAGAATTACCTCTGGGAGTTAGATGGGCATCCAATCAAGCGATGAACAGAGTCTGCAGTAAGAAGAACAAAGCAATAATGGTGAATTATTAGATCGAGTTCTGGGTGCCGTTACATAAAAACTTGCTATTATAGTAACTTTGCCATCAGTGGTAACTTTCATGGAATACTAGATTTTGATTGGCTATTGAGCAACGTTACCATGGTAGTTACCATTGATGGCAAAGCTACTATAATGAGCAAGTTTTTATGCAACGGCACCCTGATCACAGTCCTCTATACACAGCGCTGTCGCTGTCGCTCAGGTCTCTGAGTTTAGATGCTAAGTGGAAGAGCTCCTTTGAAAGCCTCCAAAGTGATGTCAAGGGTGTTCTTTGAGAGCCAATTTCTTACTGTTATGATGAGAGTGAAGTACCAGTTCTGATAGAGTAGGATGCAACAGGAAATTATCTGTAGCTTGCTTGGGTGGTACTGGTGTATGTTAATGGGTATCATGGGTATTGTGAGGATTCATTGGGTACCATCTTGTGCTTGATAAAGTTGATCTGGAACATCAAGCCGGGGCTTGCATACCTTTTTCTTTCCAGACTCTTCCATTTCAGGTGTTGGATCATGGCTGAGATGTTTAGTCATTATGTATGTAATATCATAATGTAAATGGTGTATTTGAAGGAAAATGTTGTTGTAAAGCAGATTGGTATAATTTCCTGGTATGAAATTCACTTTAGAACATCTAGATATTCAGATTTTGATTTGTAAAGTGAATACGATAATATTAAAAAGTTATTGTTACGAAGTGGAAGTAGTCACTGTCTGACATCCTGAATTAACCGTTGCCATGAAATGTACAGTGTACATTGGTAGATTTTAGCATTTAGGGGTTGTGATAATAATAATAATAATAATACTAAGTTTTTATATATGCGCAAATTACAATTAAGTCTCTAAGCGCTATAAAGCGTGATTTGTAGAGAATGGCAACTTATATTCATAATATTGTGTTTCTTAATAAATTTATCAATATTTTTTGTCTTGTTCACTTTCAGAAGTTCCATGGTAGAAATTGAGAGACTCATCAAGAAATGATTGCATTGTCCATCTACCCAAATGAGTTCACCAGAGAGCACTAATGCAGTCTCTACAGTTACCCCCAGCCATCTGAGGAAGAGACCAAGGAAAGACAAGACTGAAGATAGTATGGTTCCTAGAGTAGTAGCCAGTCCATCATCTGATGACCAGGTATTGCTACCCCTCCCAGGGGATGGGGTAGATCATCTAGAGAATGATCCCAAAGGAGATGAAAGAGGAATTAGAAGCAATCCTCACACCAAGTATAAACTTCAGAATGGCCTTGACCCCAGTGACAATAACAGTGCGGACCATGATCAAGATGGCATAGAAATCGAGACAAGCTTTACTGAACCTTTGCTCGGAACTGCAAGATTAAGTGATGATGATGAAGAGGGTGATGGTGGATTGTCCACATTTATGCAGGAGAGAACAGGAACATCTTATCCCAAAGAATCATCCTGTGGTATTGCAGCTCAAGTGCTTCTTCCCTTCCTTATTGCAGGTTTTGGAACAGTCTATGCTGGTCTTGTTCTGGATCATGTGCAGGTTAGTACTATTTCTTATCAGAAAATCAACTTTTTCTCAAGATTGATTTTTATTGTAGAGTAGATGTTGAAGACAGAGGTTAAGAATATTTGTTAAAGTAATCCACATGGCAAAAACAAAAGGAAGGTGAAGGACATAAGCTACTAAATGGTTATGAGTTTTTGCATAGCATGTTACATAGCTTATCAACATCCAAAGATGCTCTTTTGAAGGAATGATGTTGGTTTGAGATGTCACCACTGTTTACTTATATAGCGTATTTGAATCAATTAACCCGTGGACGACTGAATTATTTCATTCCCATAGGCTTAATAAAGGGGCCACCTGGTTCCAGTAGCCAATGGGTTAAGAATCAAATCAGTATTCTTGAAAGTATCTGTTTGTTGAAAAATCATCATTAATACATAGATATGTGTGAACACTGGTTTTCCCAAACTACAGTGTATCCGAAACAAATCTTCTCTCTAATGATCAAAACAACACCCTTTTCAAGTCTTTTTCTTCTTATTTTTTTTTTCGTGAACATTTACCCCTTAAAGTGATTACACAATGGTAAAAAAAGAATTGACATATGATCGAGAATAGAATTCTAAGAGGAATAACATTAAAAATTTGATGATTTTTCAATCGAAATCAATGCATTTTGGCTAATTTTCTCATAAAAAGTCAACAGTTGACCAAAAAATTTGAGTATGAGGTATGACGTCAAAGTGGGTACCCAGCTTTGTGCATTGCAGTTGTGCTGCATGCTAGACTGTACAATATACCTTGCGCCCATTTTGCTAGAACTGCGCCACATGGTACTGGGTCACAGCTGAGGGGTCAAAAATATCCTGAAATCTTACCACATTTGGGGGTATCCTTGGCAACACAAATTTTTAAAAAACTTTAGGCAGATGATTTTCTGCTAATGAAATCATGCTCTTTTAAATGAACTAACATTGTTTCAGCATTGGGTACCCCCTTTAAACACGTGTTTGCCTCTTGAACATACATAGACTGGATGAACTTAACCTTTCTCTTTATATTTTTTATTTATTTGTCTTTTTGCCTTTATTTTTCCTTTTTGCCTCCCTAACTGTAAACACCCATGACCACAGTTTTTCAGAAACCATCCTACACAATTTTTATCCACTGATCAACATAACACCCTTTTGAAGTCTTTTTATACTTTTCTGGAAACATTTCTCCCTTAAACAAGGTATACTTAGAGCTCAAACATTTGGTTAGACTCAATAAAACATATCCTTTTTATGCCTCCGCCCACCGTAGGTGGTGCCGGAGGCATTAAGTTTTCGGGTTGTCCTTCCGTCCATACGTCCGTCCGTCCCGTTTTCGTTCTCGCGATAACTTAAGAACCGTTTGACGGATCAACTTCAAACTTGGCTCGTGTATGCATATGGGAGGGACAATAATCTGATTAAATTTGGGGGTCTCAAGGTCAAAGGTCAAAGGTCATAGAGGACATTATGTACATAGAAATGGTTCGTTTTCGTGATAACTACACAACCATTTGACGGATCAACTTCAAACTTGGCTCATGTATGCATATGGGAGGGACAATGATCTGATTAGATTTTGGGGTCTCATGGTCAAAGTTCAAAGGTCATAGAGGTCATTATGTACATAGAAATGGTTCATTCTCGTGATAACTACACAACCATTTGACGGATCAACTTCAAACTTGGCTCATGTATGCATATGGGAGGGACAATGATCTGATTAGATTTTGGGGTCTCAAGGTCAAAGTTCAAAGGTCATAGAGGTCATTATATACATGAAACTCGCTTGTTTTTGCGATAAATCAACAACTCTGACGGTTCAACTTCAGACTTGGCTCGTGTATGCATATGGGAGGGACAGTGATCTGATTAGATTTTGGGGTCTCAAGATCAAAAGTCAAAGGTCATAGGGGTCATTATGTACATAGAAATGTTTTGTTTTCACAATAACTCAATAATCACTTGACGGATCAACTTCAAACTTGGCTCATGTATGCATATGGGAGGGACAATGATCTTGGGGTCTCGTTAGATTTGGGGGTCACAAGGTCGAAGGTTAAGGTCGAAGATGTCATTGTATTAATGAAAATAGCGGAGGCATAAATTTCGCACCGCACGCAGTCGAGGATTCATCTAGTTTCTAATTTCTTTTGCCTTTTTTGCCTATTTGACACCCTAAATATGTCATGAGTTTCATGTGCCTCAACCAGCAAACAAAAAGTATCTTTTTAACTGTTTTTAGGTGTATAACAATATATTTGACTGCTCTCCACCCGTTAAGGCATTTAATCAAAAGTAGAATGTCAGGGTGGTGCTACTTTCATTACTTTATTCCATACAGACGTAAGATGGAGAACTAACTTACATTTCTGCTTGCCCTCTCTTTTTCTTTCATTTTATTTAGCATTGGACAGTATTTGTTCAAGTTACAGAGCTTTTTATCCTGGTTCCATCTTTACTTGGCCTTAAAGGAAATCTAGAAATGACGCTGGCTTCAAGATTATCAACTGCTGTAAGTCTAATGTAGCTCTAATGTGTTATTTATAATTGTGCTACAAACTTATTAGCACCCTTAATTACTTAAGAAAATATATAATTCATAATCTTTAATCCATCTTTGAAAGCTCAAAAAGCCTGTAGTTTCTAGGTAGGCTACAGTGAGAAGCATTCATTTTTCTGGTGGAATAAAACTTGTGAACTGTAATTGAACATAATCCTCAAACTTGTGTTATTGAAGGCCTTGTAACAAGACATGAACAAGGGAGCAAACGCTGCTGAAAGTGAAAAAATATCCCCTCCCCCTTGATGATTCTTCCATTACCAGGTCTATTGAAACCCATTGTTTTAACAGTGTCGGCGAAATAACCCCTGACATATTTAGTGTAAAGCTTTAATTATGGTATATGCTCAGGAATTTATATTTCTTCATATTCAATACAAAGGCTAATCTTGGCATCATGGATGACAGAAAGAAGCTTCAGGAAATGATTCTTGGAAACATGGCACTGACACAAGTGAGTTTATTTGATATATTACCATATATCTAAGAAAAAATTAATAGAACAACCCAGTATGTTGATGTAAGCTGGTAACTCTTTACTTGCTCAATTAATTTTGAGGATAAATAATGACAATTGTTCTTTTGATGCTTTCTTTAAATTCTACTTCCCTTGGTGTATTATTCATACTGGTAATTATTCTATAGATATCACTGAATCAACTACAGTGTAGCTATTTTATAGTTTCACTGGTACAATTTTGAAGGAGAAGCTAGTTATTACAATTCTCGCTACCCCAAATAGCGCTTTCGCCGAGATCCGGGAAAAATCCCTGTAACGCGCATTGCATTATGGGATAGCTTTTCGGTATTACAACTTCCTGTTCGGAAGCCGCGCGCCGCTCGCCGATCGTCGCACATGCATATATCGTCTGCTCGAACTCGCTACATAGCTACACTCTCCTGCCGTCGCAAAGATTTTAATGTTTATTTGAACATTTCGTTGATTGTTTATTAGTATTATTACGTAAAATTTATTATAATCTGTACATATTACGCTGATTGGCATCGATTTCAGCGTGGTTGGAAACTAAGTATCGCGAACCTCGCGCGAGCATGACTCTGAACCGGAAGTGGTGATGACGACCCGACGGAGTAAAAATTATCTCGTCTCGCGCATTATGAGATTTTTGTTCCTATTAGGGGTAGCGAGAATTGTTCAGTATAATTGTTTGAATGTGCACTGATGTGAAAATAAAGAACGCTCAAGGAGTTAGTGTAATAGATCTCCCATCAAGGTTACTTTCTGATAAAGTTGGTAGAGGACTTTGATTAATGGTCAAGTGCCACAAGGCTAGTGGCCTAAAGGACTTACTGCATTCTAAGTATGTGTCACCTGCCTATGATAATGTCATTAGTTCTCAAGGTATGGACATAACTCAGATATGTATTTGTTTCCCTCTCTGTGATAGTGTCAGGCTCTAGTTGTTGGATTCCTAGCTTCAGCAGCAGCAGTCTTATTTGGTTGGATTCCAGATGGAGAGTTTGATATCAATCATACCTTACTCCTGTGTGCTAGTAGCATGGTTACAGCTTCATTGGCTAGTGCTGGATTGGGTAAGCATAATAAATATGATGAAAAGTTATGAATATCTTAATTTGTGATCCCCCGGCACCCTAAGTATGACCCGTTTCGAGTGCCAGAAAGGTAATAGGAAAAAGAGTATTTTCTTTAGTTTGTTAACACGTATTTAGGCCCTTTGGGGTATCTTTTTCCCCTTCCTTAGTCTGCACTTTATGTAGCCTCGTATTTGTTTAGGGTATGTTTGAAGAGGTTAAACTTGTTTAGGGGGTAAATTTTTTGAGAAGAGGCTTGAAAAATCTCAAAAAGGGATTGATTTTGACCATTGGATAGAACTCACTTAGGGTGGTTTTGGAAAACCTGTGGTCATGCATGTGCACAAAAATTATACTGACTGCCCCCCCCCCAAAAAAAAATATAACCTGCTTGAAATAAACATTGAAAAATTCATTCAGACTTTAACCGATAACACTTAGCCAAGGATAATTAGGGCTAGGGTCTGTGGGAAATGCATGTTATACCGAAATCATATCCTGCTCAATGGATTAAATTGCCTTCCACCACAGGCAAAAGGGTGAGGTTAGGATGGGATACATGTAGGATGTAGAAATATCCCTTCTCAGTCACGTTTAATCAAATGTCTAATATGATATTCCCATTTTACAATGTACGTTTTCTTTGTGTATTGCAGGAGCTATCATGGTGGGAGTTATTTTATTATCACGCAAGTGCAAAATCAACCCAGACAATGTCGCGACACCTATAGCAGCAAGTCTTGGAGACCTTATTACACTCTCCCTTCTTGCCTGGATCAGCAATCTGTTATTCAAAGCTATTGGTGAGGAATTATCTCTATCATTGAACTTGATTGAAGTTGAAGCAATTTATGGTCTTCACTTTCATCGGTATAATTATAATTCATAGTTTTATTGCAAAAAAAAAAAAGAAGAAAGAAATGTACCTATGTAGTGATATATGAATCTTGTAAATTATCTTGTGATAAATTTTTAAAAAAATTTAGAAAATGAATTAGTATTTTAATATCCATTTTGTGTGTGTGTGTGTGTGCTTTTGAGTAAAGTTGTTTCTCTTCTGTTGATTAAATTGTATTCTGTTAAACATTTCGATGAATAATTTTTATGTCAAGGTTTCATGACCCTACATGTCATTATTTTCATCAGCAAAATAACCCATATTATGTATGAAAAATATCCTTTTTACTCTTTCTTTGCAGGAAAGCAACACTGGTTGGCACCCAGTATTATTGTATTCTTCTTCCTATTAGTACCTTTATGGGCATTCTTGGCTAAACGCAACGATTACACAAGAGATGTGCTTTATAATGGATGGTCCCCAGTCATTGCTGCCATGGTGATTAGCAGGTCAGAGGTCATTTTTTTCTGTAGATTGAAATATTCAAAATGTATTTAGAATTGCAGCATTGATCAGAGAATTTCATACTATTCTTGCAATCCTCTACATAAAAAGCTATCAAAGCTAATTGAAAGAACCAAGAGAAAGTTAGTTTGTTCTCAATATAGAGGTTGTTATCATTTTGGAGTTATGGAAAATTCAAATGGCTGATAATTTTATAATAGCTTACATAACTTTTTTTTTTTCCAAAATATTGTTCATGGCTACTTTGTTGCTGTCGTGATAAAGAATGTTCTTTGCAATGTATTCATATGGATCTTGGCAATATTAGTAAATAAAAACAACACATGTTCACCCCATCCATGAATCAGACCAACTATCATTTAAACTTCTTGTTCATACATGGCAGTGTTGGAGGACTTGTGTTGGACATCGCAATCCGTACGAATGAAGGTGTTGCCGTGTTTAGTCCTGTTATTAATGGAGTAGGAGGCAACCTAGTTGCTGTGCAGTCCAGCAGAATATCTACACATCTACATGGCATTGGTAGTCTAGGCACTCCAGACCCAGAGAGGATCAAGAAATGCAACTCACCTTTCACTGTTTTCTTTGGAAAAGGTAAATGCACATTATTTCATTTATGTTCTTGCCCTAAAATGAAGTAAAACTTCATTTCTCTTTGATTATTCTTTTGTAATAATATTTTTCTTGCTGGTTGTATATTTTTATTCATACATTCATTGAATGAAGACTGTCATAGGATTGAAGCGAAACTCTTATTTTCATTTTGAATAGCTATATTCCTGCACTAAGTCTATCACATTGTGGATTTTAAGTATTTTTAATATATTAAAATATATTTAAATATTCATTGGTAGCGTAGTAGTTTACAAGAAGTCAGCAAGAAGGAAGCAAAAGTACCTGTCACCTGAAAAAATAATTTGCATGCAAGTAGAAATAATACCCCCCCCCCCCCCCCCCCCCCCGTATCTAGCATTCTAGCAGTTAAGTGAAGGACTAGTAAAGAATAACATAATTTCATAAGCACTCTAATTCATTGACCCATATATGTAGAATCACATAATTCTGTAAGCACTCTAATTCATTGACCCATATATGTAGAATCACATAATTCTGTAAGCACTCTATTTCATTGACCCATATATGTAGAATCACATAATTCTGTAAGCACTCTAATTCATTGACCCATATATGTAGAATCACATAATTCTGTAAGCACTCTAGTTCATTGACCCATATATGTAGAATCACATAATTCTGTAAGCACTCTATTTCATTGACCCATATATGTAGAATCACATAATTCTGTAAGCACTCTAGTTCATTGACCCATATATGTAGAATCACATAATTCTGTAAGCACTCTAGTTCATTGACCCATATATGTAGAATCACATAATTCTGTAAGCACTCTAGTTCATTGACCCATATATGTAGAATCACATAATTCTGTAAGCACTCTAGTCCATTGACCCATATATGTAGAATCACATAATTCTGTAAGCACTCTAGTTCATTGACCCATATATGTAGAATCACATAATTCTGTAAGCACTCTAGTTCATTGACCCATATATGTAGAATCACATAATTCTGTAAGCACTCTAGTCCATTGACCCATATATGTAGAATCACATAATTCTGTAAGCACTCTAGTTCATTGACCCATATATGTAGAATCACATAATTCTGTAAGCACTCTAGTTCATTGACCCATATATGTAGAATCACATAATTCTGTAAGCACTCTAGTCCATTGACCCATATATGTAGAATCACATAATTCTGTAAGCACTCTAGTCCATTGACCCATATATGTAGAATCACATAATTCTGTAAGCACTCTAGTCCATTGACCCATATATGTAGAATCACATAATTCTGTAAGCACTCTAATTCATTGACCCATATATGTAGAATCACATAATTCTGTAAGCACTCTAGTTCATTGACCCATATATGTAGAATCACATAATTCTGTAAGCACTCTAGTTCATTGACTCATATATGTAGAATCACATAATTCTGTAAGCACTCTAGTTCATTGACCCATATATGTAGAATCACATAATTCTGTAAGCACTCTAGTTCATTGACCCATATATGTAGAATCACATAATTCTGTAAGCACTCTAGTTCATTGACCCATATATGTAGAATCACATAATTCTGTAAGCACTCTAGTTCATTGACCCATATATGTAGAATCACATAATTCTGTAAGCACTCTAGTTCATTGACCCATATATGTAGAATCACATAATTCTGTAAGCACTCTAGTTCATTGACCCATATATGTAGAATCACATAATTCTGTAAGCACTCTAGTTCATTGACCCATATATGTAGAATCACATAATTCTGTAAGCACTCTAGTTCATTGACCCATATATGTAGAATCACATAATTCTGTAAGCACTCTAGTTCATTGACGCATATATGTAGAATCACATAATTCTGTAAGCACTCTAGTTCATTGACCCATATATGTAGAATCACATAATTCTGTAAGCACTCTAGTTCATTGACTCATATATGTAGAATCACATAATTCTGTAAGCACTCTAGTTCATTGACGCATATATGTAGAATCACATAATTCTGTAAGCACTGTAGTTCATTGACCCATATATGTAGAATCACATAATTCTGTAAGCACTCTAGTTCATTGACTCATATATGTAGAATCACATAATTCTGTAAGCACTCTAGTTCATTGACTCATATATGTAGAATCACATAATTCTGTAAGCACTCTAGTTCATTGACCCATATATGTAGAATCACATAATTCTGTAAGCACTCTAATTCATTGACCCATATATGTAGAATCACATAATTCTGTAAGCACTCTAGTTCATTGACCCATATATGTAGAATCACATAATTCTGTAAGCACTCTAGTTCATTGACCCATATATGTAGAATCACATAATTCTGTAAGCACTCTAGTTCATTGACTCATATATGTAGAATCACATAATTCTGTAAGCACTCTAGTTCATTGACCCATATACATCCCCTATTTGACTCGTCAGTCACTTTTATATTAATTGCAAGAATTTCAACTTATGTTATGCTTGTATCGAAGTGATATTTGGGGATATAGTAAATTGACATGGAACCCTTAACACACAGAGCAAAATGTCTTTAACTGATTGGCATGATTTAACATCCTTCTTATCTCTATTTATCCTCCTTACTTAGGTGAGTGATATGTTATGCATACAAAAATTGATCCAAAAGTACTTCTTTTTTTTCCTCACTAGACATGCACTCACGGTCAGCTCGTGTCTTGATAATGATGGTCATCCCTGGACAATTGATCTTTCTCTACTATATCTCATACATGAATGCTGGTCACTCCTCAATTACTCTCAGAGTTACTATCATGTACATCACTGTATCACTTATTCAGGTAAGCTTATGCTGATTTAAAGGGGAAATAGAGCAGTAGAAAAACAAAAAAAATCATATCCTAAATTAGTGGGCAAAAGGGATTATGAGACCAGTGCTCTGACCAGTGTTAGCCTGTCATTTGTTTCAGGAACATTTATATAAACAGATTTATATTAGATTCCAAAGAATTTATCGTAAACTTGTATTGTTACTCTCTAGGTCGTCATGTTGCTTCAGATAGCCGATTGGATGGTATACTATCTGTGGGGCAAGAAGCTTGATCCTGACAACTTCTCTATCCCTTACCTGACTGCTCTTGGTGACCTTCTAGGTACAGCCCTCCTCGCTCTCGGCTTCTTAATAGTATGGTTGCTTGGTGATAGAGATGTGGACATTGGAGACTAATACCTTTTCAGACTAGTTATCTATGGATTTTCATGACTGTTGGTATCACCATCATGGAACTCTGTCAACTTCATAATGCAACATCAAAGTTCTCTGAAGGCAGTTTGTACAACATGAGGAATCCCAGTTATGCCAATCCAGAGGGAAAAAAAAATTAATAAACTATATTCAAAGAGATTACATCTGTGCTTTATAAATTCTTTGATAGAACAGCAAAAAGAATGATGTGGATCTAATGTGCCATATCATCAAAGTCTTCATTGTTCTAGTGAAGTAGTTTGGTTGTAACAGGGGAAAGTTTATTTTTATTCTCATGAACATTAGCCTTTAGAATTTATGTAATGAATCATTTTGTCTTCATCAATTTGCAATTAGAGGTTGTTATTATTTATGAAAATCTGAATATCAAGGAAACTTTATTAATTTGTATATTCATTCACTTTACATCATTTTTACATGTATAAAAAGAAAGGATGGAAGCAGTGATTTTGTAATTTTGCAAGGTTTTACCACGCGGTATTCATAATTATCTCAAAGCAGTTTATTAATCCTTGCTTATTCCCACCTTCCTGTACCTGCATCCAAATATCAAATACAACGAAACACTTAAATTAGGGAGTTGGGAGCAAATTATAAGGGATTAACAAGCAGCAGATCCTAGTTCATTATTTTTAGAATCTTCATGTACCCAATCCATTAGTACTGAGTCCTGCTTTTACCATGAGATTTCATCATTTGTAGCATTTTGAATATTAATATTGTTTGTTAAAGTAGCTGTTCAGTTCACCCATCCAAAATATTACTGAGGTAGGGGTAATTGGGGGGGGGGGATAATAAAATGCCTTGTTTTTGTATTTCCTGCTTTTCCTCATATGACAATGTAGTGAAGGTCATGGATAATATTCAAATATAATATGATGCAGACAATTTTTTTTTTTTTTTATGCCTCCGCCCACTGTAGGTGGTTGCCGGAGGCATTATGTTTTCGGGTCGTCCGTCCGTCCGTCCGTCCGTCCCGTTTTCGTTCTCACGATAACTTAAGAACCATTTGACCGATCAACTTCAAACTTGGCACATGTATGCATATGGGAGGGACAATGATCTGATTAGATTTTGGAGTCTCAATGTCAAAGGTCAAGGTCATAGAGGTAATAATACACATAAAAATGGCTCGTTCTTGCGATAACTTAAGAACCATTTGACAGATTGGCTTCAAACTTGGCTCATGTATGCACATGGAAGAGACGATGATCTGATTAGATTTGGGGGTCACAAGGTCAAAGGTCAAAGGTCATAGAGGTCATTATGTACATGGAAATGGTTCGTTTTCACCATAACTCAACAACCATTTGACCGATCAACCTCAAACTTGGCACAGGTATGCATATGGGAGGGACAATGATCTGATTAGATTTTGGAGTCTCAAGGTCAAAGGTCAAGGTCAAAAATGTCATTGTATAAATGAAAATAAAGCAACATGAAGTGCCATTTATTTCTGATCTGGTAATGCGGAGGCATAAAGTTCGACCACGCGTGGTCGAAGATTCATCTAGTTATAGTATTGAAGTGCAATGTACTTGGCTAAAGAGCCATCCATTTCCCACATCTTTCTTCACATTGAGGTAGAAAAAGGATGGCATTGAAGCAAAATGCAGGTGCTAAGTGTTTTCAGTCATATATTTATTCAAATCTTAAATATTCAAAGAGTAGACAGTTAATGCCTTTGCGACCTTCACCTACAGAATTTATATTTACATATTTTTGTAAGATTCATATTCCTTGATTTAAAGATATCAGTAATATACTGTATATCTGCACTCCTCAAATTTTATGAGATTCCCAAATGGCTGATCTTAGATAAGCAACTTTTTATTGAATGATTTTTTGTTTTAATAAGGCCTTCAATGGTCTAGTACTTCTTTAATGAAGAACCAGTAAAGAACATACAATTTACTTTTGGGAGCTCAGGGGAAAATGGAAATGAACACAGTTTTATTGCATATTACATGTTGGTAAACAATTCAATGACATATTTATTATTACAGTTCAGTTTTATGAATCTGTAAATAGAAACAAAGTTCTATTTTCTTTAAAGCCTGCTTGATCTTTATAGGCAGTAGGTGATCAGTCCAAGAAACTTGACTGTAATTTCTATTCAGTTTATTTTCATTGTGTGTGCTTAGTCATTGCGGTCACAAGAGGGTCATCATAGGAAGAGTATTGGTTTATTTGAATTATTGTGAAAAGAATGTACATATAAATGTCAAAGTGGATTGAATGCACGATTATTATTTTTGTATTTGCGAACAAAATTCATAAAACACCACCATCATAGATGTGTCAGAAAGTGCCTTGATGTATTTGTTTGGGTATGAGTCTAATAGTGGATACTTATGCAGAATTCAAAATTTCTTAATTATAGGTGAAAGCTTTATAACATAAAAAGCTTTTATTGTAGTGTCAGCTATTTAACAAATCCATTAGAGGTAAGCTGAAAAGGCAATCTTATGAATAGTTTCATAGTGTTGAAATATTTTGTTTTATTTCAAACTTTTTTTTTTCTAATAGAAGGTATTCATTTGCATTCTTTTCTGAATGAATTTTTCACTTATTTTTCGGCTGTTACCCCTTAATGCATTACAGGCATTTCAACATTTTCTTGCCATTGTTATATCAGAGGAAAACATGATGAAATAATTCATATCAAATGCATTATGTCTGCCCATAATGTGTGAAATACAGGTTAAGTATGTTATTAAGCCTTACATGTATTTGTATTCAGTTATATATACTTATGTTATTACAATGTGGTATTACTTTTTTTTCAGTTAGTATGATTTGTGTAGAATCCAAAGTGTGTCAAAGACTAGCACATATACAAAAGGCCAAATTTCTTGTCTCTACTTAGTTCCCTTTTTGTATCCTATTATCACTCTTAATTTCATTATGTACTGTAGAAAAAAAAAGCGGAAAACATGATGAAATCATTAATATCAAATTCCTTATGTCTGCCCATAATGTGTGAAATGGAGGTTAATTATGTTATTGAGCCTGTCATAATTATGTATTTAAGTACACAGATAGAATTACCGAGTGTAGACTATTAAGTCAGCATTCTAGTCAGTTTATGTGAAACATGAAGTTTTTCCATGAGATTTTGAATTTTAAAATAAAAAGAAATTATGGAAAGTAATCCCTGAATTTTTTATGTGAATATTTTGAACTATCCAGATTTTTTAGACTATGTTTAACCCTTACTGTACTGGGCCTTTATTTACTTGATTATAAAGCAAAATGTATATCAGTGCATATGAATTGCATAAATATGTTGAATGAAAAAAAATTTGCATTAAAAAAACAACGGATTTGTGTTTTTAACACATTTCTCGAGGGGGGGGGGGGGGCCTCCCCCGACCCCCCATCAGAGTAGCCCAGTACAGTAAGGGTTAATATAACTTCCTGAGTCAAGTTTTGAAAAATGGTGTAACAAATTGTATCATTGCTTTTATGATTATGATTTCATTGTGTTTCATTGCAAGAGCCCCATCAGTTTTATCATCAAACGATGAGGTTGGATACCTCAAAACAGTTTTTGGTATACTGCCACCCAATGACAAAAGGATGCAGCTCTGTAGAATGAGTTCCTCAGTAAATGAAGAAAATATGTCACTGTTCATGTGTATTAAAGTCCAAGGAGTTGCTTCCAATTGATATGTATTTTTCGGAAATTGGGGCTCATACGACTTTAATTTCTTATAATCATGTATACCTTACAAAAAAGTACCCCAAATCAAGACAAAGTCAATTTTGAAAAAATCTGAGTTGCTTCCTTGTGTCATTGGGGAGCAGTAGAGGTGTTGAATTTACTGTTGTGGGCTTGTGTTATTGTGCCCATTTTCCTTGAATGGGATGAGCCCTTTACTTATTTTCTTCCAGACAAACTAAGTGTAAACAGCAACTTACAGCTTTCATACTAATTTCGTAATTTGAATTTATTTAATTTGAATTTAGGTGGCCTAGTGAAATAGAGTGACACAAAGAGAGTGTCTAGAATACAAAGAATATAAACAAAATTATGCATTTTATGTTGTAGACTTGTCTTTTTGTAAAACTACATTTCTCCAAGCTACTTTAGAGCAACCAGTCAAAAATTAAGTTATAAATCAGGTTTATTTCTGTGTACTGTCTTTATTGGTCTCTGAATAATTGTGCTATATAATTCTGTTATTTGATTTGTACATGTTTATTATGTGCATTCCATCTTTTCCAATCCTTTAAATATGAATAACAAAGTTTGAAGTATTGCCTTTTGATGTTATTAATGCACTTGTCTCTGTCATGCCTATATGTTTTATTTCCCCTTGAAGTGGGTATACATGGTAGTTTTAGAGTAGAAATGTACCAAGTCTGAATGAAATTAAAATTATAGAATGAATCCATGGGAAAGTCACACTTGTATGAATATGAATTCTTTTTGATGATTTCTATAAGGCAAGACGTTTGAAATATTATGAGTTGTAAGTGGCTTACTTACATATATTTTGCTCATAAGCATGTAATTCTGCTCATAAGTTTCAAATGCATGTTGTTACCAGTGTACTTGGGGTCATATACCGGTATAGGAGATTTCATATTTCCAGTTTGGAGAGTTAATAATCTAAAACCTAGAACATAAGTTCCATGATATTTTTACATTATGAGAATATTCAATTTAGAGGAGGAAATGGGGGGGGGGGGGGGGGGGGGGGAGGGGGACACAAGTGTCTAGTTCAAGATTTGGAGATTATGGAATTGATAAGAAATTCACTTACTTTCCCCAAATGTACTTACACTGCACAAAGACATGGGTATCTGGGACTACATACAACATAGGCATTTGCATAGCAATCCCTTTTAGGGGACATTTTTCTATGATATTTTTCTTAACTAACATGGAAATCATGAGAAATCACCATTTATTTTTCACCTTTCCCAAAACCTAACATTCTCTTTAAGGCAAAAAACACACTTTATACATTATACATAAAACAGGTCCAGTCACAGAAGAGTCAAAAACTATATTCTGTATTATTTATTTCTAAAATACATATATTTCAAATACATAAAATACAAGATGTATAAAAACTAAGCACCTAGCATTATGATACACACACTTTACACTCAACACAGCAGCGTAGCCTAAAAATATCTCACTGTTTGATTATACAAAATAGTAAATGGCCATTACTTTTTTATTTCTAAATCTCCAATATTTTCCATTTTTCAATGTTTCAACTTTCATAAAGTGATTAAAATCAATATAAACTGAGTAATATGAACCTGTATATTACTGCACTCATCTTCCTGATTATACAAAAGAACATGGTAAATGTTTTCCTTATTCCTAACTTGGGATCCAACCTCACACATAATTTTACAATTAAAGAGTTTTTACCTCAGAGTTACTGCATTCACTCTCACAACACCATTGTATTTATCACACGTATATATTATTGCACTGATCACTATTAAAAATGGAGATCTGCAACTAGAGTGTATCTATAATTTTTTACTTCACTTTTACAAGGAAGAAGAATTTATGGAATGGTGAAATTAATTAACAATTACACTTATTTAAGTAGTGAAACATTCAAAGTAGATACTCTGCAATTACAACTGGATAAGCTAAAGGGTACTGCCATCAATTATACTTGCTATGGTTTTACATCTAGAACGCACAGTTAAAAAAAAAAAATCTTTCAAATTGTTAATTTGAGATTTCATGGCAGATCATTTTTTTCATGTTTAATTTTTTTGTTTATTGCTAAGGGAAAATGGCACAATGCTTCACCATATTACTAATACATATAACTTACAATAGCACAGGAGTTATTGTCAAGGATACGAAATACAAGTTGGACCTCTTAAACCTTCAGACTTATTTTATTTAAATCTGACACTGGGTCTTAGTCTTGCTTTAAACAGGGAAAACTTATAGACCTCTACTTCTTTTCTTAAAATCACAGGTCTTTTGACTGATCTTAAACCAAGCATCAGGTTCAATTTCAAGAAGAATGTGGACTTCTACTTTTAGACTTTGAAGCTGTATAAAACATTGAAAATAATTGCATGTGAATTACAAGCAAAAGTGTTACACTTTATATAATAGAAATTATTTAAATAAATCAATAAATTAAATGATGAATCATTTTCAACTTTATACATGGTTATCATGATAAGAATATGATGATGCATACAATTGGCATGAATATAGAGTTGGCAAACAATAATAAAAACAATATTAATGTAAACTCTCTAGGAAATCATAGAGAGTCAACAAATAATACACAATACCAACATTAAATCTCTTCAAAATTAGAATACAAAATGCTAGTTGATAAATGAAAGCATTGAGCTGTTTATCAAAACTCACTGAAATTGCACCATGATCTGTGTGTGTTTACTCCATGAGATAATCTACCAGCTTTTTCACTTCTCACATTGCATCTTGTAATATGCTCTTGCACAGATATCACAACCCTTAGAAATCACAAATTTCTGTTCAGATTATCATTACTATGCAATTACTCCACACTGCTACAAGTAAAAAGCATGGCATTACCTTGCTGTTTGATTGAAGTGTTAGAATGTCAAATTAAGTACGGTAATAGTTTGCTCTTGGAATCATATGCCATTCTAGGTGTATTTTACTCCATATCAATAATATATTTAACTCACATGCATATTATTCTTTTCAAATATGATAAGATATAAATTAATGAGCAAAAATAACTCTACATATATATATTTATTGATCACATGACCAATTTGTTTTAAATTTTTCGAGTCATAACATTAATCTGCACAGAACTCATAAAAAGAAGGTAACATTCAACAAACTACAATTTGAAAATGAAGATTTGTTAGCAATTTGAAGCAAACATTGCATAAAAAAATCATACAACCTGGATAAACATGTTTGTGTAGAGTAGCACTGATACAATGTACTATATTAATCTGCAGTATATTTTCAGAAGAAATATATCACTATAAAACAAAATGTAGATCACTTCCAAATATTTTTTGTTCATTTCCATAGAATTTTGCCTCCTGAACACAATATCATGATGCATTCATTTTAAAGGTAGTAGCCGGCATTTGCAAGTGGCACCCAATCTGCACAAAAGTTTTACTTTAGAATGCTTTAAGCCACAGAAAAACACTCGTAAAGTTTTAGATCCCAATACACTCCTGTTTAGGATTGAGAAGGAAATATTCAACACAAATTTTCTTTTATTTTCTTTGTTTTGCAAAGGCGTCTTTCTGACGCTTTAAGAGTAAAACCATTTATTTTTCACTTATTCTTTGGAATAATGTTGTAAATTTGACAACATGATAGTTTTACATAAATATCTGTCATTTAAAAGTGAAATTGGCTTATTTCTCTTCAAATTCTGAAACAATGTTGTGCAAATGTAGTCTACTACCTTTAAACACCACATACTTGATACAAAAAGAGAGCAGACATTGTAAAAAATCACTTAACGTTTTATAGACTGTGACCTCTTAGGCATGCAACTGTATATTCAATCATAAATTTGACATTTTAGCACTTTTTCTTATCGTTTCCCTGGATTCTCAGAAGCATCATCTAAAATGAGCTATTATCAAGAACACAAACACCTGGTATAGTGGTAAGTATTCTGTTATCTCTAATGATGTTCTGTGGTTTCATTTCCTCTCCCACATCCAGAAGGAAGTCTGCTATTGCATCAAGGTCAACAGGATGACATGAACTCCACAGTCAACCAGGATTTTGCTTTGCTTTAGATTTCTGAACAAAATCCCACATTCTGTTCATACAAAATAAGACTATATTAAACAGAGTATAGTCAAAATCTACGTTGCCACAAAATTTGGGAGTGGCAAACATTTCTATAAATTTTCATGCCACAAACCATTTGATTAAAAACAAGAAAAGCATTTTCTTTTGCAATTCATAAAACTTCCTTGATGGGGAAAAAAGGAGTCACTTGCCTTAAAATCCACAAAGTTTTCATGTTTTTCAGTATATTTGGAAAAGATGAACTATTACATGAGCACCTTTGTATCCATGACACGGGTAGAATAATAAAAGCTGTACGTATAGTAAGATCTTGCATAATGGCACATAGTTTGGCAGTGAAGTAGCAAAGAAACTTTCTGATTGTTCAATAAATCTTTCAGTGTCAAGGGTACCAGAAATTTGTAAGATGGCTGAAATGTACATTCTTCTGGATGGTATCCAGATTTAATATAGCTGTTAATCTCTTGATTGTCAAACATTTTATTTTCAAGTACCACATGTCTATATTCTACGCCTCTGATTGGTCAAGGCATGAAATTCACTACTGGTTGCTGGGCAGTATAACGTAAAATATTGAGCGGACATAGTTCTCCTTGCTCGTAAAAGGCAGTGATTTGACAGATGCGTTAACAATGGATATATACACAGGTAGACTACTCTCAGACTGCTTTCCATTCAAATCAATACAGCATATTTTGTTGAAATATCCCCTTTTGAGGAATCCATATTCAGGATGCAGTATATAAAGCAAATACTGACGGCTTGTCTTGCAGGTCACGGTTAAAACTATATTAAAAATATAGCTCCTCCATGAACTCAAGAATGTACGATGCCCCTCACACAGTACAATTTCAGGATCACCTTGAGCTGTAGTTTCAACCATGCCTCTCAAAGCAGTCAATTTTTCTATACTATTGCAGGGATATCACTTCAACATATCTGAGCATTGCATATCATCTGTTAAGAGTCTGCAATCTGTTACACTGTATAATGTTACACAGAATTAATGGCCATCAGGCTCCTCTAGAAGATATACAAATTGAATGATTCATATTCAAATAGCGTTCCTTTTCATAAAAATAAAAATCTTTCTCTGAAACTTCAATCAGTCTAGTGTAGCTACAGCTGTTACAGGAGGATATATGACTAACTGGAGGAGACTCAAACTGTCTAGGCATTGATAATAAGAGGTTCTTTGTCAGAAAACCTATCAATCCAAGGACCATTCTCTGCACAGCTCTCTATACTGACTGAAATATCATCTATGAAGCTGTTTGATGAAATGGGATGAATATCGGCATTGATGATCGCATTCCCTGGGGAAACAGTGGATATATGAGTGCCTTCTAACGACTCTGTATCAGATAGATTCTCATTCTCATCTTTCTCTGGCTCTCCAAAATATCTCCATGGTTTCCTTCGTCTGAAAAGTATAGAGAGAGAATGGTGGCCAATCAAATCATTTGTTATCTTGATACCTTTTATACATTACTTTCATTACTTTAACATCTATTGTTCTTTAACAGCTATTGTTTGTTTTGTTAAAAGCACTTCACTCCCCTTTTGATCATCATTAACACACTCAAAATCACAATGAATAAACTGATTCTAGAAATAAGATTAACAGAAAAAAGGAGTACATTAGTACAAAAGGAAATGTACTTGCAGGGATTATCAACAAGGTCAGGTATAAACAGAGTCAGAAATTAGGCCAAATCAGGTAACCTTTTCTTGACCTATCAAAACACCGTCTCCACTCAAGGAGACAAAAAGACTGTTATCTGAAAAACTCTGGCACATCACCAAGTCTAACAAGATAAGATCTTTATGAAGCTAAAATGAGCAATCACAAGATCCAAACAGAGTAAAATGTGATAACGTTTAGTAACAGCAATCAACAAGACTATCTGTTTTGTGGATGAATCTTTAAGAAGCATTTTTTTTTGCGTTTTAAAGCCTACATATTTCCTTTTTAATTTTTCTTTTTAACCCATTGAACAGAGAAATGAGCTTTTTTTCACTTCTAATGAATGTCCCTTCTGAAATGTGAAAAG
Source organism: Echinometra lucunter (assembly GCA_029962745.1). Classification (NCBI taxonomy): domain Eukaryota; kingdom Metazoa; phylum Echinodermata; class Echinoidea; order Camarodonta; family Echinometridae; genus Echinometra; species Echinometra lucunter. The sequence goes on from CM057151.1 coordinate 56,725,560, forward strand.
TGCCCCTTTTAATTTCTCATACTTCAATTACCCTTCTGCAGTGTACCCTTTTTCATCTCTGACAAGTGCCCCATTTGAAATCTGCATGATACATGCCCCCACTTACTTCTGATAAGAGCCCTTTTCCTTCCTAGTATATCCCATGTTTTTTTTTCCTTCCATTAATGTGCGATAAGGGCCAGAAGTGTCCATTCTGTTTTCTGGTTAGAGTCCATTTTCCTCTCAATTATATGCACCCATTTGAATTCTGATAAGTGCCCCTTTTCCTTTCTAGTGCGTATCATTTCTCCTCATGATAAATGCCCCCTTTGAGTCTGATAAGTGTCCCTTTCATTTCCGATGAGCATCCCATTTGATTATTATAAGTGCTCCTTATCAAATAGTGCAATTCTCTTTCTGATAAGTGCCCCTTTCAAATCTGATATATGCCCCATTTTTGCGCAGGAGGAGGGAAACTCCACCTTCCCTCCAAAGGAGCAAGGTTAGCATGCTCACTACCACCCCCCTTATGAAATCCTAGCTATGCCACTGTACCCCCCCCCCCCCCCCCCCCCCCCCCCCACTTTGACAGATGCTCCAGCGCCCCTGATCTCGCTTACCCTTTTATATTCCACTTGTACTTCCATTCCTGTATTCAAAATGCACCCATGATAGTTCTATGTCACTCACCCTTTACCACATTGGTATTCCCATACACAGAATAATCCAAAGACGATGATTACAGCAAAACAAGATGCAGCAATATATGTAGAGGCCCAGTTAAAACCTACTTTGTCTTTTAGTATTCCTCCAACTACAGGGCCTAGGAAACTCCTGAGATGAAAGAATAAGAATTCAAATGTAATATTACATTACATACAAAAAAATGGAAAATATCAGCCTTTGCTGTGAATACACAAAAGTGTGTGATAAAAAATGACATTCATAGTGAACATGATCTTTTGAATTAGGAAAAAAATATACTTCAACTAAGGCATTAAAAAACCCCATTGTTTTCATGATTTAAAAAAAAATTAGTATAAAATATTTAATGTTAACATATCTTAATCAAATTACTTTTGAATGATGCATGTTTGAAACATAATGCATGTTTGAAACACATATCATTATTATTTGGCATTTTCACAATACAAAAAATGTAATATAATCAGTTTGGTAGAATAAACATAATTAATAAATACATATGCCTTAATGGCCGTCTTGTGAGTGCAACAGTTGGCTGATGGGGAAAGGGTAATCATGTAAATGGCAAAAATGAAAGTAACTTTGTGTTATTGTCAAAATTCACTTGACTATTCTAAATTTTCAACTGTTGGAAACTAAAATTTTGTTGGAAACTGTAAAAAGTTTTCAGTAGGTTTAGCCTAGTAACTATTTCCACATCACCAATAAAGAAAAGAAAATACTTTAGGCCACATTTTCTGCTTAAATCAAATTATTAAAGAAAAACTCACCCTAAAGAGAAACAGCCACCAAATACCCCCGAAACTAGACCATTGGTAGCCATGTCATCTGGAAATCCATACCATCTGAAACAGGTTATACAAACTACAATTACAATAATATCAAAACGACTTGACCTTCCTACAGGTTGCAAATTTGATGTCATAAAATACAGAATAAACAGACAAAATATTTCATTTCATCATATTTCAGTCATTCAAATAAATCAAACAAATGATTGATGAAACAATAGTTTGCTCCACCTTCCCCCAGAAAAATATTTTGGCTTAAAAATTTACTCAATCAAAATGTTTTACTTAAACAGTATAGTACACATCATAAAACTGGAATGAGAATAAAAAATACTGTTATGTGCTTAAAGGCATTTTTTAGAAAATGGAAAAAGTTGAATCATGCAAAAGTTGGTGTGCTAGAAGATTTGAAAGTTTCATGCAAAAGGACCACCATAAGAGTGTCTTCAGAGACATTTGTTTATCTTATTGTTTCCTGAGTACACATGCAAATACTCCTGGCAGAAAATTGTCAGATCACCTTCAAATTTTCAAGAAAATATTTCACCACGTGATGATCTTTCTTATTGTATAGATTTTTGTCAACTATCAAAACTATAGACTAATACTGAACAATGAATTATGAAATAAGAGCTTTCATTAATCTTATAAGAGCTTTCATTAATCTTATAAGAGCTTTCATTAATCTTATAAGAGCACTGAACATACAACAGTACACTTGTGTGACAAATCGGTATTATCCTCATTATGATAGCTACACCGCTTACACATTATTAGATAATGAAACTGACTTCTTAGAACTGGGCCCCATTTCATAAAACTTGATATCAATAACAAGCTGCAATAACTATTATAAGCTACTGAAATCCTTGCATCTGATTGGCTGAGAGCACATTTGTCATAGAAATGTGGCAGTTTTTACTGATAACAAGTTCTATGAAACGGGTCCCTGAAGAAGGACGAAAAATTACCTAGCAGAGACCATCATATCCAGAAAGATAGGCATACAAGCACAGCCTATAGAGATACCACATATACTCAAGGAAACGATCACAATCCATAGATAGCTGAAAGATTGAAATAAGAAAAAATATGGAAAAAAATCATTAAGACTGCAAAGTCACAAAACAAATACTAGTAATTTTAAAAGAATACACACAGAACTTTAGCTGCAACTGAATATGCTTTATGTACAGTGTACAGACCTATAGTTCTTTAAAAATGGCCTTAGCTCTCTAGATTGCATTCAAAATGTGCATGCATGATCTGCATAGCTTTAACTGTGATCCAATAACAAGAGATAGGGAAAGAGAGAGAGAGAGAGAGAGAATGGGGGGGGGGGAGGGATGATATTGCCTACATAAAAATGACTTATAAACAAGGAGCATGATATAAATTTTTCTTTTTCTTGTTCTTTTTTTTTTCAGTTTAAGTTTCGATGAGTCCACATTTTTAATTGCAACATCACATTGGAAATATTGCAATCATAGAAATTCATAAAATGTTTGCTCCAGTAAAATATTGAAGTAGATATGCTGATCACAGCAACATCTTTGTAGGGATGCTACTGGTACATATACTCTACCAAATGTTTGTTGTCCATTGTGCAAATATCCATCAATGTCTACTTTTAGTACTTCTGTCCATCTATGTACTCATATTACCATACTAGCTCCTATAAATGGCGCAACGAGGTACCAGCATTTCTATTTCCATCTTCCAGGCACAATCAGCTGACTTGATTACATAACTAGTTGTATACAACACAAGTATCAATAAAAGCCTCATTTACATGAACACTAGAGGCAGTTGTCAAATAATTACAACCACCATGGCAAATAAAACCATGTCACAGTGTTAATAAAGGGCAAGAATGGTTGAAAAAGAACTTTTATCAAGTTTAATTAATTCACTGGATGTATATACAATGTGCAATGTATACACTGTGCACATTCTTCTAAAAAAGGTCCCTATTTAAGAATGAATAAGCACAATCAGAAATCAATTAACAAAAATGAAAACTTACTTGGGTAAATGAAGCAATGGAGATGGACCAACCAACAAGAAGGAGGCTCCCATCATAAAGAATCCAATGATTGTCATTAGACGTGTACTTCCCTATAGAGTCATAGATCAATCATCATGACCATTAGTGTCACAAACTGGTGTGTTTCAATCAATCATTAGAACGGTTAATATCATGGTATGAATACATTACATATTCATATATACATCATGTTTTCCCTGTGTGCAAGTAGACAAATGATACATATAAAAGAGCAACATTTTCCCCTTTATTTTTGAAAAATCCCGAAAGAAAAAAAAAACATTAAAAATATCTTTAAATATTATTCATTACAGTATAATACAAGATGTAAATGAGATTCAATGATGATATTTCAAAATTATGACAATTCAGAAGGTTAACATATCCAAGTAATCAGTTGTGGACAAACTTAAGCAGAAAATATAAAGGGTGGTGACGAGAGCAAACTAAATAACACAAACATAGAAAAGAATAGTGTCTAAATGATAGTATTTTGCAAGACTGAAGTATCAAGAGAAATATGTTCTTGAAAAACAGGAAAAATACGTGGATCATTTGCATCATTTTACTTTCCCCTTCCCCAAATACTCTCCTGACCTGGCCCTTAAAACTATAGTCTAAACAGCCTATATCTACATTATACACACATGTAATGATCATACCTGTTTATCAGCCAGGTAGCCCCATATAGGCATAGTGACTGCATATAGACCACCAATGAGCAGAAATAATACACCAGCTACTGGTGTACTCACGTCAAACTTTAAAGGAGAGAAAAACATTAATAAGTAATCATTAAACATCTAAAATGTATCCAAACTTTATGATTAAATGACTAGATGATAAGTAAAGTAAAACTACATGCAATTAATCATATATATATTATTCATGCAGGTCTACATCTGAAAGAGAAAGCTATCTCCCAGGTCAAAATGTCATGTTGCTGAATCACAACTTTGGTTTCCATAGAGAATTCTCATGTATTGTCAGACAATCCCTGGATGTACAGACAACAGGAGCAAGGTCTGTTGAGTCACTTATCATCCTGTCAAACCATGTCAAATTTACTTCACTCTTTAGGAATCACTGAGGGACAACATCAAATTAAGTGATGTGAACCACTTCCAGGTAAGGTGCCTGGATGGGGGGGGGGGGGGGGGGGCAAACCTCCCCAGTAAGCCTGCTGTTTTATATAGCCAATATCACAGCAAATACTGAGGCCTACTTCTCAAAATTTCTAACAGAACTAAAAAGAGTATTTAAGCCATAAAAAGCGTTCAAACATTTCACATGATCAATGATATCCTTTGTAATTAGGTCTCTGAAATCATCATAAGTGCCAAAATTTGATGTGCTTTATCATTTCTTTCATTTGTTGATCAAGATTACAGAAATCTAGAATTCATCTTTGTCCTCAAAATGAAGTTATTTCACATGGTAATAAGGGCTGATGTTGCCTATTCCATCAGAAATTACATCAATCACCCCCACCAAGGCAGTAGTTATCACAGGACAAGTTTTCCAATCACAATAACAAAATGACCTAATTCAAGTGGACTTTCCAGTATCAAAGTTAGTGTGATCTACTTGCAAACCATTGATTTGGGGGCCCAAAACACAATAGACACTCATATTATATTACATACTCTACTATTCACTGCAGTAGATCAAGGATCAAGGATTAACACCTAACTGTACTTTTTTTTTACATGAAAATAAATGTATCAAAATAATGTAAAAAGCATATGGAACAAGCAGATGTCAAGGTTAAAAAACTTTCCTAAGTTTTATGGGAGCCAGATTGTATCAAAGGGATTCCATAAGTGTGGCAGCATGCTATTAAGTTTAACAGTGACATGCAGAATGCACCAAAAAAAAAAAAAATGAAAAATTCCTTCACTGAACAATTTCTGTGAATTGTAATCTATCTCGCAATGAACATTATTCACATCTCTTTGTATATGTACAACTGTGCTATCTCTTATCCTCTTATCTTTCTAAACTAATGAGATGCAGCTTTTTTGCAACAAACACAACAGAAACATTCAAAAATGTTTAATTTCTACAGTGCAGGAAACAGCAAAATGATATATTTATAGATTAATCAAACAGGTTCAGGTGTATACCGGTAGTGCATTTTGAAAATCCTGAACAAAACACCACAAAACACCAGGCCTTTGAAAACAGTACCGGTAGTGATAGTCAATAAGTCAATACATGTGTAAAAGGATTATATTTATATATATGCAACTAGGAAGGAGATAATCACAAATTAGAGGATTCTTTGCTGTAGCCTTACAGACATGTGTAGTACACATGTCCCTAATCCTCATCCTATCAAATATGGCATCTGCCTGTTCTCTGTGGTTAGACAATTTTAGTGAGCTTTCTCTAAGGAACCTTGCCAACTATGAGTCAGTTCTAGTTTGAAACTTTCTTCTCAGTCATACCGGAAATTCCATCCCTTGAACCCTCCATCATTGAACCCCCTTCCCATGAAATCCCCATTCCTTTGATTAGAAAAAGACTACAGGTATCCCTTTGTGAGTAGGCAATAAGAAAGAAGAGGAAGAGCATTGTCATAAGACTCACCGTTTTCAGATGCAGTGATAGTGTTGGATCAAGGAAAGTCATAGCACATGCACTAACAATAAGAGCCAGAGACATGGGCCAAATGACAGGTATCATCATGAATTTTGACAGAGATCCAGGTTTAGGGTTCTCATTGTTTGGAGCTGTGGAGGTAAACATGCCAAGTTTCTGATTAATCATCAGGGTCACCCTCACCACTACCACCACCCAGGGGCAGTGGAGCATCTTTCAAAGTGTGTGTGTGGGGGGGGGGGGGGAGGGGGTTCCAGCAAAAAAAGGCACTTACAAAGTGTGAACACAAAGAAGGAAAAAAAAATTATTGAGACATTCATATACATCTACATTCTATTTAACACTTTCCAGGATCATATTCAATATATTCTCTGTAATCTTTATATAATCACTTCTTTGCAGACTTTAAGACTTCAGCATTGTTTATTCATTTGCAAGCGAGTGAAGCGAGCAGGCAAAAGTGCCAAGTATTTTTTGCTGAAGACCATGGCATTTGAATTATTAACAGTGACTTGATGATAAAGATGTCGCAAATTTATTTTAGGGCTCTTCCCTATCACTGCGACTTTCATCCATTAACCCAGTCGTTTTTATATTGACCGAGCTATAAACTGTCATATATTTATCTATTTATGTTGATTATTTTGTAAACTGATCCAATCAGCTTGCTGCTGATCAGTATGTCATATATACCAATAAATAAATAAATAAATAAATAAATTTTCAATACATTTTTTAGGTCTCACCATGACCAATATTTCATTAGCTCTAGGGAAAAGGTCAAACTTAAAAAGGGATTTTGATTTTAAGCACAATCTTGACATGAATAGGATAATACCGTAGATAATACTTTAAAATTACAGCACACCTGGGCAGCATGCTTGATATCCATGCCTGAGATTTAATAAGTATGTGCACATGGACATAGAGAGTGAGCTTTGGAAAAAAAAAAAGAGAAAAATATCCTCATTGCTTTGATTTAGGGGGTGAAATTTAGAAGGTGAAAATGGGCCCATGTAAGAAGAAAAAGGGGCACTGGACAGGTTTTGAAAAGGAGCATTTCTATAGGTAAAAAGGGGGGGGGGGGGGGTTTTGGTCCTCGGAAAAGTTGTAGGCCCTGCCGCCCTTAACACCACCACCATCTTCATCATCATCATCACCAGTTTCTTCTTCATCATCATTTCTTTCTGCATACCGGGTAACACAAAATGTGCTTCAATGTCTGTTTGTCACTGTATCAATTTTAAAAAGATAAAGTTTCTTACTTATATCTGGAATGACGAAAGCAGTCAGGAAAAGTACGGTAAGATCCAAAGCACCAAGTACAATAAAGGGAAGTTTGTAACCTCCAATCTGAAAGACAAGTGAGTTAAAAAAAAAAAAAAAGATGCTGTATGGTTGTACATATACATGTATTTTCGTAATGGAGTGGTGGCAAATCCCTTGTATAAGCAGTGAAATTGAGAAAATTTTTGGCATAAATATTTACCAGCATTCACCACTTATCTTCTTAACACAAGAGAGAGAAATACAGAGAAAGTTAAGATTAATTTTACAAACATTGTGAATCAATCCCAAAAATAAGTTTTTTTATTGCAACACAGTCATTTCTGTTCAAAGATATCTTTTTTTCAAATTTCTTGTGCAAAGCATTTTTTACATGGCCATACTGAACCCAATTGGCAAGAGCTTTTGAATATTTTGAACAGCTACTTGCCAAAGATGAGAACAAAGCACAACGATGTGGCATTAAAAAACACAAGCTAGGTCACAACCAACATATATTTATTCACTTCTTCTTTGAACTGTTTTTAAATCAATAAGGTGAGCAAATGGAGCTTTACTAAAGCAAACTTTGCATGGGTCACCTTGTGAATTTGGCTTTCCTAGGGCCCCGTTCCATAAAACTTGTTATCAGTAACAATTGCCATAGTTCTATGAAAAATTTGCTCTCAGCCAATCAGATTTCAGTAGCTTATAACAGTTGTTGCAACTTGTTGTTCATAAAAAGTTTTATGAAACGGGGCCAAGACCCATACATCTGTTGGATTTTTGTCATTATAGTGATGCCATTTAGCTAATAAGATATCTCATACCTGCAGCAGTTTCTACTAGAATGTTTTTTGATATCTGCAATTCTTTTCCCAAAGCAGTCATGACACAAGACAAGAATTACACAAAATTTCACTAGTAAAAACAGACCCTAGCATGCACTTATGTTTAGAGTTGCACCTTCCATTAGTTCTATGCACAAAGAAACAACAGCAATTCCAACTCGCATGATTGACAATTATGCTTCCACCTTCCAAGCAATTTTAAATCTATGCACGTCTCCAAAAACTAATTACCATTACCCCTTCCCCCTAAAAATATGTTTCACTCATCTGACTAAAATCCCTGCAATATACTCCACATTATCATGGAAACACAACATTTGTGGATGATTTCAAATACTTTTCTGACGCTATGATCTCTGACAGATTTCCCCCAAATCTAATCAGATTGTCTTCCTATGGTGGTGCTTACTAGCACCAAATCTGAACTTTATAACTCAATCGATTCTTGAGATATCGCTTTAACGAAAAAGCTAGATGGACGGACAGACAACCCGAAAACATAATGCCTTCGGTGGGCAGAGGCATAAAAAGTGATGATGTATAGTGTATTACCTTATATAACAATCCTCCCAAAGCTGGCCCAATCATCAGACCTATTCCAGAAAAAGTCTCCAGAAAGCCCTGTACAAAAAAAGAAGGGATGTTATTTTACACCATACGAAGATACTGACAAAGGCTGTATCTTTTTTTTTTTTTTTTTTTAATTTCATGCATACATGTAGTTGTCCATCATTCATTTGGTGAATGGTTCTCATTCATAAAACCATGCATAGTTTAGTGACCTACTATTCAAATCAATCAACACAACATACGGCGGTGTAAGCAGAAATAGTAGGTAACAAATCAAAACCAAGTGAAATCATGCATATATTATTTCTCTGCTTTCAACATTTTTTTTTCTTTTTTTTTAATCACATGATATACATCTGCAACAAGGAAACTTTAAGATTATCAGTATTTGGAATGTAATCAGATAAATCTAGAAGTGAAAGCAATTTGATCTAAGCATGTGTCTATTACTGCCTGTTACATCAACTTAACTCAAGGGGAATTTTCAAAAAAGTTATCAAGCACATGATGTCAGGATTTTCTCAGGAAGTGACCTACAATAGATATGTTTCATTTCAAAATACTGGATAACTTGATGAGAAAGGAAAAAAAATACCCTGTAAATGCTACTTCAAACACTGGCTTTACTAGAACAAACTTATGAACAATTCAGAGAACAAATTGACACTCACATCTGGGCACCATGATGTATATCAAGGTGGGCAATGACTTCATTTAAGACACATTAAACTGTGTGACATCATTTCTATTTACTTTCATTGGAATTCATTTTACATTACTTCCTTTACATAGGCTAACCACTGAAAATTATTTCTCTGAATAGTACAAAATTGCCTCAGATGACAGCCCTCAAAACCTTACGTGAAACCAAACCACGAAGTACTGAAGGCTGTCAATTTGGTAGAAAAACATCTGTTACTTCCCGCATCCATCATGGTTTAACCGATAATATTCAAACCTGATAGGAATTACAGGTATAAGGATAGAGTCAACAAAGAACCAGGTTCACTGTCATCTCTTACAAATTTCATTTGAAATAAAAAAAAAACATACACACTTCAAAGGCTAACAAAAATCCATGGATGAATTATAAAAAATATCAAATGCACCAGAGTCATGAAGGCCTCTTTCTGGTAAGAATGACGATACTTATTTCAACTTGGATAAAAGACAGTATTACACCAATAATATCACTTTCTTTTATTAGATATTTATCTGCAAAATATTCTGAAAATGTACATTTTGAATGATTTGATATAATTGCAAGGGAAGATATTACAAAGACATTACTCACAGTCATCTGAGCAACATTGTCAGGGAATACTGTGGCTGTTATTGTCATACCAGCAGTGACAGATGCCGATGCTCCAACAGATTCTACACTTCTCAGAAGAAAACAGAAGATGATAAAGGTATTTGTATCCTGTATCCCATCTAATAAACTGAAAAAAGAATGTGTGAGGCATTGAAAAATTATGATAATTAACAATCACTGACTTTATAATACACTGGCTTTATGTATTTGGCTTTTCATCAAAGCTGTGAGTTATGTCTTATATTATGGCCCACATTATTACTAGCCTTGAAAGGGTGGAATTTAAGAACATTGAAAACACAAGGATATCATAAATATAGAAAATGAGAATGGAACAAGCACTTGTTAATTTATGATAATAATTTGTTTCCTGGGAAACTTTCACTATATCCTTTGCTCTAAAATTTTACCTACTGTAGTAATGTCAATCTAGGTCATCAAATTTGTGACAAGGCTTACGCCACGTATGAAGTACGAGTATAAGTACTTTGAATGTATGTAAATGGAAACCAGTGGATACTTTTTCCTTTCAAATGAACACTGAAAAACAATCCTTTGCACATTCAATATTTCGCAAATGATGTATAAAATAAATACATGACTATTACAAGTACATAAACAAAGATAGTGTACTACATTATCACTCACCCAAAGAGAAGATTGCATCCTGCACCAAGAAATGTTCCACTGAAAAATAAAAATCTTGGACCTATTGTAGTTACCTAAATTGGTAAATATGAATAATTAAGGAAGAAAACAGGAAAGCAGGGTAAGGATTGTTATGTCTTTAACAAAATTCAGCATAATCAATTTAATGCAAAATTTTGTAACAGAATTTAGTTTTTTCCCCTCATATCACAAACAAAAAGGCCTGCTATAAATAGGCATGCTAAAGAACTTTTTCATTCTCATTGGGAGGACTTTTTTTGCTGTTGTAGTTGTTTTGTTTTGGTTTGATTTTTACACAAGATGAATTTAAAAAATAAACTCCCAGAAGTATAATGTCCATTTGTTTACTGAATGGTAATGTCAGGATTAACTCATTGCGCATGATTTGATTTTGGTATAACACACATTTTCCACAGAACCCAGCTGGAGTTACCTTGGGCATAGTATTCAACAGGTTAACTAATCAAAGATGACAGCCTTAATCACAACAATATTACCCCACTGTAAAACTTGTGAACCTTTCACTCTGTGCAAAGGTATACCTGGCACCTATTTATTGATATAAAGTTCTTAAAGCATCAGCCCCCCCCCCCCCCCCCCCCCGGCATCAGCCATGTCATTTCATACATGTACATGTGCTGTACAAGTCAACAGTACACACTTCACTGCAATTTCCATACCTGTAAATATTGCCATCCTGTTACTAAAAATACATCTTCTTTATATACATCAATAATAATAATAATATACAGTTCTTGTACAGCGCATATCACATTATGATATAACGTCTCTATGCGCTTCCAAAGGACTTGGATATTAATGCAACAATACAACCATTCATTTAAGTGTGAAGTACTTATGTTGAGGTAGTGCTCAACAACAGCCCTTTTAGTGAACAATTTATGAAAAGTACAAAGTGCAAAAAACAACAACAAACAAACAAAAAAGCAGAGCAGTGAAAAAAAAAAAACGTTGTTCATAAGATAATTTTACTTGTATTTCCATCCCAGCTCCCAGGCAAATGCTGGTAAAATCCATGATCACAGTGCCTCTTTGTTCAGTTATACTGATAAACAAATAATGAATAAGAATTGACAAGCAAGTAGAAGTTGGAATATTTGTTGAAATGAGACATCATACTTTTATGAAAGTGCATTGATGAATATCAGACATATTACAATAACCTTACTTTTGCTTATATAGCTACTGAGAATGAATCACAGTACGATATTAAAGGCTGTGTGATTCCAAGCAAAGTGAGATGGTTAACTTATAAATTATTTGAATACCATCCTTGATGGCTCTGGCAGCCAACTGTTATGGAAACCTTAGGGCAATTTCTTTTAAAATCGCTTTACTCAGTTTTATATAAATGAAAGTGAACTTCTAACAAATGAAATTTGCAGTCTTCTAGAGGTACAAACATCCAATCCCGATATAAATTTATCACTTAGAGCTGAGAATATCCTCTCTTAGAATCAGACCTAAACCAAAGAATTTATGCACAATAACTTTTATATAGTATGTGGTGAGTGTAGGTCCCATTTTAATTTGACTCTCACTAGAAAATCCATGAGAAATGGGTGTGTCAGCTGCATAGTTAACAGATCTTTAGCACAATTGCTTTCAGAATACCAAGATATATCAACCATTACATTGGTACATGTCAGGGTTGGCAATTTTTTAGATTTTCTAAAAAAAATATTAAATATCAGATTTTTTTTATTTAAATCAGATTTTTTTTTTTATTTAAATCGGATTTTTTTTATTTTTTCAAAGTTCATTCGAAAAAAAGTTTAATTACCAAAAGACCTCACCCTACAATGACATCAATTTTAATTTTATCATACATTTCACTCCTAATATTTTTCTTAACCATAATGATTTGTAATTAAATCTAGTCAAAATGGGCAAATAAAAATCAATTTGAGGAATAATGTATATGAACTTAATTCTATCATACATACATGTAGGGCCATGAAGGAAACTTCCATAGGGAATTCCCAGTGAGTAGAGAATATTCCCCTCTGTGAATTTCCATTCAGTATTTTAAAAAATCCCAGAGGAAAATCTCCAGACACTCCTCAGTGAAAATTGTATCTAAATGTGCACTCAACAGCTTTGTGACAGTTTCACAAATTGGTATTAAGCTCATCCATTGCTACAGATAGAGATGCAAAACTGTCAGTGTTGGAGACCAATATAAGAGACAGCTTAGTCAAAGGGTGACTACACTACATTCTTATTCACATGTTCTCTAAAATCTGTTTGATACATGAAGTAGGAAAAAAAACCCAACAACTGTTGACCCTATACAACTGTAAGTTTGACTTAAAGGATAAAACCAGCAAAACTGCTGATATTACAACATATGTATTACAAAAAGAAGTATTGTATTTTAAATCAGACACAACTTACAACTGTAATTGATTGTAACTTACATGTAAGTACCTACATCGTAAGACTTAAATGTAGTTTTAAAAGTTTATTTTGAGTTTTGCAAATTGTTTTTATAAATCCTCTTTCCATTGCTACATGCAAATACAAAACTTCCATAGCACTGAACATAAAATGAGCTAGTGACTTAAAGGGTATATGAGAAAGCTTTTTTCAACAGTCAAATTGTGACTGTACTACATTACACTGTATGTTAATTGTATGATAAATGTAACAAGAAGAAATAAGCATGTGGAATCTGTTGATTAGATGATTTTTTCAAATTTCACATGATAGAAGTATAACTGTGAAGGATCAAAACTGGAAAACTGCCAACAAACCTTTTTGTCATTGACTTTTACATATTATATTTTTTACACTACTGCTCTCTGAAAAGTCTTGGATTGTGTGATAAATGATAAGAAATATATAAGGAACTTGTTTCACTATTAATAGCTGACAAAGAATGTAAAATTTCAGAAGAAAAACTTGCCATTTACAAAAAATGGAGTAACTGTTGACACAAATCTCTAATTTTTAAGGAATCAGTTGATTTTATTGACTTGATTTTAATTTGTTTTAAGTAGATAGGAAGGATTTGTTGATTTTTTGTTGATATAAAGTTAATTCACAGTTTTTAAATTGATATAAAGTTAATTCAAAGTTTTTCAGTTGATTTGAAGAACAAACAATTTGTCAATGATTTGTACATGTTTCAAGGAAGTGATTTAAATCAATGATTTTTTTTTTAAAATCATGGTGATTTAAATCGCGATTTAAATCATGATTTAAATCCACCAACCCTGGTACATGTACATATGCATACAGAATCAATTAACATAAAATCATCACACATGTAGTTTTCATAATATGGTCTCAGACTGTCTGCTTTTCTCATTTATCTGATGAAGACCACAATCTAGCAAATAGGCCCACAATGCACTGTCAATTGATATAACCATTCATAATCAAGCTATACTCACATATTTGCCAATGATTGGTGAAGCAATAAAGCTGATTAAAGCATAGACACCAAACACAAGGCCACTCACTGTTGTAGAGACTCCTTTCTTTTTGGCCTGCAAACAATCAACATGCAATGTGATGTCAAAATCTTACCTAACACTTTGCCCTTGAGATTGAGGTGGTCCCTGTACTAAGTCTAAAATGTCAACAGGGGCCCTGTTTCTCGAAACTGTCTTAAGTCTCAGTTTTTGGACAACCCTTTGAGACAGGTGTCATAGCATGAACATGTGTTTCAATGGGATGTCCGATCCACAAAGTTATGACAGTTTCGAGAAACAGGCCCAAAAAGTTAACATTAGGCAATTTCTGGATTAAATGATTTTACATGTAAATAGCACTAACCCTACTCCTAAACCCTACTTACATATTTTGACCAACAAGAAGTTTGCAACATGAATTAATGAGAAAGGACATTCACTGAAATATCAATATCAAATATAATACATGTAAGTTATAGTACCATCACACTTCAGTAAAGTAAGGTAAAAAATTCTTCTGAACTTCAATTTCCTCTTTTTTCTTTCTCTTCTTCCTTTTCTTTCTCTTCTTCTTTTTCTTTCTCTTTTTCTTTTTCTTTCTCTTCTTCTTTGTCCACTTCTTCTTTCTCTTTTTCTTCTTCTTTTTATTCCTTTTCTTTTATTTTGCTGGAAGAAAGATAATTATTCCCATCTTTGGAGTTTACATATACATGTTGATTCAACTCCCTATTTGTAACAGTTTACTTTTCAAGATACAATTTCATAGGTGCAGGAGCACCTATCTCTCTCTCTCTCTCACACACACACACACACATGTAAACTTTGTAAGCTCCGAGTTCAAAATGTTATGCTATCAGTTCTCACTGACTTGGCTGTTTTGTTTTGTGAACTTTGATCCATCAGTAAATGAGCACAAACAAGTCAATATTACGATGAATACTACATGTAGGCTTACATGATCTACTTCATCATCTTCCTACTTTTTTCCTAAACTTTTTAAAGTTTAAACTCATTAGAATTGATGGGAGCTTTTCAGCCATGAATGCATTTTTATGATTTCATACTTTTGACATCTTTGAAAGTTAATGAATGAAAACCTTGAAATTTGAATTTGGAATTTGGTTTGGAAGTGTACAAGATCTATTCTTAAGTCATAAACAGATTCATGAAGGAATAATTGAAGATACAAATATTAGTACATATGACATAATTAGAATGAAAATATCAAGAGATGGCATATTTTACCTCGATTGGATAAAATGGAGCAAGTACGGAGTATAACATCAGATCTGCAGTGAGCACAAATGCAAAACCAGCAAAAGTAAGCTTCTGATGTCTAGTGTATCGTTTGGGCTTTGCTTTTTGTTCATTGCTGTCATTTGAGTTTGATAGATTTCCCTGATCATTTTCAGCATCATTACTCTTAATTTCTTCCTCTTCCAGTAACGTCCTTTCATCCTCCACCACACAAGTTTGTAACACTGATGGAACATATTGTTCTGTCCTTATATAAATATCCTTGGAATTGTTACTATTTTGATTCTCCATTACTTTACTTGCTGGCTCAGCACTGAGCAGGGCTGGGACATGAATCCAAGAATAAATATTCCTAACTGGAAGTCACTTGTAGCAATTCCTGGTTCACAGATGAAGCTAAACCTGTGAATATGAGAGGGAAAAAATGTTACTCCAAACTGCCAAAATTCAATACTAAATAGACTTGAAAATCAATCAAAAATGAAGTCACTGCACAGTCTACCCTTCCAGAAAATCCCTTCAATACAGTTCTCTTTGGCTTGTTTTAATACAAAGTACAAACCAATAAGGACTAAGTTACATGGTCTACTTTCTATTTTTTTTTTTTTAAATTAATTAGATCAAGACTTTAACAATAGCAGTTAAATTTTGAATAGCCAACAATTCCATCTCAGTAACATTAGGGCCTATACCGTATGGTTAAACTTTGTCATTTTGGAAAGATCAAAAGTGGTCCTACATACTAAGAGATTGCTGACTGCTGCATATTGGCACTATACTAGTCTGGTGGCAGTATACAGTATAACTATATGGTGTTGCTGTTCCCGTCAGCTTGCCACAAGCTCCGCTTTTGAAATGATGAGATGGTGCAAGGCAGCACAGCGGCCTGTTGGTTTCCCGGTATTGCGCAATATGCTTGAACTCGCGCTCTAGCCGTACCGGTACACAAGTAGATCTATGGGTCATATTCATAATCGAACGATAGACCCTAGAGTAAAGATTACTCAATCCGGTTGTAATCTAACTTCAAGACGGTTGATGCGGTATGACCTTAGAAGAAAAAAAAAATCTCAGTCACTTCCGCAAGTTCTACTCCTGAAATTCGTATATTTGTAAAGGCATTGCCATTTGTAAAACTGAACACAACATCACCTGTGGCTGCGCCTCGCCTACGTACCGAGAAGCGAACCGCGCCCCGATCCGAGGGCTAGAGGGTGGCGCAAGTGGAGTGTTTGGTGGCTTCGCTCTGGCTGTACTGTAAATCTATGGAACGCGAATTATTGAGGCTTTACCAGGGCTTTTCTAACTAGGCTCATTCATCCGGTGGAAAACCCCCGCGTTAATTTTTTTAGTGTTCACATCATCATGGCACATGTGGCGCTGTATACAGCACCACTTATTAATTAGGGGGGGGGGGGGTCAATCCGTCTTATTAGGGGGCTGTGGACACTTGATATTTTTTTTTTTGGGGGGGGGACCTATACACACTTAAAGCTCTTGTGCCATCCACCCTTAAAAAATTGAAGGACTGTCATGTCCCCCCCCCCCTTTGATTGACGCCCGTAGCATCGACGATCATAATGAGATTTTTATTTCAAAAGTTGCATAGATAAGTCTAGACCGAAAATTCTGTCTCAAAATTTCGTCGTTAGCCTCTTATACTGGTAACCTGGCAAGTGCCGACCCTACCAGTATAGACCAATTTCACCTCCAGCTTATGTATTTGGCCCTCTATCATTGCTGCGGAGGGCAAGCGCGCTGACCGCGATTGGCTCTGTGTACAAAATGATTGTAAGATATGAGATATGCCCCGATATTGTTCCATTTACTTTATTCTAGATCAATAAAATAAAGCATGGATACATGGGTAGATGAGGTAAGACAATGGTCATATCTGACGGATGAAGGTATAATGTATTTTTATACTTTCGATGGTTTTTAAATTTAGTTTTGTCAGTAAAAGTGCAGCATAGAAGCTGTAGTAAACGGGAGCCCTAAATCTTACCCTGTTTACAAAGTCATGTTTCCACTCATTAAATTTTACGTCAAAGTATTAATGATAATGTTTCTTGACTTCAAAGTCCTTTCTGTTGATGTTTTTACCCACCGACGACGAATTCCTTCACATTGCTTATGGAAACCTGGGTAGGGAGTACGGCTTCTCACACAAACAGGCTTCATGAGTCAAAAGCGAATGAATTTCGCACTCAGTTATCTTCCAATTGTTAAACTTTCTCCAATTCTTGTGGCATTTGAGCACCGCACAGCTGCGACCTGAACTTCCCTGATAATTTCTCATTGCAAATATTAAAATAAATCTGCATATACTGGTCAAAATAGACAAAAAATCAAACAAATGTACATAACGCGCTATTGACTTGTGTACTATAAAAGTTGGAGCGCCCACCGCAGTATGTCGAACTGTGTCGAACAGTCTGCTGCCCTCTTGCGTTGTGAAATTGGTCTATAAGAGGCTAACGACGAAATTTAAGATAAGTCATGACATCATAATTAATCCACTAGCTTTTTGCCGGCAGGAGGCAAAACTATGCCTCTTGCCTCTGCAAGACTTTAGCTCTTTTTTTCTCTCTCGTCTCATATCGACATTTGGGGTTGCCATATTTTTAAGAAAATTGCTTACAATAGCAGTCCTTCCGCAAATTATTTTATGTTTAATGAACAAAAAACTTTGTGATAAACGAGGGTAACTTTGAGAAAACAGATAAAAGTCATATTAATTGATTTGATTTGATTTACTGATTGTACTTATTTATGTTTTATTTACAGCATCTGCTTACAATGCCTCAGTATTAATAGTATATTTTCATGTCTTTAAAAACACTTAATTCTTACATAATTCTGCAACTTTTGGACGTACATGTAGTTTACCTTTCACTGTGTTACTTCTGTTCATAATTATTAATTTTTCTGTTATAGCAAATCCATGCATGTCCGGGTCGGGGCGGAAAGCCTGCGGGCTATGGTAATCAATTTTACTTTTTTCTTTTCCCAGCCTGCAACCCGGGCATTTAGCATCCTGTATTCGTTTTCCTTGTATTCCTAATTAATTTTGATTTCTTTTGTATGTTTAATTAATAGAAATAATCATTTTATTTTATTTCATTTTATTCATTCATATTTATAAATGGTATAAACATTCAAAATGGATCCATACATGAATGGAACGTCGTAAGCTCTGTTGAGTGCTTGATGAAGACGTCCCCAATAGATATTATAAACAACATTCAAATAAATAGTGATGCGAATATAATTCCTTAAATAGAAAGTCATGTAAAAGATATACAGATTCAAGAACGATATTCGACAATGTAAATGCAAAATGAGAATGACCCTAGATCTACTTTATTTAACAAAGTAGCAATTCTGTCCTTTATATTTCTGTCTTTAAAATATTTTATTTATCTATGCAAATTCAAGAATATTAGACCAAACTTTGAATCTTTTAAGAAACACATAAAAAACCCAAAAGAGACAGAGTATTATGTGGCCAAGAAGAAAGGAAAACTCCATATCCACTTTAAGAAATGGAAATTTGATTTGTAAATTTTTGTGAAGACTGTTATGATCATATACTGCATTTGTTAGGGTGAAACAGTTCAGATGCTATCAACTACAGTAGATTATTTTGTAATAACTACCACATTTACATTGTATGAGATGATAACTGCTTTTTTATTTATCTTTTTATTTTTGATATTGTTATTCATTCCTGTTATTTCCTTTTATTTTGTTTGTATTTTAATTGCTTCTTAATTTGCTTTGTGTGTAATCATGAAAATCAATAAAAACATACGAATAAAAAAAAAAGTAGCAATAATAATAGGTTTGCGACACATAATTACAAAGAAGGGCATTCTTTACTTGCCTCTTCAATGTATAGTTTCAGTTTGGGACGTTCGAATGTATAACAAGACAGGCACAAATACAAGTACAAGAAAATATCTCAGAACCCATTTATAATTTACCACCCGTTACCAGGAGTGTTCTGCAATCGAAAATAATGATATTATGCCGTTCTCAAAACTCTGAGAGTCTAGAAAGCGAAAGAAGTAAGAGAGTTTGGTGGTCATCTTATATTTTGACAAAAGTGTACAAACAATTCAGCTCTCGGTCAATAAAGCAAAGATCATTGGTTTGAATCCTTCCCGGAATCATTACTGAACTTTATGCATGAGGTATTCGGCGTTCAAGCGGAAATCATTCCAGTATACTCGTACATAAGGTGGAAAACATTCCAGGGGAGCGTTTCATCAAATGTGACAAGTTGTCAGATCTGACATCTTTCCTTGATTTTGATTGGCTGAGAAGCATCGATACTATGGCAACTGTCGGGTAAAACAGACTTTGTCGGATAAAACATCCGACAAGTCCTTTCATGAAACGCCCCCCGTGTACTCGTATAGATAAAGATGTACACAGGGGCCGCGGAACCGGGGGGCTGGGGGAGCTGCAGACCCCCCCCCCCCCCCCCCCCACACACACACACACACTTTTTTGAGTAGACACGTGGGCCTCTGTACAAAAACACGGAAATGATTTTCCTGGTTTGTACGCTCAGCCCCCCCCCCCCTCCCACTTTCAAAAACGCTCCGCGGCTTCTCGTACATGAGAGTCCCCACCATTCGGTGACGAGTACGATCATACCGACGAAATGAAATGGTCAACTGTACAGACTCACGATTTGAAGTGCCCCTGTACATCATCTGTTACATCAAAACGTGTAAAAAAAAAAATAAAAAAAAAAAGAGAGAAGATACAATGCACATGTACTTGAAATCATCTTGTTTCTAGCTTTTACGAGCGAGAGTAGCGAGCGACCGAATGAAAAAAAACTGGATTAAAAAAAATCTATAGGCCCTTGTCTACTTGTCTACTGAAAGTGTATCTATTTTAAGTCAATTTGGCACTCAATTTCTTGGAGTGATATTCAGTCTTATAGTGGTAATATTCTTAAGATTCCGTGAGTAGAATAACATCAGATAGAGAAAAAACATGCAACCATTTCCCTTCTTTGGGGGCAACTGCCCCCCTGCCCCCCTGCCCCCCCCCCCCGGATCGACGCCTCTGATTACAACCACTCCACACTCCGTAAAATTGGGTAAAAATGTGCCATGAGGGTAATTATGAATGCAACCAACTTTAGACATTTCTTTGGGCATTTCTTTTTATCCAATTTGATGGAAATTTTGCCCATTCTAAAGTAATTACTGCTTATTTTTACTCTAACTGGACGATATGCTTCCCGCATTGGATAAAAATATTGCCCAAAGTTGGTTGGACATATAATTACCCTCATGCTGGTTAAAATTTTACCCGATATTTTTTACATATACTTAAATCCTCGTTTAAGGTGCTTATCAGAAAGTTATACGAGGATGATGTATACAGGCCTCAATACCCCCCCCCCCCTTCCCCCGTAGAGGCCCCGGCGTGATTACAGTTTGCCCTTTTCCCCTTCTAAAGTTTACAGAAGGAAAATGTCTCCCTAACTAGATATCTAAAAATTTCTAGCAACGATCTTTATAAGTTCTATCAAATGGCAGAAGAAAACAAATCTTTGAGTGAATGCAACTGTCGAAAGGAAGCCATATTCAGACTTGAAATAATTGGTACTCGTTCTGGTAAGCCTAGTAAAAGCAAAATTGAGAGTACACGGTGAAAAGGCTTGTGTATCTTCATGTAGTGATGGCATGTGTCACAAAACATTGAGTATTGGGTGTGTAAGTGAAATT
Organism: Echinometra lucunter; assembly: GCA_029962745.1. Lineage (NCBI taxonomy): Eukaryota > Metazoa > Echinodermata > Echinoidea > Camarodonta > Echinometridae > Echinometra > Echinometra lucunter. Next base: position 56,746,807 of record CM057151.1, read on the forward strand.
CTGACTTCATTACAATGTCATGCTACATGCTAAGCTGGCATTTGTACGGGGGGGGGGGGAGGGGGGAGGGGGGTGTCTGAAAAGGAATATCACCACACGGTCATGCAGAAAGTTCGGGCAATCACTCACTTTGAATTATTCCGTCAATTGGGGGTCGGTCAGTCTCTCAGAAAACAACCAAGAAATCAAGGTCTCATTAACTAAAAAGAGTGATGGTCGACATAACTGCATAAAATTACTGACGTGTACGTTTCATGATAATGATAATATTAAACATGGAACATATTCCTTCGAGTCAGAGGCGTCGATCCTGGGGGGGGGGGGCAGAGGGGAAGTTGCCCCCAAAGAAAATTTCGGGGGCAAAGATATCATTTTGCCCCCCCCCCAATATTTTCCGAACAAAATTTAAAAAAAAAGGAAAAAGAAAAAAGAAAGAGAAAAGAAAGGAAAAGGAAAGGAGGAAGTGAATGAAAGCGGAAAACAATGGGAAAAAAAGAAAATGGGACACTGGGAAGTGCTCGCTCGCTTAGCTCGCTCGCATTTAAGTATCTTAACCAATGCCGATGATAATTACTAATCTTATGAAAGGAAATCGGTTTACATCTACAGTTCCTATCTAATGTTATACTATTCTTCTACTCATAGGAAGTAATTATATAACCAAACAAGATATTACTCCAAGAAATCGAACGCCCAGTTGACCTAGAAATAGATACACTTTCAGTAGATAACGGCCTGGATAAAAAAAATGATAAAAATAAAAATAAAAAAACATATTTTTTCGTTAGCTCGCTCGCTACTCTCGCTGGTAAAAGCTATATAGATACAATATGATTTTGGGCAGCAAGTAGCTTATTATAGCAGCGAGATTCCAAAATATCATAATATTTGGGCAGCGAGGGGGTTGACAAATTTTCAGTGACGAATCCATATAATTTTGCCGGGATCGGTCGTTGACTTTCCTTGCTATGGTAGAAACAGAATGGATTCGGACTGCAAGCCAGGTAGCTAAAACAGTGTTCATATTCGGCAAACTGGTGATCGGATGTATTATTTAGATATCATACAGGCATGGCAGGTTTATAGTGTATTCTGATGATGATAATGATGATAGTATTCCGTTCTTGTATAGCGCATATCACATTATTATAATATTATGATGACGAAATAACACTTCTATCATATGGAAAAGGGTATATTTTTCCTCGCTCGCTACGCTCGCTCGTTTGATATCAATGGTTTTGAAAAGCAAACGAATTGGGTGAGATGAGATCGAATAGATAATGGAGATGTTTCATGGGCTCACAGTGTAATTTGCCGAAGGGATTACTACTTTTACCATCAAAAAGTTCAAGTTTACCCCCAAATAGATACACTTTCCGTATAGATAATTGCCTAGATAAAAACAAAATTTCATATTTTGTGTTACAGTTCGCTACTAACAAGATAATTTTGGGCACTCTAATCAGCCTTTTTCAGAAGAGAGTTGTACAATATTTGGGCAGCAAGGTGGTCCACAAATTCACATAAAACATTTACTGTATTTTGCTGACGAATCTCTCTCTCTCTCTCTCTCTCTCTCTCTCTCTCTCTCTCTCTCTATATATATATATATATATATATATATATATTTGTGGGGGGGGGGGGGGGTCTCTGACTTTCCTCGCTGGTAAAACAATATGGTTTCGGACTGTGAGTGAGGTACAGCAGACGGGTGATCAAATAGATTGTTTAGATATCTTATAGGCTTATAGCGTATTTCGATGACGAAACATTATTGTCCCCTTATTCTGACTTATGCATGTATTCAGGCTTCTATAGCTGATGGGATCCAACTGCGGCACGCGGCTTCTCATTGTTTATTACCTCATCTGCACCAAAACAAAGGATCAAAAGGGGTTGGAAATCTGTCTGTCGGTCAATTGGATTCGGTCACGACTAACTGCTGGCCCGCCTCTGTGGTCTGGTGGTTAAGGCATTGGCGTTCTAAGCCAGTGACCCGGGTTCGATTCCCGGCGGAGGCATTTTTTCAACCCTAGATTCAAAATGGATGACAGCTCTGGGGAACATTGAGTAAGCTACGCAATTATTATTCTCCCATTTTCATTTCTTTCACTGTTAAACTTTATTATCTACAAGGGAGTTGCCAAAGTTGTTTGCATTGGTCAAATTTCTTTCAATGTATTGTCCCCTTATTCTGACTTATGTATGTATTCAGGCTTCTAGCTGGGATCCAACTGCGGCACGCAGCTTCTCATTGTTCATCAACTCATGTGTACCAAAACAAAGGATCAAAAAGGGTTGGAAATCTGCCTGTCGGTCAATTGGATTCGGTCACGCCTAACTGCCCGCCTCTGTGGTCTAGTGGTTAAGGCATTGGCGTTCTAAGCCAGTGACCCGGGCTCGATTCCCGGCGGAGGCATTTTTTCAACCCTAGATTCAAAATGGATGACAGCTCTGGAGAACATTGAGTAAGCTACGCAATTATTAGTCTCCCATTTTCATTCCTTTCACTATACGTATATATATATATATATATATATATATATATATATATATAATCAGTAGCCATGGCTTCATCTCCGCTTGGTCGTCTTGCTCCCCCCCCCCCCAATCCGAAAAATGGATCGACGCCTCTGCTTCGAGTTAAACTTGATATTTCATCAGTGATTCCCCCCCCCCTCGTTTTGTTTTGCAGATGCACTGGAAGCACTACAAAACACTTATGATATTGATTTAACATCAAAACAGCAATGATCATAAGATAAGATTTTATTAAACTCTATCGACCCCCGATCGGGAGTATGAGAGTCTCAACAAGAACATATTTACAATAATGAATTTGTGTATAAAAATGAACATATTTACAATAATGAATATGTGTATAAAAATGAACATATTTACAATAATGAATATAAATGTTTGCATTGTGAAAGTGCATGTTGCAAAAGGCTAACAACAACAACAACAACAACAAAACCCACTATAAACTAATATATTGTTGTGTTTAGCACAATAACATTGTAAAACGCACTGGTTGTTTAACCACCCTGCCACTTCTAGTAGTTACATTCACTCTGGTAACTGTATTATTATCAAGAAACCTTTCATCAATAAATGATTTAGAGAAGTACAACATTACTATTCTAATTAATTTTACAAGTTTTTTTTAAATGGCACCTTTTATCTACACTAAACAATCTACCCATTTGGTAAGCACAAGGTCTTATGAAAATTCTTTGGGTATGTATACATCTGTCTTTCTTTAAAAGAAAGAACACTAATGGAACTCATCTCCAATTCCTTCAGCGAGCATAATGTACATAAATCATCATTCACTGAATCTCGGGAAAATCGATTGTTATTGACGGGTAACCTATGAGACCTGCATCTGAATTTACACAATGTAGTTGCATCAGTGTCACTTAAAATTATAGGAAATACGTCTCAAAAGCCAATTCTTTTTTAATCATCTTATAATTCGCACAAATACGATTTGACCATGTTGCTGCATGCCAATCTTGTTCTGACATATCTTTAAACGCAACGTCAAGGCTTTTAGAAACCAATCGTTCCCAATTCCCTTCCCTTGTGATAAAAATATATTACCATAACCTGCTTTCTGTAGTATATCTTCAGTGCAACTCATCCATTTCGACGTGAACTGTATAGTTGGATCTCTGTGCATATCAAAAACCAAGCTATAAATCAAGAAAGTGTACTTGTCCTCCTCACCTTTCACAATTCTGAACAAAAATCCAATCATTTTACATCAATATGACTTAATAAAGTGGAGCGCCCGGTTTCCCCATATGCCATGGCATCTGGAATAAACTTATTTACCCGTACAATTGATCTCAAAAACTTTCTGTGAAAAATTTCAATTTGAGCAGTATCTTCACGGGGTCCGCCCGCGAGGCCCGCGAGGCCGAAGGCCCACGAGACCGACTTTTTTGTATCTTATTTTCCTTCATCAGGTGCCGCGGTCGAGTGGTTTAAGGCGCCTCGTTGCAGCGGCGGAACAGGTGCCTGTTATCAGAGGGGGGAGGGGGGCAGAGCCAAAAATTTCCCGGTAACTAAGTCCAGAATCAGTGGCTTTGCTAGGATTCCATTTCCGGGGGCGGTAGTGAGAGCGCGAAGTGTGCGAAACACTTAATACTGAGCGCGCGAAAGGCGCTCCCTATAAGGGGGAGTTTTCCACCTTCTGCGCGAAGCACGGAAGCTCCGACGTTTTCTTCGAATTGTTATTTGTCTGCTCCTGCTCTTCTTACGTTCTCTGCCTGTTATCGGGTGGAGGGGGGGGGGGGGGTGGGCAAAGCCGAAAATTCGAAGCGCGGAAGCTCCGACGTTTCTTTGAATTGTTCCTTGTCTGCTCCCTGTTATCGGGGGGGGGGGGGGGGAGCCAAATAGTATAGAATTATTGGCGTTGCTAGGATTTCATTTTAGGGGGCGGTGTTGGGCGCGCGAATCGTGCGAAACACTGAGCGCGCTTCCCGTGCTCATTACCGCCCCTAAAGTGAAATCCTAGCTACGCCACTAATTCTAGACGGAGTTACTGGGAAATATTTGGCTCTACCCCCTCCCCCGTCTGATAACAGGCACCTTTTACGCCTCTGCAACGAGGCGCCTTAAACCACTCCACCGCGGCACCTGATGAAGGAAAATAAGATACAAAAAGTCGGTCTCGCGGGCCTTCGGTCTCGCGGGCCTTCGACCCATATTATGTCAGTATTGGTAAAATCATTCGATCAAATAATTCACACTGTGTATCAATGGACAGTTGTAATCTTTTTGCTTTTTGCCAATAAATAGTATAGCTTTCCTTGCCTGGGATACTGCTTTGTGACTGTTAATTTGAACGTACATTATACCTAAATCTAACTCCCAAATAGATAAAATCATCCACAACCTCCAAAACATCGCCATTAAAGTTGAAAATTGGTATTTTTCTCACTTCCCACGAGAAAATAATACGATTTAGTCCTGCTATAGTATTTACGGTTAATTGCCACTTCTGGCAATAATCATTAACTGCATTCAAAGTAGATTGGAGCTGGTCTATCTGGACTTTCAGCTAGAATAATAGTGTCGTCTGCATACAACAAACAATACAAATTTGCAAAAGTATCCAAAACCTTACTGCGCATCTCACTGGCCAGATACTTCAGACCTTCATAACATGAACCAATATTATATGGCTGTCAAAATCCATCAAATAAATGGCAAACAATTGTGGAGATAGATTTTCCCCTTGTCTTACGCCAACATTGCCAAGTAAAATACTGTGACAAATTTCCTTTAACATTTACATATGAATTTACATGCTGGTATGTTCTTAATGATAATCACATTGAAAATGTTACCACTAACTCCATTCTTCTTCAACAGTTTCTGCCATATAATATCAATGAAATCAAAGGCTTTCTTATAATCAATAAATCCACAGTAAACGTTTGTTCTGTGGCAATACATATCAATTATGCACTTCAACACGATACATGGTCAGTTGTGGAGTAGCTTTGCACGAAAACCTGCTTGCTCCTTCCCAATTCTGACAATTTAAAATAAAAAATTAGTTAACCTTGAATTAGTAAATAGTTTTCCTAAACAACTTAATAAAGTAATACCTGTAGTTATCTGGATCAGCAGCAGCATCACCCTTGGTTTTTGTCGATTGAAATGATTTCGATCCTGCACACCAATCTGTGGGTATACAACCTGTATCTAACACGATATAAAAAGCGGACATTATCATGATCATATATGTGGGCAATTCTTCAAAAATTCATTACGTATTTATCTATACCACAAGCTTTGCCATTTTTTAATTTCTTTATCATAGACACAACTTCATCTTCAGAGAATGGATCATCTAATAGATGCTTACCATCAAAAGCAACTTCAATCTGTATATCGAGTGAAGTCACAGATAATTGATCATGATCGATGTTCCTATTGCCAATCTTCCTAAAGTGGTTCAACAAAATCAGACAATTCAACTGAAGACTCACTCGTATTACATGTGTTCCCCAGACTTCAAAAAGGACCAATATTGAGCTGGATCTATACCGCAATGACTCATTTTTCTGTTTAAAATACAACCTCCTTTTTCGTTTCAATATCTTTTATAACACTTGCTGGCTTCACAAAATCATCCTCAACTAAGAAAGAGAACCTTTGCTCTTATCATAAACAAATTATATTTCCATTAAAGTTGCACTTGTCTGTATTATGTGCCATATGAAATAATTATAATGGAATATGGATTTTTATATTTCATTGCTCCGGGGGCTGAAATAACCCCCCCCCCCCCCCTGGTGCGTGTGGTATCGAATGTAAGTCATGCACGGTGTCAAGTCGTTATAAACTCTAAGGACTGCTGTCAAGACGTGTCAAGAACACCCCATGCCCCCCCCCCCCCCCCCCCCCATCTAATAATGAAAATCTACATGTAGCACTTCATATTTTCCAAGCACATGTGTCTAACTAGATATGGCTTGCCGAAGAGTGTTGTAAATCCAGCAAAGGTAATATGGAAGCATGGCTGTTTTTCATATGATTTCACTGAATTTGTTAATGTTTTAGTCGCTTATAGATAGATGATTTTTAAATGAATCAATAAGGTGTATTCATCCCAGCTATGTTTGTTAAATAATGTCTATAACGTGGCATTCGTGGTCGGATCCTTTTGTCCATGTCGACCCGGCTCTCGCCCAACTTCCCCGCCGTAAGAGACCGGTAGCTGGACGTACACGTAGCTAGGCACCCGTAGGCTGAAACGGCCAAGCCGCGTAATAATTGTTCAGTCAATTCAGTGTAGTCTGACCTGATTAAAATATCATCTTTACAAGGAAGAAAGGCATAATCGTGTTTCAGGCCCCACTCAATTAATGCATGGTGAGTGGGGCTGATGCCCACATCCCGGGGGGGGGGGGGGGGGGGGGGGGGGGGGGGGGTACGACCCCAAAAGTGGTAGGTATGTGCCGCGGGCGAGACAAAAAAAGGGGCTTTGGAACGGGCTTATTGTGAAAAGGAGGGTCTTCGGAACTACAAATGTTTGTGAAAACGGGGGGTCTTTGGAACGGTTCGCCTGCGTGTGAGTGTGTATGTATCCCTATGGAACGGGCATGTGTGCATGCAGCTAGCCCGGCGGCACAGCCGCCGGGTGGGCTCGCGCAGAGGCGATGGTCGGACAGCGCTCTGCGGGCCGCTTTTCACAAAAAATGCAGCTCATTGTAGCGGATCAATGCGGCCGGAACGGTGTGTGACGAAAACCATGCGAAGCTTTGGAACGGATTTCTTTCTTCTTTTTTCTTGATAAGAAGAAAATGCTATGCTTTGGAACGGCTTTCTTTGTTCTTTTTCTCAATAAGATAAAAATGCTATGCTTTGGAACGGAAATTTGAGTGTAAAAATGGGGGTCTTCTCCGCGGCACATACCCACTACGCATTATATACTGAGTGCCCCCCCTGGGGCCCACATACATCATGATCGATGTCTCCTGACCTAACTTGGACCACAGAAATAAGACGACGGACTTTCCATAACAATTTTGAAAAAAACTGTGTTGATCGATCATCACGTCTTATCATCATTATAATCTTCTATTATTATATATACTCGTGTTTACGGCACCACCAAACGCAATTCAAATATGATTAATACAGCAGCGGGGCCAATGAGCACATTATATATACTCGTGTTACGGCCACACCAAACGGGATTCCAATATGATTAACACAGCAGCGAGGCTGATGCCCATCAGCCCACTACCGTGATAATGATATCATAATCCCGTTTGGTGGGCCCGTAAACACGAGTATATATATATATTAGTGACAGAAAATGTAAAAATGTAAAAGTGAGTTTCATGATCGATCAACTATTGAAATGTACTTCGTGTGGGAATCAGCCCCACATTCAAACTATATTAGAGGTGGGGCCTGAAACACGATATTGCTGGAAGAAAATTAGGATTTCACAGCACTTTGTTTAGGATTGGTCTTTCAATATGGGCAAACCCGGAGAATAGGGGACCAGAACGCTTGCGCATATTCATTGTGTGCAAGCAAATGCAGCCCAGTGGCAGTGGCGACGGAGACGATCTACACAAGATTCAGCGATGAAACATTGTGAGTTTGAGAACATTTCTGGCCAAAATAAAAATGATTTTCATCACATAACCAAAATTCTGAAAGCCAAGAGGACAATGTAATATATTAGAACATAGTTACCTGATTAAAAATATTTTAAAGTCATTTGAACTCGATTATTGACTTGTCACATACCCTGACTCTCGGCCGTCTCTGCCGATCTCTGCACTGTACAAATGGCATGCACGCACGTTCCTGTCCGGTCCCTATTCTCCGGGTTTGCCTCAATATGCTGTGTCTTTCTGCCATCAACATGCACGAAATATTGAATTTGATTTTGGAGCATAATGCGACTAAAAAGTTAGACAGGATCATTCCAGGCAAATTTGCTGCCCTCTCGTGCTCTGAGCTCATGCCAGGAGCTCCGGCCACACCACGCTGCGTACATGGCGCATTGATGACTAGTAAGTTGAGAAGATGGCGGATGGTTTCATTTCTTAGACTTTTATTAGAGCAAGAGGTACACTTACCAATAACCAGGCGTGGTTCTATGGAGGGGGCTTTGGGTGCTCAGCCCCCCTCAAATTTTGGACAATGTAGGTGTAAATTTTAATTTCATATAACTTCTAATATACATAGAATTGCACCTGCCACCAACTGCATGAAAGTCACTAATATAGTGATATTCAATATAAGCATTTGATTTACAGATACTAGCAACAAAATATCTATGAAATGTAGAAAATTCAACTTGCTGATGTCGGAAAACATAAGTTCCAAAACGAAATCCGTAATTTACTGTGCTGGTGTGATGTAAATCTAACTATTTTCAGGTTTACTAATTTAGACTATGTAACGTTAGGAGGTTTATGATTTTTTTTTTTAAAGTGATTTTACTTCTTCCTTACAGGTCATTCGATGATGGCCTTGAGATAGTCGAGGTACACTGTATACAGCCCTCAGAATATATCTGCGCAGTGCATACATGTATGAATATAAAGATGACAAGAGTTGAGAGGTAAATGAATTTCATCCCTTTCAATGTAATGTAAGTTTCAAAAATGTTTTAGTGCGAGTATTGTGAATGGATTTTTCAGAAGAATCAACTCTAGAATTTAACTAATTAAGTAAATTAACTAATTGTGATACAGGTATTAGACTTTAAATTTGAATTTCATATGCAGGTATAAAGTTCAATTTTTCTTCCTGATATTCTTTCAGAGTATTTTATCTACTTGAGTCTTTCTTTCTTGGAGATGTTCTATGTTTTATGAGCTTCCTGCAAAGTCTGGTGAAATATAAACTCAAGGCTAAATGTGCATTCTTCAGTCAATCAAACTATTTTCTCAACAATCAATCACTGATAGGTATCAATGGAGAGGGGAGGATTACCTCTTTCTTCCAAAGCTACAATACATGTAAATCATTGAAGCAAATAATCTTTGAATATCAACCCTCTGAATTTGAATATCCTTAGCTTGACACACACTGTATAATGCACTTGTTAACAGTGGCCTCTTCTAGTATCAAGAAAATTGTTTATTAAAGCTGTCCATACCAGCAGCCTCGATAAGAGGATTCCCCAAAGGCCAATCAAATCTGTTCTCTACAGGTCAGATGATATTTTCATAACGTACTGACGAGAGCAGGTCCCATAAAGCATTTCTGTCACATCATATGTTTTAACAAATATTGTGGGGCACAACATTTGAAGGTCTACAAAGGAAAAGGGTGACATTGCATGGCAAAAAGCCACTAGATCTACAAGCCTGTGTTGAACTGCACTATTCTCTGGTAGTTCAAAGGTCATGTCCAGCCAGCTCATCAATCACTAGCATTTCTTGAATATGATTCACCTACCTTAATTTTGCCCTAACCATGTTGCTGCCCATGCCATATTAAAGATGTCATGTGTCACTCAAAGGTCATAGGGTCAAAAAGTATTTGAAATTCTTTGCAGATACTATATTTCCATGATTACTTGGAATGTATGACAGAAATCTTGGTCAAAGATGAGCGAGATATATTTTTATGTGGAAGAGATAATGGTAACTATGGTAGTATGTAGCATCTGTGAGATGTGCATACTGCATAGATTAAAATTTCATGAGAGGTGGAGTATAATCGAATTGCTGTTGTTTATTTTTTATATTTTGTTTTTATTTTTTTCATATAATGTTTAATGCATATCATAATTGTTTGAAATTGTTGTGGTTTTGAAAGTTGTTGCAACATATAGATCTGGATGTCGGTCATGTCAGAAGTATTGCCAATATTCATGTGTCAGTGGTAAATTTGTTGGAGATGAAAATTACATTACCACATCCTTTCACCCATCCGTTATTCTTGATATGAAGATTGAATTTAGGGATGCTAAA
>CM057151.1:56757778-56823016 GCA_029962745.1 Echinometra lucunter
AATATGTAAGTGGACACGCTGGGTTGTGTCCAGTGGTGAATGCGTTTGGTGTTGCCATCATTTTTCTTCACCATACCACCTGCTACCTGACTATAAGTGATGCCTGATTAAGATGATGATCAGCACAGTATCCTGTCTCCATTCATCATTATTTCACACTCAGAGAGTATGACATGTTCCCATTACACTCCTTTCTCTCCGGGTTAGTCTCAACGTATGATGGAACCTTTAAAAGCACAGACTTTGCCATCTTTCTTACGATCATCATCTCTGTATCGAGAGTATTTGACTTCAAACTTGTTTTTATCACAATGCCTATTCATCTTAAAACTTCATTATACACACATATGTTAGGATTTTGTAAAGAAAAGAATGAGTGTATGAAGTCTCTGTAATTGTGCTTGTTACCTAGAAATGAATGTGAATAAAGCATTACCTAATGATGATGATGGGTGAAAATCATCTGCCTATGTCATTTGTGGCAATATAAAATTGATCACCAACAAATGATGAATCTCATTTTCTCCTTTACCACAAATGTGCCTCCTTTTCTGTCATTCCCTTCCTTTCTCTTTCTCTCTCATTCTCTTCCTTTCTATTTCCCTCTCTCTGTCTCTCTTCCTTTCTTCCTTTTTCCCCTCTCTCTCTCTCTCATTGTCTTTCTCTCTCTCTCCCATTTTCTGTCTACCCCCATACGCTCTTTCATGATATGAACATTGTACCTAATAAAGCAGTTAGATGTAAAATCTGAATATGATAGAGATTTTTAACTGTAAATATTTTCCATCCACATGGATAAGCCTTATGAGTGTGTCATTGGAAATGAAAAGGAAGCTTTATTTAGTTTGTTGACTTCATTGTTTATTGCATAATATTTTATTACTTCTATTGATATTCATGAGTATTCTGAAAATGTGATTGGTCAATTGGAGTTCGCAGGGTTTTAAATAATTTCACTAACTCCGAATGGTTTTCACTAATTTTTTTCCGAGGCAGCACTGCACATGCTTTATTTACTGGTTTTTTTTCCTGGGTACTACTGCCCATGCTCACTACTAGTTAAACAAAAATTTGTTTCACTCATAGGTTTCATTTCAAAAGCGCAGACAGTCTGCTGAGCGAGTTATATACGGACTTGCTCATAAACTTACCACCTGTAGTAAGGGCGAAAGTCACTGGTTGGCCCCTATGCTTGGTCCAGATCAGCTGGCTAACTCTAGGTTCAGAATTAGTTGTATTGAAGAGATATAAGGCAAATATTCCAAGTATGAAGTTCGAAAGTATAGTGCAATTATATATCTTCGGAGGGACTGGACATTATAATTACTATTTTTTCCAAAAAAGACAAAAATAGTCATTTCCAGCCCCTCAGGTAAGTGATTTTCACTATACTTTCTCACAGCATGGTATATTTTCAAACTAATATGCATAACATTCTGTCATTTCCACCTCACATATTTACATCTCACTAATCCTCATTATAATTTATGCTGAATTTGTGCATGTTTTTTTTTTTCTTTTCACGATGCCATGGAAGAGAATTAGTCCCTTTGGGAGTTTTCCTATTCTGTTCTATACATCTGCAAAATAATTCTCATATTGATTAGCCATCTGATTCCCAATCACATGAACGTATAGCAGAAAAGTTGTTTCTATTGGTATTTTTAATATAGTTCATGATATAGATACCCAATAAGCAATTTGATTTCCAGTCCATCTTTTGATTGATTGCTAAAGCAAGTGTTTGAGAGAAATGGGTCAATTATTTGTCGCGGATTACATGACCGAGATATTACAATGTCTTATGACACTGTAATTAGTTGGGAAGTATTTTGATAGCAGTGTTTTATGACTTGTTATAACAAACTAAATAACTTGATTTCTGGATCCATTACTGAAAAAAATTATCTAATGAAATAATTATGGTCTTGTTTATCATTAGTGGAACTTGAATTATATTGCATGAAATGGCAGGTAAAGGATTAGCTTTGAGGTTTCTGTAAAGTTATAATGGGAGATAATATACAAGAATATCGTCTGTTTGGAGCCAGAAAGGCATTTAGTCTGTATAAAATGAACTGAGTTAATGCCCTTCTGGCTCTAAACAGATGATATGATTTATCACAGGGTGGCTGAAATAAGGCTCTGATTCATCTGATTTTTATTATAATATATAGCTTGTAAATTCATTTTCACGGACAGCTTACATTTCACAAATAATCTGATTCTTTGAAAAACGAAGAAAGGGAGAAATAGAATGGCATTTTCTGTATGCCACTGCAGAATGTTTTCTTAACACCAAATTATGATTAAAGCAGGTATATGCTTCATTCAAAGTGAGGACAATTGAACTCTTTCTATGCAAATTTATTGACATTTCAGGGAGCAGTTGTTTATATAGTGATTTTAACATTATTTTCAGGACGAATGAGGTAAAATGAGTTCAGACAAGTTTCTTTTCATGTTTGTCTGTGAAATGAGAATGTATGTGTGAGTAATTGTGCATTTCCATGATTATAGTTGTATTACATTGAATCCCATTAGCTTTAAGAAGAGATGATATATCTTGTGATTCTGATAATCTTTTGAATAGCATCATAGCTCTGAGTTAGAAAATTTTCATTTCATCTTATCTATTTTAGGTTTTGTGTATAAAAATAGTGCATCCCCCAAAAAAAGTTTACGGTTGGAAAGTGGCTTGGCATCTGAGCATTTCAAAATATTTTCAGGAAATATATATTGCAAGAGTAGTTACAAGAGTAATTTAAAAGTTCATTTTAAAAAGTGTGAAGGGCCAATACCAGAATGGCCATGCATGCACTCACCTTCCCCAAATCACCCATTACACACACATATTTAGATAATAAACCCTACCCGACACATGTTTATCAAGGAATGTTATGATGTTGATTAGTGGATAAACATGCCCGATAGCCATCTTACCTATACACCATTTATTTGTTTACATGTGTCATATCAAGGACATTGTGGTCTGAACATGCCTTAAGATGGTTTCTACAAGAGTTGGCATTGCCGGTTCAGTTCTAATGGAAGAGAAGCAGTAGTATTCCTGAATAAAGGAGACTGCATTGAAACTGAGTCCTTATCGCCCAATTAAACACAACAAAAAAAGTAACTCCCCCCTAATTCAAAATAGCGTAACTTTTTAATGAAAAAGTTTTGAGGAAAATAATTTGGCAGGAGTGTTTCTTCACTTATTGACTTACTTCTGTGTGAAAATGAGAGTGATCCGTCAACTCATGCATGAGTGAGCAAACATTAAAGGCAAAAATGTCACTTTTCAAAAGTCACAAGAGTCATTTTGGGGCTCTGTGAAACAAACCTCTGGCGAACTTGAATTCTTCCATTGTTTGATCCAGTCATGCCTATCCCTGACACTTTTCATGTTTATCACAGTTGGGTAAACACAGTTTTTTGAGAAAAATGATGTTCAGCCCTCCTAAATCTGCAAAATCCATTCAGTTTGTGGAAAAAACTGGCATCGACCAACATGAGTCAGCACATTATGTGAAAATACCAGGTATTCGTTTTTTCCGGCATTAAACTGTAAATTTTCACCATTTCTTGCTTCATCATTCGCAGTTTTGTCACTCAACCATGGCACAACCTCGAAAAACATCAACAACATTTTAAAAATGCCAGAAAAATCTTGTTTCACAAACCCCCAAAATGACTCTTGTGACATTTGAAGAGTGACATTTTTGCCTTTAATGTCTGCTCACTCAGGCATGACTTGACAGATCAATCTAATTTTCAAACAGAAGTTAGTCAATAAGTGTAGGAACACTCCTGCCAAATTATTTTCCTAAAAACGTCTTTGTTAAAAAGTTATGCTATTTTGAACTAGTTGGGAGTTACTTTTTTTGTTGTGTTTAGATTGCTATCTGTTGTTGAAGAAGTTGATAGATATGAAAATTTAAGTGAATGTTATCTTCCAGATTTAGATTCCTACATTATAAATGATATGGATGTATTTTCAGTGCTTATAAGCTTTCTGGTTGGAGTAAAATTCAAATTGTAGGCTATCATTGCCTGACTTGTCTGATGTTGCTATGTTTTAGAACAATTTAGCTTTTCCTCCCAGAAGAAAGTTTGCATCTTCCCAAGATATTAATTGCATTTTTTTTTCATATGGCTTTCCAGGCCCTCAGTCAAGTAGATTTTACATGTTTGTTTATACATATCAAATGCTATTGCAAATTCTTTAAAAGTCAGATTGCTGTCTGTCCATTCTTGAAATAGGAAGATATTTTTTATTCAAAGAAAGTAGCAAGCAAGTCATGAGTGGCGATTATTCTCTTGACAAATAACCACTTTTAAGAGTTCAACAAATAGAAATGTGCGCTTCTTTAGTAATTACATTTTCATGTGCTGAATTCCTCATTCCCACTTATTTGGAAGGGCTTTAAATTGAAGTAGAATATTGAACCGTCCATGCATGTTTTCGATGCATTGGAGCATTTGAAATCTAACTGAGATGTGAAATCACTGGGCAGACAGTGAAATGAAAGGTAGAATCAATGCACCATACAGAATGCAAATTAGGACACATCTCAAGCTTAGCAGCCCAAGGTCAAGGGGTCCTGTACTTATGAGAGACAGTTCTCACTGAAATAACACTGGGTGAACAAGTGGATTATTAGGACTGTTCCCACTGACAATAGTTGCATCAAACACTTCTTCCATAAGACCTGGAAGGTATGATGAAAGCAAGTACTTTGAAACGCTAAGAATTCATTGAATCTGCAAGTGTCTGTGCTCAGTGTAAACTAATGTTTTGGGCACTTGGATTTTGTAGTGGAATGTGATTTCCATTTCAGAGCAAATAAAGAGGAGGTGTATGTGCCGTTATTTCCCTCCTTTGGTATGTGATTGTAAAGATAAGAAAGGAAATTAGAAATCACAGGATGTAAACAAAGTTCAACATATGGAAGGCAAGAAGTATTGCACTCGAAGGATAGATGGTAAAGATATAAAAAACCAGGATATAAGATAGATTGAAAAGATAGATAGTGGGGAAAAAGAAGAGGAGTGGACGGAGATGAAGAGGAGTGGACGGAGATGAAGAGGAAATCTACCGCCCAGCGTCAAGAGGTTAGCAGGAGTAATAAAGGAGAGTTCCCGAAGGTTTCTTAGAATTGATCTCTTGAGATGCGATTGAGAGAGGTGCCATGGAGTAAAATAGGAGTGTCTTCTTCTCCCCTTCCCCCCCCCTCCCATTTAGGAGAGGTCTTACTTCTCCCTTTCCACATGTTAGATCTGAGACCACAGAGTACACGTAATTCTCACCTTCCTTCACCATCCCCACCCCCCCCCCCCCCCCCCATGTGACGTTGATCTAGTGTAGCAGAGAAATACTTTCTTGACCCCATTCCATTAGGGGACAGGATTGGTTTCTTTCTTTCCTCTCTACAATTTCATTTCAAAATCTAGAAAATTTAGGTCACTGAGACATTTCCCCCAACCTATCTTGTAATTCATCATGGATAATGTATTGTCTGTGCAGCCAGGTTGTGTTTTCCTCACAGTTCGGCCTTGGTAGACCCATTTCTGTCTATTTCTCTCAAACTAGGGGAAAATGTTCTTGTTATTGAAGCATGTTGCAATAGCTGTTGTAATAGCCTTTCTATCTACATTAGCAGTATTTAAAAAAAAAAAAAAATTAGCAAAGACTAGTTTGTCTCTTCCATGGTTCACATACATTGAGAAATGATCAAGACTGAAAATGATGAGGTTTGATATGTCCTTTTCTCCAATGCTGTTTGAATTACATTGTTATAGAAATGTTAAGTATTACTACATATGTATACCCAAGAGGTTAAAACCAAATATTATGTCTCTCTTTCAAAACAGTTGGTAGAAAATGACTCTAGTAATTTTTCAACCTCTGGGATGATATTATATCCCAATTTTCACTTTTGAATAACGTTATTTCTTGTGAATCCCGTGATAGTACATATCCACAATCCATCTCATTTGCCCCTATCCAATATGCAGAACACTAAGATGACTAAATTGGAAATTCTTAATGGAATGAACCCTGCTCCGTCGACATCCCATTCTGGCTTGATGAAATTAGCTGAAATGCAGCCGTGATTTAGTTAGCATTAATACAGGTTTGTGTATGGTGGCTGTGAATAAAAGCAGGAAAAGAAGAGAGACGACAAAATGAGATGAAAAGAGACCGACGGCTGTTCGTGTATCCCTGTCAGTCACTGCGCTACTCTCTACCGATTTGTTGAGGTCAAAGGTCATAGCTAGGGGCTATAGAGAAGACCAGTGCTTTTTTTTTGTCTGAACACAGATATTATTTACTGCAGGAGAAGATTTTCTGTTGCAGTAACCTCATCTTGTCAAATTGACTTGGGGAATGTATACTAATTTATTTTATCACAGTCAGATTTGATAAGTTTTCTTGTTATAGAGCATAGCACTATGAATTTATAAGATATGATATATGTATGGGTAAAAATGAAGAGAAGGCTGCATTCTTGCTCATTACATATTCTACCTATACCAGCATTTAATACTTCATGTTATAATGTTAGTAACTACTCATGTCATACACTTTTTTCTTTTCTTTTTACTATGTTTTCTTTTCTTTTTACTATAAACTCAGTGATGCTGAAATAAACATTACATTAAAGGAATGCTTCATATTCGTGGAGAGAGGGAATGCAATGGCATTAACCATTTATGTGGATCTTTGAAATTACCAGGTTGTTTGTAGTAGTGGTCGTGAAATAGACATTCATATATTTTCAAATTTAGTATAAAACAAACTACAAACCGATTTGATGGTCATTTTTTTTTATCATTTTACTAAAGAAAAATGGTGTAGATTTAATAGCATTACCATTGCGCATGCCAATAAAGTTTTGATCTATAGCTTGGTTGGTAGATTGTTTTTCCATCGTTTCAGTCCAAACTGTCTACTCAAGTTTTATTGGATCCCTACTGTGTGATTGATATGGAGACAGTTCATACAATTACATGTCTAACAGCAAGTGGGCATAGAAATCAACTGAAATATTACCAGTTTGTTTTACTCCAGGTTGTTTGCTAGAAGATGGTCCTATTTTGTTTGATTTTTGTTTTTTAGAGGTTAATGGCCATTACATGAAATTTTTTGAGGTCAGATAGAGTTCAAGAAAGGATGGCTTTTTATTTATTAGCATTACATGGAAAAAACAACTTCCTACAAACCCTGTATAGATTCTTAGTTATCAAAAGGGGGATTTAATATAAGATGGCATCTTCTTACAATGAGAGGTGCAGTATACAGTTGAACTCTGTGTTCAAGAAAGGATGGCTCTGAGTTCAAGAAAGGATGTCTTTTTATTTATTAGCATTACATAGAAAAAACAACTTCCTACAAACCCTGTATAGATTCTTAGTTATCAAAAGGGGGATTTAATATAAGATGGCATCTTCTTACAATGAGAGGTGCAGTATACAGTTGAACTTTGTGTTAAATATTTTTCTCAAATTGTATGGTGTTGGAAAAAAAAATTAACACTAGTTAACCCATTCGTGACAGGAATTATTTAAAGCCTAATTTGATCAGCTTTTATTCTTCAAATTGGCAACACCAACATTTCTATTTTATTGCTACATTTTTCTTATAAAACGTCATGTATCTGAAATGAATATAAATTGACAGAAATTATGATGAAAAGTCAAAAAGTTGCCAATTTGCAGGGGAAAATGGTGATTTTAAACTTTCTATCACATTGCCAATTTAAGGATTTTAATGCTTATTTTCCTTTAAAAAAATTTCAGCATCAAATAACGAATATTGATGCAACCAAAATGGTTTGCGTAGAATTTTTTGCTCTTTCTGCTCATGTATTTGAGATAATTTTTAGAGCTTTGCATCAAAAGATATTTGGCCAAACCACAAAATGTGGACCTCTGTCACAAATGGGTTAAAAAGAAGAAATGTTGCCCTCATTTCTCTTATTTTTTTTCTCCCTGTATTTGCCTTTGGAACAAGTGGGAAAATTCCTTAATTTAGAGGGGCTCTATCTTATGCATGATGTTTATTTGCACAGTTCGTTCATACATTATATTATAATATCTTTGATTTTAAATTTACTTCAAAGACCCCTGTAGTAATTTCTACAGAAAAACAGAAGCAAGACTTCCATGGTCTTATGTGATCAGGGAACAGTAATTACTTGATTCTCTTACATGTAACTGAGTATGTGATTGTGTAGTGAGATAAATTGGGACATAGCTCTACTGTGTCTAGTCACCACATTCCTAATTTACCTTTCCATATTCTGTGATCATTTCATGGTATATGCAAACCTGGGTAGGCTTCATTAGTAATGTTCCATTATCCCATTCCCACTGTAATGGCCACCAATTATATTGTCTCCCAAAGTAATTTACTCTAATCATGTTTCAAATTAATTCAGAATACAGTCAACAGCATTTCTTCTTCGCTTTAATTTATTTCCTTTCCCCTCAGGACTCAGTTTCGTCTTTTGTTTGTTATCCTGCATTTGAACATTCACAGTGTCATTGGGGGATGTTGAACTGTAAAGCTTTGTAACCAGATCACCTTTGGAGAAGAAATAACAGCTATGCATTGCCTGCTGCTTGGAGTAAGAAGGTCATTAGCTCTTTGTGAAATGCTATTAGCTAGTATCCTTCTGGTACTAAACACAGAAGACTGGACATCGCATACATCTTCTGACACTGTGCTTTTCAGTATGGAAAGTTTAAAAAAAAGAAAAAAATAAGGAACAGGATGGCTAATGCACAGCATTTATAATAGTCATTTTCATAATATTATGCTATTATTCCAAATACAAAATGGCATTTCAGTGTTAAGTCAACATGAGAATGAGGGAAATATCTCTTCTTAAAAGTACATTGGTTGCTAGGTATGGTTCATTCCACTTTCAAAAACCCGACAGAGTATAATTCCAATTTTCTGCATAGTAATTTTCATCACAGTGTCTGATTAATGTACTGATAATGAAATGAACTGCCTGATTACACATATGTGTTTGATTAGCTCAATGAAAAAATTAATTTGGGTTACCTGGTGAAATGAGGAGGGGAACAGATTTGCAATGGAAATATAAATACAAAAACAAAAACAAAAATGTCTGCAGTCATGATCGTTTTGCTACTGTGGGCATCTTTTTAAAATTTCTATTCCATCTTTGCACTCAACTAAAGCTGTTGGGGTAAAAAAAAATAAATAAATAAAAAATAAAATAAGAGAAAGAAAGAGAGAGACTGAGATGGAAACAGGGAGAGTTATACAGGGGCTAATGAACTGAGAAAAAGAGTGGAGTACCACATTATAGGAGGGAGAAAGTCTGTGATCTTTGAGGTACAGGAAATGTCAGGCCAATATTCAAATGTCAGATCAAGCTGCTTGCCGCTTTCTCAGTTATTGGTAGCGTTCATAAAAAGGGCAACATTCCTGATCTATCAGTACAATCTTAGAATAAGAAAAGAGGAGCTTTCGCACTGTACATTTGATTCCTTTTGCTTGAATCTGCGTTTGTCCAAGAGTTGTTTTGACAAGATTCTTGTTTCCACAGATAATTGTTTTTCTCTAATGGTAAGCTGTCATGTCCTATTAAATAATACATACAACTGACTGTAAAGGGCACGGTGATTGTAGGCAACAGCTGTTTAGCATGGAAGAAGAACAAATGAATTAATGTAGAATGATTATAACTCAGAGTATTTCTTCTCCCCACATACAAAATTGAACTTTCAAAAGTTCATTGAAAACAAAGAGGATTAAACTCAAGCCGTAAAAATGCATTTCAAAGAAATAAAATGCATCAAGAAATCTTTGAAAGAAGAAGAAGTAATATTCATGATCTAATATTAGGTATAAGTCAAGGAACTATAGAAGCTATATTTAAGGCAGAAAATTGTTTTGTAAGAATTTCACGTACATCCCAAGTACCGTGATGTGAATATCAAAGGGGAATGTAAACAGTAAAGAATCGTCCAAAGAAGCCTCCCAATTATAAGAATCCCCCTTGCTGCATGCATTGTCTGTTTCCATTGCCACTGGCTGTAGTAGTAGGCACTGCAAGAGTACCTTAGGTAAATATTGTAGTCTATATTAAGAGTTCATAGACTGTATCATATACATATCAGTCTGGTAAATATTAGTATTGCGATAAGGAAGAAGTATTAGCAAAACTGTAGGTTGTAGAGAAGAGTTTACCCTATTGGGAAAAATGAAACTGAATTATTACCAATTTCTTGATATTGCTTCTATGTTTTAAATTGGATATAAAAAGGTAGTTATCTAATGAACTTGTATATAACCTGTTCCATTGAGCTATGTCTATTGGAGGTAAGAAAGTCATAGACTGTATCATATACGTATCAGTCTGGTAAATATTAGTATTAAGATAAAGAAGAAGTATTAGCAAAACTGCAGGTTGTAGAGAAGAGTTTATTGGGAAAAATGAAACTGAATTATTACCAATTTCTTGATATTACTTCTGTGTTTTAAATTGGATATAAAAAGGTAGTTATTTAATGAACTTGTATATAACCTGTTCCATTGAGCTATGTCTATTGGAGGTTAGAAAATCATAGACTGTATGATATACATATCAGTCTGGTAAATATTAGTATTAAGATAAGGAAGAAGTATTAGCAAAACTGTAGGTTGTAGAGAAGAGTTTATTGGGAAAAATGAAACTGAATTATTCCCAATTTCTTGATATTGCTTCTATGTTTTAAATTGGATGTAAAAAGGTAGTTATCTAATGAACTTGTATATAACCTGTTCCATTGATCTATGTCTATTGGAGGTTAGAAAATCATAGACTGTATCATATACATATCAGTCTGGTAAATATTAGTATTAAGATAAGGAAGAAGTATTAGCAAAACTGTAGGTTGTAGAGAAGAGTTTATTGGGAAAAATGAAACTGAATTATTACCAATTTCTTGATATTGCTTCTATGTTTTAAATTGGATATAAAAAGGTAGTTATCTAATGAACGTGTATATATTATAACCTGTTCCATTGAGCTATGTCTATTAAGATCGAAAATGTAATATCAACTCTTACATCAAATGTAGAAAATCTCGATGACAAATGTAAAAGAAGACGCAATATTTATGGAGAATGAGATGCAGCACTTTCAATTGAGAAGGCTTCCTCCTTCATGACTGAATGGAAGTGGAGGTATATATTCTGAATAAATTTTTCCAGAAACCACTAAATACTCAATGCAATCAATTTCCATTGTGATAAATTCTCTTTTTACACTTATATCCAAGCTATATTTAGACTCTCCGTTTCTTCTTTCTATTTGTAAATTTCCTCTGTTCCTCGCTCTCTCTCTCCCACACCATCTATTTGGTATTAAAATAATAAATTGTATTATGTTATGGAATAGTCTGATCTTCTTGTCTCCTGGGCAATTAGAGAAGGTTAGTGGTTCTGCCTGACTTCCTAGTAGTATTGCTTGCATCCTCATAACTTATCTCCTGCTGACAGTTTCTTCCCACTAGACTATTCAGACCAAGTAATTCTACCACCTGTCTCCCCTAAAGCCACTTTCACATTGTAACTCAAAACATTGCTCCATACATTATTCTTTACCAGCTCTGAAGCTTCTAATATTATCCATTCAGTTTTCTATGTTATGTATGATGAATTTTGAAATGTATACATGTCAGGTCATGCATAAGTACACAGGCTAAGCTTTCACATTCTGACACATATTATGTTTTAGCACCATTAATGCATCTTAGATATGGAATTGTCTTCTAAAAGCAAGGTGGCATTATTCAACACAGGGGGAAATCCCTTTCCATATTGGAAGTAGTGTGGTGTATTCATGCTTTGTGTGAAAGACTCAAGTTATGATTCTTTGTGGAGACATATCTCTCCTTATTCCTTCCACTCCCATAGTTATTGCAGTACACAAGCATTGGTGATGTTCAAGTGCAGCTTCACTATTTTCCCATTTAATTCATTCCTTTTTATCATGTAATTATTGCAAATGGACATTCCAGTCATAAAAGGCCAAGATATTTCCTAATACATACTTTCACCATGTATGAAAAGGGAAAGAAAATATCTTTGAAAGAAAATCAGTTTTACATGTTTGAGGATGATCCACCTACCGCTACTTTTTTCACTCCATTAAAATCAAACTCAATTGATTTCTATCTTTCTAGCAATTTTGTTTTTTATTAAGCCATGTGTAAATTTAGTGAAATAATTTACTTTTGAATATGGTTTCATCTAGTAATATATGCCTGCTTACCATAGAAATGCATAGAGTAGGAGTCAGTTTGCTCTCATCAAATACTTTGATATGTACAACTGATTTCATAGAGTCAAAAGGTATGGGGGAGACATTAGCGATTTTCTAATGTGTGTCTCTTTTTCTTTTTTTTTTTACCAAATTCACTGACAAGCCAACAAAAAATTTCCTCAGCAAGAAATATCATGGAACTAATTTTCTTTTGTAAATTCACAATTCATAGTATCTTAAGCCTTGCATGAAAATCACCAAATTTCTAAACTGTTATACATTTTAAAAAATATTTTTTGTTATTTACCTTGTTATTCAGTGATACTGGTTGTGATAGGTGAAGTACATTAGTGAGACTAATGAATGATTACCTTATCGTATCACCATCCATCTAAAGTTCATTGCTGGAGGCTTTCCAAGATCTTTAAGAAGAGTTGATGATATGTAAGTCTACTGTTTTATGCAGGCACTTTGCCATTTAGGAATTCCCTGAGAGGTATTCACTATGAAAATGGATGGTAATTCCTGTGTTTGTTTTACGCTTAAGAGTTATTTTCCTTAGAAATAGCAAGAATTTAAGTGTAAAAATACCGTTTCATTCTTTTTCAAGCTTCAGGAGGTTGTATTGTTTAACAATATGTTTTTATTCCCAGTATTAAACCAAATTTCAATAGTGCCATTTAACCAATTATGTATATTTAGTGTTACAGAGATGCCAGCTGTTCCCTTTTTTCAGTATTTAATACCATTTTTTTTGGGGGGGGGGTCAAATATGCTGTAGGTTTCATGGACAATACTTTTTTCCCCAAATTGTAGTACTACACATATCTAATGCAGAATAGGTTAAAATACTTTATTTTACACCCAAAATACCCTTTCATTCGTCAAAATACTATAATGCTTTTTACAAGGTTGATAATATCCCTGGTATTATGTCTGCAATGAGTTATAAAAGTTCGCAACTGCCATACTTCTAAAATAAATTCATCTAGAGCATAAGTAAAATCTTGCTGCACTTATTTTTGACCAGAAAATTGTAGGTCTTAGGTTATTTGCTTTTCATAAAGGAATTCGAAAGAATTGTAGTTGTATAGTTGGAAGTAATGAGCAAATGTCATTTGAAAGACCTTCACTTTCAAAAGAGTTGAAGTGTAACATCTACATCATGAGATGGCCTGATATTTACACTCAGCATCCTCCTGTTTAGTGAAAGCTTGAATGGGTATATCAGCCAATTATGATTGATACACCAAAGGAAGAAGCTTTCTGGCCGAATGATTTCTGACCAAGCAAGCGTAGTAATGGATGCGGCATATGTCCCTTTCTGGCCTGTCGCTCAGTCAATCTTAGGAACCCTGTCATCTTGAGTGGTCATCGATGCCTTCAAGACTACTACCTAATGGCATTATCATTCATTTAACTCTTCTTTCTAGGTAATAAACGATGCTTAGATTAAAGATTTCCTGTGTATAAGTGATTCACTGTCATGTCTTCCATAATTATAAATACAGCATTGATGGATGTGAGAAGAATGAGTAGACATCTTGTCTTGGAAGCAAGTCTTCTAGACCTGAAGCATTCTACATGAAGCAGTTTTCAAATGAGAACCAGAAGTGGTGTCATGTACATGAAGATTCAATTGGACATCTAGTATTGATTTCTCAATTCTGTAAGGTATAAGTCTAATTAAAAAGAAATGATTAGAGAAAAAGTAATCACTCATATTTTGTAGTGCTAAAGATGAGATGACTTAGGTCATGTTAAATGTTCATTATATATCAGTCAATTTTTGAAACAGTAAAAGGTGTACCGCAATAAGCTCAGCCCTGAATTTCTGTTTAAAAGTTAGAGTTTGAAAGCAATATTGGGATGCATACTAGTACAAGAATGCAATTGTTGCTGGAACTTTAAGTAACGTCATATAAACAATTTCTGTTTTAAACTAATTTCAATCTGTATTTGAGCCTTATCCGGTTTTGAAAATTTAAATCTTTATTTTGAAATTCAACATTAAGTATTTAAATTTGTTTTAATTAGTAATGTTAGATTTTTAATTGTTTTTTGCAGTTGACCATCTGTCATTATTTGGTTTGTCTCATAAATGATCATTTGAAGATTGAAAGCAATATGATACTCCATTGTGCTATCATTTCCATCCATATAAAAACAAATTAAAACATTTTAATTTTATAGCCTGTTGAAATATCAATAATGTTACTTCTGAGAAATTAAATTGATTTTCTCTTCTGTAATTATACAGAGTATGAATATATTGATTTTCCTCTGCAGTCGCTTTAGGGTAAGAAATATGAGTCATAAAGAAGTTATAGGGTAATATATAGCTCTGTTAAATATAACAGCCCAATTGTTTTTAGGTGAATTGAATTTAGAAGGAAATGTATTCTTTGTCTATTTTTTTTCTTTATGTATTCTGTGAAAACTTACACTCTTTGCTATACAGAATTCATTTGAATTGCTTTCTATGAAACGCTGGGTCATTTTCATATGATATTATTTGAAACAGGCTGGCATGTTATTGATTCTCCTGTTCTCATATCATGTGATTTATATCATGATATATCTTTGCCTCTTCTCAAAGTTCATAAAAACAATGTGTTTCTCAAAAGCAGAAAGAATTGATGGCTTGTACCATGCCACAGACAATATGTTTGCTGTAAGCATGTGTTGATTCCACTCTCCCCCTTTAGGGCTTGTGGATAGGTGTTTGTAGAGAAGAGCGCAACATTTGACGTCATTACCAGGTCTGCTTCCCCCTGTACCCATCCCACACCAACCTCTAGTTACAGATTGACAATAAAAACAGTAAGGTATTGTCGTCATAAGCCCGTTGGTGTAAGGTTTGTTTTTTGCCCCATCAAGAAGAAGTTAGTTATGACTGTACATTAAACAGATTAGTGGTTACTTCTTCATCATTGGCAGCTTTTTTATGACGTCTATGCCTCGTGATTTGATGTTATATAAGTTGCATGTCTGGGATTATTTTGGGAGATTGGGAAGTTATATGATGACATGTGCTGTCCTAGATTTAGAAAGAAGTGATGCATATTTAATGGTCGAATTGTGTGGAGTGTGGGATTTTAGCTTGTTTTACACCAACATGAGATTAGCTGGGGGTGGAGAGGGGCAATAGATTGGTCCTATGTGATTAGGCAGAAAATAGTATGGGGATGTTAACAGTGAAAAGGAAGATGTAGCCTATGCATATAGTTCATTTGATGAATGACTATTTTTAGTATCTACAAAATAGATCTGTTCTGATTAATATATTAGATCCATTTTACTGTCACCTTTTTTTTCAACACTGTCAGTGGTGCATGATGTTCATGCCATCCAAAACTTATTATTGAATGTGATGAATGTAATTGCTGTTGGCTCAGTTAGGTTTTAATTGGAAGTTTGGACAAACTACAAAACAAAAAGGAATTAAGTCCTATTGTGTATCCAGTCTTTAAAGTGATTGGATCACATTTCTGCCATTAATGATGAATTTTTGGTCACCCCTACTACGATGCAGTTGAGAAAGATCCTTGTTTTGTTTTCTGTATATTTTGATTAATTGGCAGAATATATCTTGTAGATATTTTATATGGTATCATGAGATTAATGGTGTGTCATAGATGTACAATATACTATTAAAATGTCCAGAGCAGGTACGGAATGGAGATAAACTGGATAGTTCAAGATACTTTTATGGTGGTACACTTCAACACTCATCATTTCTCACCTTCTTTTTATCCGGATCTGTCCATTCTGACACATTAAACCTCTCTCTCTCTCTCTCTCTGTAGCCTCCATGTTTGCTTATCTTCCCATATTAGGGGTACCAAGGGAAGGACTTAGGTGCAACCTATGAGCAAAGAAATCTGAATCGAAAGTGTTTGCAGATGATCTGGTTTACAGCACCCTAAAGTAGCTATCTGGTCCGCTTCCTTCCTCACGTGTCGCTCTTCAAATAAATGCTGGATGTACATGTAGCCTCCGGGGATGTGTGATCATCTTCATAAAATAAAGCTGCTAGGATTGTCAGGAATGCAGGATTTCATACTTTCCATTTCAGTAGGGAAAAAAATTGGGCAGAGTTTTGTTTTCATTTGCACGTGATCGTTTCTGATGTATGTGATATGCAAAACTACAAGGAAGCGCCTCTTTGGTGTAGTTTGAGCATGATTGAATGTTAGCTTAACAGTATTTCTGAGCTGTGCTTCTTCTTGGTCAAATATGTTTTAAGAAATTAATATCATGTCATATCCCTTTAGGATACAGAAAAGAAAAGAAATTTCTTTTTGTAGAACTATATTGTATCTAGGTTACAGTAGTTCTTGCTTTGAAATATTTCTTGAGATGGATCAAGATCTTGTTTCTTTAAAATATTTGGCAAAAGACAACATTTTGTAAGTGAATTTAGATTTGATTTTCCAAAAGAAACTTGAAAATTCTGAAGTAAAGAAATCATACTTTAATTGTTATTGTTGGAATTTTATCTCTAGAGATGACAATTAAAGCTGAAAATATGTGATGTAGATTATACATGTATATGTCATGAAGTGAATGTTTGCAATTACTACCTTTCTTTTTTCAGACCAGTATAGAAGTGGCAAAGACACAAAGTGCAGAATGGGTATTTGAACTCTGGCACAAAGAACAAAGCATAGGTATTGACAGATCTGGATAATGTTCTAAACATTCAAAAGAAACATCAAAGTGAGAAAGGGGATGAACATGCACCTTTTTACTCCCCTCTTCTTATTGGGAGATCTTTCATCTGAAAGAAAATGTGCTCTGTACAGATTTGCTCCTTACAGTCCTGCCACAGGCAAAGTTACTATCAGCCTGTGAAGGGCTAAGCCATGTTTATTGTGCTTTGAGTATCACAAGGCTTGGGTTGTTACTCAGCTGATTGTCCGTAAAACAAACAGGAGAAAGTACTCTTCACTGATCAAGAGAGAATGGTTGAAGAGAGAGAGAGTGAGAAAGCATATTGCAATCAGAGAGAGATAGAAAGAGAAAGAGAGATTAAGGGAAACAGGAGTGGAGGAGCCAGACAGGAGAGTGGAAAAGAGAGAAAGAGAAAGAGAGGGAGAGGCAAGAAGATTGTAAAATCTCCAGATATGAAATAGAAATGAACAAAGAATAAAAGTGGAAATCAATGCTATAGGAAAGGTAAGGTCAAGATAGAAGTAGAAGTAACTAGTATAGAAGTAAACAATATAATTATGTACAGCATTAGAAACGGGACAGTAAAAACATGTGTCCAAGAATAATATAAGTTTATGTCTAGATTTGTCTGAATAAATCTTTCATTAAGGGATGAGCAAGAGAGAAAATTTGGCATCAGCAAAGATAACAGATCATTGTACATAGCATCATGCACTCAATATCAAGAAGGTTCACTTTCCCAAGAAAGATGAAGACCCCTGGATAAAGGTCGAATGTAAGTGTTATGGAAAGCCCTGAGCCTGTTTGGAAGAATAACAGATGATACTATGAGAACAGGGACATGCCTTGATGAGAGGAGGTATATCATCTCTATCATCATTGTCAGCCTTTGGAAGAGAGTGACTGGAACTACTTATAAAATTTAGAGAAGGAAGAATGGAGTGAGATGAGATAGATGCACATGCATAGCCAGGAGGAAATAGGGGCTGTTGCCCCCCCCCCCCCCCCCCCCCATGCAAAAAAAGAAGCTTGAGTGGGAAGAGAAAAAGGTGAGAGAACGCTGGAAGAGAAGGAGCAAATGAAGAACAATGACAAAGAAATGTTGAAGCTTTTGTGGAAGGGGGGAAACTCCCACTCCCTGCACACCTCCCCCCGTCCCGAGTGCACTTCGCTCCCTCAATATGTAATGCATGCTCACTACCCCCCCCCCCCTCCCTTTAAAAAAAATGAAATCGTGGCTACACCAGTGGATAGAGGTAGTGCCATACTGTAGTGTGTTATTAATCAGGTGATTAGATTTACTTGTTAAGCTGATAAAATAATACCTGGGAGCAAAACTTCAAGGAAGGGTTCCTGATAAGAAGGAAAAAATGTACCTTTCAGTATATATATATGGATTATTGAATATCTGTTGAAAAGGTGGTAATATATTCTATAGAAATAGGGACAAGATGTAAAGACATCTGATGTTGATGAATCTAAATATTTAAAAATTGAATAAAGAATAAGTATTCTTGTGTTTGCATTGTTTTATGAAATAATTTTATCATATATCATCCATATATTATTTCAACTGTACTACAGTCAAGGAAATGAAATTAGTGTTAAGATTTCATAGATCATCGGGATTAAATCAAGGACGATGTGAAAAAAGAGTGAACTACAGACAAAACATGACATAGAAGGTGTCTCTTTTAAGATGTGATGCAGGAGATAATTGCTCCAAACACTCCTGATTCAGAAAATAGAATCTTTCTTGTTTAAGTTAAAACAAGTGCATTGAGGATAAATGGAGAATTCCCCAAAAGGGAATGTATTCAAAGGAGAAGAAAAAGAAGAGGGAAGGAATTGAAGGAGGAGGGACTAATAGAAGACCTGATTGAAGAACATGACTCAGTGGAACTCAGAGAAGAGCAGTAAGCAATAGGGGATGTTAACAGGAAGAATAGAAGCCAGGATATACTTGATTCTGAGTTGAGAGATGATCACTTACCAATACTGTTGACTCTATCCATGTAATTGAACTGCTTTTACTCCACTGACTCTTCTCCTTGTCTCAACCGTGCATCAAGAATTAAGAGTTTGGGGGTACCAAGAGGGTACATGTATGTGCCCCTCGGGAGATGTTTACCAAGTCAGTAGATGTATGTACAAATCACATGCATTAATGGTTCACTCAAGGGTGTTATTCTTAAAGCATCATGCTCTTGGTGGTATATACATATAATTCAGTAAGCAAACATGCTTATCTCTGATTTGAAGGGATTCTTATTGGTTTAAACTCAATTCTTTACTACTCTTAAATCTCCTTCACCATGGATAAGCAATAATTGGATGAATATATCACATGACCGAACAATGAGACTGCCACACCAATCTCTTCCTCTACCCCCCCCCCCCCCTCCCCCTCCCCTTTTCTAGCATGCTGTTTTAAAACTATGTTCAAGATGCTACAGCATAATTCTCATGAGCAATGGAATTCAGAAATGAAAGAAAATCAGGGGAAGAGAGAAAAAATGGCACTGGAACCACAGTGGACTTGAAGAGAGCTTAATCTCTTGAAAGTGCACTCACCGTAATGGTAAATGGGCAGCCATCTTAGGTTGCACAGGATAGATCAGTGGTACGGTCTGACATCTAGGATGGTAATATCTCCTTACAGCTGTCAACCCCCCCCCCCCCCTATGAACCTTGGATATCCTCAAAATTTAAGGTCAGTCAGTGAAATCAGAACTAGTGAAGACATTCCAGAGGTTGTTTCTTCCCTTTACGTCCTTTGATTGTACAGTCATCGGCCAGATAATGCTTAAAATGTTCCCACTTCCTGTTGTTAATAGTTACTCTTTGAGAAACATGCATTCAAATATATTTTACTTGTCTTTAACCTCTTAAAAATTTACAGAGGATCAAGAGGGGAAATTTTTTTTTTTTAATTCCTGTATCTAATACAACTTTGGAATAATTTCCTGCTTGATGTATACTCTGGTAAAGCTTTGTGGTTTGGAGATTGCAATCTTCAATAGATGTGAAACAATTCTTGATCACATCTTTCACAGAGGTGTTGTTTTTACTATCATGATGCATGTGTTCAACATAGCATTAGTCCTTCCCCTTCAATGCTGAATGGTTTGGCGCATGGATCATTTGCTATTTGTCTGATTGACAGCAGTCCATTTGCATCAGGGCTAGTCCAAGATATTTGTTGTTATGATGCCCCATGTGTCACAAAGTATGACCGAGTTATGAAGTTACATTTATTAAAAACATTTTAGAATCATTTTAGGTCATAATTTATTGATGTCTTATGTAAAAAGGCTACTTTCTTTGTATAGTTCACAACAAAAAAAAAATATTGTAGATGAGTGGATAACGTATGATACAAAAAAGCTTGGAATTTCTTATCTACCCATCTCTCTACACGAATTTGGCTGGGTTTCTGTCTGTCTGTCTGTCTGTCTGTCTGTCTGTCTGTCTGTCTATCTATCTATCTATCTGTCTTTCTTTCTTTGTATATTTCTATCTATCTTCCTATAGTCTATGAATGTATATATATGTGTACATATATATATACACTCCCCTCCAAAAGTTTGGGAACACCTGCATTCAGTGTGTGTTTTTCTAAACTTGGTAGACCCTATTGAAATTCAGGCTCATAGCACAGCTGTATTTTTGTTTTAAAGTAAAGTCTATACACCAGTGTACATTTTCTCATTGATTCAAACAAATTTAAAGCTCTTAATAGACATACAGCTACCAAAAATGGCAGGCTACCAGTCAAGATGGCATTCTCTCCAAAATGCTAACTTCTTTTATTACGTGTAGTTATTCAGAGTTTTTTACTCTTATACCAGTGCACCTTCATTCATTTTGCCTTTTTCACTTTGGCCTAGTCAGAAGTCAGAACAAAAATAAAATAAAACAGTACTCAATATTTCACTTGTACAGAAAACTTGTTTATTGTAATTCAATAAAAATAGTAGATAATAAATAATATTTTTTAATAAACACGATAACAATTAAAAGGGCGTCATTTTTCTTCTTGATCATGGAAACTCATTATTGCGAACAACTTCAGTTTATTCTTTGTTTTTGTGATACTGTAACAAACAAAATAAAATCTGAATTGAATATAACTTTTGCGCATGTCTTTGTTTTTCATAGTGTTCCAATTAGACTGCCTTCTCATCAAAGAATCCTCCTTTGACAGCGATAACAGCACGGCACACTCTTGGCATCCTGTTGGCCAAGTTGTTGAGGGAGTCACTGGAAATACCCTGCCATGCCTTCTGTAGAATCTCCCACAGATGAGTCTCACTTGTTGGGCAAATTTCTGGAACCTTTCTGTCTAGTTCTTCCCAAAGCAGCTCAATGGGGTTGAGATCTGGGGACTGGGGTGGCCAATCCATGATTTCCAGGACTTGTTTCTCTTCTTTTTTCTTCAAGTAGTCTTTGCACAGTCTTGACGAGTGTTTGGGGTCATTGTCCTGCTGGAAAACAAACCATTCTCCAATCAGGCGTTTCCCCGAAGGGATGGCTTTCCGCTGTAGGATGGAATGATAGCGGTGCTGGTTGAGGATACCCTCTACTCTGTGCAAGCTGCCAACCTTTCCTGCACCAAAGCAACCCCAAACCATGACATTTCCACCACCATGTTTCACAGTTGGCTTGATGCACTGTGGAAGCATCTTTTCTCCCTTTCGCCATCTCACATAGGTAGGTCTCTTGCTGCCAAACACCTTGAACTTTGATTCGTCTCTATGTGAGACCACAGTACATCAAGCCAACTGTGAAACATGGTGGTGAAATGTCATGGTTTGGGGTTGCTTTGGTGCAGGAAAGGTTGGCAGCTTGCACAGAGTAGAGGGTATCCTCAACCAGCACGGCTATCATTCCATCCTACAATGGAAGGCCATCCCTTCGGGGAAACGCCTGATCAGAGAAGGGTTTGTTTTCCAGCAGGACAATGACCGCAAACACTCGTCAAGACTGTGCAAAGACTACTTGAAGAAAAAAGAAGAGAAACAAGTCCTGGAAATCATGGATTGGCCACCCCAGACCCCAGATCTCAACCCCATTGAGCTGCTTTGGGAAGAACTAGACAGAAAGGTTCCAGAAATTTGCCCAACAAGTGAGACTCATCTGTGGGAGATTCTACAGAAGGCATGGCAGGGTATTTCCAGTGACTCCCTCAACAAGTTGACCAACAGGATGCCAAGAGTGTCCCTTGCTGTTATCGCTGCCAAAGGAGGATTCTTAGATGAGAAGGCAGTCTAATTGGAACACTATGAAAAACAAAGACATGCGCAAAAGTTATATTCAATTCAGATTTTATTTTGTTTGTTACAGTATCACAAAAACAAAGAATAAACTGAAGTTGTTCGCAATAATGAGTTTCCATGATCAAGAAGAAAAATGACGCCCTTTTAATTGTTATCGTGTTTATTAAAAAATATTATTTATTGTCTATTATTTTTATTGAATTACAATAAATAAGTTTTCTGTACAAGTGAAATATTGGGTATTGTTTTATTTTATTTTTGTGTCTGACTTCTGACTAGGCCAAAGTGAAAAAGGCAAAATGAATGAAGGTGCACTGGTATAAGTGTAAAAAGCTCTGAATAACTACACGTAATAAAAGAAGTTAGCATTTTGGAGAGAATGCCATCTTGACTGGTAGCCTGCCATTTTTGGTAGCTGTATGTCTATTAAGAGCTTTAAATTTGTTTGAATCAATGAGAAAATGTACACTGGTGTATAGACTTTACTTTAAAACAAAAATACAGCTGTGCTATGAGCCTGAATTTCAATAGGGTCTACCAAGTTTAGAAAAACACACACTGAATGCAGGTGTTCCCAAACTTTTGGAGGGGAGTGTGTATATATATATATATATATATATATATATATATATATACAGTGTATATATATTTAAAGGTCTATCTCTCTATCTTTTGATCTGTATCCATGATAGACATGTTGCTTATGTATTTTCATGTACTTTTCTTTCATATACCTTGGACAGTGTATAGGATTCTTTTTTATATCTCATGCAACATGAGATGCATAGACCTCTTGAAGATAGAACCACTCTTGAAATGAATTATTCATAAGTTTTAGAAATGCTTGAAGGGTGTGATTGCTCCAATAAACAGGAAAGGCAGTAGGTCAAGTGCTAAGAGGATCATATGTCACTGCTTCAGCATGATAACTTTTCATATCGCAAGGTGCATGTGTTGCCAATTTGAGGCACAAATATCTCTGTGAAACTGGAATATGGTTGCCGTGCTAAAGCTGGGGTAATAATGTGATTGCAGGTCCTCTTGGAAGGCAGTACATATTACTCGAGAAGCTACCCTGGGTAAACAAAACATATTTTAAAAACAAATTAAAACATTATTGTTGTTGTTGTTATCATCACCATCATCATCATCATCATCATCATCATCATCATCATCATCATCATCATTGTTTCCTTCAATGTCACATGTGTCACCATACTGAATTAGCAGACCATCCTCTCTCTTTTCTATTACATTTTTGAGCAGAGATTGCCTCTTTTTCTTCTGCTCTCCTCTCGTAATGTGATCAAACCCTGCTGATTGAGAGGAGCCAAGCACCTGCCTTCTGGTGCATTCAAAATTCACCAAATCAACTTCACAGAGTCCCTCTTTCAATCTCTCCAATGATACATCTAGAGCTCTCTTACATACAGCTGTATGATACATGATCTTGTTACCTATCTTAAATCTGATTGTTTCCACTCAATTTTTCATGCATTGCAAATGCGATTGTTTGAAGTGTTCTTTGCAGTAATCTGATTCCTCACATCTTGACAGGTAAATGGATTTATTTAATGTTCCTGAGACAAACAGTCTCTTTCTTTAAACAATATACATGTAGTTTCTGAGTATGACAAGCTGGAAACTAAGTTATTGTTTTATTTCTTGATGTTTTTTGGACTCAAAAAAATCCTGTTAACTCTTCTGACAAACTGATGTAGTCACAATCCTCTTCACACGTCTGATGTTTAAACAAAACCTAGGAAAATCTATACACTCTCTTGTTTCTACAAGATGAAGAAGCAGATGTATACCTGGCTAGAAATCACAAAGAACTGACATTATTTCATATATGTTTTTTATTCTTCTCATTTCATTACCCATTACCAGATAGAAAGTAGAATAGTGTCACACTTCAGTTTAAGCTATGATATGTCAGAAACCAAAGTCTCTTTAACCTCAATCTGCCACCAGGTTTACAGATGTGTACCAAAACTATGATTTTGATATGTTTACACTTTTCTAAAAGTAGATGATCCTTTCATAGTCAAAAAGTAATAGATTCACTATCAAGATTTGGGTTGTGTAGTTATTTTATTTCAAGGTTTATTTTATATCCTTTCTAGGAAAAGAACAAAAACCTTAACAATAAAAGAAAATTACAATCACTGAAGCAAAGGAAAGAAAAAAGAATTTTTATGGAAAGTGTTATTGACTTGTACAGCAAAATTTCATTATGATTTTTAGCTTCAAGAAATAGGATAATTTACCGGTTATCCTGTGATTGGAAGTACACCATTTCAGTATCATAATCTTAGTAGACCCTTTGAAATTTATTTTTTAAAAATTTATTTTCACATAAAAAACATGCATAATGAAAGTCAAATATTTGTGCAATAATGTGGGGGATGGGCTTGTCAAGAGTGACTCCTCTATGAAAATTTTATAACTATTTTACAATGCATAATAATACAATAACAAATCATTATTTATCTATTTTTTAGACTGAATACGAAATGCAGAGTAACAATGAGGAAGAGGAAGAGGAAGCAAAGCAAGGAAAGCTGTAAAACAGTTTGATAATATCAGCATGTTCTAACTTGGAAATTACATTACATTTTCTTTAGTTCAAACATTGTTAGATTACTTATTGAAAATTGATATCCTTTGAAGGTTTCGATGGTGGTAGAACGTATGGAAGTAGAAGGCTTCATGGTACACCAAGTATTCTTTCTTGAAGATGAGTGTGGTACCCTTTTCAGGACCACACCCATCTTCAAGAAAGAATACTTGGTGTACCGTGAAGCCTTCTTATTGAAAATCTGTTGTCTTGAAACAGATCAAGGAAGTACAGAATGATGCAGAATCAATATCGGTTGTAGTATCCCCTAGATTGTCTGTCCTTACAGGATCGAGATTCATTGCATATCAAAACCAGATCAGTGAAAAAGGGGTTCTATGTCGGTGACATATCTAAACATCATAAAAACTACTTTCGAAAAATCCACTTGAGGCAACTTCAATAGCCCTGTCTATCACCTTTAGAAATGTGCTGACTTTACAGTGGCTTATTATGTAATCTGAACATGATTTGTATGGACAGTACAATAGACTTTTGACATTGCACTTGAGTTGATTTTTGGAAATTAGTTTTTATCACGTTTTTATCAGGTATTATGTGATTTATTAAAAAGTCACTAACTAGAATGATCTTCCAACACGAACGAGAGCACCCATTATGGCAGATAATAGATATTTGCCTTACATTGTGCGTGGGTTTGAAGAGAGGACATATGAGTGACATCTTTATTACTTTCGATCTCTGATCAATGAAGATTGCTTGTTATGACCTGTCCTGAGCAGATAGTAGACGATGCTCAAAGCATTTCAACTATTACTCGATCAATATATTTTTGCTCTTATAGCATCAAGAGACCCAATTTCTGCCTCTCTACATACATGTATGCCTGCCATCCTGATGATATCAAGAAGAGTTGAGCCAACAAAGCTGTTTGTCAAGCCTTCAGAGGTTCTGATTTGGACTGAATAGAAAAAATATAATTTAAAGTTTTACATCCGAAGAAAATGTTCTTCCTCCTATTATGAATGTAATTTCAGGGTTGGTATATAGATGAAGAAACTGGTGGTTTAATTTTGACATTTGACCCTTTTTTATTTAAAGAACCATAGCCATGAGGTAACCCTCTGTTTCCAATGTTCTTGAAACAGGATAGTAGGGTTCAGTGGAAAATTAAGATTAGTTTGAAGTGATAGCCAGGGGTGTTACTGGCTCTTTCAAGCATTTAGTACTTGTAAAACCTGTGTGATATTTGGATTATGGAATGAGAATCTCATGTGAAATTTAGGTTCTGATAGAAAATATTTCTTTATAATTCTGAGTGATTTCAAGAATAGATACAAAAAAACATCAGAGGAATAGATCAGTATAAGTTTGTTTAATATCATTGCAAGGGTGGAAAAACTGTCACGTTATTTTTTCATAATCTTTCATTGAGACAGACAAATGATTAGAATAACACACACACAAAAAAAAACATAAATCATTTTCTTAGAATGATTCTTATGGTTCTTTCCATTCTTTTCTTCTCCCCTTCTCTTTCGTTACCCTTTTCTTCTCTCAGGTCCAATGTCTCTCTGTGTCTGATGTTTATATCTCTGTCTCTACTTTATCCCATGTTGCTATCGGTTTTCCTGTCAGTTTATTTGACCCTCTGCACCATTCCATCTCTTTCTCATTAACACTCACTTTGTTCCCAATAGATCCACTTTGTGACCTCTGATTTTGTTCCCTTCTTGAAAGAAGTAAAAAAACAACATGTGAGATAGAAACATTTTGACATTTCAACAGCATGCTATATTTAACTACACATTACCAGTCTATATTTGGTGTTTGTAGTTTAGCTGCACAGGAACAGTGTGTTGATCCTCCCTGTCCTTAGCAGGTTTATATGCCAAGGC
This sequence comes from Echinometra lucunter, assembly GCA_029962745.1. Taxonomy (NCBI): domain Eukaryota; kingdom Metazoa; phylum Echinodermata; class Echinoidea; order Camarodonta; family Echinometridae; genus Echinometra; species Echinometra lucunter. The sequence goes on from CM057151.1 coordinate 56,784,504, forward strand.
TAGTACACAGAATAAATATAGGGTAGATCAATCAAAGAATTAACACTAAATGAGCTTGATAGATATCTGAAGTAATTTATCTTCTTTGCCCAGTCACTAAGATTTTTTGTAGTGTCTAGTATTGAAGCTCAGTGCTCTGTGTTGATAGTTACCTACCTAGGCTGTAAAATTTACTTATTCTTAATAAGGTCTGATTATAATTTTAGGTATTTGGAAAATTATCTCTTACATAATATGTGTGAGGCTAGAAAACTATACAGTATTTTCAGTTATATTTGTAGGATTTTTTTTCATTCAGTTTTCTCTTATTATCTGCTGATAGCAGTCCTGATGAGGTTTGAAATACAAATCTCATAAATTTATTTTGAAGAGTATTTTATTATGGTTACATGTTGAACCACAACATCATGATCTAGATGTTATGTTAATGATGTTTACATAATGATTTTTATCACTCACTGAGTCAATTGGGGTGTAAATTTATTGCTCAAGATATGAAAACAGAACCATAATTAGTGGGGTTAACCGAAGAGCATTTATGCTTCTTCTTTCGTTCTTCTTTTTTTACTTTATTCATAAAAGGATTAAAGCATTAAAAAGATAGAAGCCATGTTGAAGCATTGAGTGTGAGGGTTTACCACCCACTCAAAGACCACCACGCCACAAACTATAGACTGATTGGTACTATGTGTTTCCTAGTCAAGCGGAAATTACTCTTGGATATTTCATTGCCTTTCAGACTGCTAGGTTTCATTTGAAGTGGGCTATCCAATAATGGGTGTATTACAGCTATTGACAAAGCTATCTAATGTAACAAGTGGGCGTCGTCTTCATTACCATCATGCTTCTTTCCTAATGGGTACCAAGGACTGTTGTGTAAACTTCAATTGCTTGTTCAGTGGCTGTTTGGATAGTCTCTAGCTGTTCAATAATTTTATTCCTCTGGGGAGAAGTGGTTACATCTGATTTGTATGTAGATAAATAATTCCTACCTGTTCCTAGAATAAAGGCAGAAGTTAAGTGGTTTTTATTCACTTCTTGTGGGAAATCTAATGGCTACCCTACCAGTGATTGTTCTGTTGGAAGTTTTTGTCATTCTTCTGTTGTCTCTCCTCTTTACTATGTGTCTAAAGAGTACAGTTGGGGTTACATGTGGAATGGTAGGCTTGGTAGGTGTGAAAGCTTGATAGGTTGAATTTATTAGCTATTCTAACATTATATCTGCACAGCTATTATTCTCCTATCTGCTAAAGTCCTATTAGAATTACTAAATCCAGTTTGATTACTCAAGATGACCTGTGATATACCCAGCTCAGTAGCAAAAAAAGTGGCTACCTGTCCTACCCTTAATCTCTCCTTATGTCTTCTGTAGATATGAAATAATCTGCAACTGAAACATACTTATCTCCTTGCAAGCTACTAGTAGCTAATCACAACCAGATGCTTATATAGGGCCTGAGGCAGTGATTGTATAAAAACTTATCTGTGGGATATCACCCCTGTAGCAAACATTTTAATAAGGCAGCAGACTTAGGCTCTACTTTTTCTATTTTATTACTGTTTTTGAGACCCCTTCAAGAGGTATGGCATGCACCCAGTTATCCTACAAAAAGGGGCATACTCTAATAAGCATTATGTTGAAGTTAACCCATTGCCTACTGGAACCAGATGACCCCTGTATAAAGTCTATGGGAATATAAGAGTTCAGTAGTCAGGTTAAATTTACAGGTTGTCAGTGGGTGTACAGTACAGGTTAGGGAAAAATAAACTTAGTAGAGGTTATATCTCATGGGTTCCATTTTAACTCCACCATACAGTTATCCAGTATTTGATATGGTCTCCATAAATACAGTATTATTGATTGTACTTGCCTATCAAGTCATATGGCAAGTATATTGTTGGATCTCTGAAGTGTTTGTAAGTTTCCTTGTTACCAACACATCACTTCACAATACATCATGTTAACTATGCATATTTGAACTTTAATTGCTACATTGATTGCTTAGGATGCTGTTATATTGACTAGTCAGTGTAAGTTTTGCAGTCACTGCTTGGTTGTAGATGTAGCCCATTCTAGACCAATCATTCAATTTCTTTTAGGTATTCTTTGAAATAGGAACTCTGAACTGCTATTTACATTATCATCATGACTTCCATGTGTTTCTACAACAGCTTTAATTTATACTGTTTTTATATTTATGTGTTTGGGCATTGTTTGTGAGTAAAAAGGAGCCTGTCACCTTTCTTCATTTCAATGTTTCTCCTGTAGGAAGATGATTGTCAACCATGACTTTGTAAACATGCTCACATTTCTGGGTTAGAGTGTTTTGATTTTACAGAGTCTTTCAAAAGCCAAGGGAAGGCTCATAATCTTTCAAGTGCTCCACTTAGCCCTGTGTATTGCAATGATATATGACATGTTTGTTGTTATAGTGAAAATGCTGATTGAGTGCAGGAGTTATTTTGTTACCTTAGATTGTATTTTCATTTCAGAAGCTTTGTGAGAATATCATGTTGTATGCCTCTGGATTTGCAATGTTTCAGCCATTTTTGTTCACCGACTTGATCAAATTTTAGGAAGCAGAAAATAAGGTAGTGGCGTACCTGTGCAAAATGTTTTAAGAAATGGGAATCATGTATTTTGAAAAAAAGACATATTTTAGAGAGTTTAGATCCAAGGAGAATAATTTGTTCATTTTGTCTTTATAGGTTTTCAGTCCTTTTTTTATAATTTAGGACACTTTTCCTCTTTCTTTCTTTAATTCATCCATTCTCTCTCTCTCTCTCTCTCTCTCTTTCTTTCTGCCTCTCTTCCTCTCTCTGTATGCAATCTCATTCTATATGTTATTGAAACTACACCTTTTCAGCTTGTCTCTTATTTGGTTACACTATACAGTTACATGCAGGTAGAGAGACTGTCATTTCTAGTGCACCTTGTGCTGTTTTGACTTTTGGGTGTATTTTTATTATTGAAAAGTTCTCTCTTACTAACACCTTTTGGATTTTTCCAAATTAGGCAGTGCAATTTTTCTAATGAGACTTTATATTTGTGCTTGGAATAATTTCAAAAGTGAGCAATGGAATAAAACTGGCATCAATTTCTGACTCCTCTGTCTTTTCTGCCATCTAAAAGGAAAGTTGTGTGCTACTCCTTGCTCACAAAATCAATTTTAGCCCGAAGGATGAACTAACCAATTGGCCAATTTCATATTGATTTCAGGAGTTATTTTGGGAAGAGGGGTTAAAATTGGAAACTTGGTAAAACATTCAAGATCGGGTGGAGGAGAGGAGTGTAAAAAGGGAATGATAAAATTAGGTTTGGATTTGGGATATTGATGTGAGCATGGCTGAAGTAAGAAAAAGGTAGGTTCCAAATTGATTGCTTCTGATATTAATAGAACTTGATAAGAATGATAAAAAGAAATAGAACATCTTTGATGTAATGCAAGCCTAATTAAAGGCTTGAACAGAAGAGAGAGTAAGCTAAAAGATGGGAAACAAGGTAATTTATTATAAAAACTCATGATTTGTTTTTGAAAGACTTTGGTTTATGCATCCTCTGAATTATTCCATGGAATGAAACACAGACAGGAGCCATCTGTTTAAAAATAGCATTTTATTGTATTTTGGGAAAAAACAGAATAAATTGTATCTATCAAATCTTGTGTGGCAGGCTACTGCTTTGGATGGGATGACATTTTAGCAATCGAGGTTTTATGAAAATTAGATCTCATGAGAATATCAAATTCCTGAGTAAGATATGGGGGGGGGGGGGGGGTGAAAACAGATAAGGTGTCTGGAGTTTATTTTATCTTAAATGGAAAATCCACCATTATATCAAAGTGGTTTAGAGGAAAGAAGAGAAATTACAGAAAACTGTGAGGAAAAATTCTGGAAAAGTCTGATGGATAAGCATTTATACTTTGTCATTTAACCAGTACAAATGAACAACTTATCTTCTTCTTTGTGAGCATCGTTCTATTTGTTTGTAGTAACAAATCTTGTTTAAAATATGCATTCCTCTCATCTATTATTAATAAGCACATAAATAGGTTGTGTGTAAACATTATATTGAAGGTGCAGGCCACTATTTTATTTGGAGTAAAATGTCTTTGTATGCCATTGTGGTACAAAAAAAATGAGTTCTGCTAACAGGGGAAGTTCAAAAATACTGAATGTTGTTTGAATTTTTATTTTGTCTCTCGATCATCCTTGATCCTCCTATTAGATCCAGCTTGATGCCATGATGTACTTCCCTTCAAAATAAGCATAATTTAGGCAAGATATTTACTTGCAGTCAAATTTACTTCTTAATTGTCAATCTTTGATGGACCACTGTGCAGATTATGATAAAATTTTTATTGTCCTTCTACGAAAATAATACTGAACATTTAGTATGGCTTCATATAAAATAGAATTAAACATTTGTCAGTAATCCTGTCATTCCATAGAATAGCATGTCTGCATTCAAGAATTTGAGTGGAGCGAATTAATATATGCTTGAAAAAAGACAATGAAATGAAGTGTAATGCAGAAAGATTTGGTGACATGCGGGAGACCGTGTCTCTCTTTGACGGTAATCTCATCATCCATAGTGTGTTGCAGTACGTCTGGTGAGATGTTTTGTTCCCGTCATTGCCTTAGGAGTAGTATTGAATGCTTGTCTTACCATCAAGAATTCTTTCCTTCTTTTATATGTCTACTGCTTTAATTCAGGATCAGGAAACACATTTAAATTCCCAGATGCTACCTTCAATCCTGTTACATCCTTTGGTAGCACCCTAAAATTCTGTGTCCAAAATTTTGGAAACTGTCCAAATACATTTTGAAAAATATGCTTTTGTCCTCATGAAGTATTAATTAATATATGCACTGCTCCCTGAGATATGGTACTGTTTTTCATATTGTAAAAGGGTATCTAAAACGGTTTCTTTTTTTTTCTAAACTTATTATAAGCAATTGGATTTCTTTGTGTATGAAAAAAGGCTATGTAACATTAATCATATTACATGTAAAAGAACATTTTAATAAATATTTGTGGATAATCTTACCAAGGCAATTTACTGTAAAATATCAGAAATACACAATGTAGTGATATTGAAATCTGTTTTGGGGTTATAACCCTCAATAACTTCTATCTCATTAATATCATCTTGTTGTCTGCAAAATATTTTATATATTCATGCAAATATAAGAATATAAAACCTACTTTTGGTCAATTTAAATTTGTTTAGATCAAATATAAAAAAAAACCAGAGAGAATAATTGCTTTTAAAAGCAATTTGATGAACTTACGTAGAAAAAAATGGAATATTTTGTGTCAAGAACATCAATGAAACTGGGAATGCATGTATACATTTATGTTATATAAGTGTCCGGAATGTATGTTACATGTACTTTCAGTGGCAATGTCTTTTATGCATGTGCTGCTTATGTATTGAATGAGTTGAGCAATAAAAATCTTGAAAAAGAAGAAAAAAAAACTTGCTGCATTTACCAGCCAGTTAAAATGATATTTTTACATCTAAGTTGTTACACGTGGTATTTCACTACGTCAAATACAACTATGAATAGAAACACTTTCTAGGAAAAGATCTGAATGAACATGCCAAGTCAGAATAGGAAACATCTTTTGCTAGCGATTGAAAGGATGGGGAACGAGTAAGGGAGGATTGATTGAGTAAGGGAGGAGTGAGAAAGTGAGATGGGTGAGGGAAAAGATGGGCCTCATCTGATCAGTAATTCCATCTGACTGTGAATGCTTGAGACTTGCTTGGGGGGATGTGACATCCATACTACCTACATCCGTCTACTCTCAAAGGGTAGGCAAACTGGACATGGGAAGGATACCGTACCTCTAATATACACCCCCCCCCCCCCCTGCTGTGAATGTAGATAAAGTTATGTTATATATGTAAGAACATTGTTTCAGAAAAGAAAAATTGAAAATGATCATGTATATTTGGATTGGAATCAATAAAATCTGAATTGAATTGAATTGAATCTTTGTACTCTAAAATGATAGAAAAACTGCTAGGATACTCCCCACCCCCATCCATACTACCTACATCTGTCTACTCTCAAAGGGTAGGAAAACTGGACATGGGAAGGATACCATACATTTAATACCCCCCCCCCCCCTCCCCTACCTAAATCTGTACTACTTACTTCTGTCTCTCCCACCCTCCTCTGTTTGTCTGGATTGGAATCAATAAAATCTGGAATGAACTGCATTGAATCTTTCTACTCTAAAAGGATAAGAAAACATCTGCCTACTCTCAAAGAGTAGGAAAACTGGACATGTGAAGGATACCATACCTCTAATACCCCCCTCCCCCAGCCAAATCTATACTAACTGCTTCTGTCCCCCCCCCCCCCCCCCCCCCCCCCTTTCTGTGAATGCAAATAAAATTATGCATATATAAAAATAGTTTTAAGAAAAGAAAATTGAAAATGATCAAGCATGTTCGGATTGGAATTAATAAACTTTGAATTGAATCTTTCTACTCTAAAAGGAGAGGAAAACTGCACATGCTAGGATCCCCCCCCCCCCTCCCAAGTTACCACCTACATCCGTCTATTCTCGAAGGGTAGAAAAAATGGACAGGAGGATAACATGCCCCAATACTCTCTCATCCCCCACCCTCTTTTTCCCATTCAGATTTTTCTTAAGTGAATTATAAATAAAGGTTTTTCACTATATTTCAATATTAAGTGAAAGCATGATATTATATCATTTCAGTCTGCTTAACCCATTCGTGACAGAGGGTCCACATTATGTGGTTTGGTTTAATAACTTTTGATGCAAAGCCCTAAAAATCATACCAAATACATGAGCAGAAAAAGCAAAAAAAAATTCTACACTTACTGTGCCCATTTTTGTTGCATCAATATTTGTTGTTTGATGCTGAAATTTTTTTAAAGGAAAATAAGCATTAAAATTCTTAAATTGGCAATGCGATGAAAATGTTAAAATTACTGTTTTTCCCTGCAAATTGACAACTTTATGACTTCTCATCATACATTCTGTCAATTTATATTTATTTCAGATACATGATGTTTTATAAGAAAAATGTAGCAATAAAAGAAAAATGTTGGTGTTGCCAATTTGAAGAATAAAAGCTGATCAAATCAGGCTTTAAATAATTCCTGTCACGAATGGGTTAATTAAGCTCCATACTCTAGGTATGACATACAGTTTTAGATCTCTCTTTTTTACCTCCCTTTTTCTTACCCCATCTGCTTTTTTTCACTCTCTTCCAATGCACTACTTTCACCTTCTTTCTCCCCTCTTTTTTTTTTCTCTCTCTCTCTTTCTCTTTCCCACTATATACGTCATTCTTTGTTTGTCAACTAGTATCCCTTTCCATCTTATCCCTGTCAGTTTCCAAGTCCTGTAGGAAAGAATGTGAATGTGTAAACCTTGACACATGTAGCATTATTCATGTACCAGAGCCTGCACTAGGTATGGCAATATTCAAGGGAGGAATCTTTCAAAAGATATGCCCTTCTCCCATCATTTGCAGCTCTGATCATTAATGCTCCACATCATTGTTTGAAAGATCCTTTTTTGCTATCAATTTGGTTAATGAGAACGAGTGAGGAGATATCAGTAAAATCCTTTTCATCCAACTTCATATATAATTTGTCCTTCATGCTGGCTGTGCACTAATGAATGATATTCAAGCACTTTGTAGCCTGGAGGAATGTATTGGGCATTACTAGCTTTGCTTCCTGTAGTAAGGGTCAAGAGGACACAGTGCTAGAGCATATGCTTTTCAACCATCAATACAGTGGATAGATTGACTTCTAAGCATTATTAACCCGTTGAATACTATGCCTGAGATAACTCTGGCTGGGGTCTATGGAAAATGTGTGTTATACCAAAATCAAATCGTGCTCATTAAGTTAACCATGACAGAGATTGAAGAAAAGTTTTTTTTCATGAAATTCAAAAGGATTCTCTGATTTGAAGTTCAGTACCCCTGAAGACATGCTGTGAGATTTTGAAATAAAGAGTATTATTCAATATTTAAAAAAATATATTCTTAAAGATTTCATTGTGCCTCATAGGCCTGTAGCATCTTGTATGTATACTTGTCAACATTTGGCAAATAGCATTTCACAAACTTGTATCCCCTTTTCTACCATGACACTGACATCCTAATGTAATGTGGTTCTCATATAAAGTGTAAAGGAAAGTCTATAAGGAAGATTATGATTATGAAGAGAGTGAGGAAGATGTTTGCAAGGGGAAAAATTGATGAGATTGGGCTTGTAATTTATAAGAATTTGTAGAAAGATGAAAGTGAACTGTTGCGCCTTGTAGTATTCTGCATTTTTTTGTCAAATGTTTTTCTACTTAAAGAAAATCTACACTTCAAGTAGAGAATTGAAATGTAGATGTAGCAGAGATGTGCAAGTATCACGGTATCATAGGGTGACATACATCTCGGTAGAGGGTCACAATACCTGTAGCTGGAATTTTATGTAGAGAGAGTTTAAGGTTTTATAGCACTTCCTGTAAGACAATCCTATGGCTAACAAGGTGACCAATATTCATTCCAACGTTCACACTCTCTCTCTCTTTCTAAAGCAGGGAATGCATCAGCTTCTCATGTATGCCATGAATTGTTTAAAGGGGTTTCTAATGTTGCCTGCAGGCTTGACTATAGGAACATAAGGGATGATTCCATGTGATTGCTAGATGGCTATCGGCTCCATGTAAAATAGTATTTCGTTAAAACCTGTATGCAAAGACCACTCGGGAGGCAAGAAAGGTGGTCTTCATGAACAGATGGTCTCTATGTACAGGTTCCTCTGATATACATTCCATTGAGAAACACTGTTCAAGGGAAACAAAAATCTTGGTCTTTAAAGATTAAAAACAGGTGGACTTTTTATATGGATGGTCTTTTTGTACAGGTGATCACTATAGCAGATTTGACTGTATTGAACACCCTTTTCATTGTGGTCAATATGCTCTGTCTTGAAAGCATCCATGTCATGATATTGTATCAATAGAGAGAGTTTTTGCATGTTTGAAAAATCCACTGGATATAATTTGATTTTTTTATAAACTTGAGATGTATAGTTATTTCAAGATTGGTATTTAATGAGTGAAATGTGACAAAGTGAGAGATCTGAGAAATCTTTAATATACACAGTGGAACCAAATAAAAGCTCTGAAGAATTTGTTTATATAAGAAAAAAGCCAAGGAAGGTGCATTATTGTGAACAAGTTCAATACAGTAGAAATGAGAACCATTTATTCAAGTGTATGCTCTTAAATCTTTATTTAGACATACTATTGATTTGTTTGCCATGTGAATCAGTTCAGTTGTCTACCCACGCTAACCCCTACTCCTTGTTTCCTTTCTTGTTTTCATAACTTGCAGCTATTTCTCATGTTTCCACCTCTTTTCCTGCTGTTGAGATATGCCCACTATTTTTTAGTTTATATATACACATGTATATACTTGATTGAAATACGCTGAAGGTAGCAATTAGTGAAAATTACATCAGCTGACATTCAGATATTTCCACATTTTGCTATATAATTGGAAATCACATTTAAAAATGTTAGTTGTTACATTATACTTTAATATTTTACATTGGAGTCTCAGTGAAACTGTCTGATGGTGAATACTGAATTTCTAAGCAAATTCTGTTAGTTTTTTAGTCAAATATTTTGCCAATCTTTTTTTGATAGATCCCCATTTGTACACTTTTGTTATACCTTAAGTTACTGATGTATTATTTCTACACAGAATTGCCTTAACAATTCTTCAGATTTGGCTTAGATATGAAACACGAGAAAATGATCATGGTTTATTTGATGACAAACATCCATAAATATCAAAATGCTCAAAATAGTATAACATTTCCTAATGTACTTCTTATCTTTAAAGCTCTCTCTTTTTTCTTTTTCAACAGCTATCTCACTGATATGAAATAAAGTCAATTGTAATAGTTATTCATTTTCGACTTTCTTTTTCTTTTTTCTTATGCAGTCAAAAGGAAGCTATTGAGATAGACAAGGAGCTATTTAATGACTATGCCTTCAGTGTAGATCAGTTAATGGAACTAGCTGGATTAAGTTGTGCTACAGCAATAGCCCAGGTCTATCCTGCTAGTAGTATGGGCGGAGACCCTACAGTTCTAATCTGCTGTGGACCTGGAAACAATGGAGGCGACGGACTTGTCTGTGCTAGGCACCTGAAATTCTTTGTAAGTATTTTAGAGACATTTGCTAGAGCTACATTTATGGACTCTTGGTACTGAATTCAATTCAGAAGGTTTCTTTTATTTATAGAATTTGTGTTCTTATGTCCATTCACAATTATGTAATGGCAATACACATTTATAGATTTTTGGAACACATAACATTTTTCTAAATATTGAAACTTTATAAAGTACACAAAATTTATATGTGGTAAATTCAGTGTTTAAATATGATTATCTTTATGAGTCATTTCAGATTTTTAATATTCATAATGAGCTGTAAACAGATCTTGTTGAGCCTTTCTGCTTACATTACTATTTGACTCAAACATAGAGTATTATACATTCTGATATTTTAACTCTAAAAATTGTCAAGGTAGATTTCCAAGAAGTGAATTATTTAATGTGTATAATAATCAAATTGATTGTTGAGTAATGCACTAGCTGTTTTATCTAATCTTTGCATTGGAGATGGTGATTACTACACTTTTAGAAGAAAAACACTTTCTTCTAAAACTATCACGAAAGATATTAGACAACCATGGAAATCAGAGGCCATAAAAATATAGATATATGCAAATATTCTTCTCTTTCATGAATTTTGAAGGAAACCTTTGTATTACTCCAAATATTGGAGAAATTGCACACAAAAATTGTTTTTGCCATAGATATTGCCTCTCTTTTCCATGCATGATAAAGACAAATTGAGCCTGTCTTTGCCTTCATATTTGGTTGATTTTATGAGTGCCATGCTACATTGACTCACTCATTACTCTCTAGGCTTATTGTCTTACCAACTGCACAAAGCAATTTGTCAGGATCACCAGCATTCATATTGGGCACTAGTCTGCTTCTATCATCGTGAGCAAGCTGATCAAGCAGAAATATCGCTCAACTCAATCTTTTCCCATCTCATGGCAGCATTTCTAAAAAAGAAATTTCTTAGTACTTTCTGTATGATGGGCTAAGGGAAGACTGTCTGGGGAAATAGCATTGAACTGTTTTATTTATTTTATTTATGTTTTATTCATTTTATTCATTATTTGTTTAGAAGGGGAAGAGGATTATTAGAGCTGAAAATGTGTGTAATCTTTTTAGATTATCCATATTTCAGCTTTGATTATTTTATATTTAGGAATTATATTAAAAATATTGGAGCACTGCAGTTCAGTTCAAAGATTTCTTTCCAAGACCTGAATATTCAAAACACTATACTGTATGAAAATGTGGAATGAAAGAAGGTTTTCATGCCATGGGCAATAGTAATAGACAATTTTGATTATAAATTGATAGAGAAAGCAGAAAGTGAGTGGAAGAAATGAGTTAAGAGAGAAATTGAATACGGCACTCTAACTCACCATGCTTCTAGCACACCTACCACAAAAAGCTAGATACATATCACTGTACTGTGCAAGCCTCGGGTGAATATTCACTGTTTTTTTGTTGTTGTTTTGGAGGAGTTTCATGGTAGGTGGCTCTTCTCTATTTCATATACCCACATCACTTAGAGCGAGGCTGTGCAAGTGTCTTTTCCCAAGAATGGCCACATCTGTATCCCCGGTAGGGCTCTTCACTTTATCTTTGTGAATATTAATTTGGTACATGCCTTCTGGTGCCTTCCTCCCCAAGATCTGAAAGATTGTGGGGTCACAATTTATTGGGTCAATGAGATGGTGAGGGTTGGCAAAAAATCTTGTCAGTATATCTCACAATATCTTGGAGCAAATACAAGGTTTATCTGTTAGAAATTTGATGAATCAAGATTCATTTACTCAAAATCTATGGAGCTTATGGTATTGAAGGAGTATTAGGCCAGTACATTGATAAATCTCTAGTATATGCAATGGGATGTTGTCTTTTTGCTTGTGTACAGATGCATTACTTTTCTGCCCTTTTGTTATGCACATTGATATTACTGTAATATCAATGTCTAAAGATGAATGTTACATTATTTATTGGATGTAACAATAAAAGGACCTTTTAAATGTCTAATACACCTTGATAATTATAAATCAAATGTAAATTAGATGTTACAAGAACCAAACAAGTGTAAAACATTTCGTTATTGACAAGTCCCAAGTAATGAATTATGATAGACTTAATCAATGATGAGTTACAATCTAACATAGATGTAGCAGGAACCTAAATATAGTGCTCTTAATTCATTGGATATGATTTGATGTTGGTATATAATGCTCATTTCAGTAGACTGCAGCTTGAGTTATCGCAGGCTTATCAGAAAAAGATACAGTGTAAGTAAATGTTTTAGGAGAAATCATAGTTCTTGTTTGTTTGTTGTTTTTGTTTAAAGCTAGGATGTATTTAAATTTGTGTATTTGAAGCCTGCCGAGGATATTATTTCTAGGTATTGAATTTGACCACATGTGATTACTGATAATGAATCTTCACTCTTGACCTACTTGCCAAATTGAGGGGAGAAAATTGCTTTCTTGACTTAGATATAACCAGGCATGCTCATGGCTGTCTGGCAAGTTCTAAATCCCTTCCTTCATAAAAAAAATTAGATATTTAAAGGCCCTTTCATTTGGATAAGTAATGTTTGAGTTGTCTGTATTTATAATGCTTTTTATGATGTATTCATTAATTTGCTGTAGTGAGATTAGAATGACAAAATACTGACTGGGCCTTAAAGGGGGTACCCATTGCTGAAACAATGTTAGTTCATTTAAAAGAGCATGATTTTACTAGCAGAAAATCATCTGCCTAAAGTTTTTTAAAAAGTCGTGTTGCCAAGGAAACCCCCAAATGTGGTAAGATTTCAGGATATTTTTGACCCCTAAGCTGTGTCCCAGTTTCAACTGGGTACCCACTTTGATGTCAAAATGACGTCAAAGTGGGTACCTTGTCGTGCAATTCTAGCAAAATGCGCGCAACGTATAATACATATTGTACAGTCTAGCGGGTAGCACAACTGCAATGCAAGAAGCTGGATACCCACTTTTACGTCATACCTCTTACTCAAATTTTTAGGTCAACTCTTGACTTTTCATGCGAAAATTAGCCAAAATGCATTGATTTCGATTGAAAATCATCAAATTTTTAATGCTATTCTTCTTAGAATTCTTTTCTCGATCATATATAAAAAAAAATATTTTACCATTATGTAATCACTTTAATGATGTCTACTTTGTAGGTGCATTGTATGTTTATTTTTTAGATGTATGGTCAGCAAAAGTATAGTATTCTGTGATCGCCATGTTTTGTAATGTGATGTACACAGCGAGCTCGTTTAGCCTGTCAGAAAAACACAAACATCTTACAGTGAATGATGTACACACTGTCGAACATCACCAAGATGAAAAGACAACCAATGGCTTGTCCTAGATACCTGGACGCCTGTTTTCACATGACTTGGGTTGAATTAGGTCTGTTTGTTTTACCTCAAGGATTCTGAATTAGGCGTACTTGAGGAGTGATTATGCCCCATTGATAAGCCATGCATCTTTCATCGTTGAGGTTTACATCAAATCTCACTAAAGCACAATCGGATTCCACATACTCATCGGCATCATCATCAAAGCATTTTGGTTTCATGAATTCTGATTGTGCTGTACTGTAAGCATGGTAGTGTATAGCCCTTTTTATCAAGGATATCAAATTAAGGCTGTTTGGAGAGTGATTAAAGCCCATTTTTCATCAAAATATCTCCTATAAAGCGCTTCCCTGATAGCAGTAATTAGGATGCATAGACATGCAAACTCATATAGTCTATGTCTACAGACCCGTCATTGGAAATCAACTCATTTTCTATTTTGCTATTAAAATTTGAATATTGGTCATATTAGGACTTAAAGAAAAGTGCTCCTGATTGATATAGAAAGGTAGAATATAAAGGGTGCAGGGGAGGGTGTTAAAAACAAGCTCTTCAGTAATTCACATTCAGGATAAAAACAGCTGCATGAAGACGAGTTGATATTGTGTCATAGAAATGCTAAACTGTTGATGACCTGAATGACTTGACATAATTATACATATCATGCCTTGCTATACTCCCATTTCTTTTTTTTAAGCTTTCAAAATTCTTGCCAGGATTTTCTCTACCTCCTCGTTATATTCAATTAAAGGCAATTAATTCTTGTTCTTTAATGATAATAATGTATGTTCATGAACACTCCATTCTCATAAATACTTTCTATCAAATTGATTGATTTTGCTGAGTTGTTTGAGTAATGATAACTTCCATTTATAAAACATTGTTTCAATAAAGATACAAAGTGTATCAAACAAGGAAACACATACAAAAAGTAAAACAGCATGAAACAAACTTACACAGTAAACAACAGAAAGAAAATTAGAAAAGCTGTATTTTTAGACACGTCTCAAATGATGCAAGAGTTTCACAATTCTTTAACTCAAGGGGTAATGAATTCCAGCACTTGGGGGCAACAACTGAAAAAGCAACTGAAAAAACGACTGAAAAAAAGTACAGTAATTGACATATATTAGCTGATATTGATAAATAAAACTCTTTTTTTTTTTCATTTGTACACAAAAGTCAAAGTAAACCAAATAATATTTAGAATTAAACCATGAATTTACAGGCCTGTGAAGTACAGGCTCAATTCATTGGAAATTAAAAGTTGATACCAGTATTGCTATGTTCTCCTCCCTCTCCCCCCCCCCCCCCCCCCCCCCCCCCATCTCTACCTCACCCTCCAGTTATATCAATATCTGCAAGTAGGGCTTGGTTCCCATTATGCTTTCTAAACACTCACTAGTCACTACACAAGAAACATGAAGATTATATCTTTTTTTGTCATATCTTATTAGTTTGCATGTGTTGTATGTTGTCTTTCCAAAGATCATTACAATCTTGTCACAATAAACACCTTTAAAAAAAAATATCCTTTAAGCAAATGAACCCTGCAAGGCCTAGGTCACAAGACTATAACAGAAGTTAGCTTGTGGAATATAATGCCCAACTTGCTCTCTCCCAAAGTCCTCAGACTTACATCTTGCTTACCCTCAAGGGTTGATAGTGGAGGTTTTCAGACATCCCAGGGTCCTCTGGTTTGGTTTAGCCAGGGAAAGATGACAAGGGAATATAAGCGGAAATTATGGGGCTCATTTATCTACAATCACACTGGTCGGATGATTGTTGTCTTTCATAATGCATGTCAGTATGTTGCAATAATGTGCACGTATTTTTATTTTTTTTTGTTCAACAGAATATCCAAGTGGTTGAACTTGTTCTCAATATAAAGAAGGAAATTAAGGTTACATTGTAAATTGGTTGGGATTTTCTTTTAGGAGATAGAGATTAGTGATAAACTTTTAAGTTATTTAACCCATTTCTAAGTGGCATTCAAATATGAACCATATATCACTACATACCTTGTGAGTATTAAGAAAACATCACATATTCAAACCATTTACACCTCCAAATTATTATGACCTTAGAGGGTGATTTAATATTTTTACATAGATTCTTGCTGAAGTTTGGTTATCTTGTTGGTTGTGCAAATGCTTAATTTGAAGATATCTATATCAAATGTAGGCAACATGATGTTTTATTTCTGTTTCACTTATAAGGGTTTTTTTTACTATGGCTTGTATTGCCAATGTAATCTTGACACAAAAACCTCTTTGACATGTATTTTGTGCAGTAGAAGTGTGGTAGATGATATAGCACACTGCTTATTTATTGAACAATATGTCGGTGTTTCCATGAAATGTGGCAGTCTTGTCAGGTGAAACAAACAAACAAAAAACATTATTGCACTTGAAAGACTGTCAAGAGTATGTTCTAAACCTATCCTATGAGTTTTATGGTGAATTATATTATCATTAAGATGGCTGCTTCTCAACATCATCTCAGTATTAGATTCTCTCTATGATCATCTTGTTTGTGTCTTTGCAGGGTTATTTCCCAACCATATTCTACCCGAAACGCCCTGATAAGGAGCTCTTCAACAATCTGACAACGCAATGTGCTGCCCTGGATATTCCTTTCCTTTCCTACCTCCCATCATCATCCCTCATCAATTCTTCCTATAACTTTGTCGTTGACGCTCTCTTTGGATTCAGCTTCAAAGGAGAAGTGAGGGCGCCATTCGGTGAAGTCCTTGAGAACCTGAAGAACATCAGCATACCACTATGTAGCATTGATGTACCTTCAGGTATGGCCAAATCAATCATTGTTTGCTGAAAGGTAGAAGATCTTTAACTCAAATAGATTAACCCTTTCTTACTCTCGGCTGACAACATCTTGATAACTGTTGCTAGTTTTGTGACAGTGTAATAATTATATAATTTGATCTGTTTAATTGTATGCTATCCTAGTCAACAAGCCACCCTGTTTTTTTTTTTTGTTTGTTTTTTTTTTTTTGGCTATTCCTGATCAATTATTATGATTACTCTGTAAACTCTGATATGCTATTACTCAGTTCATTCACTGACCCTTTTTCTTTCCATTGTATGTATATGTATTTAATCAGTGTTATTTTTTTAATGGAATTTGAAGTAAAAACTTGAACTTGAAATATCATTACATTCAAATGAATACATAATTTCTTTTATCAATTTTGAGACATAAAAAGACATACCTGTCATTCACTTTCTGTATCAGTGTGTTTTTTTTACTAAAAAAAAGAAGAGTTATTTCAGTCTGGGCAACATGAATAAGAGCTATTACATTTGAATTTTTGCTTTTGCCATATTTCCAGCATAATTTCTTACTTCTCATTGATATTCAGATGTGATTTTGTTATGTACTGATTACTACTCTTATGCCTGATTTCTTTCAGTATTCTATACTTTGATTTCATTATTGCAGATTGTGTTCTCTGTACTTTCACAAAATTCCTTAACTTAGAAAAAGTCCTAATGATTAATTAGATTACAAGGCTGCTTGTAAACAAGTTGGAATTTGTATCTAAGTATCAATGTTTTGAAATATGTACATTAAGTGCCCTATTCTTGATAATCATATAGTTTTTTGTTGCTGTTTTGATTGCTATGGTAAAATGAAAATGAACTTATATTTGTTTCTTTGTTTTTGTGTGTGTGTGTCTTGTTTATCTCGCCAGGTTGGGATGTCGAAGAAGGAAACCCTGATGGTCTTAAACCAGAGTTACTCATCTCACTGACAGCTCCTAAGAAATGCGCTAAGCTCTTCCAAGGAAAATATCACTTTTTAGGTGGACGCTTTATTCCACCCGAGATGGCTAGTCGTTATGAACTCTCACTACCAGACTACCCGGGTACAGATTGTATTGTACAGTTAAAATGAAAGATCTTTTCAAATGACCAATTTCTAGAAATGAAATTTGAGTACTAAAAATGAGATGTAGTTAGGTGGAGCTTTTGATGTGAATGTGTTTCCTATTTCATGACAAGATAGTGAAAGAAAGTAAAGATTGGAAATATCTAAAGAACAAACTGTAAACAGTAAGTTAAGCTGTTACATATCAATCCGATATTTGTCTTGAATTTTCAGTTTTGCTGCATTTGTAATTCAAGAGAAAAATCTTGGTTTGTTTGTGTGCCATAAAATAATATACAAATGATAACATGACAAACTTGAAGTAAAATATGTGAGTATGTTTTTCATTATTTGATTCATTTCCCTCCATCTCAAGTCTGAATAGGCATGATGTTGAATGGAGTACCAGTATGATTGTGGGACGAAAACAAAACTCAAGTGTGTCGGGTAAGATTATTGGGTTATAAATAAAACATGGATGATGAACGATTTGACTTTGCTCATTTGTAATAAGGCATTTTCGTAAATGTATTCATCGCTAAACATACTCTTTTACAGTTGTTTTATGTGGAATACTTTTATAGATATTTTATTTCATTTTTGTTGAGTTGTTTGAATTAAATGACTTACTGCTTTTTGTCTTAAATCATACAAACTTAAAGTATGACTTAGTTGTACTTGTAGATCTGAATAATATAGCTGTTTTTTTTAAATTATCATTATCTTTTGGTATAGGCCTCAGTGGTAATAATTTTGTATTATGACCTGTAGTAAAGAGATGTATTTCATTTTCCATTACAGTACCTAGTTGTACTTGTCGATCAGAATATACCTGGGTTTTTAGAACTTATCATTATCTTTTGGTATAGGCCTTAGTGGTAATAATTTTATATTATGACCTGTAGTAAAGAGATGTATTTCATTTTCCATTACATGTACCGCTTTGTTTACAAGGGCTGAAATCTGTGATTTGATCGTCAAATAGGTGATGCATCTTAGTGATCTACAGATGGCACAATAACACTTTGTAGGCAGAACTGAATATATTGTCTTCATCAGTATGAGGAGTGTATTGAGACTCTCTGTTCCTCATTGGCTCATTCTAGATATGCAGCTTTATTCATTATAAGAATCAATGGTGACTTTCATGTTAAGAACTGAATTCAGCTTATTTCTTCAATTTGCTTGATTACAAAAAGTATCATCAATTTAATGAAACACAGTTGTTATTTGCATTAATTTGACAAATGTAATGACTGTTGATCAAGTTGGTAACAATTATTTCCTTACAAGTATTCCATAAGAATATCTTTTTCTTCTAGCGCACATATCCCCACTGTTGTGCTTTCATTGGCAGTTCACATCTTTTTTAAAAATTTCATGGAGTTTGAATATATATTTGATTGGTATTGGACCAAGCCCAATCTTCCATCAGTTTGTGAAATCACCAGTTTTATAAGTTTAGACAATAGTGTAACACAGTGTTCAAGGCCTTAGAATTGGCCCATATTTTACTAAAATCTAAAATCTAAACTGGCCCATATTATACTGAAATCTCAAATCTAAACTGGCCCATATTATACTAAAATCTCAAATCTAAACTGGCCCATATTATACTAAAATCTCAAATCTAAACTGGCCCATATTATACTGAAATCTAAAATCTAAACTGGCCCATATTATACTAAAATCTCAAATCTAAACTGGCCCATATTATACTGAAATCTCAAATCTAAACTGGCCCATATTATACTGAAATCTCAAATCTAAACTGGCCCATATTTTACTAAAATCTCAAATCTAAGCTGGCCCATATTTTACTAAAATCTCAATCTAAACTGACCCATATTTTACTAAAATCTCAAATCTAAACTGGCCCATATTTTACTAAAATCTCAAATCTAAACTGGCCCATATTTTACTAAAATCTCAAATCTAAACTGGCCCATATTTTACTAAAATCTCAAATCTAAACTGGCCCATATTTACTAAAATCTCAAATCTAAGCTGGCCCATATTTTACTAAAATCTCAAATCTAAACTGGCCCATATTTTACTAAAATCTCAAATCTAAACTGGCCCATATTTTACTAAAATCTCAAATCTAAACTGGCCCATATTTTACTAAAATCTCAAATCTAAACTGGCCCATATTTTACTAAAATCTCAAATCTAAACTGGCCCATATTTTACTAAAATCTCAAATCTAAACTGGCCCATATTTTACTAAAATCTCAAATCTAAACTGGCCCATATTATACTGAAATCTAAATCGGATGCAGGGATGAACAAAGATAGATAATGTCTAATTCTTTTCTTTCATAGTCACACTTATTAAACTTGCATTTGATTTAACTTAATTAGTAAAATATGGGCCAGTAAATCTCATTTTGTTGAATTTTAAAAAACATCATATGGTGTCTGGCTAGCACCAATGCATAATTATAGATATTCACCAGTAGAAATTGCTGAATATATTTATTGATGTTTTCTTTCTTGTTTTTAAGAAGGTGGAACTTGAGGGGTTTTTTTCTTCATTGGTTCCATACTTTTTAAAGTTTTGTGATGTAATGATGAAGAAAAGACACTGTTATTTTAATTCTGAAGTGTATCAATTTTGTTATAAAAGTATGAGACATGTAATGCATCTTTGAAACCTTGCCTTCTGTAATGCTTATGAAAAAATTATTTTAGATTGCATCGAGGTAACTTTAAGCATTGTAGGGTCTTTATGTATCTTATCGTATTTAGTATAATTACATTTCTAATTGTTAAAAGGAGCTTGTTAGTTGTACCAGGGTATTATTCAGCCCCCGATTCAGCCTAAGTTTATTCAGTTAATATGTATTTTCTTTATCCCCTAAAGAAAATTCTTGAAAGCCAATCAAATCCAAGATGCACTTTAGATTTCATTTCAAAATGGCAAGATATGGGCAAGTCCCAGGTGTGTGGTGTCACGACCTTACCCGGGATTATAATGTGAACATGAATTTCAAAGCCTTCATTTGTTGTTTTCTCAGCTATCGTATGCGTAATTGCAAATCTTCCATAGTGTACATCATAGTTCGGAGGTTTGGCTCCGATTCAATTTAAGGTGGCTCTTATTGAATTGGGTACATGCTCTTCATTTGCTTCTTGATATGCATGCTATCTTTTTCAAATTGTTCTATTTTTTTGTGTTGTTGCTTACACAAGCATTAACCTCTTCCTTTCTATCTGTTTAATTTCAGTCATTAGTCTGCCTTCTAAACTATGAAATTCCTCTTGAAATTTACCGTAGATTTTGTCAAGTTGTTCATCAAGAAGTTGAATTGATAGCAATAGTTTCCGCTTTCCTTAGCATGTAGGTGGCCCATCCATGCTAGAGCGCTGGCATGGTCTCTTGCTGTGTGCCATCCTAATCAAAACCAAAGGGGAGGAGTGGCGGAACAAGGGGCTGCAGAGGAACATGTCTTTACCCCATGACCATCATGTTAGCGATCTGTGCAAGTGATCATTTATGACTTTTCAGACCCCAAATGCTTGATATCAGTAGATGGCGCTATTAAAATTCAGACATGTAGCAACAGTGTTCTTTTTGTCTGCTGATTTGATTGGCTGTTCAAGATTCTGGCTTATATTGGACATTTACATAAAGAATATCCAAATCCATGATGAAGTCCTGCCAACTGCGACATCCCAGGGCAATCTAAGTATAAATCAGTTTCTTTCTTAATGCCTATCCATTGCTGTACTGGACCTTTAAATGCATATCAGATGCTATCATCAAATATGCTGAAATCTTAGATTGCATTAAGGGGCAAAATAGCTTCTAATTGCCTAAATAAACAAAAGTACTAGTATAGTTCTATAATAATGAGGAATAAATCACATTGCTTAAAAAATAAGTTTGCTGTTTGTTATTTTGACTTTATATATCATAGTGCATCAGATTTTCACTATTATTCCTTCCAAAACACGTACCATACAAGCTGAACAAATTTTATATTAATTTAGTAAAGATTTTAACTTGCAATAGTTGTGCACAACTCCTTTGTTTGTTTCTTATGAAGGCCATAGAAACATTTTTTTTTCTATTAAGCAGAGTCTGCATGTGCTTCAAACCCTTTCCTTCTTTTTTTGTTGTGTATATGGCACATGTGGAAGTTATAGTAGATTTTTTTTCTAGTTTGGTCTTTCATAATGTCATTTAGTTTTATTCTGTTTTCAATAAAAAAAAAAATCTCTATTAAATGTTTGTGGACTTCAGGGGCCCATTGCATAAAACTTACTATTGGTAACTTTACTATTATAGCAACTTACTGGAATTTGATTGGCTGTTGAGCAACATGACATCATCAACAGCCAATCAAAATCCAGGAAGTTACTATAATAGTAAAGTTACTATTATAGTAAGTTTTATGCAATGGGCCCCAGAATTTGCATTGTAGTGAAAATCATCCTGTATATTACAAGTAAACTCATGTACAAATGAAAAAAATAAAAAATGGAAATGTATATAATTACAATTCCAATCGAGTCACATTTATGTTTTTACCTGGAGTCTTAAGCAGTTTGTCCGAGATAAGGCATATTTCACAGAGAAGGGGTAAATCTATGTACATTCCATGTATGTTTGATTTGATGTGTCCTAAAGTCAATGGCAATTTTAATGTCCCATTAGAAAGAAGGGTTAGGATTAGTGTTTGGATTAAAGGAAAAGGGAACCTGGAGACAAGTCAATCTTAATGAAAAGAGAGGATAGAGAGAATCAATTGATATTTTAAAAAATAAATCAAAACTTTTGAAACTTTCGTAACATTCTCATTTCGTAACCGATTTTGATTTACTAGTAACTTTTTTTAATAGCTTCTCTTTATCCTCTCTTTACGTTAAAATTGACTGGTTTCCAGGGTTTCCTGTTCCCTTAACTTCCATTGGATCAATGAAAAATTGGATGATAGGAACATAGTACTGATAAAGACATAAGGCCATAAACACCCATTTGTCTTTTTATTTGCCGTCGTCTATCACTTCCTCTCTGAATATCATTTTGATTTGTTTTTCTGTGTTTTGCCAAGTCTTTTTCATACTTTAAAAAAATCAAATTCAACAAAATTACTTTTGTATCAATCAGCATTTTCCTCCTTTTTTCCAAACCCCCGTTTCTTTCTCTCCATCTACTCTGACTCTCTTCTCTCATATCTTTTTCTCAGTCCCTCTTCTATCTCTCTCCCTCCCTATCTTCTCCCTGATCCTCTTCTCTCATTCTCTCTTTCACTCTCTCTTTGTTCATGTACTATTTTTTTTCCTATCTGTTCATCAACATCTATTGTATTCCATAAGACACATCAAGCTATTCTTCTAGACATTTTTTCATTAAATAGCCATAACTAAGGCCCACCACACACTGTACAATCCTACTCAACCCAATTTTCGAAGAAATAGCATTTTTCATTAAATATGAAAAGTTAAACAATTAAAATATCTTATTTGAATACTGATAGGAATACTAAAATTGAAATTTTGGTTAACTGCAAGCCTTGTGATCAGAGCAAAGGCCAAATCAGCTTCAAATCATAGCCGATCGCAAGATTTCTATGACGTCACTACAATTTGGAATTGAGTTTGCTTTTATTCCTACAGGGAGGCTCACAATAGCCCAGAATTTCGATTTTAGTACTCGTACCACTATTCGGAACTTTGATTTAAGACTTTGCATATTTGAATGTCCATATCAAATGCTATAACGAATTTTTCCACAATCGGATCACAGACAGATCGTATAGTGCAGTGGGCTTAAGTGTCCTCAAAATAGTGTCCTGCAAAGATGAGTTTTCATGTAAGTGAACAACTCTAAGTATTATGAGCAACAAAAAAGAAAATTAATGCACACCCATTCATGCATGATGAACTTGTTGCAAATTATTTATTAATTTGGCAAGTAAGTTTCAAAATCCATGTGATTTAATATACATTAATTCATCAAATTATTTATGTATTAATCTTAATGCGAACTTGCAATGTGTATAATGAAAACAGCTTCCATTTACAAAACAATGGGAAAAAAAATAGTTGAAATGTTAGCTGCTAACTATTTCAACAAAGGATAAAGATGACCCTGCTGATGAATTCATTGACTTTAATGCAAGGGTGCTGAAGTTGCATTATTTAGGTTCTTCAATGAATGAATACATGGATTCTTCCAAACTGTACAGCTGCTTAGAGGAACTACATGTAGAGTTTGGAAAAAAAAAAATTTCATAACATGAAACCTTAAAGCAAACCAGAATGTTTGCTACATGTTGAAAGGGATTTTTTTTTTCTTGTACTGGGATAGCTAAATTTTTATATTCTAATAAAATTATAATAATTAACTAAGAAATTAATCCACAGTGCTCATGAAAGCTTAAGAAAATAGATCATAACCTCCATTCATTTCGTGTGTAATGCCTACATGTAGATATTCAACTAGATCCATCTCAAAATAATACAAACTTGTGTTTTGTTAAAGATGAAAACAAACTAAAAATCAGTGAAACTTGTTTTGCAGGACAGAAATTTTTTCCTTCTAGGGTCACTCCAGGTTACTGAAAGACTGGTCTTGATCAATAGTAAGATATCATAAGAGAGTTAAATGGTATAGCACCAAAAAAACAAAAGCCCAACACCACAATCCAATCTATAACTTGAATCTTGAATGATATTCTGGACTATATTGGAACCATCATAATACACTTCCATTTGATTGATAAAACTCAATGTCAGTGTCATGCCACTAGAATCATCAAACATAAATATATATTTGGGATTTTCATGACAGCCTATTTCCATGTCATTTCTGGTTTGTATATGCTCACTCTCAAAGGATGTTAACAACAACAAAAAAGAAACCCCTTCATTTCACGAAACACAACTATGATCAATCAGCTTCCAAGGTCATATCGAACATTCAGAACATCATGCATGATATGGTGGTCCTAGGTACTTCTTGATCATAACACATCCATGAAAGCATACAGCATGTGGCATAGGTTCTAGAATATCCCACAGATCAAGGTCTGGGTCATAGGACTCCACTTTGGCTACATGTTGCCTCAGTTCACCCCCAGTCACATAGATCTTCCCACCTACCACTGTAGCACTGGGTACATTCCTCTTGAACTTCATGGACTCTGCCTTCGTGGAAGTGAAAGTTTCTGGATCATAGATGGCCACTTCCTTCATGCGATTTCCACCCAGGATAAAGATGGAGTCACGGAGAGCAACAGCAGGGAAGAGTTGACGATTGAGTCCTGAACAGGGAATAGTGGAGCATTCACGAGTCTCCAGATCAAAGTACTGCACTACACACATCAACCTCACATTGGTCAGCCATCCAATGATGTAGAGTTTATTGCGGAGTGCTACAACTGCCATCCCACTTCCTGTTGGACTGATGGTGCCAATGATGTCCCATTTATCTAACTCGGGAGAGTATTGCTCAATCTCGGTCAGTGAGCTATCGTCGTCCTCACCACCCAACACATATACATGGTGATCATGTCCTATAGAGGTGTGGTTAAAACGGGGAAGTATTAGATCATGAACCCGAGACCAGCTATCATACATCTCATCATATCGCCAAACTTCTGATATGGTTCCCTTGGTGCAATGGAAGCCTCCAGAAACATATATAGCATCATCAACACTGGCAGCTGCATAGTCAGAGTGGTCAAATGGAAGGTTAGCCATGGGTGACCACTGGTGAGTCTGTGGGTTGAAGCAAGACACATTGGTAATCCACTCTCTGCTATCTATCATACCACCCACAACTACCAATACCTCACTTCTCATAGAGTGTCTTGGCTTGAGCAGGGGATGATCCCGTCGTCTTCCATTCCTAGCAAGTTCTTTCAGGTTCTGGGCATCTCTGATCAGTGATAGGCACTTGCCATTGCCATGCAAGAAATTATGGGCATTCAAAGCACCAGTCAGATATTCATCATTGACAAGAGGGAGTCTGACTTTAGCAAGAACAGATGGCAAAGCTTCAATGTGAGAGTCGTAACTTAAAGCCCATTGCAACACTGCTGAAAGCACCTCGTCCTCCAAAGTAACATTCAAATCATCACAACTAACGAGGCTTTCCAAGACTGCTGCCTTTAATTCAAGAAATTCTTGGCATGATGAGACTTCTCTAAAGTTTTCTTGAGCATAATTCCAAGCTCGAG
Organism: Echinometra lucunter; assembly: GCA_029962745.1. NCBI lineage: Eukaryota > Metazoa > Echinodermata > Echinoidea > Camarodonta > Echinometridae > Echinometra > Echinometra lucunter. The sequence goes on from CM057151.1 coordinate 56,810,145, forward strand.
TTCTGAGGTTGTCACAGAGGTAGGTCTCTGCTATCTGAAGGATTCCAAGGCAATTCTGTGGCATCAGTGAATCTTCAAAAAACTGGCAGCAAGATTCTATGATATGGGGATAGTGGAGAAAATGTGCTGTGGCAAGAAGGTCCTCTATGGAGTCACTGCTAATATCTACATCACACATATACACTGCATGGATGATGGTTTCCAATGCAGAACCCTTGATGTTGGTCAGTTCAATACGATCACTGCGGCTCTCCTGAAGATCATCAGTGAACATTGCACTAAAGTACGGGCTGCTGGCTGCAAGGACAGCTCTGTGGCAAGGGAAATCTCTTTCATCTGAAGACACTAGCGTCACATCAACAAGCTTTCTGGCAAGCCTAAAATCATTCAGTTCCCCAAGAAGCTTGCTTGATTTATCTGGATATTGATATTTCTTTGTTACAGTCTCCCTCTCATTATTTTCCAGGGGTTCCATCAAATTGTTCAATTCTGTCACTGTTCGACTATTACTTTCCTGTTGCATACCACTGATGTTTTGCTCAGAGTCTTCAAGGTCAATGACCTGGAGGCCAGTAGTATTCTCCAACTCGCTTTGAAGTACACCTCCCTCTCCTGTTTCATCAACATCCTTTTCAGGATCATCTTCACCTTGAATCTGGCATTGCTTTCCCTCTTCTGCCATGGCCTCTAGCATGAAGAAGCAGTCACAACCTGTGAAAAAGTGTAGAACACTGCAAATCAGCCTTCTTGAAGTCACCACAATTGTGAATCAAAAGCAATCAAAGTGAAGTTCTGGTTAATTCTTACAAACCTTAAAGTTCAAACTAAAGAAATGCCCCCCATCCAAAAAAGAAAGGCAAATGATTCTGATGTTAAACTCATCCTGCAAAAGGAATATTACCATAAAATTAATCAGGACAACACTGCCAATGTGACAATAATAAGGTTAGAACTTAAATCAGTAAAATACTTGAAAAAAACAAACAAACCATGGCCTGTAACTATTAACTGTTAACTGTCAGTGTTGAGATGATGCTTTTAATATTTTGTCTTGTCTTGAATTGGTGGAATTGGCATTATCCAGGCTAGCTTGTGCGCTGTAAAAAGGCTGCCGGGCTAAAGACAGGTAATAATATCCAAAGTCTTTCGGAAGCGCATAGAGATAATAATGTGATGTGCGCTATACAAGAACGGAATATTATTATTATGACTCCGTCAACTTTGATGTGATGTCATATTGATTGGCACTCATAGGGCCAAAAGTACCATGGACTGTGGCGAACATTCACCATAGCAGCAGTCAAAAACAGACAACAAAATTGCCTTAAGCAAGATTTATTTCTTTCAAATTTGCTAGATATCTGATTCAGAGACTCTTCAACTCTTCCACAAATTTGGGGATTCAGAGTTGAAAATGGAATTTAAACAATTATTTTTCTCTCATGTGTGATTTTCTACCAAGCTCCACCCATACAGACTTGTCGCTTTTGCAGGACGAGGTCAATTCATTGATCGAGTACACAGGATGAGTGCCAAAGGGGAAGATTGAGAGCCTCAGAAACATTGCTGGTAAGTAAAATCAAAACTTTTCTTCTCTTTTATAGAAGATCTAAGTCAATGTATTTCGCGTTCGCAATTTGTTTCGCAATTCAAAACGCCGTTTTGACCTACGGGTGCCCACACAGGGCTACATTGGTATGCTAAAAAGCTGTGCAGATTTATGTGACATGCTGCCCTCTATAGTCAAAGATTGAAACCACTAAAATAATCAACAAATTCACAAAATACATTGTTTTTTACACCTTGGATAATAAGATATCCTGTTTCCATTCCATTCCTCCAACTGGATGTAAGTTATCTTGATCAGGTGAATTTTGAAAAATATTTTGTTGAATTTGATCACTGGTGACACAGCTCTTGCTCCTCTGTCCACAAAAATTCATTGGTAGAACACTACTTTCCTATTGTCAGCAATCTGCATGCTACAGCACATCTGTTGTGCGAGGTTAGTATAACCGAGCACTAGTGTGAGTGATGATGGGTGCCAAGCCCCACCCAACGCCATGATGCCTGGCCTGGGAGGCTTGGAATACACACAAAAGCTATTTGATTTTGAGGCTTTTCTACCGCGATGACTACTAGTATGGAGTACAAGCTTATCTCAGATAAGCTTGTACATGTAGAAAACCAATCAATATGACATCACATCAAAGTTAGCCTGAATAATGCCAATTCCATCAAGTCAAGACAAGACAACATATCAAAAGCATAATCTCAACACAAATTTCAATGTATCGGACTGTGATGTAATGAAGAAAACCATTATGACCAGCCCTACATAGCCAATATGCCTATTTCATAATAATATAAAGTGAAATACATATCTCCAGAGAAATATAAGGCAGCCATCATCCTAAATAATTCATTTCAATCAAAAATTAAACAAAAAATGATGACAATTTACCTTCGAAAAAGTCACCAATAATGTAAATCCAGCAGGGCAATGTCGGAGCAATGTCAATGAAGAGCGCCATCTGTTTTCAGTAACTTGGCAACAAGAGTCATCTTTCATCTCATGTAGGTCAAACTACCCTTCATTCTCGACTCCTTTGAAAAAAAAAAAGGCTCGGGTTTCTTTATTCTTAAATCTAATCATTATCCATTTGAAACTGGTCACATTCCCCCCCCCCCCCCCAATTTCCCTTTCTCTCTTTCTCTCTTTACCTAGTTTGATCAAGTTAAATGGGAAGGGGGGGGGGCAATAGACAAACAGAGGTAGGATCCCAGATTTTGATGTTATATTGTTTTCCTCAATATTTTTCTTTTCTTTTAGTGAATTCCATTAATTTCAAACATGCTCCTGTAGAATACACCCTCAAAATCGGTTCTCAAGCTCCCTAGTATTTCATTTCAAATATTCTTGGGTCTCAACTGATACTATACTTTATGACATATACAGTACAGTGTATATATTATCTGTAATATATATCATCATATTATATTCATGGTATGTTGATATGTTTATTATCAATTTCTTAAATCATGATTTGTAACAAATAAAAATGTTAGTGCCTCCTACCCATCAAGCTTATTTTTTGGGGGAGCAAGTAAGCAATTAATCATCCCTTTGACTTAACATATGCTTCTTGTTGATGTTTCTGTAGACTTCATTCATTCTCTCTTTCACTCAATTGATATTCTTTGATCCTTTTAATAATCTCTTTTTCACTCTGATATACCCCTTTCACAAAATCATCCTATCATCTGCATTATTCTGATCTGGTTAAAAGAAAGATAATTGCCTTCATAAACTTGAAAATAATGAGTCTTTTACTAGTGAAAAAAAATCCTCGAAAAGGAGGATGATCATCATGGTAACTGCACATATGATGCACGTCTTCGGTGTTCAGAATACCGATTTGCTATAACAGACTTAAAACAGAGTTAAAACAGTCTCAGAATACCACCCCTGACCTTTTGACTGCACCATGGCAATAACGTGCATTATTTAGCAATTGCCTTCATTCAAAGGATTATTCTGATGCTGCTATTATCAAAATAATAGCAGCAGTAGAATAATAATAATAATAGTAATATATAGCATTTTAGGTACACCTTCTATCTGGTAACCTTTTCAGAGACACATTTTTCTGCTTCCATTCACATTTTACATCCAAATAATCCTCCTATTATCCGCATTATTGAATTTGTGAAAAGGGTATGGGTCAAAGCTACTTCCTTATAAGATTCACACTAAACTCTCAAATTTCAATGTACCAAAAGTCAACCACAAATGAAAAAATCAGTAGAAATGTGATGATTCTACTTCACAAGGACAACATTTTATTACAAACAAACAAACATATGGAACATAGGTTGAACATAGAATATGCTTGGAAAGCTTTGGATAGATATTAAAGGATTTGGCATAGATTTTTCATTGATGCTAAATAATCAGGATGGAATGACTAAAAATAAGCAATAAGATTGAATGCTATATGAAAGGAAAGGGAAAATTTAATGAAAGATTAAGACAAAAGTATATCAGTAATAAGGGGGAACACAATTATACAAACTCAAATAGTAAGTATCCATTTTCTCATCATCGATTCCTTTGTCATAGCTCTTTCCTGAGTACAAAAAACACCTCTTAACATGCACAACATTTACACTCCTTGGACTATTTAACGTATCTACACGCTTTATCATCTGCTCTTTTGCATAATTTGCTCAGGAATCTCAAATGCCACATATACAGTCTAAAAAACATTGCTCACGATGGAGTCATTACAGAACATATTACATACATCAACAGTTTGTACAGAGAAAGAAACCTCAGTATTTGCTACTGCTGCTACCTGTACGCCTTACAGCATATTCAGATGAAATACAAGGTTGCAGAATTTTCTTTTTATATGCTCACTCTATTATTTAGTACCTCACTTGTTTCACATTCTGCAACATTAAATACTGAATTCACATAACAATCAATTTTGACCTGCATCACCCCTGATAATAAAATAAGAAATTTCTTGTTACACATGAATGCTTTGTCATGTTATATGGTAAGTTATACATTGCAAGCTATCTTTAATATTCAGCAGACAACTAAAAGTTGGGCAATCTTTCAATTAATTAATACTTTCTATGCTGCTACATTTACTTCTTCATGATGCCTGAACTTACTGTTATTTTGTTGTTAGCAGATACTATGAACATGATTTAAAGCATGAGCCCTCAAAGGCCTTCACTGAAATAAAATGTTGAAAAAGATTCATATCTTTGACTTCTTGCTGCACTGAAAACATATCCTCAATCTACAAGAATGAAAAGTATTTTTACTAGAAAATTTTCTTATTATTCGCTTACAATTCAGCAGCCTAGCAATACTTTAAGCTTATACCGGTAAAAGCATCTTTTCCTTCAAAAAGGAAATTTCAGCACTTCTCTATTCCCTTATACCATGTCTTTTCTATTGCACTATATATATTTCAGCATGACCAAAGGACTCTAGCTACTTTGAGCATCAAAATTACCAAAACAAAATTACGTGTTGAATCTTTGGACCTGTAACTTCTTTTTTTTTTAATACAGTATTTAAGAGTGAAGAATAATTCCTACTTCACAAATATGTGAATGACTGATTAAATGAAGAAATGTCGCCAAGTTCAAACCTCTCTCTCAATGGAGCAGAACTATCACAAGAATTAGTTCTGTTACTGTGGATATTGTCAACAAAATAATCCATGGTATGCAAAATTGGCTAGACTGTAATATTTTTGAAGATGAACAAACTCAACATTGGTTAAAAACAACAATGAACAAACACTTTCTGCCAACAGAAAGGACAAGAAGATTTTTGTTGTTTTGTATTTTTTATGTGTTTTTCATTCAGGAAAATTTACAAGGGGCTTGGAAAAGCTATTATTTAAGAAACACACCTGTCTGTACAATGGGTGTATATCCTATGCTATACTGGGATGATGATCATTTCATTGACACTATAGATATTTTCATGGAAATGGGCTATTTTTAAAACCAGAACATGCATGAGGGAAAAAAAATAATCTGTACAGAAGCAATAGAGCTTGCTTGTATAATCATAAACATATCCACTGTAACACAATGCATAAATCCTCTAATTTTAAATACTCTTAATTTACATATGAAATGGCAGCTCAAAAAATTGGTTTTCTGGAATTCATACCTTTCAGTTGCAGATTCAATCACTAACAAAAGTAGTAACAACATGCCTAGAAAGTGTAATCTTTTAATTTGTTGCGATTCTTAGATTTAAATATTTTGAACCAACAATGGAGTTTGAAGATTTCTCTTCATGAATCTTATTATCAATTCACTATATCCCAGAAGAATTGTGTTGACATAAGTTAGAGGAAAGATTTCACTTAAAATGAGAGATTATGATTTTCAAATCTATCATAAATGTATCAACCCTTTCTTGGGAGTAGCAATGTGTGCTATTTAGCAACTGAGTTACAAAACAACTGAGCTTTCAAGCCACTGAGCTGCTGAGTCACTGAGCTGTTAAGTCTCCAAGCTACTGAACCACTGAGCTACTGAGCCATTGAGCCACTAAGCCACTGAGCTACCGAGTCACTGAGTTTTAAGCATCAAAGCTACTGAACAACTGAGCCACTGAACCATTGAGCTGCTGAGCTAGTGAGTCACTGAGCCACTGAGCCACTGAGCCACTGAGCCACTGAGCCAATGAGCTACTGAGCCACTGAACCACTGAGCCAATGAGCTACTGAGCTACTCAGCCACTGAGCTACTTAGTCACTGAGCTACTCAGCCACTGAGTCAATGAGCTTTTAAGCCACAGAGCTTGCCTTCAAGCTACTGAACCCCTGAACCACTGATCTACTGAGTCACTGTGCTTCTAAGCCTTCAAGCTGCTGAACCAATGTGCCACTGAACTACTGACCCCCTGAACCACTGAGCTATCAAGACACAGAGAACCAAGCAATTTAGTAACCATATCATCGAGATATCTAGCATTCATGGTAGAAATTTATCCTGTGGGAAATTTAGCCTACCTCAAAATTGATGTATTTTGAATAGATAAAACCATTTAATCCTTGAATGAATGAATGAATTCTTCAAATGTAATTACCTTTTCCTACTTTTGGACCTACCTGGTATGGGAGTACCTACCAGCTATGAATTCCTAGCCACCAGTACAGCTCAAAAAGTAGCTAATTTCTCATAGCAACAAAAATTAGATCCATTTTGATATAATTTTTAATCACTTAACATCTGAAATTCACTTTTCACCTATCCTTTCTTAGCTAACCCCACTTAAAGACCTACTGGGTATGGGAATACCTATCAGCTATATCTTCACAGCCACCAGTACAGCTCAACAAGTAACAAACTTATGATTACAACTCAAATCAGATACACTCAGAACTATCCTCCAACTAACTGTGCAGCTTTGTCTTGTCTCGTCTTGTCTCACCTTGTCTTTTGTCCAAAAAAAAAAAAATCAATCAAAAAATTAATAAGATAACCACCATTATAAGTTTGGATCAAATAGCTTATCCAATTCCATATCACATAAAACCATTTTTGTGAGCTGCCACTCACTTTTTTTGTCTCTGAAACAAGGAATAAATAAATATGTACATTAGTGTACAAAACAAATAAGCATAATTTACAGGTGGGCTAAATCTATCACGAAAGCAACAATCCCTTTACACAGAGGTAAATATTTTCATAATTTACATATTTTATACTTTTTTATTAAGAATATTTCTAAATTTTTAGACAAAATTTCTTAAGAATATCGCTGAGATGATGATAGTAGGCAAGATTGTGAGAAAGAAAGATAGCCAATTGGCAGTACAAAGTGAGTAATTTGTCATAATGATTTCGCATTACTGATATATTTATTATACTTAATAAACATTCTTTATGTTTTGCCACAAAATGAAAGATTGGAAGAATTGTTTATTTGAGTAAAGTAAGTAAACATTAGTTTGAACCATAATGTAAAATATGAATCAGCAATATAGTCCTTACTTTCCATATTCCATTATATCAGAATCTGTTCATTCCTAAATCTCACTTGATGTAAACATGATAAAACTTTATTTCCACAGACATTACCTGAATATTCACTTCTGAACATAAAAGAATTCCTATAATACTAGTGTTCATATTATTGAGCAAATTAAAAAAATATATTTAGCCAATCTATCATTCTTTCAACCCTTGATGGTCAATTCCATGATTTGGTCACATTGAAAATGGGGAAAACATTTTCCATTGTGCTTCATTATTTGATCGTATAGGTTTGGTAGTTCAAATATATCAATTTCCAGTGTCAATAAATTTATACTTTAACAGTGTCACAGGTAATCTTCATACAGTTTGTCATGATAAGCAATACTAATGAGCAGGCTCATATTGTGCAATATTTCATGGTCGGATAAAATGAAAGCTGTAAATGAAATTTGAAAAAAGCTGCACTTATTGTCTTGTGTTTAATAAGTAGAGCTGCACTGAAAATATAAGGGTTGAAGACATGTGCACAAGTGTTTGTTTGCATAACAACCATCAGCTTTGTTTATTACTTCCTTTCCTCTCAGAGCACTATGGCTTGAATGAAGTTTTAGCATGATTTTAAAAAGGTGAGAGTATACATTTAGGCAATGTTATTACATTTCTTACAACTTTTATATTTCCTATGTCTTTGCATCACATTTTCATGCTTTAAAATGTGCATTTTTAGCTTTTCAAACCCGGCAGAATAAGTGATTGCACAATTATAGCATTGCTAAGTACAAATGCCACATCCGATTGACATTTTCTTGCATGAAAGATTATCATGCTTTATTAGAAATTAGCAGGTCCAGAAGAGCCTCATATATCCTCATTCTGAACTGCATGTATAGTTTGAAAACAAGAAGAGTGTATATACACAGCAACTTGTATATCAGTTCTTTCATTGTTACTTTTGAGGCCTTCATGACCTCACATGACTCTTCGTTGTCACGACAATGTCGTCACTGATATTATTCGACTGAAGTTCTGATTTGTCATCAGGCAGGACCATCTTCACTCCAGACCCTGGACATATTCGATGTGAACCAAGCCTGATTCATTACCACGGGAACAGAGCAACCAATCTCGATCCACCTGTCTGTCTACAGTGAGGACATCACCCTTGGAGAAACAGAGTTCTCCTTCTGTCATGCTAACATGATGGCAGAGAGCCTTCACAGGACTCCTGTATTAGGAAGATGGGAAGAAAGAACAAAAAATTACATCATTAAAAGCAACAATCAAATATGTCTAAATACTGTCAAAAATATACAGTGATATCATTTCAAGGCAATTATTCCTAGTTTCAGATGATATAGTGCAATATTAATTCAAAATAGTACATGTCAATTCACATGAGCACACATTTTGCTTCCAGAAATGATTGAAAATACCAAAAGGAGAAAATGAAAGGTAATTTCATAATAGAGAGAGAAATGTGCAAACCCACAGACTGAGAGATAGTAATACCAAGAAAAATTAAGATTGAGACAGCAATTAATGAATAAATGAATAAATGAGATTATCATTATTGTCATCATTCATTATTCAGCATCACCTGTGCCTGGGAAGAAGAAAAAAAAAACTTTGTCACTGTTACCAACAAGTCTCTCCTAATCAGATTTAAATGGCTACATATGACTAATCAACGACAGCTTACCCTGGGCTTGTTTTTGGTGATGTAGGTGAATAATGTTGACATGGGCTCTGTCCATCACCAACTTGTCTCACTTCCTCTTCCCTTAATGGGGTTGGTGGTGGTGTAGATGGTACTGGTTTGGGCTCCAACTGGGGCTGTGGTTGCACCATCTGATTCCACATCTTGGAGAAGCTGCACAAAGACAATAGTTCATATATCTCAATTAAAGCTGACTATCAGTACTAATAAAAATGCTTGATGTTTCAGCAGAAGCAACACTTTTTTTTTTTAGTAATCTGTTGGAAAACCTAGGATAAGGCATGATAGAGTCTATGAAAATATATAGCTATCTACACATTGACTTGTATCCAATGAATTTTTTGAAATACAGAATTAAAAGCAGGCTGATAGGAAATAATCGGATCAACTAATCTTATTTAGTTTCTTCCCACTATATTTTACTGTCATAGAATAATTGAAGCTTATAAACCTAGAAGGAATGGCTCACAGTTTCAATTATTAGAGGGCACACATTTACAATAATTTTTCAATATTCACCTTGCTCCAATCTTGCCCCATCCAGATGAGACTGAGAAGCCCTGTGATACCATAGACCCTTGTAGATCCACACTCCTACTCCTCCTCCCTACATCATACTTAGAACTTGTCCTTGATGGGGTCTTTCTGGTTGTTGTGCCGCAACAGAGCTTGCAAACTCCTTGATCCATCAAGTGACCAATCTATTGGCCTGGGGATTCACAGGTTGCGGTCTCCGTAGACCATTCCCTGTCTCCAGTTCATGACCTGATACATTCTCCACAGGGGTGCTATTCACTGTCCTCAACAGCCCTCCTTGCATAGTAGGCTGTTCTGAAGACTCCTGCCTCCCTACTGGAGTTACTCTGCGCACATTGCGCATGGCAGTCATTGAGCTGTACATGCCAGTATTATTCGGTCTCTGTGAGGGCACACCATCACGTCGTGGTGCCCGTCCAAAGAGGTGTACGGTGGGAAATCCACTTGTTGTATTACCTCCCTCTGTGTGGTGTCTTGCATCCACAAGGCTGTTGGTATTGAGTCCATCAAGCTGTGTACCTTCCTTGTGCTGTTCCATGAGCTGATGTTTCTCCCTCTGCCTCATGTTCTCTGCCTGGATGTAACCATACTCAAAACCATGGTCTAGGTTGAAGGGGAGCTGAGCAAGAGGTTGAATAGCTACAAGAAGATCACTGAAGAGTTGTTCAAAGGGAGCAGTGTTGATCAGAGAGAGGAATGCGGTGGGCTCATATAGTCGTTTGATGGATTCTGAAAAGAATGAAAAGAAACAACAATCATTGCATGACTCAGACTGCCATCATGGAACTTGATGAATTTTCCAGATGAATGGTAGGATTCAAAGAGAGTATGAGCAAGTCCTTTTTTTTTCTTGTCACACAGCTGGGGCCATAATAATTTTTTCCTATTAATATCACTACAAACAATTTGTCAGGTACATGTATTAATGACCCCTACGAAAAACAGCATATGCTGATAGGGTGTTCCGTCCCACAAGTGGTAAATAAATTTGAATTGAATTGAATGAACCAACACTAAAAGAAAGCTGGTATCAGCACATGCTCTATGACAGAAAGCATCTGTATCAAACCAAAGTTTCACATACATAAACACAAACAGCACCATCTTCAGTTGAAATTAAGCACAGTCATACACTTTGGCATGAAGCATTTGTTTTACACTTTCTTTAAGACAGAGTTTTCCCCCTTCGATGGTTTACCCCCTCTACCCTAATATGGCCACAGGATGATGATCACTTGGCAACCTCATCTCAGGAATGCTGAACATAGTTGAATATTTATTTGCCATTCCATCAAGTCACCAAAGCAGAGAATTCTCAAGTCTCATTGCATCATATGAGTCATCATCTTCTTCAACATTGTGTCATATCACTCGGTCTGGCTCCATGTTGATGAGAGGAAGACAGGAATATTGGAGACAGCAGTTTTTATCTCAAGATTTGTTAATAATTTACTGGAGAGCATTAAAAATAGAACCCAACACCAACATGCAACATTTGGATAATGACAAATGAACTTAGAAGCTAATTGAATGTACATTCCTGCAAGATAACAATCTGTGAATGTCAGAAAGTGGTGATTCCACTTCAATGCAAAGTACTTGAAAGCATAGATCTCTCTTTTCTATCATTTGATAATGTGATGAGCTTCTGCTTCATTGAGCTCTGAGCATCCTCTATCCTTGATAGGGTCATTGATAGGGTCATTAACCAAATACCTGCCATATGCTGACCTTCATGGTTTATTCAGTAATTCGGGATGGTTTTATTTAAAGGTTATCATCATTCTGGTAATGGTCCATCACTGCAAGGATTGAGATGAATTTATTATTGATGGCTGTGATACATTCCTATGGGTAACCAATAACCAGGTAATCTATTCCTGCCATAAAAGGGTCCATTTCATCTCATGGTATCTACATATTTTCTCTTCCATTGTTACAAGCAACGCATGTAAAAACCATTAGAATGTTGGAAATTCACCATACTCTAGGGCAGGAGTTGTATAAATCATCTGCTTTTCTGTCATGTTCAGATAGCGGAAAGAGCTTTCCATCCAGTTATCTTTTACCTTAAAACTTCTCTACAGACCAAGTATTTCTTCTAATGTCAGGAGGTCTATCCACAGCACCAGAGTATTCTCTTCAGTTAGTGTTTGTATGTTTTCAGCACTGGTACATACATGTAAATATTTCAAATATGATTTTCGTAATTCATTTCATGCCATGTTCTGAGGCACAGCTTTGCCCCTCGTCTGACTCTGAAATGAAAAATTTAGGGTCATAAAGACGTGCCCATGTGAGAGGCGGCATGACTGAAAGCACAATTGCTACAGTCTGGGGCCTTGCGCAATGAGGTGTGGATCATGAATGATGATTAGCATGATTAGGAGCAGGGTATGAGCTCAGAGTTGAAGTAGAGTGTATTAAACTAGGGACCAACAGAAGTATGCCAATGAATACCAAATTAAAAGAGCCACAGACAATGGGTGCATCCTGATCTAATGATGTTCATCAATCACTTGTAAAACCTTTCCAAAAAATTTGTGCTTGAAGTTGTATATTACCTTTAAAAACAGATACTGGAGCCCATTTTCAAGGGAAATGGTGCACTATTTTTCTTGAATATTTCATCAGTTAATCTCAAAAGATTTCTCACTCACAATAATCAAGGTTGAGTTACAATAATCTCCACTTTCATGCTTCAAAGATGGATGTATTTCATTTATGAGCTGGAGGTAAAGGAATACACTGGCCATGGTAGTTGTGAAAACTGACACGGCAGAGCAACCAGGTACCCAGGTGTATCTAGGTGCTTCCTTTCACACTCTTACATTAACGTCTTCCAAGCATGGAAGCATCTAATCAAATGATAGACCATTAGAAAAGATTGATCCATGTACTGATTCAGTTGCTGAAATCTTTATTAGATTGGAAACGTTACAGGAGCAACACACAGTATGGTCAAGGTTGCCCATGTTTTAATTTTTCTCAACAAATATAGCTGATTCTATAATTGACAAAAGTAAGAATATATACATTTAAAAAAATTTTCTCATCAAATATATCTGATTCTTTAACTGAGAGAAGTAGG